>JAOTOL010001662.1:990000-2190000 GCA_034440575.1 Imbricaverruca yamaguchii
GTGACACACAGCTGTGTGAACTGTGACCACTGGACAGTGACACACAGCCGTGTCAACTGTGGCCACTGGACAGTGACACACAGCTGTGTCAGCTGTGGCCACTGGACAGTGACACACAGCCGTGTCAACTGTGACCTCTGGACAGTGACACACAGCTGTGTCAACTGTGGCCTCTGGACAGTGACACACAGCTGTGTCAACTGTGGCCTCTGGGCAGTGACACACAGCCGTGTCAACTGTGACCACTGGACAGTGACACACAGCCGTGTCAACTGTGACCACTGGACAGTGACACACAACCGTGTTAACTGTGGCCTCTGGACAGTGACACACAGCTGTGTCAACTGTGGCCTCTGGACAGTGACACACAGCTGTGTCAACTGTGGCCTCTGGGCAGTGACACACAGCCGTGTCAACTGTGACCACTGGACAGTGACACGCGATTCCCGTCGCCAGCTAGCTGAGTGACACACGAGTGACACACGTGTGACACACGAGTGACACACGACTCCCAGTTGGTGCGCCCGCCTCGTGTGCCGCAGCGGAGAGCTGTGTCACCACGTGTCGACAGACTCCCAGACTGCTACTCGTGACAATGCGACAGGATCCAGACCGCTCCGGATCCAAACGCCTGCACGTGAGATCTGGACGCTACGCGCATGGATAGTGGCGTCGGTGTGCGGTTCGGACTACGCCTGTATGCCGGCGCTTAGTATGCTATAGATTCTGGGTAGTTATCCACCTAGTATAGACTGTCTGCACCAGAACATAGGTCGTATTTGCCATGATCGTCTTGCATCTAGTTCCTTTGAAATATTATATGCGTACATCAACCAAGAGTTAGTTGTACATTTCGATGCAGTGCTACTCCACTGCATTTGTTATGCAGGCACCTATCTAAGGAGTAGAACATTATCTCAATCAGTGGTAGGTGTCTAAAGTATGCAAGCGCATGCAGCTTAATACCAACTTATACTAACGCATTAGTCTTGTAAAGCGGCATCTCCTCATGGTACTACTTATGATAGCCAATGCTCTGATTTACTTTGCCTATCAGATTCGCACTTCGTTTCACCTGAAAACTGCAAATGCCTCATTTAATCAGTTTTCAATACAGCCTTCCCATGCTCCTTACCGCTCACTCATAACCTTTGCGTCGATTACTTCGAATTTGACTACATCGGCGAACATCATACATGGCAGCATGTTTGTCTTTCAGATTTGCTTTCGAGATGGGAAAATCATCCTGGAAAATCACACGCACACGGATATGTTAGTGAGATATATGGAGGCAGCTGAAAGATTCCACAAAGCACATGAGAATATAAGGTAGGACAGTTCATTTTCACACGCCTGGATATTTTTTTGTAATTATTCCTATGTTTTCTAGATATATATGCACTAGTTATTATGAACAACGCTGCCAATTCTGGTCGATGGAGCTGTTCGATGTTTTCTTTCATAAAATATTAGATATGTATGTACGCATAAGTTGGATTTAAGCCACAAAGAAGCTCTAAGCATGACACAGGCTGTTTTTGTCATTGGGATCTTCATTAGTTTTACCTCGGATGAGGAAATGATTACTATATCCAGTCTTCCCGAATTTCTTTCTTAGTGATGTTTATTTTAAGCAAGCTCTGTTATTTGAAGCATATTGACACTTCCTATAATTTTGTTCATCACGTTGTGAACTTAATGCCACCATTAGAGAACGTAGTACCGTGCATACAAACATAGTGAAGGATGCATATATATACTTGTTCAAATAATCTTACAGAAATTGCATGTCACCAACATGGTCGGAGCTACCACATGGATCGGGGGTGTCTGGATCCCCCACCCCAGCTGCTTTGGCACTCTCATAATGTTAATTTGTCATTTCCCCATTTTATCTGAAAAGATGTGTTAGAAGTAAGCACTTGGACCCCGCTGGCTTTGTCAGAGATCTCCAGCTCTGTTCACCGACCGCTTACTACCAAACGCATACCAATGCATTGCACCAAATACACCATCGTGAGACAGCATACCACAAATTACTGCACCATAAACAACAGTCGATTATGCATCACCACTTTTCTCAATGATGACTACTCATTACTGCTTAAGCATATCTTCCAGTTTCTTTCGATTGCACATCTCATCCATGGACTGCGAGAAAAAGGAAAAGAAAGTAACGAAGCAAGAGGAAAGATACGCTGAAAAAGAAAGCGACAACACGAGTAAAGCAAAGAAAAGAAAGCACAACAAAAACCTTCAAGAATGTCGGCGAAAAAGGAAATATGTGAAAAGAAAAGAACAGCAAAAATACGCAAAGAAGAGGGAAAAATTACACCACCCGCAAACGTGTATCTGTTTTTTATTTATAATCGCTAAGTGAAGAAATGTGCGATAACCCGTTCCATACTCCCCCTTCTGGCCCCTACTCCCCTCTACGCCTCGCATCCAAAATTGGCACCGTCCGGGCTGATACTTCGACCTAACTTCGTCATCTGTCGCTTTCCATCGTGTCTGCACATCAATTCCGGGATCTCGTCTCGCCTCGACTCATCTCTTCTCGTCTCATGGATCCGGTTCGGCTATCTCAACTCACTGCGTCGCAGTCTGGAACTTTCGCCGTGGAACACGCTGTACGGCTTAGCTGTTGATGACACTGTGGGAATCTTTTACCCATTCGTCGAAGTCACTATAGGTAATTCCGTTCCTCGCTGTGTGTTCCTGTCTTGGCTCGACGGTGATGCTAGGCGTGCACTGGCCGCGGAAGAATATGCACATCGTCCGCTTAAAAGCTGCTCGAGTGTCAATACAATTCGTTTTGGTTTTACGAACAAATCGTAAATTCGATAAACGTGTGTTTTGGCGCAGCCATCCCAGCTCCCGGAAGTGACTTGTAGAAAGTTCTAGCACGAACGCCAAGCGTTGCTGGTCACTTTTAAAATATTTTAAAATGAATGGTTCTGTTCCACTTCTACCCGACGAATACACGCTGGAAAGCTTAATTGTCGGATGCGTCAATCTGCTAAACAGACCCTTTTCGGCCGAGTTTACAGCACAGGATGTAACGCAGTGTCCAGCATTACACGACTACGGTTTGCGGGAAATTCGGGCCCTCACCAGAACAAGTTCGCAAAATTATAATCGAACTTGACCAGCACAAAGCATGTGCACCAGATAATCTCAGAGTCTGAGGTGTCCGGAAATATGCTGACCAATGATAATCAATCAGGCACATCTTTGGCTGGGTTGACGTCACTTCGTGCATTCCAGATGGGACCCTTCCCCCGTATTATTTGCCCAATTTGTGGGAAACCGAACCTCTAAAATTGGCTCGGAATATCAGATATTCGCTGATGACGTCATTTTTATGAGGATAACGTCCGTGGCTGAGGCCGCTCGCCTGCACAGACATTGGCTCTCTCCGCGCGGGAGCTGCGGATTGGAATGTATCCCTGAACCCTTCGAATGGCAGGTAGTTCACGATGACTTTCTGTCGTGTTCCTGTGTGCATCGAGTACAAGGTTCACGATACGACGCTGCTGCATGACACTGTAATGCGAGGCCTGGGTGTGTACTGGGCCTTAGTATGTACTTAAACAGTAAAGTGGCATCCGCACCTAGCACGCGTATATAACTGTCGAGTGAAAATAAGCGCTCGGGCTGTCTCTTAGATTCATGCAGACTGACTGACCCTTAACATAGCTTAGTCATTTGTAGCAAGTTCTCGAAAAGTGCTCTGTTGACTTCATATAATGCGAACATTAGGTTTCGCCTTGAACACTATTGTCATCTGGGCAGGCGAAACCCCACACATCTGGCCCGGATGGCAAGGTAGAGCACAAACCTTTCATGTGTTAAATCGTCAGCTGCTTGCTGTAGACTCGCAAATATGCCGAAAAATCGCCGATATCTTTGCTTTCTTAGCATGGCTTCTGTGTCCAGTCATGTTCTTGCGACATCATGTTCTTGCGAAGCGCTTCATGGAGCATACGGACGGACTCATCGGACTTATTACAGAACTTCGGATTATATAATGCGCGTTAAAATAACCAAGCTGTTCTTTCCATGTTAGGTTATCACACTTTTCATAGCAAACAAATAATTTCCATTAAAAATAAATACTTTGCATTGACATCAAACAACTGTTTTGCATTTAATACTTTGTACTAAAGAGCTTGAAGGAACTAAGCGTACATGTTGCAATTTGGAATATCATCATAGTTATTGGTTTCATTCTTCCGATTATCGTCCAAGCACTTAGGATGATACTTCTGACACGTAATAGGTGGTATGAAAATCGTTCTGTCTTTACCTATGAATGTATATCAGATAAATTGGTCCATGATTTATTAAGCTGACACATTGCAAAAGAAAATGGCCATTTGCGAACGGTCGTACAAGGATATCCTTTGCATTTCCCTTTGAGTTTGTTTAAAACAACGGTCACGGTGAGCAAGTCCGCCGTGCACCGGATATGTGCACGGACGGGCTGTCAGCAGCACGGCAGCCACGGACTGACTCCGCTCCATACCACCACGGCAGCCACGGACTGACCCCGCTCCATACCACCACGGCAGCCACGGACTGACTCCGCTCCATACCACCACGGCAGCCACAGACTCACTCCGCTACATACCACCACGGCAGTCACGGACTGACTCCGCTCCATACCACCACGGCAGCCACGGACTGACTCAGCTCCATACCACCACGGCAGCCACGGACTGACTCCGCTCCATACCACCACGGCAGCCACGGACTGACTCCGCTCCATACCACCACGGCAGCCACGGACTGACTCCGCTCCATACCACCACGGCAGCCACGGACTGACTCCGCTCCATACCACCACGGCAGCCACGGACTCACTCCGCTCCATACCACCACGGCAGCCACGGACTGACTCCGCTCCATACCACCACGGCAGCCACGGACTCACTCCGCTCCATACCACCACGGCAGCCACGGACTGACTCAGCTCCATACCACCACGGCAGATCGATGGCCGTAACGTGCCTCGTTCTGTTTACACTGGTAGACGGCATGCGGTTACCCTTGTCTCTGCTGGCAGATCCCGCAGACTGGTCATTAGCTCGTGAGCGACGGCGTGCATGGACGCTCCTCACACATTCGTCGTGCACGTCATATGCCATTTGAGTAGGGCGGTGGTTCAAGGAGGTCGAGGTGGAGCTGCTCAGTGCGGTCGATCAGTGGAGGGAAGCGGCCGTTTTTGCTGCTGACTGATGTTTGCGGGCCATCTGCAAACTGCACAACGGGAACATGTTTGGTTTTAATGCGTGCCATTCGAAGAAGCGTGAAAGCGGTACACTGTACTACTCCGGTAGCCACCTTGAAAGCGTTACGTTGTTGTGTTCACCTTCAGTCAGTGGTCACTGAAATGAATGATCGCAATAACGAGTTGATGTTTGCAAGTTGTGAGCCAATGAGCAATTATCGAACCGTGCATCTTACCGATTTATTGTCATTTCCCAGTGTATTGTTGTCATTTACTACAGAGCTACTGATTGACGTGCTATCAATTGTCAACTTGTCATATAATGAGATCGCATAGATTCTGTATCTAGATGTTCTCAACGAGTCGCCGATACATGCGTGTGATGTTCATCATATTCGAACTCCTGTCCACCTTAATTAGTTAGATGGTGCGCAACGTCTCGACTTGTTGCTTTTCCCATCGCCATTAGGTGGCTGATCCTTAGAAGAACATACATTTACCAATGCTTCTGCTATGCTGCATTTACCAGAGTGTTTCGGTGCTGGCGGAATTCGAATCCGAGTCCCTGGATCAGAAATTCGACTAGTCGTCAAGTGCGTCACTTAGAACAAGTTAGTATGATGTCACATTGTCGATCCAGAGAGCCGGAACCGAATCATGTCAGCGCCAAACGGCTACAGCACACACGGCTCAGTAGACATCCTGGCCACTTCCTGCCTTCCAGGAGCAGGACGCTTGACGAAGGCTGAAGAAGCAGCTGGCCGAAACGCTAGGGTACAACCAACACATTTGATGAAAATGTCAGTCTGGATATTATGAACTCTTAGCGGGGGAAGGAGACAATTTGCCACCTCTCTCCTGGCATGTTGTGGCCAGACTCTGGCCTGGTACGACGGTCCAGTGGCATTGTACAGTGATCATCTGGCTTGGTGTGACTGGACTATGGCCTGGTACGACGGCCCGGTGATATCGTATAGTGATCATCTGGCCCGGTATGGTCGGACTCTGGCCTATAGTACGACGGTTCCATGGCGTCATACGATGATCTCCTGACATGATATGGCTGGTGGTGCGGCTAAAAAAAGACGAGGAAATTTCCGCTTTCGATATATAGCTTCAGCATTGGGCGGTGCCCAGCAGAAGCAATTATCCCCTCCTCTAGCACTGGCTTGCCTCACTCACCTCTTCAATGCCACCCTGACTGCGACGTTGGGTATTTCTGGATACATCGGTTCCCTGGTGAGGCATCCCAAGTTCCTGGTATGGCATGCCGGTTTCTTAGGTTTGGTATGTTGGTCCGCTAACATGGAATGGCGGTCTCCCAGATGTGGCACGGTGGTCTTTAGTACGGCATGGTGAACCTTTGGCATGGTATGGTGGTCCCTCTTATGTTACGATGGCTTCCTGGTATGGTGTGGCAGTCCCCTAGTATGATACGGCGGTTCTCTGGTCTGTTGCAACGGCCCACCGGGGGCATAGTACGGCGGTTACCTGGTATCGTATGACGGCTTCCTGGTATGGTGTGGCGGTTTCCCGGTATGGTACGACGGTCCCCAGGACTGTTGCGACGGCCCACTGGGGTAGTATGGTTGTCATCTGGTGTGGTGTTGTCGATCCTGGCCCGGGTCGGCATTAGAGATGCCACTTTTAGGAAAATGTTAACCAGGGACCACACCGACCCAGCAAAGCTGGGCTTAGGCCCAGCCCATGGACCGGGCCCATTAAATTTTGCCCAGCCTTTCAAGCCGTGTAATGGTAAAACACTTCTCTAAGATAATAAGTAATGTATTTTGCATACTAGTAGTAACTCAATCTGCAGTCCCACGACATAAATAAAAAATAGCATATTATTCCTAGCATTACGTCACACATATAGCAAGCGCGATGCGCATATTTAAGTATTCTTCAATCCGGTATGTTAACCAGCCTATCCTGACTTGGGCCAGTAATAGACCGGCCTATCCTGACTGGAACCAGCAAAAGACCATAGGTCTTTTTTTACTGCCGGGCTGGTCCCGGGTCTAAAAAGAGTGTTATCTCTAGTCGGCATCTCTTCAGCCGGCGGTGCCACTGACTACTTTGGGCAGCTACAATTGGACGTCCCTGAAGGTGAGGTCAGTCGGACACGTGACCTCACTGACAGCGCGACGTTGTGAAATGTGCCGCACAATGGGTCTGCCATATCGGGCATACGTCCAGAGGCCAATTCGTCTCATAGTGTTGTGAGAAAACGGGACATCGCGGACGCAGGAAGTGACACAATTTTCGGGACATTTTGGCGTGTCTATTTTGGAGCAGGCGAATTTGTTGATGCGTAGCATTTTTGTTTTAGTCAACTCATATTCATTGTCGCATTTCCTCTGCCTTTCTCTCCCCGCCTCTTATGCTCTGTTCTCTTCTGTTCTGTTCCATTATGTTCTGTTCTGTTCTACTCTGCTCTACTCTGCTCTATTCTACTCTACTCTACTCTACTCTGCTCTACTCTGCTCTACTTACTCTACTCTACTCTACTCTACTCTGCTCTACTCTGCTCTACTCTGCTCTACTCTGCTCTACTCTGCTCTACTCTGCTCTACTCTGCTCTACTCTGCTCTACTCTGCTCTACTCTACTCTGCTCTACTCTGCTCTACTCTACTCTGCTCTACTCTGCTCTACTCTGCTCTACTCTGCTCTACTCTACTCTGCTCTACTCTGCTCTACTCTGCTCTACTCTGCTCTACTCTGCTCTACTCTGCTCTACTCTGCTCTACTCTACTCTACTCTGCTCTACTCTACTCTCTTCTCTCCTCTCCTCAGCAATAATCAACAGCCTTCTCCGCCGCGTATGATCAGTAGTGCGCTGGCCCAACACCGCACTGGTAGCTGGACATGACCACGCTATGCGAAAAGCAGCCTCCCGCTCTCATATGGAGCAGGGGCTGGGAAGGCGTGAGCACGCCACGTGAAGAGCAGCCTCCTGCACTGGTGTGGAGCAGCGGCCGGGATCTGTGGTCTCGTCCATTGTCAGCCGTTGTGGAGGATTAGGCACGTGCACGACACGGGGCCATCTGGCGCCATTCGACTGTGTCCCCCTGAGCCGGGCGAGCCCAAGCGTGCAATTCCGCTACGTCTGAACCGGAATGGAATGCTACGCCGTGGAAAATCCATGCATCACTGTGGTGTGATTAGGCATCGCGGGAGCAGCATACATGAGGCAGAACATGAGGAAGCGGACCTCAGCCAACGTTGGACAGGTTTCCTTATAAGGTGTACTTGGAAAGTATAACACACTGGAACAAGCACTCTCAGCACCGAATTCTACCCTGTGGCTGCTGACGGTGTTGTAGACACTGCCTTTGCATTAGCTGGCTGGCCTTGAATTGAAGCTGGTATTCTAGGTCAGTGCATGTATACGATGGGTGCGTTCTAGCCGTCGCAATAAATCACGACTTAGCTTTATTCGGTAGCGATCGCTGTACGCTGGACATGATTGCACGTGCCAAGTAAGCCTAAGACGGCATCTCCATTCGGCTGGGATCGGATCCGATTATCTGCGCCATCGCAGCCCGACAGCATACTGTGGATCACGTGGACGCGCGCTTCGGGATTAGTGGATGCTTCGAGACGTCCGCTTCGATTTAGGTTTGCGTTGCAGATTGCAGCGTCTCGACAAAACTATTCTCAACGCTGAGGATGTCCTAATGTAGTCTGAGACATTTTCACCACTTCTTTCACGCCCAGTATAAAGACGTCTGTAGACTGGGAATGCGTCGGTGGAACTAGGATTTTGATAGAGCGTGGTGTTCACAAGAAACAGGTTGTAGTAGGATATATATGTTGAATGAATGTTTATATTTCATGAGGTTCATGAGATAGAGGTTTCTTGTGTCAGAGCAGTACTAGTATGCCCGCGAAAGATTGTTGCTATAGCTGTGGCACAAATGTATGGTAAGCTTCACTCATTAGTGCATGGTTATTCCACTCTTCTAAACAATTTGATTCCTAATTTTCCAAACTTCCTGAAGACTGGCCAAAGTGTGCTGAAGCGTGGGTAGTGGTGTGTTGTTGACAGGTGATGGTTGAGATCCACCCAAGTTTGATTGAGCACGGCCTATGGCCATTGGAAATATGACGATACGTGGAAAACACCACCTAAAAGCGTCATGATCAGACAAAAGGAACTGTCATTTTGGGGGAAGACGTCGGCGATTTCATGTGTCAACTTCACAGTTTCAGGAGCAATGCAAATTCATTGTTTGAGACCTTAGTAAAAAATTTCATCACATGTCGTCTCCACGGATTAGGTTGAGATAGGCAAATTTTCAGCTGGCACATTGCTAGCGGAGATGCCAATGCACATGTGCGACAGAGCAAGACGTGGTGCAAGTACGTGAAACAGCATGACTTCGGATGTTGTTGCAAATGCTGTGCTAGATGCACTGACCTGCTAACACTGTTACCTGCTGTGCGGTGGATCCTGTTGCATAGTATTTTGGGAGCTAATCGGCATTTTGATGATGTGACATATACATGAGCCTGCTAACACGGTTATCTGTCGTGCGGTGCATCCTGTTGCATAGGATTTGGGGAGCTAACGGGCGCCAAATATAACGGATGCATTATCATGGACCATTCAGCCGACTTCAGCAATTGGAACACTTGTAACATCGGATATAAGTATGCTTGACAAATAATTATGCGTACCTAGGAAAATGTCATCACAAAATTTAGCTTAAAAGACAATATTCCGAAATCAGTGCATGTTCAGCTTTCGAGTGCATGAGTTTCATCTTTTATGCGCCATGAGCTTTTCCAATGAACCGTGAACTGAGGGAAGATGAGCGTACATCTGAATAGATGGGTGCTGTGGCGTGAACCAAAATGAAGTGGCACCGACAACGCTCCTGCCATCTGTCGGATGGCCATCACTCGTCCAAGTGAAGAACCCCAAGTGCTGAAACCCGCCGCTAGGGGCTGATGTAGCCGGGCCGACCAGGAACGATCGGTCAGTCTGGTTGTTTTTGCACATTCTCACTGGTGAAATCTATGTAGTGTTTAAAAGAGAGGCGATAACACGTGTAGCTTGATGCACGACGAAAGCTCAAAACGGCCGTAATAAGGCCCAAACGTCCGGCTATAATTGCGGGCAGCGAACACATTTCAAATAGTTTCTCTACAACCCACACAATCTGTTTAATGATCGGTCCGAGCATTTAAGGGAGGCATTTCCCCGGTGCCACAGTGGTTCCACCATAAATGACCAGAAAGGAAATGAAATTCGATGTGACGTGCATACAATAATGCAAATGCTTCGGACTGTGCTTCTGTCTGGCCTCTTGGTATCTAGGTGATGCTTTTCCAAACATTTCCATGGGCACCAATGTTTGCTTTCCAAAATCTAGGTGGTGTTCAGGCGCTACCTGTTGACACTAAAATTCCACCCATGAGTGCGACAATACGCTTCATCGATTGCATGCAAAAGGGCACCACGTTTGCCATCTTTATACCAGGACCACAATCCAACACATTTAATTACGAGAAGAACAGCACGCAGTACAGGGAGCACATCTCAAGTGCTGAAAGTAATCAACATCATGCACCTTGCACACCGAGAATGTATTTAATGCAAAGCAAAAGTGTAATCACGAACAGATACAGATATATACTCGTATTATGGTAATCCACAGTGGGCATGTGAAGCAATTAATACCTCTAGTCAAAAATATATTTATCAATATTTAGAAAGTGGTCAATGGATGCATGCATTCACAAAGACATGCACGCAGGCATGCATTCAAAAAAGTTACAGCAAAGGAGCTGAGCTGGCTAGTACCATGTGAACAGCATGACGAACATATCCATTATCCTACACCATGTATTTCTGCCGCAGATTGCAGATTTCATGGCATGGGCCCGGGGTGGGCAGGACATGTGTGCATAATTGTTCGCAAATTGAGTGTTCACAGGTGTACATCGCATGGAGATGATGTCAATGCATCGTGTGCCATGCCTTAGTGCTTCAGTGCTCAGTGCTCAATGTTCAGTGATTAGTGCTCATTCAGTGCGTCACTTCCTCAGTGCTCCAGTGCCTGATGGAACCTGTCGCGGTGTATCTATCAAAAACGGAGCCAGGGTCAGCACGCATATGAGGTGGGCACTCTCCTGTTGTCGCTGCGTCATATTGAGGAGCTGATCGAGGAACATTTCCTGGAGCTGGACTGGAATCAGAGACTTTCTGTTTGCATACACCGGTGAACAGTCGATCTGACTCTAGTGTTCGTTTGCCATGCTTTACACCTGTGCTGCATGCTTAATCCAGTTGGCAGCAGCGCGGTGGCATATTGGCCGCTCGTGGTGCTGAAGGCTTTGCGATCTCATTGTCATTCAGATGCTTGGCGAAAATGGCTTATGGCGGAAGATATGTGTAGGCATATATATATATATATATATATATATATATATATACATATATATGTATATATATATACATATATATGCATATATATGTATATATATGTAGATATACACATATGCATATCCATATACATATATATATATATATATATATATATATATATATATATATATATATATATATATATATATATATATATTTGTGTGTGTGTGTATGTGTGTATATATATGTGTGTGTGTGTGTGTGTGTGTGTGTGTGTGTGTGTGTGTGTGTGTGTGTGTGTGTGTTTTTTTTTTTGTTTGTTTGTGTGTGTGTGTGTGTGTGTGTGTGTGTGTGTGTGTGTGTGTGTGTGTTTGGGTTGGGTGTGTGTGTGTGTGTGTGTGTGGTGTGTGTGTGTGTGCGTATACTCTGTCAGAAAAGTAACAGATGCTGCCATAAAAATACGCCGTGGGCAGGCCAGGAGTTCTTGATTCCGAACTGTGATAATTATATCGCCGTTCTCAGTCAATGTCGTCCTTGTGCGTGGAGATGTCAATCCAGTGTTCTGACATATGACATGGAGGCTGGCTACAGGACCAAATTGAAGTGAAAATGCAATAATATGGTCCACTCTACATCATTAAAGGAAGTACACCAAGTGGATAGATCCCGTATTGCTTGTAAAGTATCACCTGAATTCGAACTCCATTCTGACATGAACTTCCACCTGTCATAAAGAAAGACATCTGTGAATATTTTATCAAGAAGATCCATTGTCACATGCAATAAAGAAGTGCTATCAATAAGGACACTAACTACCCGTAGCTGTACTAGCGTCTTCTACCAGACAAGGTTGCTAAGAATATCTTTTGGAAAGAAGCAGTTCAGTGCCACGAAATCGTCTCTGCGGAAGCATGCATAAATGAACCGAATAGTAGTCACCAAACAGCATCACTTTGTGTTCCGACAAATCTTCAAATATATTTATCTAAAATATGAATTATGTTTCCCGGATTGATTGAAACCATACCATGAAAGTCATTGGTTGAAAACAACCTTCGAAATACACTAGCCAATTTAATCCTTATTTGACAAAAAATATACAAGTAAATATTATTTTGTCCTTTGATATAAGCATGCATTTGCGATAGACTGTACAATTTAGATAGGTTGGAGGTTCCCTTAACTCAAAATGGAGCAAGACAGAAAATGCGGGAAACTGTACTCCTTCGCCCATCCTAAATATTCCTTACGAGGATATCACATTTATGCATGGCGAATTCGCTCAACACATTCATCTCATTTCATCTCATCTCATCTCACCTCATCTCATCTCATCTCATCTCATCTAATTTCATCTCATCTCATCTCATCTCATCTCATCTCATCTCATCTCATCTCATCTCATCTCATCTCATCTCATTTCATCTCAGCATTTAGCCAGTGATATGTAGCAGGAACCGGAGTTACACGTGCATGATTGTGGGTGCATCATTCTGGCGCATCATTCGCAAAAACGTCCGTGGAAAAGAAAGGAATTTTGCCCATATAGCTTCATCGATGATTGAGAGTTGCGTAACAATTATCCATTGTTTATTTAAATGGACGATTAGTGGCGGGTAAAGAAAGCATGCTGCTCAAAGCCAGCACCAATTACCTGAAAAGTAGAAATATCTTTTCACATAGTTTCAGAATATCGCCATTAAATTTGTGCAATGATTGAATGTTGGATCTGACAATTGCGTGAAAATCTTAATCCAGGCAAATTTATCAGCAAAACGAAGTCCACTCGATATGCTACTGATGAGGCCTCTGCCTTGTAACAACCGGTTTTTATTTTCTATGCGCGTTCAGATTGTGTTCGTGCTTATGCGGTAACACTGAGAGTAACATATGCAATGCTTCAGGGCGACACCCCACCAATCCGTCACCCAGCATTTCCAACTAGTGCTAATAATTCATTTGAACGCCTAACAGCAAGCTTTTGAGCAAGCACAATCAATTATAATTTAGCATCGTTCACATTGTAAGGTGAAAGTGGCGACCTCAGTGAACACCTTTCGCGCAGTGGAAGTTACATGGTTTCCTCTGGTGAACATGGGAAATATATTAGGTACCTTTATGTTCCACGTGATAGCTGAGCACAAACCGCTTAAACAGTGGGCGGTGCTACCGCTTCGTCATCGTTTTTTTGTCATTGTTCGTGTAGTTCGGCTCCAGTATTCTGGTGTCGGCTTTCAGAACAAAGCCCAACCCTTACTCTTCTACCGAGAGGTTTAATACAAAAAATACCCCCGACCAAGTTGACGAACTAGCCGGCACCTGCTTGACTCGCATTACGCTGTACATGCACTCATTTCGTACGACCAACGTCCATTGTGAAATTTACGCAGGTGTTACGACGAGTGATGAGAAGCTATGCGTGAGCTCAGCACCGTATGCTGTGTATAAACGTTATAATTTTGTAACTTATGTCGCGGCATTTCACGAGTAGCTCCCCGGGTTTTTACGACGTGATTGACAGCAAGACCAAAAGCACATCCACTCGTCTTGCTGTCAATCACCCGGCTAAGCATCGTGACTGAAGAAGTTCTTAGCCAGAACCAACATATACAAGAACACTAAGTGTGCTGGTCCGAATCCTTCTGATACCACATTCCAATTCGCCCTAGGATTACTTGTGTACTTGATTTAGAGAGCAGCGCGGCACCATAGCACCGTCGTCGCCGGGTTATCAAAATGAGCTGTGGGTGCAATCATACCATAGCTGTCAGGCACAATTCAGCGCACCAGACATATACCGAGCACACAAATGTTCAGTTTGTGCAATCCTTCCGTTTTTCTAGCTTGGCGGAAAAAGCACAGCTATTCTTACGGAAGAAAATTACATGTGGGTTTTCTACCTCCGCTGGAGGGGACTCATGGGCACGCCATTCTCATTGGACCTAAACCTTCCGAAAAATACGGCCTGACAATTCCTGGAAATAGCATTCATTTGAGCAAAACACGATTGGCATATGACACGGTGTGTGTGGGCACCCATGCCTGGGTGGGTGGCAGTGTTGGTGTGGCGATAGGGCTAATAGCTTTGTATGCTTAGTGAGTCTTATGGTCGATTGTCTGATGGCTAATGCACTGAAGCCTAGGAGTTCCTATTTCAAATACCACGAGTGCTTTGAAATATTTTAACACTTTTTGATAATCTTGTTCTGTTTTATAATTCCCAGAATGCTACCCGAACCCATTTTGGTATCTTTCTGATATGAAACAATGGTGTAAATATACCAAATATTGCGACCTGTACGAAATGTGGCATGCTTTGCAAGCAAAATATGAAGTGCTCTATATATTGCAGTGGTTTCATGATAAGTGTAATTATTTGCCATGCTTCCAGAACTCATATCGGCTCCAATTCGAATCACCGTATCCGTTCTCAGTGCAGGGTACGGTTTCGCCTCACCTAGCACCACTTCCGATACCTTGACAGTCGGCGATAACACTGGCACACGTCGGCGGAACAAATCTCCCAGTTAATCATACGAGTCACGACTTGCGTGCACCCATTCACCGGTCGCCAGCCACAGTGTCCAGTGGTATCCACAGTCCGCTGATGGTGCAGGCATAGCTGTGCGGTGGCTCAGAGGTGCGGCTTGGACAGTCTGACCGTCCGCCACCAAGACATGGCAAGCACCTTGCTCCAGCCCCGTCAGTCTGGTGAAGACTTCCCGGCGCGCGGTCCACATTCCGGTATTTTCCCGAAAACAAATTAACGGTGAACTCCACAACCCAGTCCGACACGGTCGACCGGAACCAAAGCATGGTGATTTCAATAAGGGCGACTGGAGCCGACAGTGCGCCATGACCTGCTGGTTAGGAGCGTCCTACGATCCTAGCCGGGCGTGGTGCGTCCTACGACGCAGACCGGCAGCGGGCTACAAACTCGATCGCGTCTGGAACGTCCTACGACCCAGACAGAGAGCGTCCTGCGACCTGAACCGGGGGCATCTTGTGATCTGGACCGGGACGAATATATGACCTGGACCGGGAGCATTCTACGACGTGAACCGGACGTGCTCTGTGATCTGACCCGGGAGCATCTTACTACTGAGACCGGGATCGTCCTGCGATTGGAACCTGGGGCATTCTACGACCCATGCCGGGGGCGTCCTACGATCTGGACCCGGAGCGTCCTACGACCCAGGCCGGGAGTGCCCCACGGTCTGGGCCGGGAGCGTCGACCGGAACGGGTCTCGAGCGACCTACGACCTGGGCCGGAGGCGGACCACGGCCCGGGCACGTGACTGGCGCGAGCCGCAATCCAGCTGGGAGCTCAATCCATCAAAGGCGGCCGGCTGTTTGCTCTGCAGCGGCAAAGCCAGCGGCGCTCCGCCGCCTGCCGAGCGACTGTCGCCGCTGCATCCATTACCGTACGCCGCCACGCCGGTGGTCTGCCCTAAAATTACCGCGGTCATCCATCGTGGAGAGGCAGCCGACCGGTTCGGGCAGAGGGCCGCCTCGGTACGTCATGACTGTGACAGCGGACCAATCTGTAGCCTGTAGCCAGACCTGTAACGGCGGCAGAGGGCCGCCTCGGTACGTCATGACTGTGACAGCGGACTAGCCTGTGGCCTGTAGCCAGACCTGTAACGGTGGCAGAGGGCCGCCTCGGTACGTCATGACTGTGACAGCGGACCAATCTGTAGCCTGTAGCCAGGCCTGTAACGGTGGCAGAGGGCCGCCTCGGTACGTCATGACTGTGACAGCGGACCAGCCTGTAGCCTGTAGCCAGGCCTGTAACGGTGGGAGAGGGCCTCCTCGGTACGTCATGGCTGTGACAGCGGACCAGCCTGTGGCCTGTAGCCAGACCTGTAACGGCGGCAGAGGGCCGCCTCGGTACGTCATGGCTGTGACAGCGGACCAGCCTGTGGCCTGTAGCCAGACCTGTAACGGTGGGAGAGGGCCGCCTCGGTACGTCATGGCTGTGACAGCGGACCAGCCTGTGGCCTGTACCCAGACCTGTAACGGTGGCAGAGGGCCGCCTCGGTACGTCATGGCTGTGACAGCGGACCAGCCTGTGGCCTATGCCCAGACCTGTAACGGTGGGAGAGGGCCGCCTCGGTACGTCGTGACTGTGACAGCGGACCAGCCTGTGGCCTGTAGCCAGGCCTGTAACGGTGGCAGAGGGCCGCCTCGGTACGTCGTGACTGTGACAGCGGGCCAGCCTGTAGCCTGTAGCCAGGCCTGTAACGGTGGGAGAGGGCCGCCTCGGTACGTCATGGCTGTGACAGCGGACCAGCCTGTAGCCTGTAGCCAGACCTGTAACGGTGGGAGAGGGCCGCCTCGGAAGCTGGAAGGACTGCCAACCTTAACGGTGCGGCATGGCTGTAACACAGCGGACCAGCCTGTGGCCTGTAGCCAGGCCTGTAACGGTGGGAGAGGGCCGCTTCGGTACGGCATGGCTGTAACAGCGGACCAGCTTAATTAAAATTTCGTGACACCAGGTTGTTCGTCTTGATGAAGGATCAGAATTATCTGCGTTTGTGATTGACGTGTTGCAAAGTTTAAGCTAGAACTAAAGTGCCCAACTTGAGGTGGACTTTTGATGGGGCATCGGTGTGGAGGGGTGTGTTATGCAATATCAAGTGAATGCTAATAGATAAGTTGGGGGTAGATGGATCCTTGGGAACGGGGATATATTGATTTCGTGCGTCAGTCACTCGATCGACGCATGTTGCGCGAGATTGAGTGAATAGAGCTAGATGTGCTGAGGCAGATACAAGGACTGGTGGTCGAAGTCGTGCTTCGAGGTCAAACTGTGGCGAAACAACGCATGAAGCTTTTGCCGCTCCAATGCGGCCGCGGAGCGTTGTCACGTAGTCCTCGTCTAACACTGGCCAATCGGCAGCAGGTGTATCTGAACGAGTCTCCCCGCGCCGAGCGGCAACGGGTGCAGCGGAACGAGCCTTCCCGTGGCAAATGGCGAAGGTGTATCTGAACGAGCCTCGGAACGAGCCTTGGAACGAGCCTCGGAACGAGCCTAGGAACGAGCCTCGGAACGATCCTCGGAACGATCCTCGGAACGATCCTCGGAACGAGCCTCGAAACGAGCCTCGGAACGAGCCTCGGAACGATCCTCGGAACGATCCTCGGAACGATCCTCGGAACGAGCCTCGAAACGAGCCTCGGAACGAGCCTCGGAACGAGCCTCGGAACGAGCCTCGGAACGAGCCTCGGAACGAGCCTCGGAACGAGCCTCGGAACGAGCCTCGGAACGAGCCTCGGAACGAGCCTCGGAACGAGCCTCGGAACGAGCCTCGGAACGAGCCTCGGAACGAGCCTCGGAACGAGCCTCGGAACGATCCTCGGAACGAGCCTCGGAACGAGCCTCGGAACGAGCCTCGAACGAGCCTCGGAACGAGCCTCGGAACGAGCCTAGGAACGAGCCTAGGAACGAGCCTCGGAACGAGCCTCGGAACGAGCCTCGGAACGAGCATCGGAACGAGCCTCGGAACGAGCCTCGGAACGAGCCTCGGAACGAGCCTCGGAACGAGCCTCGGAACGAGCCTCGGAACGAGCCTCGGAACGATCCCCGGAACGAGCCTCGGAACGAGCCTCGGGAACGAGCCTCGGAACGAGCCTCGGAACGAGCCTCGGAACGAGCCTCGGAACGAGCCTCGGAACGAGCCTCGGAACGAGCCTCGGAACGAGCCTCGGAACGAGCCTCGGAACGAGCCTCGGAACGAGCCTCGGAACGAGCCTCGGAACGACCTCGGAACGAGCCTCGGAACGAGCCTAGGAACGAGCCTCGGAACGAGCCTCGGAACGAGCCTCGGAACGAGCCTCGGAACGAGCCTCGGAACGAGCCTCGGAACGAGCCTCGGAACGAGCCTCGGAACGAGCCTCGGAACGAGCCTCGGAACGAGCCTCGGAACGAGCCTCGGAACGAGCCTCGGAACGAGCCCCGGAACGAGCCTCGGGACGAGCCTCCCCGCAGCGAGCGGCGACAGGTGTATCGGAACGAGCAGCCCGCGGCGAGTGGGGGCAGGTGTAGTGGAACGAATCTCCCTGCGGTGAGCGACGACAGGTATGTCGGAAGGGGCCTCGGAACGAGCCCCCTCCAGCGGCGAGTGGCGATAGGTGTATCGGAACGAGCCTCCTCGCGACGAGCGGCGACTCGACCAGTCGATCCACTGTTGGAGCCTGGCTAGTCTCCAATGCCACCGATAACGGGACAGGAATGCAGGCACAACACTCGGCTGAGGTATAGTCGATTGCAGCGGATTGGAATATAATCCCGGTCAGTTGAATGGAATGCGGTGCGAACTGGGAAGACAGCTGAACATTGGCATGCTCAGATTTTCGCATCCGACTCCAGGCTATCTGTTTGAATGATGTTCTATACCATACCACGACCGAGGACAAAGTGTCATTTAAGCGGCGAGACGAAAACGGGTGGCTTAAAAACGTGCTTAGGCTGCGAGTAGTGTAGTTTAAGTATCCCACACTGCATCAAAATGCAAAATGTGAGGAAAAGATGAACCTGACTCAGCTGAATAAACTTTGTCTGTTAATTAGCAACGTGTTAATAATCCAAATGATGACTTTTAGGTTAGTTAATGGACCGAATTATGAGGATGACTTCAGCACGGGAGTTATTTTGAGAAGCTGTTTTTGAGATGTAGGATATAAGTTCGAGGGAGCGAACCACGAACTTGCATCGTGAAAGTGCAATTGGAGGCCTGACAACATCGCTAAAATATAGTCAAATGTCACGAGCAAGTGGAATCTGATTCGGGATCATACTTTTCAAAATGTGTAAATAAAAGCCATCGGACCCTATCTGAACGCTGAAAATCCCTTCAGACATTAACCGGGTGTGAGAAGCCTCGGAATTCCTCGCAAGGTCAGAGCTGTGGCCGGCCTCCACCACCTGCGGCGCCGGCATCAACATGCCAACACCCGAGAACAATGGCGCAGTAACTAATCCGCCGGGTGCTGGCGGTGCGCCGCGATGCAGAGAGGTCGAGCCGTCGGCCGGCGCGGGCCGGCTGCCCTACATTGTCCGGCGCTCTTCCCGCGGCCGGGCGGCCAGCAAAAACGCGCGCCGCTCGGCGTCGGCACGTGGTCATTAGCGTTGCTCACCGGCGGCCCGATTGGCTCGTCACGTGCCGGGGCGCGCCACTCTGCCACTCTGGACGGCCGCGTCGCCCGGTGTTTGGGTCGGGTCAGCTGAGCGGCCGCCGGATCGATCGGCCGCCGGCGCCCACGTTAGATGCACGGTCCCGGGTGGCGGGAGATGCTCGTCAGCTGCTGCTTGGCGCGGAGTGTCAGGCGCGCCTGAGTGTTGTGGCGGGAGATAGGTGGCGGGAGACGGGTGGCGGGAGACGCTCGTCAGCTGCTGCTTGGCACGGAGTGTCAGGCGCGCCTGAGCGTTGTGGCGGGAGACAGGTGGCGGGAGACGGGTGGTGGGGGACGCTCGTCAGCTGCCGCTTGGCGTGGAGTGCCAGGAGCCTGAGTGTTGTGGCGGGAGACGGGTGGCGGGGGATGCTCGTCAGCTGCTGTTCGGTAGAAAATGACAAGCGCGCCAGTGTTGTGGCGGGAGATGGGTGCCGCGGCTGGGGAGACGGCGCACCCACTATTCTGTTGAAGGCAACCTCCTTTGCAAATCATGCGATCAAAGCTGACCGGGGCATTGGTCCGGAGTATTTTCGGCATTTTTAGCTCTCGGCCTGGTCAGTTCAGGATTTGTCGACATTTGGGGCATGGGATTAGTACACTTCTTAGCAAGTGTCAAACTGACACGAGTGTGTGCATTTCAATTCCTGAGGAAACTAAAGCCAAGACGACCAGTCAATTTATCTTCCCTGGTGTACACAGCTGACTGCAGTCGGTATTCACCTCCGTGACACCAAGCCCCACATCCTTGTTTACTTGTTACAGCGACCTTACCGTGGCATACCAGCGGCAGTAACTGCAGCCAGGGGCGGATCCAGCAATTTCCATGGGCCCTTCTTCTGGAGGGGCACCATTTCCTCTGAGAGGCGCTACTGCAGAAGTCCCCGGAGGGGCATCTCCGGCCGAATATTCGCCGAGTGGGTGGGTGGATTGGGGGATGCACTCAAGCATGCTGAATGTGTGCCTATTCCTCTCAGGAGGGCGCTTTTTCCTCAAGGGGGGTTGATTACTCTGTGAGGGAGCCTTTGACTGGCAATCCACTGAGCGGGGAGGGTGTTTACTCGATCATTCGAGCGTCCGAGAAGAGGCACCTTTTCCTGGCCAGGTAGGCGTCACCTTTCCGTGATTGGAGGCACAAGCTCACGGTGCCTCCACCCCTGCATCCGCTCCTGACAACAACGGGTCTTCGGGTGTCGATGACACCTTATCCGTCACATAGGCATGGCCTAATAGCATGTCCTATGCAGGACACAGGTTTATTTAAACGCATGGTGCATAAATACTCCAGGTCTAGGGTCAATAGGACCAGCTGAGGCTTTGTACCTGAATATTGAAATATGTTGGTGCAAGTAGTCACCAATTGTACTCAGACCTTCTTGAGAAGGAGCAGAGATTGTTAATTAATGGTAGAAACTGTTATGACGGTGGCCAATGATTGCAAGCTTCGCCAATGAACTTGCGCCGTGCAGGTTATTTGTGGACAGAAAGGCAGACTCCGCCGGTGGTTTCCTCTGATACATTACCGGTCTGTATCGGTGATGTATCGGTAAGCTGGTACATTACCGGTCACTACTCGCTGATTGTTTTTGTCAGTCCACCAGTGCCAGTGCCAGGGGTGGCTGATCTCCGTAGCAAGAGCACCAATGATAAGTCAGTATCTACCGCTATTCAATACCACCGCATCATAGCTACCCATGACTTTCTTTTCCGGCGATGGATGCATTGGTTGCCAGAGACTACCTTTCAATGGCGTTTCTCTGCCACTCGCGACTTGCGCTGACACCAGTTCTGCTGCACCAGAAGCACTCGATGGTGGCGCAAATCGGCGCACCACAAATTTACCAAGGACGTGACTGCCTTCGTGCTCAGTTGCTAGGCGTATGGTCGTACGTATGGTGTTATGGTCGCCACAGACACACGTGCAATCGTCAAACACAATCGCTCTCGGTGGCGCCGCTGCCTTCGTGCTCAACCGCCAGGAGTGTCTGTGCTATGGTCGATGCAGACACAGGCGCAGTCGGCAAACACCTGATCGCGTGACATACGATGCAATTCGCCAAGTCACACTAGTGCGAACAAAACTTCACATGGAAACCCTCACCTGGCAACAAAGCTTGGTAGCTAGACGGTTGCCAGACAACAGAAATTGGCATCGAAACGGGAAGCTGGCATGTATGTACAATTGCCGACCACCAATTTCATCCGAACGGTCGTCACGCACCCGACCTTTCAGAAGAAACATTTCACAATGGATAGACACTCCTTAGTTGTCCATTTCCCACACATCCACCCTCTCTCCTCGCACACATGCTGGTGACCGTCGCACAAATCACCCACATTAAATCACCGGCAGGCGAGTATTCTAACGACAGTCCGGTCGCCGTCCGCCGCTAGAATTGCCGCCCGACGCCCGGGGCGGTGGCACGGTCTCGGTCCGGGAGACAGAGGTCGCGCAGTCCGGCTGGCTCTGCGGTGTTACGCGTGGACAGGTCCGACCGGCGCACGCATCGGCGCACACAACGCCCACCCAGCCAGCCGTGCGCAGCGCCGACAAGCCTACGACACGCGCGGACGCCGTCCAAAGGCTGACAGATCGAGCGATGACGATGGAGGGAAAACGCCGGGTCGGAAAGGCGATTAGAATGGCAGATCGCCGAGCAGTGGGACGGCTACGAAGGATGAGGATGGACTCGACCGATGGGGAGTGATATCGGCCGTTCAATGCATAGTAATGCATGCAATACATGGCCGTTCAATAATAGTAATACCTGCCGTTCAACTTTTTCTGTGAAGTACCTGCCAGGTTACTTGAGACTGCACCGAAAGATTCTTTCTATTTGAATACAGTTTATCCCTGTAAAGCTGAGTTGGCCGATAACCCTGTTCGCACATCTCCTTTAGTAGTTTGCAATTAATATCCTATGCCATGCATTTTGGGAGGCAAGATCGGAGGATTTTTCGGGGCTAAATTGAGGTGAGTGCTCTGAGCTAACCACTCTGTCGCACATCGCTGGTCTAGCCGAAGCATATGCAGTGATGCTGAGCAACGGTGAATGACCGGTATGACCGCGGTAAGCAACCGTCCGTGACTAGGGCCGAGTCTGTGACGAAAACAAATCGCTGTTTTATTTCGGTGTCAAGCCCGCGTGCTGTTGCCAGTGCCGGCCCTTGCGCTGTCTACTCCGCGACTGATGTGCCAGCACCAGCCTGCCGCTGGCACCATCTTTAGTGGGTCGGCACTATACGCAAGTGTGAATATGATCGGCGACTTCAAGCAATCTTGCCAGCTCGGCTTCACCCGACTATAACCATTGAAGCAGTAGCCATTTGAGATGGTCAGGAGGGATTGAGTGCAGTTCGTCTGGAGTCTTATAAATGAGTAATCTGGTTGTCGCCAGTCATGAAGCAGAGGAGCATGCCAGGCGGCCGATCGGTCTCACCCAGTGTAGAGCTGTGTGGCATGCCATTAAGGTCATGGGGCGGACAGCGGCAGCTCTCAGGCTGCAGTAATAGCCACCCCATGACGTGGCTCCGGCACATTCATAAACACATTCGAGACAATTCCCACGTGAAGTCTTGTGGGATGGCGATGCTATTTTAGGAACAGCGACGGTCATTGAGGGAAATAGTTCGCATGCTGATGCATGCTTCCACGATACGAATACATGTCGGCCATCTGAGCATCATAAGTTTTCAGTGCCAGCCAAACGTGGATTTGTCAATGCCCAATGCCACCGATGTTCTTAGTCTACTGTTGATATTTCTGGAATGACACTGGCATCGGTTTCATCTATCTATTTGTCACGTTCGGTAGCTGTAAAATGTGTGCGCCCATGTGCTGTAAAATGGTAGCACAACAGATACACAGCACACCAAGTCGATTATCTACATTTTATTTTTCCACGCGAACCAAACGATGGATCATCCAAAAACGAGCCACGCACATATCCTAAATAAGTCCAAGCGTATTCAGCGTCTCCATGGAAACCAGCGCGTTGTTGCGGCGGTGTCGGCGCGGTGTTGGCGCGGCGTTGGCGCGATGTTGGCGCGGTGTTGGCGCGGTGTCGGCGCGGTGTTGGCGCGACGTTGGCGCGGTGTCGGCGCGGTGTCGGTGCGGTGTTGGCGCGGTGTTTGCGCGGTGTTGGCGCGGTGTCGGCGCGGTGTCGGCGCGGTGTTGGCACGGTGTTGGCGCGGTGTTGGCTTGATATTGATGCGACGTTGGCGCGGTGTTGGCGCGACGTTGGCACAGTGTTGGCGCGGTGTTGGCGCGGTGTTGGCGCGGTGTTGGCGCGATATTGACGCGACGTTGGCGTGGTGTTGGCGCGACGTTGGCACAGTGTTGGCGCGGTGTTGGCGCGATGTCGGTGCGGTGTCGGCGCGGTGTTGGCACGATGCCATGCGGTCGACAGTGTTGCGTGCTCAGCAGCAGGTCGGAGCTGGGCACACGGCTCTGTCCGACTCGGCCGGCCGCCTCTGTGGTCATCCAGCTGACCACCGTCGTCGCCCCGGGCTAGAGCGGGCCGGCGCGGTTGAGAAACGCCGCTCGCAGGCCGCCAGCGTCGTTACTGGCGTTCGTTAAATGGCCGAGCTTTCACGGCGCACTGCGACCCTGCACTACACACCTAATGAGCCAGTCGCCTGACAGGCGGCAGGCAGAGCTGGCTACCGACAGCAGGCGGCTGGGCGCACGTGGTTACCGATGGAGAGAGCTGGGTATCGACGACAACCGGCTGCCGACGGCTGACGGCTGGGTACACGTGGCTACCGCTGGGGAGAACTGGCTACCGACGGTAGACGGCTGGGAACATGTGGCTACCGCTGAGGAGAACTGGCTCCCAACGGTAGACGGCTGGGCGCACGTGGTTACCGATGGAGAGAGCTGGATATCGGCGACAACCGGCCGCCGACGGCTGACGGCTGGGTACACGTGGCTACCGCTGGGGAGAACTGGCTACCGACGGCTGGTGGCGGACGGCTACAGCAACGGTAGACGGTTGGGCGCACGTGGCTACCGCTGAGGAGAGCTGGTTTCGGCCAGTGGACGGCTGTGTGTAATTCGTTGCCGATAGAATGAGGCTGGGCGCACATGGATAACAATATGCTCACCTCTGGACAGACCTGGACCCTATCTGGAATTTTCAAGTAGGATGCGGTCAACATCAAGGGGGCAGTGATTATGTCGAGGCAGTTACTCGACTCTTGGCCATGGATCCAACTCAGAATCGAAATGATGCTCTTCCGGCATCGCATCGTTTCATCCTCGATGAGGGCTTCCCGCTCTGTATCGCCTGTCGTCTGAGTCGAACTGTGAGAAGGATGGGCTCTCCCGTGGCGTGGATATTCCAATTCCAACTCAACCAAGATTCGGTGCTGTCGACCATCAGCGGATCTCCCCGATCACGGATCCCCGCCGTTAGCCTCGCGAGGAGCACAGGTCAGCTGGGTGCCGGCCGCGTGTTACCCTGCTCGGCCGGCACCGCCGCCCGGCTGCGGCTCGGAGATCGTGCCGCACAGTGCAGGGCGGGCGCGGCGACCGCTCGTCCGGCAGCTGTCGGGCCGCAGACCGCCGCGCACTCTTCCCGTCTGCCGGTGTCGGACCGCACGCCGCCCCGGGCCGGGGCGGTCGGGCGACCGGCGGACCGCGGGCAGACCGCGGGCAGACCGCGGGCAGACCGCGGGCAGACCGCGGGCAGACCGCGGGCAGGCCGCGGCCAGGCCGCGGGCAGACCGCGCGCGGCAAAACCGTCGCGGCGCCCGCCGGCGCTGTTTTGCCGACGCGACGCGAGCAGCGCGACCGCGACGGCGCCGACCCGGCTCGCGCCTGCGACCGCTGCAGCGCTGCCCCGTCTGGGAGCAGTCGGCGGCCGGCTCCGGGCTGCGGCGCCGACCGCCTCGGCTACAGAAAGCTGACCCGTCAAACCGTGCGGCGCTCGTGCCGCCGCCAGCGGGCAGGTCGAGCTCGCGGCGGGCTGGCGGCGCCGGCGGGCTGACGGCGCCGGCGGCCGGCCGTATGTGATCAGCGTCGCTGCGGCCGGCGACGGCGTCACCCCTGATCGTCGGCCGGCTCCCGACAGCACGTGATCCGACCATCAACACCTCCTCCTCGGCAAGATCAGACGACTCGCCAGTTGGCCTCCCGAGCATGCGACCCAGCTAGCTGGTTAGTTATTCGGGCTTAGTGGCGTTTCGACCGTGGTTGACCATTCGCGCCCAGCGGCCCAGCTACTTCACTGTCAGTTGGTCGGTGGAGTACGGTCCAGCTATTTCACGGCCCAGACGCGCACGCAATCGTCTGGAACTGATGACGTAACCTGCGCGTGATGTCATCAATTTGGTGGCCGCTCCCCACCAGGCGGCAATAGTCGCTCCAGCACTACTTTTCGGACCACGCCCAAGTGTTGTAAGAAAGCTTGGTAGTCGGCTCACGCCGCATGAACTGCGTAGCTCTAGGCGCGCTAGTGCAACATGCCAACTGGAAATTCATCTGCGTGTCACGTACATAAGACTCGCCACTCGCCAGCCTGCAATCGAGGCACCGATCCAGAAAAGCCTACGGTGGTGTGACGTGCTTTCAGATGTATCTCCAACACATGCCTGTGTCGTAATTACGGCAGGTAGACCATCTAGCCGGCTGAGAGTCGCCGAAGCGAGGCACACCGAGACGGTCAGCCACCTCCGGCCGTCGCAGTCCTGTGTGACCAACGCGTCCTACACCCCGTGACTGCGGTCCGGGTGTTTTTGTAATGAATCGGGCACTGGCCTAATCGTTCTGTGAAATCTACCCGTAAACATCTTGCCCGTTTAGAGCGGCCCGTGAGATGCGCTTGGCTCATCGGGTAAGTAAGCGATCGTGTGGCATGCCGTGCATCGGAACACCCGCCCACCTCGATTAAGCTGTTCAACGTAGTTGGATTGAAACGTCACCCCGAGAGCTCACGGTGAAAGCAAAACATCAATCGCGATTCGCTCGTCTATAGCGCACACGAAGCATGATTAATCACCTTTCTTTTCCGCTTTCCGGCGACATACAACCCTTTGTTGCGTAAGAACATTCCGAAGTGACCCCCGGAACGCCCGGCCGCTGCCAGACCGGCAGACGAGCGGCCGAGGCGCGTGGGCGTGGGCCGTTTTTCATTTCGCCGTTTACGACGCCAATAAAGCGGCCCGCTACGGAGGCCGATAGGAAAACAGGCGGGCGCACGCGAGGCTCGCACGCTGTTTTACGGACGGCGCACGCGCATCGTCGCCGCGGCGCCAGCGCCCACGCGTCACGAGTCGCTCGTGAATAACGCGAGCGCCGACCGTGCGTCTCGGACGCATGCTCGTCCGACGGCCGCGCCCATCCCTGACTGTCTGGCGACTGTCTGTCTGCCTGCCTGTAGCCAGGCGCAGGACAGCCGACTCGAGTCGCTATCAGGACGGCCGCGCCCCGGCGTTCCTATGTGCGGTCGACGTGGGGTCTATGTGTGCGGACCGGTGCAGCCGCCATGCTTCCGTTTGCTGGCACATCCGGTCGGCGTGTTTTCATCCGCCGGTCGTGCGAGGAATGTAAGCTGTCTGTGGGCCGCGTCAGCACAGGGGCGGGTCCAGGGGGAGGAAAGTGGCCACGGTCCTTGGTCATGAGGACGATTTTGCCGATATTTTACACTAAGATGTTTTTTTATCGACATCTAAGAACATTTCGTGATATAAATCTTGTCATCAGCAGACCAGACGAATGTTAGCCGTTCAAATCAGATCAGTTCGAATTTTTTTTGTTAAATTCTCCACCCCAGGCCTGGATTCTGGATCCACCACTGCATGAACTGTCATAATTCGTTGTTTTCGTTGGCTGGCTGGTTGCAAAGTCGTGCCCTCGGTAGCATACTGCAATTTCACATTGTGGCTATACTACTGTTGTTGCTGCTGGTTATATGCTGCTAGGTGCTGATGATGTTGGGCACCGAAATGTCCATCATATGTCGTGTTAGTTCCTACGATTCAACCATTGTTCGGTGAATTATGAACATAACATGCGAGTGTTCATATGCAGGAGTGAGCGTACATAACTCAAAGTCAAACATTCGTATCGGTATACTTCCACAATGCTCACACTCATGCTCATGCATATATATACATGCATTATGCATACTACTTGTATAATTCTGAAGAGGGAAAACGTGGGTGGCGACTTCTTGCTGTCCGATGTAACGGCTATGGCTAGTCAGATGAATTCGCGTGAATCAAAGAAAATAGATGGTGTATCGTATCGTAACAAATGGAGTATTATCATCATTTATGCCACTGTATTTATGTATATTCACACCATATATGCACTATACGTGTAGGGGGTGTATGCATCAGAAGTGTCACATTATGTGCGAAGGGAGGCTCTGGCCCCCTCAATCATCCATTTGGCCTACTCAATCATTGGTTTGGTCCTGCAAGCAGGCTCAAGCTTAACCATTGGGCCTATGAGCACATACCAGATACGGATGGTTTTCGTGGAAGCTTTGGCCACCAAAAAGGTCATTTGTCCCCTCAACCAGCTATAAAGTGGTCCCCATGACATGCATGCCACTAGAACCATGCTCAAATGAAGAAAATAAACTGCGTTGGTAAAAACTAACCCCTCCCGTCTCGGGGGGATATTCAACCGCCCCCCCCCCCCCCTCCCCCCTTAGGTTTTTCGCGGATAGCGGACGAACGGCGCGCGGCAGCGCGCCCAAATTTGCATACCTTTCTCACATCAATTTGGGATGCTGATTCAAAATTTTTATGTCAGGTCATCTAGGGTCAACGAGTTAGTCAAGGTCAAGTGAGGTCACCTCCAAAGAAGTTCAACTAGTCGTCACGCTTTAACGGATACAGATATTTTAATAAAACTTTCAGCGTTTGCTTATCTTTACAAATGCAACAAAACGTACGAGGTGAATTTGTCTTTTTTTCGTTTTGACTACATACAAATTTTGCGTATTTGGCATATTGCTGTTCAAATACAGGATTCTGGCTAAAGCAAGCATTTATTATTAGGGAAAGTTGACTTCCAACAACGTTTCTCGGTCTGCTCTACCCATTGGAAAAGGACAATTAAAGAAAACTTGAAAACTCAAAACTTTGAAATTTCAAACAAACAAAAATTGTATTTTTGGGTGGCCAAAAAAATTGTGGCCCTGGTCGATTTCGCTGTCTTTTCTCATTCCAAATAAATTTTTTTTTTTTCATATATCCCCAAAATGAACTCCCCAGAGTAAAAAAAAAAAATGTAAGTCGTGAAAAGTGGTGAAAATCTAGCTCCCTGGTGACGTCACTTTTGGAGGACATTTTATGTGGGGTGGACCCGGACCCTACTCGTCGAGCGCTTTCCGATGACACCTCTTTCGTTTTCGTGCGACGCTTAGTTTGGATTTTAAAGTGGGGGTCTTCAACCGCCTTCCCCCGAGACAGGGTGTGAGGATTTGACCGGAAAGACGGCGCGGGTTAATACCCGAAAATGACCTGCGTAGCAAGTACGCTCGGGATACCTCAGGACAGCAATATAGTTATGGGGATGCAAAGCGATACTAGACGGAACTATAGCAGAATTCTTAGTGAACGCACTTAACATATTTGAGCCGATGAAATGCATTGCACTTAAATCAAATAATTTCACATGGCAGGTACAAAATAACTTTTCAATCATGCTCTGACGTTGATGCCAATACGAACCACGCAACAAAAAATGGCGCAAAGCGTTCAAGCTAACGGATGTTATTAATTGTATTACTAAGCATTCTTGATTGAAGAATGCAACCTGATTGGTTCATGCGAAGAAAGGAAAAATCCTCCACTGTTGCTACTCGTTGCTGCAAAATATAATCCTCAGATACTGAGTTGGCTCATTTAACATGATGATTGGTTTGTGCGCTGAAATACTGACCGACGTCAAACATATGTATTTTAACGTTAACCATGAAGCAAGCGTACGATACACCTGGTCAGTGTAACGATGTGAATCGGAACTGACAGGAAAATGTCCGGGAAAAGCAAATAATAAGCGCGGCATATACTTCCTAGGCAGAAGTTTAACTCGCAAATCGCTTGACAAGTGATCAGAATGTCTTTTAATTACCCCGCCCCGTCTCGGAGGGACGTTTTAATTCCCCCTGTCTAAGATGCGGACGGCGAAAAGCGGCGCGCGACAGCGCCAAAATTTTGCACGCCTTTCCCCACATTAATTTGCCATGTAATGTGAAAATGTTGAGGTCAGATCACCTAAAGTTAATGAGCTCGTCAAGGTCAAGTGAGGTCACCTCCAAAAAAGTTCAAGTAATTGTCACGCCTTAACGGATAAAGTTATTATTATTCATCTTTGAGCGTTTGCTTATCTTTATGGATGCAACGAAACTTATCATAGGAACTCTTGTTTTTTTGTTTGTTTTTGGTGCCGTATTAGTTTTGCATATTTTCCCGTTAGTGCTAAGATCAAAATTATAGCTGAAGTAGTCACTTTTATGAGGATAAGTGAACTTAAAACAAGTTTTTTGGTCCCGTCTACCAATTAAAAGAAGAAAAATTATAGAAAACTGATAACTTAAAATTTTGAACATTTCCAGAAATTAAGATGTGGATTTTTTGGATGGGCGAATATGTTTACCCATGGTCGTTTTCGCCTTCCATTTCTGACCCCAATTTTTTATCTCTACAAAATGAACTTCCCGGAACTAAAAACATGATGCCAGTCGTGATCCCATATAGTGACGTCACCATTGTGTGGGAGAAAATTTGGGGGGCGGTTTTCGACCCTACTCATCGAGCGTTTTCTCATGACGCCACTTTCACTTTTGTACGTTTGGTTTGGATATTATATTGGGGTATAAACTGTCTCCCAAGAGATGAGGATCTGACCTGGGGGAGGGGAGGGGGGGTAAGCAAGCATAACCGGTGAAGTCGTTCTAGTTTCTACCGGGTGTCCATCGTCGACCTCCAACTGGCAGCGACGGCGCTGTTTCTATCGCGAGCCGGCACCCGGTGCGGCGATCAATCTGACCGCGGCGCCCAATCTGCGGCCCACTGACCGAAATAGAGCGGCGCCGTGTCCAGGCGTCGCGCTTTCTGGCCAGAGCGGCCGACGGTGGCGCCGCCGGCGGACTGGTGGCGAGTGGGGGCGGCGCGCCGGCGGGAACTGGGCGGGCGGGATAAAGAAAAAGAAAAAAGAGGGGTGGCGGGGTTTGTTGTGGATCGCCCCTGTATACTGAAAAGATTTTTTATAAGTTGTTTTTTTTAAAAGTTTAGTTTACTGACGTGTTTTTGGGCTGGTGTGTTCTGTTGGTGTGCTTTTGTTTGTGGGTTTTTTATTTTGATTTATGTTATTGTTTGTTATTTCCCGGTCCCTGCCTGCATTAAGACCTCGTGGTCCCCTGCCTCTTTCTGTGACTTTCCCTTGCCGGTTGTTTGCTTTACTTTTGTGCTTTTGTCTCTTAAAGCACACTTTTGTGGAGACCAGCTTGGTGCGTATTAATGTGGCCTGACGTTGCGTAAGCTTCCTGTCACTCCTCACTTCTGTATGATAATCCTTTTTGCCCCGGCATTTGTGTTCCTGGCTTTTGGTCTGTTCTGATGCCCATTTTGTGTTTAGAATAACACCTAATCCTTCTCCTGTTGGTCACTGATAGCACTTGACCACCCATCAGTATGGGCCTTTATGCTGCTTACCTACATGCATGTTTTGACTATCAGTTAATTTCTTTGCCATTTTCGGACCACTTACAGTTCGTCTAGTTTTGGCGAGTTGCTCTCCTGACCTGTTATTGCCCTAAAGACCTTCATCTCTGATTAAACTTTACTGTAGGCCACTTTCATGTTTTTACAAATATAATGAACAGTAATGGCCCTAGTACTGACCCCTGGGGGACTCCACTAAGAACATTTTGCCATGATGACTTTGTACCATTTGCTCACTCTTGCTGTCTATCTGAAAGCCACACTCTATCATTTTAGATGCTACCTGCATACCATGGGACTGAGCTGTTCTTACCGTTTTGGGGTCCTTGTCAAGGCCTTACTAAGTCAGATGCTACTCACCTGTTTCCTGATCAATTGTTCCGTGGCGAGTTAAAGTTCAGAGGTTTGTGGACACGATCGTCCTTTTTAAATCCATGTTGGTATCTTGATCATCTGCTACTTCCAGATAACTAACTATTCTTCTTGTATTGATTCGTACCTGCGACTAGGGATGTGAGACTTATTGGCCTATAGTTTTCTTTCCTCTTTTCTTTTTGAAAATAGGACTACATTTGCCCTTTCATCGGTTGGATTTCTTATGTGAACTGATCTACAAAATATTATACTAGTGGAATGCGTTCCTTTGTTTCGCACACCTAGCATAATATCGGTCCTGCTGCCTTATTTGGTTTATTTTCCTGATATGATTGTAAACAACATCACTACCATGAATCACTCTTGTGATCCTGTATCTGACTATGGTGTACGGTCGGCGATTGGTCTATCTCCATGTAAACCCTGATTTGACTGCTTGCTCGCCCTCACCATCTCACTACCTCCCCATGTAGTCCCGTTTACTTCGTGGCATTGTGTTAGAAACTTTACTCGCTTGTGAAACTAAGAACTTTTACTGTCCCCATTACGTTTTGCTAAACCGTTTGCGCTTTGCTGCTCTGGTTTTGTGGTCTAGTTTCGATACGCCTTTAGATTAATGAATTTGGGCTTCTTAAAAACCTAAATGCGTTTTTTGCCTATTGCTTTTTCGTCTGGTGTAGCCTGCTGGCTCTCCTTTGGTTTGTTGGGGCTGGGTTGTTGATTCGGGACGGCGCGTCGGCGGGGAGTTTGTCGCGCGCGCAGCACAGGCGGAAAATCTGCGCCACGGCCGTGCAGCTGGCGTTCTCACGGGAGCGACGACAGCATACCTGACCAACGCGACCGTCGGCCGGCCGACCGGCGGCGACAATGCTTTTCTCTGTCATTGTTGGCGTCGCGACCCGTGTGTGACTGACCGGCAGATATCCTGGCGATAGAAAGCAGCCCAGAGACTGGAAGTGCACGTAGCCGTCAATTATTGTGTGCGACAATGGAAGAGCGTCCGGAGGTATGGGGGACACAGAGATCACGGGAAGCTGCTTCCATGCTGCTAATACCATATGACAAATTTCAAATTGCATTGTTGAAGGGGAGGCGATGCCACAGTACCCAGCACTCCAGTACGCCTTCGTCATCAATGTATAATGCATACTATTGAAATCGTTCGAACTACCACAATTGCCAGCCTCACGTAAATAACTAAGCGATGGCAATTGAAGATGCCTTCTCGTCGTTCCGCGTAAGCATGTATTTTGCATTGCATGGGCTCGATGCTGGCCTAAAAAGTGACTTTCTCCAAAGGTTAAATTCTGCATTCACTTATCAATTGAATGCGATGGTGAAACTCTCTTGTTTACAGTTAACAGGCCAGCATGGTTATTATCAATACCGTGCGTGTTTTTGTTCTTTTGTTCCGTCGTCTTTCTCTTGAATCTCCCGTTCCCTTCGGTCCTCTGACAAATGAATTGTCATCCATTTATGTATTCGTGAATGTACCAAGCTATGGGTTTGTTTTGTCGGGGATGAAAAATAACCAGACGGCTGTGGTTTGGACCGTCGGGAACACCTTCATCTGCATGCCGTTACTCACCGTCACAGAGTACCCATACATGAGAAGCTGTCATTTCTCAGATTCACACCTGCACAGCAGGTGAGTGGACCACACCACCTCGGAAGCTACCACCGGTGGTAAATTCCGATTAATTATGCCGAAGTGAAATAAGTTGTACTGGGCACGCCCAGTTTGACAGCGGCTGTCTCACGCTGACTAGCACTTCCACCTACAATCGCCACCAGATCACTTTCGAGCCATTATACTCCGCACGCATATTAATGTGCAGTCGGACTCATCACCCCAGATCCAAGAGCTCTTCCTTTTCTTTTCCTGTCACGAGCGAGTGCACTTGGTTCGGATAATATCATTGCTCGGCGGAGTCTCTCCGCCGGAAACCGCTGGCCTGGTAGTTCCCGCCATTTCTGACAGGCCGTAGACCATGCATCACGCTTCCTCGTTACGCTTCCATTCTGCTCCACAGACGCGGTGACCCCGAACGTCCCAGCCGACACCAGCCAGCCGCGGCTGTCGTGTCTGTCAGATCTGATACCAAAACGGAGCACGCCACAGCCACAGTCCCGTCACACGCGGGTCGCATTCCCGTCATACTCGGGTCACATTCCCATCACACTCTGGTCGCATTCCCGTCACATTTGGGTCACAATCCCGTCACATTTGGGTCACATTCCGTCACACGCGGGTCACATTCCCATTCCACTATCGTCACACCCTAGTCACACTGCCGTCACACCCTGGTCACATTGCCGTCATACCTTAGTCACACTGTCGTCATACCCTGGTCACACTACCGTCATACCCTGGTCACATTGCCGTCATACCTACCGGCATACCCTGGTCACACTACCGTCAGACCCTGGTCACACTACCGTCACACCCTGGTCACATTGCCGTCATACCCTAGTCACACTGCCGTCATACCCTGGTCACACTACCGTCATACCCTGGTCACATTGCCGTCATACCTGCCGGCATACCCTGATCACACTACCGTCATACCCTGGTCACACTACCGTCACACCCTGGTCACACTGCCGTCATACCCTGGTCACACTGCCGTCAGACCCTGGTCACACTACCGTCACACCCTAGTCACACTACCGCCACATCCTGGTCACACTACCGTCACACCCTGGTCACATTGCCGTCATACCTTAGTCACACTGCCGTCATACCCTGGTCACACTACCGTTACACCCTAGTCACACTGCCGTCATACCCTGGTCACACTACCGTCACACCCTAGTCACACTGCCGTCATACCTACCGGCATACCCTGGTCACACTACCGTCAGACCCTGGTCACACTACCCTCACACCCTGGTCACATTGCCGTCATACCCTAGTCACACTGCCGTCATACCCTGGTCACACTACCGTCACACCATAGTCACACTGCCGTCATACCCTGGTCACACTACCGTCACACCCTAGTCACACTACCGCCACACCCTGGTCACACTGCCGTCATACCCTAGTCACACTGCCGTCACACCCTGGTCATACTGCCGTCATACCCTGGTCACATTGCCGTCATACCCTAGTCACACTGCCGTCAGACCCTGGTCACACTGCCGTCATACCCTGGTCACATTGCCGTCATACCTACCGGCATACCCTGGTCACACTACCGTCATACCCTGGTCACACTGCCGTGATACCCTGGTCACACTGCCGGCATACCCTGGTCACACTGCCGTCAGACCCTGGTCACACTGCCGTGATACCCTGGTCACACTGTCGTCAGACCCTGGTCACACTGCCGTCACGCTCAAGTCCCACGCGTTGTTTTAAGCTTTAGCAAGATAGGGCACGTTAACCCGTCCCGTCTCGGGGGTCTTCAACTGCCCCCTCCCCCCTCAGATTGTTTTGCGGATAGCGGACGAACGGCGCGCGGCAACGCACCGAAATGTGGCATACCTTTTCCCAAACCAATTTTACATGCTGATTCAAAATTTTTAGGTCAGTTCATCTAGGGCCAACGAGTTAGTCAAGGTCAAGTGAGGTCACCTCCAAAAAAATTAAATCAGTCGTCACGCTTTAACGGATAAAGATTTCTTAATGAAACTTTCAGCGTTTGCTTATCTTTACGGATGCAATAAAACGTACAAGTGGAATTTTTCATTTTTGTCGTTTATGTCTTCATATAAATTTTGCGTATTTGCCAAATTCCAGTTCAAATACAGGATTATGGCTAAAGTAAGCATTTTTTATTATGGCAAGTTGACTTTCAACAACGTTTCTCGGTCTGCTCTACACACTGGAAAAGGAAAATTAAAGAAAACTTGAAAACACAATATTTTGAAATTTACAAAAAATGGGGGGCAAAAAAACTATAGCCCTGGTCGATTTCGCTGTCCTTTTCTCATTCAAAATAAATTTTGTTTTTCATATATCTCCCAAAATGAACTCCCCAGAGTCAAAAACATAATGTAAGTCGTGAAAAGTCGTGAAAATCTAGCCCCCTGGTGGAGTCACTTTTGGGGGGAATATGTTTTGGAGGGTGGACAAGGTCCCTATTCGTCTAGCGCTTTCCGATGACACCTCTTTGGTTTTCGTTCGATGCTTAGTTTGGATTTTAGTTGGGGTCTTCAACAGCCCCCCCCCCCCCCACGGACGGGGTGCGAGTATTTGACCGGAAAGACGGCGCGGGTTAATAAAGGGCTACGTTAAACCGGCTTACGTGGCATCCGGCATCAGGCAAGTAAGAAGAAGGTAGGGAGACGCCGACAGGCAAGGGAAGTGGCGCAATGGCGGGGAACATGCATGGTATCCAGGGCATGCAGAGAGACATACATGACACGCGACGGAACATTTGGAGTCTAGCCAACGTCTCAGCCTCCGGACAGGCTCCACTGACCACCAGCGACCTGAAAACGAAGCAGAGGTCCGGCGTCCGGGGCGACCCATCGGCGTCCGGGTCCGTCCATCGATGTGTCGGTGCATGTTGAAATTAGAACTTGAAAGAAAGAAGGAAGAAAAACCCGAAAGAATGACAACCAATTTGCTTCAAAAGCCCGTCGGTTGCAATACCAACAAAATGTACGGGGCAAACGTCCATTTTTGCGAAATGGGATCGGTTTCTATCCACCAATTTGGAGATTACCTATACGTGTGTATCATGCAAGATTGGGTGGGATGATAGCGTTTGACTTCAAATGACCTGTTTCAGTTTTGTACAAAGTAGAAAAGTGAAAAGGGGCTCGTGGAGTTCAGGAGGCTCGTCGCTAAGAAGTGTGCTTAATGATAGCGGAATGTGCTCTCTTGCAAAGTAAACAGAAATGGCGCGACGTTATACATTATGTATGGGGCAAATAAGTAAAGCGACGTCCAGGGGAATAACGCATGTCACACACGCGACAAAGTGGAGGACGGTGCTGTGGGGTAGATGTTGTGATCTAGGTAACTGTGTGTGGAGATGGCGTGGTATAGGTAACAGTGTGTGGAGATGGCGTTGTCTAGGTAGTCGTGTGTGGAGATGGTGTGGCCTAGGAAGTCGTGTCTGGAGATGGCATTGTCTAGGTAGTTGTGTGTGGAGATAGTGTAGCCTAGCCGCAAACGGGCCGCTACCCCTTGTGTACGTGTATGTTGGTATGATGATGACTGTTTGGAAAGGAAGGGCTTAGTATTGTCTACGTGAGATGTGTTATGATTCCAGCAAACCTGGAGATATTATTCAAACAGGTTGTTTGCCGGCAAGGCCGTCCGCCCTCCCGTTACCGGGATGCCGATATGACAAGGGTTCCAGAGCAGTGTAAGTTGGAGGCGTGCGTGGTCGGCATGATAGAGGAGACGAATTGCGTCGAGTGTGGGATAGGTATGGCGTGGAGTGTGGGTTGTGCATTTCTGCGGGGGCATCAATGGAAGAGCGTGAGTCAGTGCAGATGATAGTGGGTGTGGTGATGTGGTGTTCTGTGATGTGTTGCATGTAGGTTAGTATTGCCACCAGCTGCGTATAGCGAAGGGGTTGGGAGAAGATCGAAGATGTTTGTAACGGAAGAGAGAAATAGCGTAGGTGTAGGGGGAGGTAGAGAGAGGACTGTGAACTAAAGTTGTGCAATTTGTGCGGTTACGGGAATAAAGTTGAGGTTGTAAGCAAGGATGGATTGGTGGTAGGAAAGGTTGTCCGGGACATGCAAGGTTACCCCGCCGCCACAGAGTTGCGCATAATTTAGACTATGGGTATGTAGGCCATAGCCAAAGACATTATAACTACAGGGGCCTTTGCCGTGACATCGGGTCTCCTGAACCGTGTCATTTGTCTATTTGTTATTATACACTCCTTGAATTCTGCTCAATGGGGCATCAGGGACCTTGTATTCCATTGGAGCAGGGCGGCGCAATGACTTATATGGTCTCGCATACCCATAACTATGCTCCACCACCTCCACACACCTCCACCCCACCCCCACTCCCCACCCCATTGGAGCAAGAATTAAGTGTTGTGTGCCTGCATCAGTGATAGTGTTCACGTCCCCTCAGGTGCGTGTGTGGTGGTGAAGGCGTAATGGAGTCGCCCAATTTCGAAGAGAAGGACGACACCGAGGCGGCAGGGGTCACGCTCCCATCAAACTCGGCTCACACTCGGCTCACACTCGGCTCAAACTCGACTCACACTCGGCTCACACTCGGATCACACTCGACTCACACTCGGATCGGCAGCAGCACACTGCCCGGCAGTGGCACCGAGGCCCGCTTCGAACTGCACTTCGCCCGTCGCCGAGTGCGCCTTCGAATGCGCCGCGAATCCGGCTGGCGCCGTCGTCGACTGGCCGCGCCGGATCCTGTGCGTGCCGCACGTCCGTTTCAGCCCGCACACGGCTGTGCGTCGAAACCAGACGGAAATTGGCCGCCGGTGCTTTCGCGCTCATCTCTCTCACCCGAGCGGCTTTCGACAGGCCAATCACGCCCCGGTGTGTATGGTGATGGGGAGTTGTAATTACGCCGTGAGACACGACAGAGTGTGGCTTTGGCGGTGGAGGCACACATCAGCTGGTGCATGGGAGGGTGGGCGTTCTCCATATATGACGGCCGGTCGCAGGGTTCGTGCTTGTTGCACCCAATATCGAGTGTGTAAGACAGAGTGGGTGTTTCACTGTGCGAAACACCGGGTGGGTGCGACACACTGGGTGTTCGCTGTACCATTAACGAACTGACAACGACAACATGGAGATGTTCCATGCACTCAACACCGTGTTGCTCTGTTCAACATGTGCCGTAGCGGGTGCATACGACGGTTGGCCTGCGTGCATGAGGTGGGTTATCACTCGCCGTCCAACGGCGGGTGCATGCGTGGCACAGCAGCGCGTTTCCGATGCGCACAGTCACAGCACACGTCATAGCGACGATGCAGACGGCAGTGACACAATGGCGTTCACTGCGAACAGCTACCATTGACAGTGGCTGCCCACAGTGACGGTGTCAGAACGGTGACGGTCCAACGGAGCTACTGCGCCCATCACGCCAGGTGGGTGTGCACAACAGTGAGCTTTTCCCAGACAACAGTGACCGTATGGAGATGATACCGGATCATACTGCCAGCAAGGATAAGCGTGACAGGTGTGTTGAGTACAAAACAAGAGTTACCAAGAAGCCAAGAAACTAGCCACAAACTGTCGAGCATGTTTCCCAAATCGAGTCCTGTTTGCACAGAGCTTCATTGGTACCAAGCAGGTCCCTCTTCATGGCTTTCTACCCACGTAAAATGAGGTCTAATGTGCGGTGTGCGTGCCTGTGAACATAGCACATTTGTCACGGGCTCGCGGATTCCCAGTGCATTGTGATTGATGCTGCCACACGTCTGGGTAATTTCGATGGCGTAGCCAAATACATCGATGGGTGTTCGTGCGACCTCGGCAAGAAATGCACTGCAATACTCGCCAATGGGGATTCAGGAAAGCAGGAGCGTTCGAAAAATAATGTTGAGAGCCACATCAAGTCGATAAACTTCAAGTATCACCATGGTTTAAGTTTCATGGTTGCAATCGAATGTTCTGTGTCTGCACTTCTGCGCACGTTGTGTTCGATGTTCCGATCCGATGGAACTCACCTCGAATTATTTCTCCCGAACTGATCTTCGTCGCACTTCTCTGTCCCTAGCATGCACACCAGTAACTGCCAACTGAAATTTTATCCCGACATAGCATCGTGAGAGATTTGTGTTGGTGACTGTCGTACGGGTATCGCTTGTCCTGTTGTAGAAAGCGATTTCCTAGCGATAGACATTTGTACGGACGTGGGTATTTATTCCAAGGAACGGTTTGCTGGCCATCACAATAGAGAGTGTAGGGGTGCTGATGGAGACGATAAAGACACACGGCGATCGGAAACCGGTTCCGAAAAGGTTCCTTCATGCTTGGGCACCGATACGTGAGCTGAAAGGAGACGCCTCATTGTAGCCGCATCCGTCTGATGGATTTCTCAGGTTGCACAAGAAACGTGTATTTCATTCGAAATGCTGACACAAAGGTCATTCGTGGCCACGTCTCCCACCTCATGAAGGAGCATGGTTTGAGAGGGTCGCTTAGATGATCCAACGCCGATCGAGCACTGTTGATGGTGCCCATTAACCCGGCCGTTTCAGTGCATGCGAGTACTCCCACGGTGTCGATTTGACTCTTGTTCTGGTGACACATTATGTCCCTGGCCAGAGCTGATCAGATTTGACTCCTGTTCTGATGACACATTATGCTTCTGGTTAGGTCTGGTTAGATTTGACTCCTGTTCTGGTGACACACTATGCCCCGGTCAAACTGATCAGATTTGACTCCTGTTCTGGTGATATTTTATGCCCCCGTCCAGGCCTGGTCATTGAAACTATTTGGGTGCAAAGGTACCATGACATATGCCACCAATGGTATGAGTTCAGTCTGACTTGCTAGGACCAATATGTCTGTTGGTAAAGACCGTTCGTGCTGGGTTATGCTGCAATCTTATGTCGTACTCAAAGTAGCACGTAAAAGAGTGTGAATTGTGGAGCAGTGATTTAGTTCCAGCTTCCACGGGCGATGGTGTCTAAATTTAACTACACGACTTTCTTCCCCAACTGCATATACGCATGGATGGAATTCGAGCTCTATCTTGGTGGGAATGAGCATGTGCCATGGACGAGGACGAGAAAACATGTAATTCCGACTCACACGTTCTGAAATATAAGATGATCTTTTGGTGAGAAATATGATATGAACGATGGCATGAAAGGTAAAAAATACTGGAAACGTTTTGCAAAATCACACGTGTGCGTGTAAAATTGGTCTAATTAAACATAAATTAAGATATTAGATAAAATGTGCTCGTTCTTGACACACGGTAGCCACAACCGCGTTAAAATAACTGTGCATTTTATTGGTCATCAACGGAAGAACTAGTAGGCATGTTTCAAGTTCCGTGATCTGCCGGTGGCAACAGTTGTCGACACAGGTCTGCAACACTCACCGCGATGCGCAACCAGGAATCTCCAACTGGCATTGCAGGTATAATGGAGACAACGTTGTCATCATTCTGGTGTGTGCTTACAATGGAAATGTCAGTCTTGATAGCATCGGTCAGCCAACTATTGTTGAGAATAAAAACCTGTTTTTCAACTGCATTCTGTGCAACTGAATCTCGAACAGGGGAACGCATGTTAATCGTGCATCTTGAGCCGCGTTTGCAATAAACGAGCAAACTGTCCCAACTCAATGCACTGCCACTCAACTGGGTCATATTTGATGCCGCTACTCCCATTGTATTCGACTACAAGAACCGTAACTGTTCCTTAAGCCTTTCGAATGAAAGAGAGCGGAGAATATGTGAAGTCCATCTTGTCCATGCTACATCTCAGGAACAATCAGTGTTGAATTGTGAAGTAGGGAAAGGTGGTATGCATGAGGTAGATGTGTGAAACGTGATGCATGAGATGTGAGGTATGAGGCGTAAGGTGTGAGGTGTTAGGTGGCATTAGTATATGCACTCGTTGACGCTTGATGCAATTTGAAATGTGCTCTATCAATTTGAATCTTTTTAATTCATTTTGTTTGCGTATTTTGGATGGAAAGAAAGGGTGTTTTTCACACAAAATCTGAGCCATTATTTTATTCAAAACTCATGCATGCCTTAATGATGCATTGAGAGAGAGAGAGAGAGAGAGAGAGAGAGAGAGAGAGAGAGAGAGAGAGAGAGAGAGAGAGAGAGAGCGAGAGAGAGAGAGCAAGCGGAGGCCCAGGAGTACAGAACCAAGATGACCTCACGCATTACGCCTCACACTTCACGCCTCACACCTCACACCTCACGGGACCCTCGCCGAACCTAACACAAGCCGAGTGGGCAGCCAGTATCGACCAGCTCCGAGACACTGAGCACCAAGACCACACCACCGGGAGTGTCTGATTATCAGAGCACGGCCCGGGGATGTCGATCAGTGGCCAGTAATATTGGCCAGGTTAGACGGCCGGTGAATATTGGCCAGGTTAGACGGCCGGTCAATATTGGCCAGGTCAGACAGGGCCTCGGTCGGTCTGTCGTCCATCAGGCGAGTGATTGATAGTCCGAACCAGGTGCGCCCAGACCCCAGGCCAATACTTCCGATCGCGAACAGCTGGCCTGGGAAGGGGCCAACGTGTGATATCTACTTGGGTGCTTTGGGTGTCATTCGGAGCACGTGGTGGGCTGTTAATAGCTACCCTTTGAATTAAAGTATGTCTGAGGGCTAAAACTTGCAGCCTTGAATAAAAATCACCGATATATATTAATATGATGACATTATCAGTCCTTTAACTTCCAGTAATATTTCATTGTCTACCTTCGTTTCATTATTGAGGTATAACGTTAATTTTATATCATCCACAAAATTGACCAGACGTGCACATCAAATCGGGAAAAATTAAATTAACCGCGTGGAGATGTATCGCCGGAAGCATAATTCGTGCTGCATGGCCGCACGGCCAAACGACCTGGGCCACGGTTGGATCGGAAGCCATGTCGGAGCAGCCCGCCGGAAACCACACGTTTCCGACACAGGTCTCGGCAGGAACACACCGCCAGGAGGATTCCGACAGCCATTGCTTTGGTGGTGAAATACCCAATGAGGAATCCTCCCGGACTTCTGAATGATTCGGGTGTACTATTAATCCTTAAAAAGTATTTCCTTCCTTGGTGCAAGTGCGTGGCATTCGTCATACCGATGGCCTATATTTGCTGGCCAGTGCTTGAAGACGATACCTGGAAATCTGATGAGGACTGTAGTGTGAAGCTTGCAGTAGAGTGTGAGGTCAGCAGAACTTTGCGAGCGGCAACAGCCGGGTCAGTGCTCTCTCAAGTTAACGGTATTCAACGCTTTATCTATATCAGAGTTTGTGGCCAAAATGGCCGCTGTCGATGAAAAGTTGACATGGACGTTGTCTGGTTTGTTATCTGTAGCTACTACAACCTATTGCTTTAACAAAAAAAAAAAAAAATTTGAAGCTAGTTTTAGCAAATGAAGCAATAAATCACGAACAATTGCCCACATAAAGTCTATGAAGCTCGAAGTGCATGCATTTGTGACATCATTTATATAAATGTTCTAAAGAATCGCTTGATAAGCAGTCCATGCACGCTACAAGGCGGAGCTCTTATGCAGTGTTGCGAACCGTGACGTTACACGCCGTGACGTTACACAGTGAAAGTGCATGGAAGATCTGCCTGGCAGATCTGGCACCTTGGTGAACAGTGTTCGTCACGCTCTAAGCGCCAAACATGAGCAGCTATCCCGTCTGCATGCGCAACGAAACTTTGGAATACGATGCGATTGGGAAAGCTCACAAAAGTATTGCTAAGCTTTTCTGATGATTTAGCACATCAGAAGCCTGTTTACAAAAGCAATATTTGCTTAAGTCTTCATAATTCCATCCTAATACAAAGTATTTGGAAGTTAGTCTGTTCACGCAAGCAGGCCAATTGTTCGCCACCTGACTGGACTGACCTGTGGCGGCCGTGGCGTGCCGAGCGGATGGCCTGACCGCGCCGACACCCTCTCCAGCCGGAGCAGGGCTTGTCGACAGATCCTGCCCAGCTCCGTCGAGCCGGCAGATGCCGAGCGCGGCCGCGTCAGGCCCGCCACGGGCGCGGCAGACCCGGCGCGTCGCTGCTCCGGCTCGGGCGTGGCCTGCGGTGACGTTTGTGTCGTGACGTCGGCGGCCGCGGCGCGGCGCCGGCCCGCCGCCCGCGGCAGGGTGGCGATGTGCGCGTAGCCGGCCGACGCGGCGGCCGGCGCGGCGGCGCCATCGGCGTCGGCGTCGGCGTCGACACCGCGCGGCTCGCTGCGGGCGCGACGCGGCACCACCGTCACGCGCTTGGCGATCGCCTCGTCGGCGTCGTCGGCGTGCTGCGGCCGGCAGCTGGCGCTGCGCGGCCGGCGCAACGGCGTCGCCGCCACTCCGCGCGCGTCGGCCGGCGCGGCGTCGGTCGTCGACGACGACGACGGCGCCGGCGGGCCGTCGCCGCCGGCGTGGTCCGACCTTGCAGGTCGCGGCAGCGAGCCGTTGGTGATGACGCGGCCGCCGAATCTGGCGGCAGCCGGCGGTGTGGCCGGCGTGGCCGCCGGCCGACCCACGCTCAGGCTGTGGGAGCGCACCGGCTTGCGGCAGCCGGCGTGGATGACGTTGTTGATCATGCGGACGTGGATGCGTTCGTCGCCGCCGCGGAACCGACCCTCGCTGGCACTGCGCGTGTCACGACCGTCGCGAGAGTCTCCCAAATCGCGAGCGTCCCGAGAGTCACGGTAGTCACGGTAGTCGGGATTCTCCCGAGTGTCACGATTGTCTCGGATATCCTTGGCGTCACGAGTGTCCCCGGTGTCACGAGTGTCACTGGCGTCACGAGTGTCACTGGTGTCACGAGTATCCCGGGTGTCACGAGTGTCCTGGGCGGGTCGCGGCTGGCCGTCGTCGGCCGCGCGCCGCGGGCGGACCGGCAGAGTCAGCACCCAGCGGCGCCGGTCGGCCGGCTCGCTGGATCGACCGTGGCGCGGCAGCGACGTGCTGAGGTAGCGCGCCGCACGCTCGGCCGTTGTGCCCTCGCTGCGAGTGCGCCGCGTCGACACGCAGATGCGCGTCACGCCGTCGTCTTGCGAGATGACGCCGCCGCCGCCGCTGCCGCCGGCGTCCGGTGCGGCTGCACGTGCAACGCCGACTGAGCCGGCCACCTGGTCCGAGCGCGCAGACGGCGACGTTCGGCTGCGACGCTCGTGACGCTCCAGTCGCGATTGTCGTGCCGTGTCGGTGTCGGACGTTGACGCTCCGTGGACACGGCGACGGCCGTCGCCGGCAGATGGGTGACGTGATGCTACTGCGACGCTGTCTCCGGAGCCATGCCGGCGTGTCGCGCTGTCCGAAGTTGAGCGCGAAGTCGATGCGGTGTTACGCTGCTGAGTGCAGTCGGAAGCCGGGACGGGGCCGGAGGTGGCGGCGATGCGGTGGTTTCGCGCCGGCGCGCGAGCCGCGGCCGGCGGAGGCCGCCTCTCCCCGGCCGCGCTCGGCACGCAGACGACGACGAACTCGTCGTCGCACTGGCGGTCGGACACGAGACGCGACTCGGTCGACGGCGAGAGGCGCCGCGGCCGCCGCTCGGGCGACTCGTCCGAGGTGTACTCGACCACCAGGTGCCGGTGCCGCGGCGGCCAGCCGCGCCCACCGCCCGCGCAGCCGGTCTCGGCGCCGCCCGACGCGCCGGAAGCGACGCGCGACGTCCGGCGTCGTGCGGCCGAGTGGCTGCCGCCGGGCGGAGACGAGTCCGACGCTCTCAGCCCGCACCACTTCTCCGGCGGGTGCCGGCATGATCCGATCACATGTGGTCGGTCGGCAGCGTCATCGCGCTTCGTGCCGTGGTCTGGCCGGCGACCGTCGGGCGACCGATCGTCGGACACGTCCGCCGCCACCCACAGCGATCGGTCCGAGGATGCGCCGACCCCGGTCACGTCGTACTTCTGCTTGCGAGTTCTGTACCCGCTGGCGTATTGGGACAGCCACTTGAGCATCGCTCCGGCGAGGAGACCTCGACGCCCCACCGGCCTCTAACTCATCCGACTGGTGACGCCGACGTTGCACAAGTCGCTATCACGATAGGCTGGAGACACCCACGCGGCACAGGTCACTAACCGGCTCAGCCCGCAGCCTGGCGCCGCCACCGGAAGTACTGTTCGTCGCCGACTTTGGCGGCGGCGGCGGCCCGGACTGATCGCACCTTTCACCGTGGCGGTGCGGGCGGTGTCGGCACGATCACGCGCCGGGCCGGGTCGGCCGGTCGTCCAACGACGGAAGAGAAGCCGCCGCCGCCGCCGCCGCGTCCGCCTCCCACCGCCGTCAGAAGGGCCGGCCGCACAGTCGTTCCCCGCTCTCCCGGGGCGGGAGAACACCTGTAAACGAGGTGCAGTCATCAGCCAAGGACGACGCAGCGGTGGCCGCGCTCAGCGGCGGTACAGACCACTGCCGTGCCGACCGCAACAATGCCGCTCAAGCCGGCTGGACCATTGTGCGCCATTCACAAGTTAGCTGTTGACGGCAGCCAGCGCGGCGCCGTCCGCACGCCCGTTTCCGGCCACGTCGCCCTCTGCGAGAAACGCTCCGGCCGGCTGCTGACCCACTCTGAGAGCTGTCAGCGGCCACTTCCGGCCACGCCGCCCTCTGAGGGAGTCGCCCCGGCCGGCTGCTGACCCACTCTGAGAGCTGTCAGCGGCCACTTCCGGCCACGCCGCCCTCTGAGGGAGCCGCCCCGGCCGGCTGAAGGAGCCTCCCCTCCTCCGTCCGGTTGCTGACCCACTGCTGACCCAACGAGGTCTCTCAACGGCCACTCTGCCTCACAGCGCGGCTCGGTTCTGGGTGCCGGTGCAGCGGCGTAAGAGCCGGCCGAGAGTTCGGTGAGGGTCAAAGGCTATTGTTAAATCGCTTCGTTCCATGCAACCTTTGTAGGGTTAATTATACGAGCTCGTCAAATCCTCTTAAATTCAGATTATGAATGAGAGAGCAATTTCCTCCATGTCCCTCTTGTCACTATTCCACTGTACTGGTGCGGTAGTTGTGACGAGCTGTCTTGTGCGGATTATACCTCAATGAAGACATCAGCAACTCCTTCATTTGCTAACTGTTGTCGCAGTAATTTCCACACAATGGGTCTAAAACAGACATAACGATTAGCCAGCATACAACACCCACATAATACACAGCAATTCGTGCCGTGACGTGCAATTCACACGGCGACCTCCTATGCACGAGGTCACCTTTAATGAGGTCATGTGCGATCCATTCAGGATTAACTAGCATTGCCGGCAATTAAGGACGCCGCCACGGTTACGCGAGAAGCCCACATTATGGACATCTTTTACATACTGCTTGGGACTTCCTGTTGCTTCCTGTTTGGGTGACATGTTTCCCGTTATTTGTCTGATGAGGGGTTCGCCCAAGCGATGAGTCGGTTCGCTCACGGTCAGCGGCACTGTCGGGCTATGTGTGTGACCTGGCGGGCGGACGCCGGTCACCAATCGGTCTGTCGGTCACAGACACTGACGTCGACCAAGGACGGTCACAGACCGTAAGCCGCTGAAGTCTAATGTCAGCCACAGACACAGACCAAAAGCCACTGAAGTCCGATGTCAGCCGCAGACACAGACTGTCGGTCACCGACACAGACTAAAAGCCACTGAAGTCCGATGTCAGCCGCAGACACAGACCGTCCGCCACAGACTACAGATTGTCAGTCACATACACATACTGCCAATCACAGACACAGGCCAACAGCCACTGAGGTCCGACGTCAGCCACAGACACAGACTGTCAGCTGCAGGCACATACTGTCAGTCACAGACGCAGGTTGTCAGCCAGATGCAGACCAGGGATGTCAACCACTTACCGAAGCTATGCTTCAGAAGCATATCGAGATGACAACGTCCTACAGACAGCGCCAAATCAACTTCATTTTTAACAGCAATTTTTCCGATAGATTCATGCAATAATATTGCACGACGATTCATGGAATCGCGCACGTTCAAGAACGGAGGACAGGAATCCTTCTCGGCAACTAAACACATACTCGCTTGCAAGTATGTGATGTAGAAACGACACCTAGCAATTTGAGGTCACTGTGTGAGGTGGGTGGATAGCGTATAAGTTTGAATCGGGTACCCATCCGCATTCGAAATAAGTGCGGGAAGCGTTTCAGGAAAAATTTAGATCGTAGAAGACCGATGAAAATAGTGAATTAGAGAAGTGGGATGAGATGCTGGCTGGGAGAGTTGAAAGGAGTCATAATCATTAGTACGTAACCACTGATGCCACCAACGGTCGCAGCTTGCGATCACAAACGTTTGCATGATAGATCGCATCGTGGATCAACCGCTTTTGAACCTTACTCGGGCAGATACGCCATCTCCCAATTCCTCTTTTTAACGGCAACACTTGGCCGTTGAGCCTCGCCACTGCCCTGCTTTAGCAACAGGTCTCCAGACATTAGCGGATCCAGAAATTGTAAACGGGAAGGGGACACTCGTCCAGGGCGCACAATCTCTCTGTTGGACACTTGAAAGAAAGACCATTCGAAAAGCGCACTCCGATCTCCCTAATGGACACACATTTCTTTCAGAGGTTCGCTTTCTGCTCACAACTTCTATGGCTGGGTGCACTCGACCTTTCTGTAGCGGTGTCCCTTCGGCTGAAAAAAAAATAGACAGACGAGGTGCACCTGGATCTTCCCGACAGATCGCGGTTGCCCGACTGATGACATTTATGGCCAGTGCGTGCTCCTGGATACGTCAGTGTCTGCAGACGTGCTTCATTTCTCACTGTCGATATCGCAACCACAAATTGCGACTGCGTCAGTGACTGAACAAGTCAATCAAAAGTGAAAAGCTTTGGACCACGATTGCTGTTCGAAGCTTGGCTGAAATGCACAACGCCGCAACCCTGCCGACACAACTGTGTACGGGTTTGCACAACCTGCCGTCAGAAGCAACGTTTCGCAAGCAAACACCGGCAACAATCAGCAACGGCGGTTGCGTGCCTCATGACGCGGTGGCGTTTTTATCGTGATCGCCTTGGTTTTGGCGCAGTAAACACGCCAGTCAACACCGTGACAAGTGCGATAAACACGCTGTCAAGAGCGCGCCAACACATCCCACCGCGTCATGCCAGCCAGTTTCGCCCTAAGTCCCGATGTGTTGCTTTCGGCTTTGTATTCCTAGCTGCAAAGAATATGCTGGGAATAAATGTATCACATATTTAAGATGCACAATAATTTACAATGCATTTCTTGTTATTTCACTTGAAGCGATTTTGCAGCCCTGCACCATGCTCTACGTTGTTGCAGTATTGATAATTATTTCTTGGTTGCTGAAATTACTATTAGTGTGACATTGCTGGTAGCTCAAATGCCTTGCTTTATGACAGAAGCACTACTGACCAGCTGAGCGAACTGTGGTAAAATGGAATATACCATGACCCAACTCGCAAAGAGAAAAGCAATTTTGAACTAACAGCACGTGGTATGAGGTGAGTTGGAATATAGTCCCTCGTTGTATTGACAGCAGCACGTTACACCATCAGCTAACTGGCTATATAGAACGACACAGCTATGGCGAATCCTTGATGCAGGACCAAACCCCACTCGCACCTGACCAACGTTCACCGAACCACCGTACCTGACTCGGTGTTCGTTGTTTGTACGCAGATGCATGCAAACGCAAACGGGCGTATCAAGCTGTGTAGGCAAAGCAATTCTGGTTTGCGCAATGGGTGTGGCAGGCATTGAGGGAGGGAAGTGAAGGCTTAGAATCAGACAAGGAACTTTATCCTGGTAATCTGACAGCAGCTTGGCGCAATCAGGGCGTGATCTGAATAGTACGCTGCTTACTGCTGGTATTCGAATTCTGAACACTCTAGGCGCACAAGTTGTGTTCATGAGGCTATTTTAAGTCGAATGCAAACGCCGTCTCATCTTCCGTTCCGTTCGGGCGCCAACGCCGTCGCGCCAATCAGCGACTGCAAGTCGGTTCCGCTGCCGCACGAGTCGATCTACCGTGGGTCTCACACACCACGGATGCTCCAATTTCGCTCGCTCGTCGTGCTCGGCCGAGCCAAAACAAACGCATCAGAGTGGCCCTCGGCGCAACAGACACACACATCAGGGTGGCCATCGGCGCAACAGACACACACATCAGGGTGGCCATCGGCGCAACAGACACACACATCAGGGTGGGCTCGGCGCAACAAACACACACATCAGGGTGGCCCTCGGTGCAACAGACACACACATCAGGGTGGGCCTCGGCGCAACAAACACACACATCAGGGTGGCCCTCGGTGCAACAGACACACACATCAGGGTGGCCCTCGGCGCAACAGACACACACATCAGGGTGGCCTCGGCGCAACAAACACACACATCAGGGTGGCCCTCGGTGCAACAGACACACACATCAGGGTGGCCCTCGGTGCAACAGACACACACATCAGGGTGGGCCTCGGCGCAACAAACACACACATCAGGGTGGCCCTCGGTGCAACAGACACACACATCAGGGTGGCCCTCGGTGCAACAGACACACATCAGGGTGGCCCTCGGCGTAACAGACATGCACATCATGGTGACCCTAGGCGCAACAGACATACACATCAGGGTGACCCTGGGCGCAATGGACAAACGTATCAGAGTGACCCTCGGCGCAATATACACACAGATCAGAGTGACCCTCGTCGCAATATACACACAGATCAGAGTGACACTCCGCGCAATGGACAAACGTATCAGAGTGACACTCGGCGCAATATACACACAGATCAGAGTGACCCTCGTCGCAATAGACAAATGCATCGGAGTGACCCTCGGCGCAATAGACAAGGCGCCCTCGCGGCGGTAAAATAAACACGCTACGCTTGTGCACAGCGCGGCTTGTAGACCGCCTTCTCGTACGACGTTCTCATACAAATTCATGCCGCCGCACCGCCGAACACCGGCAAATGCGGCGCGCCCGGCGGTTGGGAAACACGGCGCCGGGACGGGCACTGATCGGCGACCGGCGATGCCGAGATTGGGTCGGTTGAACTGAGGCAATACCGACGCATCGATCATTCAAGCTTGCCGCCAGTCGGAGAGGGGAGGAAAGATAAGGAGTGAAAGTGTGGGGACACGCGGCGATATTAATTTTCTCCGCCCCAACGCAATTCGGTGATTAGTAGTTGGTGTTATCTGTTCATCACATTCAGTTCAGCTGGCTATGCTGGCCAATGTTCGTATGATGTACAGCCTTCCGGCGTTTTTTTCTACGTTCTGATTGCTAAGACTTGGCATGTCTTGAATGACATTTTGAGTTTTTCAGACAAGTCAAGTAAGACAGTCACGATTTGAGACAGCATCAATGATATGTGTCACAGCAAAGCATCTTGGACTACGAAAGAAAAAGGCCAGTCGGAGGAAATAACGCTTCATTCAGCATGCACGCCATATACAGCAAATGGCCAGCGCTAGATCGGCGCTTCAGCATCAATAGCGTTCGAGATCCAGAAACTACTAAATTTGCGAACCGTACTTTTCACCAAATGCTTTTTTAGTCAAGGAAGTCAAGACACCGACAACTTCCCAGCTAGACGAGCAGGACATATAGGACATGCATAACTTTTCACACACGGACGACGTTGGCAGTACACCCAAACGAATCCAACAGCTCGAACAACAGGAATAGCTCATGGCCAACAACCGACTCCAGGCTGCTGGCGAGACCGGCAAGTGCAATTTGAGTGGCATCAGTAGTACGTGTCGCAACAAACCGTCTTGGACTACAAAGGAATAAGGCCAGCCCGAGAGCCTCGCAATGTCAGTAGTCCGTTATTAAACGGGAATGCCAAGGACACAACGCTCCACTGAATGCAGCAGTTCGTCTACATTCAGACACAGTTCTCCATAGCGCAGTCTTCCAATGGCAGGGAGTCGCCTCGATACAAGGGTGGAGTCGGTGTGAGGGAGCACCGCCCCGGGGCGGCCAGACAGCACAGTTCCGGCATCGCAGTCATTCCACAGCCCATCAGCCGTCGGTCGGCTCCTCTAAACGGGCCGAATTTAACACCTCGGTGCCGGCCAGGCACTGTGTCGGAGCCGCCGGTGTCATTCGAGTCTGTTTTGGCGGCGGCGTCGTTGGCCGGGCGAGACGGCGGCCGCACAAAGCGCTTCCGTCCGACCGTTTCCGGCACGTGGCCATGTGGCCCCGCCCACCACGAGCGTGATAGGGCGGCGAGTCGCGGTCCTCGACAGCACCGCAAAAACGCCTGTCGTCCACCACGAGGCCGATCACGCACTTGACGGACACGGCACTTTGGAAAGTGCGCTGTCGGCGCTGGCAATTTCACGGCAGAAACTGTCGTGGATTTCTTTATCGCTCTTCGACATCTGCTCCGGTAGTCGTAGACACTTTCCATTTTTACATGGGTAGGTGAAAATCGCGCAGCGTATTGTCGTCAGCATCATACAACAGGAATGTGGTTCTTTGTGGAAAGCAGGGATTATAGTCAAAGTCACGTGTATTACAGCCGAATTAATGATTTCTGTCATTGAAGAATACTGCTCGAACAATTTCCCGATGACTGAATATCTAATCACTGAAAAGCAATAATTCACCGTGACATGGCTCGACAGGAAGATGCGATCGCGTAAGACCTTACAAGTAACAAACAAGACAGCAAGTGAAAGTACATGCCTCAAATCACGGAGAGCATCTGGGCAATATATTCCGCTCAATGTCGTCGTTGTGAGTTAGGAAAACATAGAATGCAATATGAACCTGTCAGTAATTGATATCAACAATATATCTGGCAGTAAATCGTAGAACTGGCTACGCATTTGAACAAAGGCTGTCGTTGGCAGCCTTCGTTATGGTGGTTCGCATATTTCGAGATGGAAGTGCCAACCCATAATGAAGCCCCAATGGCTACCAACAAGTGACGCCGGCGCTCCACTAAGGCATAGGCAACACAGTGTTCCCTGTTCAGTTATCACACTTAAGTGGCATTTGGATGACATCAGTGTCCTAGGAAACCGAGAACAAGACATGTTTGCAGCTTATGTCTGAATTATCTGACGTGATATGATCATTCAAGCTGTGGATTAGCAGCTATCTCCCTCCCTCTCCCTCCCCAACCCTCCAACTTCCTCTCTTTCTCTCTCCATGTTCCTCTCCATCTATCCTCTCTCTCTCTATCTCTCTTTTTATCTCTATCTCTCTCTCTCTCTCTCTCTCTCTCTTTCTCTCTCCCTCTCTTTTCCACCCTTCCGTCAACAGGAGCAACATTGAAGTCGTGACGCACCCTGCCGCCGTGATGGGCCGAAGAGAGCGGCTGGCAACAGGCGCAGCGGCGGACGGCCGGTCTCCTGCGCCACACACGTGATCGACTGACCTCACCACAGACGAAGACCAACAGCCACCTGTAGCGCTGACCAGCCCCGACCCCGACAACAGCCTGGAGAGGCGTCAGCACGGAACAGACAGCTGTTGCCGGCAGGATTGAGGCCTGCAGCTTCCTTCCGCCGCAGAAGCTGACTGGGGCCGTGGCCAAGCGACCGAGTGGGGTGTACAGCGCCACTTGCGTGCAGGAAAAGGGTGATCGGTAACAGTCAGACGGACACCAGAAATGCACCGGATGGAGAGCAGCTCGGACCGAGAGTTCCTGCAATAATATAGCAAGGCAGTGGTAGCATGAACGAGCTTGTCAATTTGCATCACTGTGGCATGATAGGCCAAATTAAGTCGCTGAAATATGGTAGATTCAATTTAGTGTGGCAGTAAAGGAGCATCTCATGCACTATTTTAGTACATTACTGAGAGCGTAAATGTTGACAAATGCCTCCGTCAGCAAATTTGATCCCTACCGGTTATGTTCCTCTCCACTAAACACTATATCGAGTTCCTAGACAAATGACATAGCGAAGAAAATAAAGAAACACCGCTCAGTTTTCTTATCGGCCCTTTTGAGCAGTCCTCCTTTGTCGTTTCTTGAGATTACCCACAGCGCTGACACTATAGGCGTTCGGTTCTTTGCTGTTCCTCTATTGAGTGAAAAATGGCGAAAAATAACTAGCTTGATGTCTTGTATTTCCATGAGCATCTCATCTGACATGCAGAGCCAGTGAACCTCGCAGGGAGTCTTCTGCCACTCAGCCATGGGCCCTAGTCTTGACATTTGTGTCGCTCATGCTGGCACTAGCCGCACTCATAGCGACACTCGCTCCGGACATTGGTTTGTTCGCCACACGCACCCATCCGTAAAGAGAGCCGTCCACCCTGGACAGCCGCCCCGCGACCAGCGCTGTCGGGCTTGAGCGGGACGCCTTTGACGGAGGAAATCGGACTCGGTTAGTCATCAATTGATGTCGACAAAAAGCGGCGCCCATGTCGGAGGCCCATGTGCGCGCGCAGTGCGCCGGCGGACGTTTTTGTCGCCGATGCGACAGTTAGCGGCCGGTCAGAACGGCCGGGCATAGCGTTTCGCATTCCTGCCAGCTGGCCGTGCAGAGGCGAACGCTGCGAAGGTTTCTTTGGCGTGGTCGGTCAGGCTGACATCACACGATGATGGCCAGCCAGAAGAAGCGGCGCAAAAACGTCGCGCACGGTGGCTGAGCTTTGTGTTGGTCGTGCAGTGGTCGGATGTGTTGATAGTGTGTGTCAGCAGGATGTACGAACATTGCACAACCTCTCTTGCACTTGCTTGAAATGCATCACTGGGGATCAGATCTCCGACTAAGATTCAACCGTCCAACATTGCAAGGAACAGTTTAACTTTCACCTGATAATTTGTTCGTTCATCGTTGATGTTTTATCGCAAGCAATTGAGACATATAACTGTTCATGTACTTGAAGACTAAAGTCACTGGGTCATCCACCTAACTACCAGGACTGGCTGCGCGATGAACATTCTACTGTAGAGAATGTTCATCGCGAGTTGCGAATGGAGGAAAACTGGATCCTGGATCCTTATATGTAGTGGCTGCTGACCGGCACAAGAGATTCGAGCGGTCACCGAAGCCTGACCGGAGAGTCTCCAGCCATCGAGCACGCGCCTGTGTCCGAGAGGGTGTGAGAGGGTGTCATCGGACGTGGCCGTGGACGTGGCCGTTGACGTGGACGTGGACGTGGACGTGGACGTGGACGTGGACGTGGACGTGGACGTGGACGTGGACGTGGACGTGGACGTGTCAGTGGACGTGGACGTGGACATGTCAATGGACGTGGACGTGGACGATGAAGTGGCCGTGGACGTGGATGTGGATGTGGACGCGGGCGCGGACGCCGACGTGCATTTTATAGTCGGGGAAGCTGGCGGATCAGCCATGGGCGATCTGTGGTCCCGTCCGGAGGTACGGAGCGGCGCTCCCGCTTCCTGTCGCCGCCCCGTCCGGAGGTACCGAACGTCCGGAGGTCGCGGTGCCGTCCGACTCTCCTGCCTCCTGATGCGGCTCCGTCCGGAGTTACAGAGCAGCGCTCCTGCCTCCTGTCGCGGCCCCGTCCGGAGATACGGAGCGGCGCTCCTGCCTCCTGATGCGGCTCCGTCTGGAGGTACGGAGCGGCGCTCCTGCCTCCTGATGCGGCTCCGTCTGGAGGTACGAAGCGGCGCTCCTGCCTCCTGATGCGGCTCCGTCTGGAGGTACGGAGCGGCGCTCCTGCCTCCTGATGCGGCTCCGTCTGGAGGTACGGAGCGGCGCTCCTGCCTCCTGATGCGGCTCCGTCTGGAGGTACGGAGCGGCGCTCCTGCCTCCTGATGCGGCTCCGTCTGGAGGTACGGAACGGCGCTCCTGCCTCCTGATGCGGCTCCGTCTGGAGGTACGGAGCGGCGCTCCTGCCTCCTGATGCCGCTCCGTCTGGAGGTACGGAGCGGCGCTGCTCGGTCAGCCGACATAATGCTCACCCAGGGCGGCGTCGCACTGATGTGATGGATCGCGTCCCGCCTGTGTCGAATCGGCGCCGCCGCGGATAACAGCAGAGGCGGTGGCGGCGGCACGGTCTCCGCGTCAACATCTGTCGCAGCAGCGCCAGTCTGACGAGAAACACGGCAGACCTTCACCGGTAGCGCTGAGTCGATACAGCCAGTTTCGCCACGGTAGACCTCCGTGATGGTGTGTACTAGTCACACCACGGTGGACCTCCGTGGTGGTGTGTACTGGTCACACCATGGTGGGCCTCCGTGGTGGTGTGTACTGGTCACACCATGGTGGACCTCCGTGGTGGTGTGTACTGGTCACACCATGGTGGACCTCCGTGGTGGTGTGTACTAGTCACACCATGGTGGACCTCCGTGGTGGTGTGTACTAGTCACACCATGGTGGACCTCCGTGATGGTGTGTACTGGTCACACCATGGTGGACCTCCGTGGTGGTGTGTACTAGTCACACCATGGTGGACCTCCGTGGTGGTGTGTACTAGTCACACCATGGTGGACCTCCGTGGTGGTGTGTACTGGTCACACCATGGTGGACCTCCGTGGTGGTGTGTACTAGTCACACCATGGTGGACCTCCGTGGTGGTGTGTACTAGTCACACCATGGTGGACCTCCGTGGTGGTGTGTACTGGTCACACCATGGTGGACCTCCGTGGTGGTGTGTACTAGTCACACCATGGTGGACCTCCGTGGTGGTGTGTACTAGTCACACCATGGTGGACCTCCGTGGTGGTGTGTACTAGTCACATCATGGTGGACCTCCGTGGTGGTGTGTACTGGTCACACCATGGTGGACCTCGTATGGGACCCCGTGATGTACTAGTCACACCATGGTGGACCTCCGTGATGGTGTGTACTGGTCACACCATGGTGGACCTCCGTGGTGGTGTGTACTGGTCACACCATGGTGGACCTCCGTGATGGTGTGTACTGGTCACACCATGGTGGACCCCGTGGTGGTGTGTACTGGTCACACCATGGTGGGCCCCGTGGTGGTGTACTGGTCACACCATGGTGGACCTCCGTGGTGGTGTGTACTGGTCACACCATGGTGGACCTCCGTGGTGGTGTGTACTGGTCACACCATGGTGGACCTCCGTGGTGGTGTGTACTAGTCACACCATGGTGGACCTCCGTGATGGTGTGTACTGGTCACACCATGGTGGACCTCCGTGGTGGTGTGTACTGGTCACACCATGGTGGACCTCCGTGGTGGTGTGTACTGGTCACACCATGGTGGACCTCCGTGGTGGTGTGTACTAGTCACACCATGGTGGACCTCCGTGGTGGTGTGTACTAGTCACACCATGGTGGACCTCCGTGGTGGTGTGTACTGGTCACACCATGGTGGACCTCCGTGTGGTGTGTACTAGTCCACCATGGTGGACCTCCGTGATGGTGTGTACTGGTCCCCATGGTGGCCTCCGTGGTGGTGTGTACTGGTCACCCATGGTGGACCTCCGTGATGTGTGTACTGGTCCACCATGGTGACCTCCGTGGTGGTGTGTACTGGTCCCATGGTGGGCCTCGTGGTGGTGTGTACTGGTCACACCATGGTGGACCTCCGTGGTGGTGTGTACTGGTCACACCATGGTGGACCTCCGTGGTGGTGTGTACTAGTCACACCATGGTGGACCTCCGTGGTGGTGTGTACTAGTCACACCATGGTGGACCTCCGTGATGGTGTGTACTGGTCACACCATGGTGGACCTCCGTGGTGGTGTGTACTGGTCACACCATGGTGGACCTCCGTGGTGGTGTGTACTGGTCACACCATGGTGGACCTCCGTGGTGGTGTGTACTGGTCACACCATGGTGGACCTCGTGGTGGTGTGTACTGGTCACACCATGGTGGACCTCCGTGATGGTGTGTACTGGTCCCATGGTGGCCTCCGTTTTCCTTGGACCTCGTGTGGTGTGTACTGTCACACCACGGTGGACCTCCGTGGTGGTGTGTTGGTCACCATGGTGGACCTCCGTGTGGTTGTACTGTCCACCTGGTGGCCTCCGTGGGTTCGCCCTGGTGGTGTGTACTGGTCACACCATGGTGGACCTCCGTGGTGGTGTGTACTGGTCACCCATGGTGGACCTCCTTCGTCCCTGGTGGCCTCCGTGGTGGTGTGCTGGTCCTGGTGGCTCCGTGGTGGTGTGTCTGGTCCTGGTGGCCTCCGTTTTCTGCTGGTGGTGTGTACTGGTCGGTGGACCTCCGTGTGGTGTGTACTGGTCCCATGGTGGCTCCGTGATGGTGTGTACTGGTCACACTATGGTGGACCTCCGTGGTGGTGTGTACTGGTCACACCTGGTGACCTCCGTGATGGTGTGTACTGGTCACACCATGGTGGACCTCCGTGGTGGTGTGTACTGGTCACACCATGGTGGACCTCCGTGGTGGTGTGTACTAGTCACACCATGGTGGACCTCCGTGGTGGTGTGTACTGGTCACACCATGGTGGACCTCCGTGGTGGTGTGTACTGGTCACACCATGGTGGACCTCCGTGGTGGTGTGTACTGGTCACACCATGGTGGACCTCCGTGGTGGTGTGTACTAGTCACACCATGGTGGACCTCCGTGGTGGTGTGTACTGGTCACACCATGGTGGACCTCCGTGGTGGTGTGTACTGGTCACACCATGGTGGACCTCCGTGATGGTGTGTACTGGTCACACCATGGTGGACCTCCGTGATGGTGTGTACTGGTCACACCATGGTGGACCTCCGTGGTGGTGTGTACTGGTCACACCATGGTGGACCTCCGTGATGGTGTGTACTGGTCACACCATGGTGGACCTCCGTGGTGGTGTGTACTGGTCACACCATGGTGGGCCTCCGTGGTGGTGTGTACTGGTCACACCATGGTGGACCTCCGTGGTGGTGTGTACTGGTCACACCATGGTGGACCTCCGTGGTGGTGTGTACTAGTCACACCATGGTGGACCTCCGTGGTGGTGTGTACTAGTCACACCATGGTGGACCTCCGTGATGGTGTGTACTGGTCACACCATGGTGGACCTCCGTGGTGGTGTGTACTGGTCACACCATGGTGGACCTCCGTGATGGTGTGTACTGGTCACACCATGGTGACCTCCGTGGTGGTGTGTACTGGTCACACCATGGTGGACCTCCGTGGTGGTGTGTACTAGTCACACCATGGTGGACCTCCGTGGTGGTGTGTACTGGTCACACCATGGTGGACCTCCGTGGTGGTGTGTACTGGTCCACCATGGTGGACCTCCGTGATGGTGTGTACTGGTCACACCATGGTGGACCTCCGTGGTGGTGTGTACTGGTCACACCATGGTGGACCTCCGTGATGGTGTGTACTGGTCACACCATGGTGGACCTCCGTGGTGGTGTGTACTGGTCACACCATGGTGGGCCTCCGTGGTGGTGTGTACTGGTCACACCATGGTGGACCTCCGTGGTGGTGTGTACTGGTCACACCATGGTGGACCTCCGTGGTGGTGTGTACTGGTCACACCATGGTGGACCTCCGTGGTGGTGTGTACTGGTCACACCATGGTGGACCTCCGTGATGGTGTGTACTGGTCACACCATGGTGGACCTCCGTGGTGGTGTGTACTGGTCACACCATGGTGGACCTCCGTGGTGGTGTGTACTGGTCACACCATGGTGGACCTCCGTGATGGTGTGTACTGGTCACACCATGGTGGACCTCGGTGGTGGTGTGTACTGGTCACACCATGGTGGACCTCCGTGATGGTGTGTACTGGTCACACCATGGTGGACCTCCGTGGTGGTGTGTACTGGTCACACCATGGTGGTGTGTACTGGTCACACCATGGTTGACCTCCGTGGTGGTGTGTACTAGTCACACCATGGTGGACCTTCGTGGTGGTGTGTACTGGTCACACCACGGTGAACCTCCGTGGTGGTGTGTACTGGTCACACCATGGTGGACCTCCGTGATGGTGTGTACTGGTCACACCATGGTGGACCTCCGTGATGGTGTGTACTGGTCACACCATGGTGGTGTGTACTGGTCACACCATGGTGGACCTCCGTGGTGGTGTGTACTGGTCACACCATGGTGGACCTCCGTGATGGTGTGTACTGGTCACACTATGGTGGACCTCCGTGGTGGTGTGTACTGGTCACACCATGGTGGACCTCCGTGGTGGTGTGTACTGGTCACACCATGGTGGACCTCCGTGATGGTGTGTACTGGTCACACCATGGTGGTGTGTACTGGTCACACCATGGTGGACCTCCGTGATGGTGTGTACTGGTCACACCATGGTGGACCTCCGTGATGGTGTGTACTGGTCACACTATGGTGGACCTCCGTGGTGGTGTGTACTGGTCACACCATGGTCGACCTCCGTGATGGTGTGTACTGGTCACACCATGGTGGACCTCCGTGGTGGTGTGTACTGGTCACACCATGGTGGACCTCCGTGATGGTGTGTACTGGTCACACCATGGTGGCCGTCGCCATTGGCCGTCGCATGTGAAAGGCAAGGGTGCCAGTTCTGCACTTATACCATTACACTTGCTGCACTGCATCTACTGACTGGCGGATCTGCCCGCCGTGTTTGAAAGGTCAGACCCGCGAAGCATGAGCTAAATAGTCACAGGTAACCGAACACAGACAAGTTTTTTTGTCAAATCCTGACAAACCAAACGAATTTGTGCTGCGTGCATACTTTGCGCCTAACAAGTTCATGACTGATGTCAATGTGTGCTCAATGAAACGCGTTAGTTTTTTTTTATAGTCTTAGTCTGGGCTTAGTCATCGTGTCTGTATTGTTGGGTGCACGTGGTCGACTTGGGAATCAGGGGCTGATGCAGTGGGCCACTGGGGGCATTCCCCCGTCCCATGGAAAGGTTGTACCCCTCTGACCGGGAAAAGGCTCCCCTTCGGGAATGTCGAGTGCAACATGCCATCAACGGAGTTTCAGATAAAATGGGCACCAAATGGCACCCCTTGAGAGGAAAGGCTCAAATTCAGTATACTCGGATGCATCTCCCCACACAATCAACAGATTTTCATCCAAAGGCGCAATTCCAAGGACTTTCGTAGTGGCACCCATCCAAGGAAATGGTGCCCCTTCAGACGAGTGCACCGCTCCCCTCCCCTTAAACTGTCTGGAACCGCCCCTATCTGAAATACCATGGGGCACTTTTCCCATCCTCTTGGATCTTCTTGTCGAAGCACTTCTGCATACTCGCAGGAGCACACGCATTCTCTTGATCCTTCAACCTTCAGCCGCCTCCAGCAGGTCCTTCAGCCTTCAGCCTTCAGCAGATCCTTCAGCCTTCAGCCTTCAGCAGATCATCCAGCCTTCAGCCTTCAGCAGATCCTTCAGCCAGTCTGCGATTTGCTGTGGATCAGCTGTGAAGTCGTACGCAGCACTGCATAGGAGTCGCCATTCCGGTCGTGGAAGCACATTGCCACATCTCCCGGTTCTCTGGCCTCAGCTGGATGCGCATATTTGCTGAAGAGTCATGGCCCAGCATGTACACCCGTTCCCACGCACGATGGTAGGTCGTGGTCTTGAAACACGTGCAGTTGTTGAACCGGCCGGCGGTCTCGCCAACCCGTGGATTGGGTGCTTCCTGTTAGACGCTGCCCAATGCATCAGAAGACAACTAGTTAACCCCACGGTGCCAGATCATGGGCATGTTGCACAATACATCATGGGACAACTAGTTAACTGCACGGTGCCAGATCATGGGCATGTTGCACAATACATCATGGGACAACTAGTTAACCGCACGGTGCCAGATCATGGGCATGTTGCACAATACATCATGGGACAACTAGTTAACCGCACGGTGCCAGATCATGGGCATGTTGCACAATACATCATGGGACAACTAGTTAACCGCACAGTGCCATATCATGGGCATGTTGCACAATACATCATGGGACAACTAGTTAACTGCACGGTGCCAGATCATGGGCATGTTGCACAATACATCATGGGACAACTAGTTAACCGCACGGTGCCAGATCATGGGCATGTTGCACAATACATCATGGGACAACTAGTTAACTGCACAGTGCCAGATCATGGGCATGTTGCACAATACATCATGGGACAACTAGTTAACTGCACGGTGCCAGATCATGGACATGTTGCACAATACATCATGGGACAACTAGTTAACTGCACGGTGCCAGATCATGGGCATGTTGCACAATGCATCATGGGACAACTAGTCATCTGTAAGGCGTCATGTCATTGCTTCATAAGGAACACTTCATCAGGAACACCCAGTTCCTATAGACATAGTAACAGATGGCGTGGTACAGTTGTGCATTTTGCATAATATCCCGCTATTGCACGTGGTTAACTACAATCATGGACGTAGCCACCGCGTGGACGCGTCAGCGCCAGTACCAATGTTAGTATGCATCTAGTATGCATAATAATATTTATTTTTATCTATCTGTATATATATGTGTATATATAAATAAGTAAATATATAAATATATATATATATATATATATACATTTGCATAGTTATATCGAGTCCCTCCACTTGCCTATTGTGATGTGGATGTGGAGATATATATAGACATGCATTCGAGGAGCGAGATAAAATGTGATAATTTTTAGTACTATGCGTAAGTAAATACCATGAAATATTCCGATAATCATTTGCAATTAAGCATCTTCCGTAAACATTGAATGTATTGATAGCCCATATTTTTAGATCATATATTATTCCCAAGTGATCTTCAAAATGGCCCGCATCAAACAGCTTCGGTACTTGACCAATATTATGATACATTCATGTAGCATACAGCAATCATTCCAAACGTTCTCAATATATTTCATCTTATTTTACGGTTAATCCTAGCAGTCTATTAAGGTTGTGAACAGCTACAAAGCCTTAAGAATATCCTGGTTTCCAAACATTTTCGCAGGTCTTATATCTTGATGTTATGCTGTCATGGGTGCATGACGTTGGCTCTGTGGGTAAGCGACAGATGCGTACATTTAATTATTTTATATTGTTCATTTGACATTAAGGCGGTAAGGAACAGCCAAGTAATATTATTGCTGCCCAATACTTTTTCGTAATGGAGAAAATGTGTCTGATTTTTAATTTGTTGTAGTAAAAGAACTTACAAACATGTGTTTTCGTGTATTTAGCAACAGCAAGAAGTTGGATAATTTCTGATTGTTCTTATCGGAGGTTTATAGAGTAAACAGAAGAATTGTGTGGATAGGATGGGTGAGTCTGAATGGCCCAAAGGAATAGGAAACTCCACCGCTGATTTAGGTTGCTTTGGCCCAGCAATCTAAATGCTTTGGTTCAGCGACTGTTGCTATTACTGAAGTGTCACCAACAGCCGATGATTGACAGGGGAATGAGTGTACCGTCTCATGGAATATTCATGAAGAGAAACAGACTAGAGCAAAATACAGCGTTCGAGGAATAGTAAATTTACCTGTCATCTCAATGACCAATTTTAATTGCCCAGTTCATAAAACGAAAGTGCCGTCATGAATAATGTACGCTCCCTGTCGTTGTAATGGCGGCAGTCAAAGAGTCGTTATCGGGCCTCACCTCTCCGAGGATTGTTCACCTGCTGCTGCTGTACCATGATGGGTCCCGCCGCCATTCGGGTTGAGACGATAAATCACTGCGACATTGTAGAGCTGGACACTGCGCCAATGGGCCTGGCATGCAAATAGTGAATGTATAAACCAAAATATCGGTCACCAATTATTTTGCCGTTGCAGAGCCCATGCGTGCTACCAAAAATAGGTTATATGAAGATCGGCCCAGAACTCTACGATAACGACCGGCGACCTTTCACATCGTAGCAAGTAGTACGTTTGCATGTTGGCGAGCATCACAAACTTACGTAGCATGACGTCAGATAGTATAAATATTTCGAGGACGTGAAGGCATCGTCATCATCGTGCCGGAATGTCATCACATTGCTCACATGAGACATGTGAGAGGCACGCGCGGTGGCTGACCCTGCGCACAGGTCGCGGCGGCTGACCTTGCACGCTGGTCGACGCAACTGGAGCCGGCGCTGGCGGTCCACTGCGGAGCGGATCATCTTATCGGAGTGACCGTCACGCATGCCCCCCCCCCTCCCACCCCCCGGGAGGTCACCGAGGTGGCTGGGCTGGCCTTGTCCATCGACAGGCCTTGGCAGCGCAGATCGTGGCCTGTTTTCACGAGTCACGTGAGAATTGATTGGAATCGTGTCGACTAGTTCCCGGCAGACTGGCCCGTGTGCGAGCACTGTGACCTGGGCAACGGCCGCTCCGGCTGCATCAATTGCAGACTGATTACTCAGAATCGAAGATGATCATCATGCCCGTAATAGTGGCGTAGCCAAGGGGGGCAAAGGGGAAGCCCCTTCCCCTGCGGGGTTTGAAGGTGCCCGAAAAAAAATACCTCAAGGCCCGTAATGGTACAGGAGGCCCGTAATAGTCCTCTGGTCCCACGTGAAAGGTCCTTGGACCGACGAAAGGGGTCCTGGCCTGACAGAAAGGGTTCCGTGCCGATGCTCCTGGGCTGACAGCAGAGCCCAGGCCAGAGAAAGAACCGTCTGGTCTGTTGGATTGGGCCCAAGCGTTGAAAATGGGCCTCCAGCTTGCCGGAAAAGGGCTAGGGTCGTCAAAGAAGGCCCCTGAGACGACGGATGGGCCTAGTTGCCAGAGAGTGCATCGGAACGTCAGAAAGGGTCCTTTGGCCGACAGATGGCGCACAAACTGTATCAGGATACCCGGCCCGACTCAGGGGGCCCAAGCTGTTGAAAGAGGCATCCGGTCTGACAGAGTAAGCCCTGGATCGCTAAGGAGGGCCTCTGTGCCCACAGAGAGGACCCTTAGCTCGGGAGGACCCCGGACCGTCGGAGAGCTCCCAGAGCCGATATGAACGGCCCTGGACCTGATACCTTTGACCTTTTGGATGGGCACCTGAAAGATCGGGGCCACCACAGACATAGGAGAGTTCTTGACAGCTAACGATGGGTGCGAGGAATATTGAGGCCCAGCACAAAGATAAGATATCTTCGAGAACCGTACATGTTGTGGAGGACTGGGAACGTCAGCCATCATTACCTCAACGGCGGCGGCCACCCTAATGCTCCTTTATTTTCCGTAATAATTTTCTTTTCTTGGTTGTTGTCGGCAGCTAAATTATTTTTTATTATATTTATCGGACTGTTGTACCTTGATCGCATGTCTTGCATTAGCCAGGCCAGTGCGGAATGCCCTATCTTCCCATGTATTTAATCATCGTCGTCTGATATATATATATATATATATATATATATATATATATATATATATATATATATATATATATATATATTTGTGTGTGTGTGTGTGTGTGTGTGTGTGTGTGTGTGTGTGTGTGTGTGTGTGTGTGTGTGTGTGTGTGTGTGTGTGTGTGTGTGTGTGTATATATATAAAGGGCCGTTTCGAAAACAAATTGACCGAAATCCGAGGAGATTCAGACAGTTGGATGGGAAGCAGTAGATGGTTGGGCGCTCTTCAGATTTTCACCCCCACACGCCCTGGACTAAATCCGGGCCACACTACCGGCTCGTAAAGCTTATAGCTTTCGACTACCAAGAATCAAAATTGAAACAGGCAGAAAACAGCTAGTCTACAGCGACTCACATCAGCACAAGCGTATAGTTATGCTTCTGTAGCGGGATTGAAATTTGTTTTTCGAAGCAGTATAATGCAACTTTTATCAAGCGCACAAACATTTGACCAACGTGTGTGAATGGCTTGCGTAATGTGTGATGAAGTGCAATATTTACGTTCCCTTTTGATATACAAATGACTTGCGAACGTGAAAAGCCACCGATGTGAATGTTGCGTCAATAGACGACGCTGACCCCAACCGAGAGGCGCGCACAGCTGACGGGCGGCGGTACACAGGTGCGCCATCAGTCACCTGGATGCGTCGCAGACGCCGCATCGCAGCTCAGCACTGAAAACACGATGGGAGGAGCGCTGGCGCCTGAGTATGAAGCTGAAAACACAGCGAGGTGGATGGATAGTCGACGAGCGATGAACAGTCGATGGGTGCGGCGTGCCGTTGCGGAACCGACCTGTGAGGTGCGCGAGGCTGTGCGCTCGGGGTTCAACCTTTATGTGCCATAGAGACACGATCCGAAGGTGCAAGTACCTTTGGTGGATAGTTGCTCTCTCTTGAGGAAGGCATTTCGACATAGTAATGCGGTCGGAGGGGAGGCGGCGTTTCAGCTTAGGAGGGTCTTCCGGCAAGGTGGTGAGGTCAGAGGAGGGAGGTGGGGTTTTGTTTTAGGGAGAGTATTTCGGCACAATAGTGCAGTCAGAGGGGGTGGTAGGAGGCGTTGTGTCTTGGTGAGGGTATGTCGGCATAGTAGTGAAGTCAGAGGGCAGGCGGTGTTTTGTTTCGGGGAAGGTATTTCGACAAAAAATTACATTCAGGGGGTGGTGTTTCCTCCCGAGGAGGGTATTTCGCCACAGAAATGTAGTCAGAAGGGAATTAACCAATGGGAATAATGTTCATCCCATTGTGTTTCTGGGCCTGCCAACCTGCGGAGCACACTAGGCCTATTCCCGTCTCAGTCGGCTAAACGGTTTACCAGCAATGGGACAAATGACTCGAAAATGATGAAATACACCAGCCTCTTTGGTAAGCGTTCCTTCTCTCCCTCTCTGACATCGTAACCCCTCCTGTCAGAAGTCCTTGCTGAGACCGTGACTGGCGCCGCTAATGTTCATTAAATATTCCTGACCATGGCAAACTCAAATTATGGGTTGTGGGTTGCTAGTCCCCCGCTTCCTCATCTGTAAGTCTTTCCAAATATCAATGATCGAATACCAATTCCAAGTACTTGATCTGATCATCCGCTACATACGGACACTAGAAGTGCAGCAATAGGCGAGGGCCCCGTCACACAATGTGCAGACAGACCGAGCCACTCGGTACTGAGCACGTGAGCGCAGGCACGCTCGGCCGCTCGAGTACACCGAGCAGTCGTGATGCAAACAGTCCGGCACCAGCCCCGCCCCACAGGCCGGAGCGGGCCGTTTCGTCACGCGCAGGCCTACCTGTCGGCGTGTTTACGCGTGTGGCCCGCAGCGGCTCGTCCCGGGTGGTGCCGAGAGCCCGAGATCGACCGGTGCTCTCGCGCTCCGTGCGGCTCGCTGGGTGTCAGCACGTGGCGGGCCGCCGCTGACGTGCGACAGCACGAGCACGTGGCTGGTCGCTGCTGATGTGTGACAACACGAGCACGTGGCTGGCCGCCGCTGACGTGTGACAGCACGTGCACGTGGCTGGCCGCCGCTGGCGTGCGACAACACGAGCACGTGGCTGGCCGCCGTTGAAGTGTGACAACACGAGCACGCGGCGCACCTGCGCCGCCGACGAGCAGCACCACGGGTCACAGCGGCGCTGCCCGGCCTGGGCACACCGGGCGCAGGAGCACAGGCGGCCACCCCCGTCGTGGACGCAGCGAACCTCCGGACTGAGCCATCTCGCTGGGCGGCGGCCGACCGCCGCTGCCGCTGCCGCTGCCGCCGCCGCCGACGGTACTTTCTCGCGGCGGCAGCGCCGCAGCCTGGCTGGCCGCGCGCATTTGCTCGTGCGAGCTCTCAATATCCCCGATTGCGCACGTTTAAGCAACCCGTCAAAAATTAACAGGCGTACATTGACTGAGGCTTGTGTATTGGCTGTTTATTGACTTAGCTTGCTAGTCGAATGCTGTGTAGAAACGTTGTTACGAAACTCAGTTCAGTTTGCGGTGATCTGGCACGCGGTTGAGTTAGTCATGTGCCAGCGTGATGATGGTAGTGTTACAGCTTTTTTCCCTCTAGACACCACGGTATTGGGAGCACGTACACGATACGCCATATTTACGTCGCATCGGTAACACTACAGCACCGTGCTGGGATGCGTGCTTCGCATATCCGCGTTACTCGCGGTTAGTATTTTCCAATGTTTTTTCTTTCGACCGCTTATTACCGGATCTCGGGTTAGCCATTTTCCATCGACCCGAGCCATGTCGGAAGCGGCACATGTCACTGGTCACACGCCACGCGACCGACGCGCCCACCGTCTGGATCCCACAGACCCGGAGCCTTGCCACTTCTCGCCGACCCGAACCCGCAGCCGCGCCATTTCCCACCGACCCAAGCCCGCAGCCCTACCACTTCCCACCCACCCACTCAAGCCCGCAGCCCCGCCACTTCCCACCGACTCAACCCCACAGCCCAGCCACTTTTCGCGGACCAAGCCCGCAGCCCAGCCACTTCTCGCCGACTCAAGCCCGCAGCTCCGTCACTTCTCGCGGACCCAAGCCCACAGGCCCTTTACTTCCCATTGGCGCAAGGTCACAGCCTTGTCACTCCCAGTGACCGAAGCCACCTCCTATGGACCAAATTTAACAGACCTCTCAATTCCCACCAACCCAAGTTAAGGACACCAATTTCTGCAAAGCAATGGAATTGAAATATTTTGGGCGTGGGAACATTGGGGTGTCAAGGTCCACTGAAAAGTATACAGATCGACACTCATGTCACAAATACAGGGCTCTGCTGCTTACCACCTCTCGAGGCCAGCAGCCCTGCCACTTCTCACCGACCCAACCGAGAGGGGAAGGGTCTGAAGGACCCCTCAGGGGGCAAAAATTTAGACTCCGAAGAAAAGGACTGAATGACTTTAATAAAGTAGTAAACAACACCATAAGCAAACCAAGCGGACTCTGTGCTTCCCCCCCCCCCTCCATAATTGAGAAAATGTATCGGTTCGTCGTTGCATGAGAACCTACCTGATACTTCAAGGCCTGCCCCGAAAACCCAGCATATACTTGCACGCCGAAGTCACTCACCATCCCTTGCATTCTCGCTGGCCACAGCCCCGGCGCGTCTCCACGGGCCGGAGTCGCCCCGATGTCCTCCAATGTAAACCCACGGCCGATATCTCTCACTGACGGAGCCCAGTGAGCGGATCAAGGGAGCATCTATTATTACCGTCTCCCCAACACCTAAATTTGACAACACCAAATTGCTGCCGAAATGTGGAATCAATCGTGGCCACTCCGCCGGGCGGCTGACCCCGCCTGAGGTCAGCCGCTCACGGCGTCGGACCCGGTGCAAACATCGCCGCGCAGATGCCACGTCATACCCGGCTCACTTCCGCCGCATCGCCGGGCGGCGCGCGCCGCGTACATCACCCACTATTACTGTGTCAAGTGTGTCCGGGCGAGGTCTCACCGGGACGACGGCGGCGGCGGCGGCGGCGGCGGCGGCGGTCGGCCGCGACCTCCCGCCGAGCCGTCAGGGAGTCGACGTCTGCCGGATGGTGAGAGAGCCTCTGACATCCGCCGGATGCAGCGGACCCGCCGCGCCCCGACACTCGCGTGGTGTGGACCCGATGGTGTCATCAGGTGGCGCGCCGTGGAGATCCGGCCTGCATCGCCACCAACTGCAGGCGTGGCCCAGCCATCGCGCGTCTTGTGGGAAATGTTGGCGGGCGCGATGCCGAGTGTTTGTGTATGTGCAATGGTTGGAATCACACAGCCGGTTGCACGTGTAATCCTGTGGACGCGAATCCGCAAGTGTGCCGCAATAGCCAAACGTCTTTGCCGTATTCCCACACCAGCGATGCTTAACCCTGATCAGCCCACTCCCGGCCCTTCGTACATGACATGATCTCAATTGCCCCTCCCCACAAAATGAACCTCAAGGCAAAAGCCTGCCCTGCTTTCATAGTCATATGCGTCTGTATTCCCTTAGGCCACAAATACCAAAATTCATCCGGGGATTTCCCCGCCCCTTTTCAGAACCACGGTTGAGAATGCCCGTCGCACGTCCGGTTCAGAATCCCCGTCGAGAGTCGGCCCGATTCACCACGTCGCGGAGTGGGCCGTCGGCTCTGACCGACCACTTCGTCCGCGGTGGCTGAGCACGATGGGTTGCGCGTGCTCCCACGCGGTGCCACCACACGGTCGGTCCCACCGTTTGGGCGGTGTGCGGCCAGTGACGACAGCACGGTTTCGCTGCCAATTTGTTCGCGACTTTCCATTTCGTTGGCTGCCGCCCGAGACTGCGTGGCCGCTGCCGATCGGGTGATGGATGGCGCGCACCGGAGCCGCATCGGGGCCGCATCGGAGCCGCATCGGAGCTACACCGGAGCAGCACCGGAGCCGCACCGGAGCCGCACCGGGGCCGCATCGGAGCCGCATCGGAGCCCCACCGGAGCCGCATCGGGGCCGCATCGGAGCCGCACCGGAACCGCATCGGAGCCGCATCGGAACCACATCGTAGCTGCATCGGCCGCGGCGGCACGCTGCACGTCACTATAAAGCGCCGACGACACCCAGCCAGGACATGAAAACCGCCTTCAAATGCATCAAAGCTGTTGAATGGCGGAGACCTAAGACACTGGTCGGCCAATCTCAATTGCAGATATCACAAGTTGCGTGTACCGCCGCATCAAAGCCACGTGTGAAGCTGTTCTTAAAGAATATCTCATTTACTGCACCTCACCCTTAAATTTGCCGAAAATATTTCATCCCTTCGTTCCATATCCAAGGATCAGAGGCGCACCCAGGGTTTTGCTAAGGGGAAAGGAACTATTGGCGCGATCAAGACTGCTCAGAAAAGGGCATGGCAGCCAACCCTCTCCGAACCAGAAACTCGGATATGCAACAATTTCTTTCACGTTCGAGGTATCTTCCCATTTTTCCAGTTGGAAACGGGTGTTTTCTTCCTGAGGAACCAGGATGTGGTCTGGACCCTGGCCATCCCCACTAGGTGTGCCTACGCCAAGAAGCACCCTTTTACCAAAGCGCCCCCAACGAAAAATCGCAAAATGTCCGTCTCAGGTACACTCAGAACAAGAACACATTGCAACATGCACAGGTCCTTGCAGGCGGGATGGCATAAGCGTATGTCCCTTCCACCCTGCCGTTGCAATGTTCTGGAGTTGGAGTGAGTGGGTCAGCGTCATGTCAACCGCCGTGGATCACGCCCTCGCACCGCTAACAACGTGCCGCCGATAACGACACCAAAGCCAATTCGCCACAGACACGAGCGTCGCGGCCAGTTGCGCGCGGCAGCCCCGGCGGGGCGGCCGGCGCCGTGACGCGCCTGGCTCACGTGAGCTGTTCCAGCCGGTGCCGTCGCTCCGGTCGGAGCTGCCAGTGGACGCCGTGCGCCGCACCGTGCAGGCGGCAGGCGCGCCGCGTGGGCAGACAATGTCATTGTCGGCCGGCGACACACAATGCCGGCCGAACAATGCGCGCCGGCCGTCTCGACAGCAGGCAGGAGGCGGGCAGCGCCGCCGCCGGAGCGTGCCAACGGCGCTCCGGATGCCGGTCTACGGTGGCTGCCCGCAGAACAACACTGGCGTGCCGGCGGGCCGCACGCCGGCCACAACGTGCCGTTTCCTTAGGTATTCTGACGTGTATCATGACGCATTCTGCCCGACACGGGTGTTGATTTCTGTGGATTATTGGAGGAAGGGGCAAAATACATGAAGTAAACTGGCAGGCTGAAATGGATTCTGGGGCACATTCCATAGGGTCCCACGTTAAAAGTTTAAATTATCGGGTGGGGACAAAGCGAACATTGAGGGGGCAGTTCTCTCCTCAAAAGTATACAAAACAACATCCCCTGCCACCCGAGACGAAGACTAGGAGAGCAGTAGCCCTATGTAGAGAATACTTCCGACCATAGGTGGATGTTCCATTGAATGATTGTTGTTGCCAACATGTGACTCAGTTACATCACTTTTATGTAAAGGAGTGCACCCGATGACAAATCGTGAATGCCATTAGTGTTGCACCGACTGGACCAAATACATTGTCGTTTCAATCCACGAAGATTTGTTGTGCTCTGATATATTAACTGAGATACATTTATTTCCCTTTGAAAGGAATGTGGTGTCCTCTTCAAATTCAGTGGATATTGGGTAGCGATTAAGATGGATATCGAACTATTGGTGTGGCACGGACAATATCAAAAGTACACGAGTTTTTCACCCCTGCTTATGACGGAGCTTACGTTTTGCAGAGCTCTACAGGCTTCATTCGCCGTATCGGCATCAATATGGTGCACAGCACCATATTGATGCCGTGATGGCAACATTGATGTAAGGGCACATCGAGTCCCGATGCGGTCGGCCCTCTCGATAAAAAAGCAACCGGCAATTAACATCCGCCTCCTAAATCCACTACTGATTGAGGAAAGCTAAATATTTTCCCACTTCCTTGAACATTTTCTTTCCTTTTCAATAATTCCCCACTCCTCTACATTTCTAGCCATCTTGAGATAATAGGTGGCGGAACGTCAGAATGTAAAAAGGGTGTGAGCACCGAGCAGTCTCCGAGCCGATTATCTCCACTGAGCACCGCAGGATCAGTTAGATATTCGGATTTCATAGTGTCATCTACATTTGCTGTGCATGTCATTCTGATTCATGAGCATGTTGTCGCGAAGTGATAGGCCGCGCATATCCGGCATGGTCGGACCGTCTGGACCAGTCCAAGTTCATTTGTTCTCGAAAGATGAAGCAATTCTCTCCGATCTCCAGGTCTAGCTTGTACTAAATACTTCTGTCTGGAACCCTAATGTATACAAAATCGTGGGCTATTGGGAAAGTGATAGAGTTCTGAAACCATTACCCTGTGGGACAGGACTGTTTGTTCCTACCACACTTGCCTTTTTAATCTGTCGCTGCATGTCATTTGGCCAACATATCAGTCAGTATTGTGCCGTTGTTTGGTCTACCGAATGCACATGGTCACATGTGTGCGCTAAAAGTTGGAACCTCTGCCAAATGATACACTGGTAACGCTAAGCTCCAGCCGATTGTATTCAACAATATTTAAGGCCGATGTTGCCAATGACACTGATCGTCGAAGCCAATCACAGGCTTCAACGAAACTCGCCTCCATTATTCGATATTTTCAGCTTACGACGTATTGAGGTTATAAGTGCAAGTTTGTGAAATTTGAGCCCATTTCATCGTCTGTACCTTTATATTTGTTTGTTTCATTCGATATCACACCGAGAAAACACAACAAATAACAGAAGAGGGCTGTTTGATGCTTCTGCACACCTGCAAAGATCACGACTTGTTTCTACCATAATACATCTATTATACTATATTACACAAAGCTTATGTTGGTCCTTCAACTGGTTTCAGTTTGTTCGTCGCAAGTTCCCTTTCACACCCAGTAATTACAAGTAGACGAAAATGAACGAGCTCAGCGAGTATCGAGCCTGTAATATTTCCCTTATGTGATGAGTGGATGGAGAATTTCACCCTAGCCTTCCTCCGCTTCTTCCCGATCCCCAACGCCCCTCTACCTCCCCCTCGTACAAAGGCTAATTATGTTTCAACGGACTCATATATTCCAATGAATTGTAAGCATTGGATGCACAGTTTACGAGACAAAATGTGCATCTATCGAGTTGCTGCAAGAACACTGGTGACTCCTCATGCCTAGTATTACAGGTACGGTATAGTACACGGTAGTGGGGTTTAAAAATATAACGTCACTGATGATTTCTATCTCATCGTCTGCTATCCCAAGAGACGTGAAGATTAGAGCTCGGCTTTAGTAGCTGACGTCATGACAACAACCTTTGAAGGTTCTCTTCCGTGCAGCTTGTCGAGGATCCCCCTTTCCAAAGTTTGGTAGGCCTCATAAACGGACATGTCTTCATGTTCCATTTCAGCCGTCCGCTCCGCGTCAACAGGCGTCGGGTCCTGTGCTTGGGCGGGCAAGGCAGCCCGTGAAGGCGATGACTCCTTTTTCGCATCCTCTTTCATCTGTTCCTCCATTTCCATATCCCTTTTGAGCTTGTCCTCCTGACGCAAAGCTTCACGGGCGAACAAGTTCTCCAGCATCTGCAGCTCGTCACCCTCTATCTGGGTGAGTAAGTGAGGTACCTCCAGCAAGTGCAGGTTTCCAGAGTTGTCACTGACCGATAACACTTGACGGCGGCCAAGCTTCCGCAGGTTTAGGCTAGTCACCTCGACGCCCGAAAGACTTTGGGTGAGAAGTGGCTGCTGGGACCTGTCTAGCATGTCCCAGACTTCGATCATGCCATCCTGCCGACCTATGAAGAAGACTGAAGGGCGCGTCAGCGACCACGCACCGCTCGTGCGTCGGGCCGGCGACTCTGCCGACACCATGAGTGGTTCGCCCTTCACTCCTACCTTCCACACGGCAAATCGGAATCCACCCACCGTCAGCACCATGTCCTCAAAGAACGAAGATATGCAGATTGACCTGATCGGGTCAGCATGAACCTGCTGCTCGGCTATTTCATATAACAAATTCCTTTTGGTGTCGGAGTCTAGTCTGATCTTCATTTCCATAAAGAGGATCTCCCCTGCCTGCGTTCCAGCATATATGCTGAGCGGGCATCTCGCCGCATCATCTGTCGCTTCTGAGGTCTGTGGCTGTTGCTCTTCCGATTCCTCGTCCCCGCCCTCTTCTTCATCAGCATCTGGTTTAGTCTGTTTCGTCCTGTACCACACACAGAACTGGCACAGGCTGTATGGGGTGCCGTCAGCGCGCATCGGAAGACCAAGCCGAGCAACTGGCCGCCAGTTGTGGTCCAATAGCTGCCAACGGTTCACCCCAGCAGCGCCAACGTCGGGTGTCGGCCCAACGGCCCCTCGTCGATGACTATGCACGACTATGTCCCAAATGAAGAAATGGTCATCGCCAGCGCAGGATATGATTTGATGGCATTCCTCACCAGCATTCGACGCTTCTTCTAGTATCTTTCCTTGCCTATCGATGACATACGGCGGCATTAACCACTGCAGATCAGTCACGCATGACGAGTGGCCGAAGTCGATATTGCTGGTGGCCACTGGCTGCACAACCGGGATCTTTCCCTCAGTGTCTTCCACCAGACTACTCAGGAAGTCCAATTTCTTCATTCGGATGGCGCTTTCCGTCATTGACAACATGCCATAGTACTCGGTGAGATCCCACAATACGATGCGGCCGCTCATGCATCCACCCACTACAATGTTCGGGTTCACGGGATTAAATCGGAATGTGAAACAGTCATCGTGGCTTTCTAGCAGCAACCGTGGATGTATCGGGTCCTGGTAATTCCAGAGCAGGACCAGCGATGGAACCAACATAATCCGAGACATGTTCCGCAGGCGCACATCAAACGACATTTGCTCCACACAGCTCACACCCACTAATCCCGGTATCGTAGTATGCCAATCGTCACATATGATCTGCTTGTCCTTACTGTAGTGGAGATCTTGAAATGACTGGTACTCCTTCAGATACGTTTCGTGTCGTTCCGTCATCAAGGACTTGCCCGGGTTCAGCTTCATCCAGTCATTGCGAAAAACATCGATTATTTCATTTTGTTGCAACAAAGACTCCATTATTGGCGTCACAGCCTTCAAAAATCCACCCATCTTTTCCGATTCCATAACATCCCCTTTGTCTTCCTCCGACAACTCACGAGCTTCATACTGCGACCATTGTTTTAGTGGCTTCAGGTAATCTGTTTGGACAGGTCTAGCCTCTTGCTTTGGAACGGCCTGTATGCCTTTATCCAACTCCTTTCGGTACACTATATTTCTACGTTCGTAATTAGGCAAGCACTCCTGGTAAGTGTCCTTACCGGCATCGGCATCCCGGTTACTGAATAAATATTTTCTACCGAAATGGCGGCGTGGCTTTGTGATGGAAAGTTGTACCTTGGCTCTGGATTCAAAGACTTTCTCGCTAATCACCTCAACATCACTGCCGAGACACTGCCACGGTTTCGGTTCTGGAGGAATGTAAGGAATGTCTGGAAGAGCGAATGGGTCGTCTTCTTCGTCTTCTTCTTCAGGAGGGCATAGAATGTTTTCCTTTGCCTCTGCCGTGACGCAGACGAAAAAGTTCTCACCATAAATAAAATCTGCGTCATACACGACCAGCATGTCTTTGGCTGGATACATCTCGATCATGTCTCGGATGGAAGAAAAATCAGAGAAGGCCTTCCTGTGGTTGATGTCCTCAAGGATGGCATTTTTGTCCAAGATGGTATTCGGCGATTCCCTCGAAACATTGACGTCTACCAGAATATTAAAAATTTGTTGTGTTTGAGTTGTGAAGAAGAGAGGAACCACTCCAGGAGGCGGTTCCGGTACGTCTTTCTTTTCCTGAACCTCCTCCTGCGGTTCTTGCGATGGTTCTTCCGGTGACTTTCTCCCTCTTGCCTTTTTCCTGGGAGATTTCGATCTTCCTCGTCCTTTTTCTTTTTTGCCAGGAGATTTACCGGGGCTTTTCTTCTTCTTGGGTGACTTACCCCCGCCTTTCGTTTTCCCAGCCATTCTGTTGCCCTGGAAGATACATGCATGACATGTTAACATGAATTAATCGCATAAACAACGACCACTGGCGGTTAATAACCGTCCATGTTTTGTCTATGTCAATGTTTTGACTCCAGTTCTGACATTTTTGGTTCACACTAGGCACCCTGACAACCTCCTTCGATATCCAGTTTTCGAGGTCCATGATTATCCAAAGATCCTGACAGTTTTAAAGCTCCTTTAACAGACTTATATATGGAAGCTCCAGAGCCTCACACTGACTAGGAGCCGCTGCAAGCGCCTCACACCCGTCCACCGCAGGGACCTGACATCAGACAATATGTATGTGCCGGATCCATCTGAGGCTTGTGACTGTGCAATGCCTCCGCCCATTTAAATTTTCTGAATACTTCAAGCCCAAAACTTACTCACAGCTTGTATGATCCAACGCCTACAGCATACTCAGGGCTTTAATTTTAGCAGATCTTGCTTGTTAGTTCGGGGTCTGCATTTAAGGTTCATGGCTGTTTCAAGTTCTTTGCAATCAGGTTTTTTTCTGGCCAACCACGGTTCCAGATTTGTCTGCTCCGCGTTGATTGAAAATCATGGAAACGACTGCACTGGCTGTAAGCAATGCACACGACTGTCCCACACACTGTTTAAATATTCAAATCGGCTTGGAGCCGATTTAGAGACTCGGCAACACCCGACTTCTACATATCTTGGTGTTTCTGGCCGGCAGAGGCTTCACCCGCCATTCTTAATGTTCACCACTCCGTCAGGGCCTTGATGGATTCACAGTATGCAATCATCTCAGATACTTTGGTTCGTCCATGACGCATTCAGTTGCAATGTTCCTGGATGAGACACCAGCCCTGAACTCTGACGATTTCATCGGTGCATGGGCCGACCCGAGGCTCCTACAATCTCGGGGAATGTGTGACAGTCTCGGGTCCTACTAATTAAATAGCTGCTTATATCATATCGAGATCACCGAGTTAAATAGCCTCCCACCAGCTCATAGTTTCGTATCGCCTAATCGAAGTAATGCCTCAAACGTTTTCTTTTAATGTCAGTGATGCTACTTTTACGAATGGCTTTTGAGCCGGTCACCAGGCAAAATATCAACACACAAAATATTGATGGTAAAACGTCGAGATGCAAAATGTTCACATGCTAGATATCGGGTCATCAAAAATATCGACAGGCCAACATTCACTTCGCAAAATGTCCATTTCCAAAAATATGGGCTGGACAATTTCGACTACCAAGACACCGGTTGCAAAACATCGCCTTCCGAACAATATAAATATTCGCAACAGAATGCTCAGAACTGGATGATACCTGAATAGGCAACGGCTGCCAGACCATGGTGTCGCACAAGAGCATGAACAGACGTCTAACAAACGTTCACATGGTCAAAGTTGCAGGCCAACTGGCAAATTGAGCTAACGGTACCTCACATTGTAATATCAGCCAAGTGATTCCAGTCATGGGCACGACAGATGCATGGGTTTGCAGATCCGTAGTGACCTCAATACTGGCACAAGGTCAACAATTTTATACGCATACTGTATAGCTTGTTCAGGATAGCCTTACTACTACTTCAGTGGCACGTAAACTCAGATACCGGATGGAAGGGGAGGCGGCAGTCACCCTCGTGAGCCTCACGTCCGATTTCGCCCTGACGAGTTATAAACAGGGTACCGATACGGTGGGAGCAACATGATAATACGCGAAGTCGAGTTCAAGCAAACTGTAAGGGTAGGGATCAGCTACCAATATTTCCCTCTTGTATTTTGTCCCGTCCATATTTTGAATACCAGCATTTGGTATTGTTTGTTAATATTCAAAGAACATATTTACTTTCGTCACTTTATATTGTGAGTTGATATTTTGCGGGGACAACATTTCAGGTATGCATATTACGTATCGATATTTTGCGAAGTCGTCATTTAGTGTATCGATATTTAGCATGCAGATATTTCGTCCCAATATATTGCGGTGACCCCATGAAAAGGTGGCGCCCCTCGGGCCGGGACAGTCGCTCCTTCAGGAAAGCTCGAGTGCATCGAGTACATCCCTTCGCTCAGCGATATTTTTTCGCCGGAGGTGCCCTTTCGAGGAAATACCTCCCCCCCGATGAGAATGCTTGGATCCGACGTTGCCAGCGAGTCCGAATGAGTCCCACTTCATACATCCAAGCCTTTCCCCTGTCGTAGCCCACGTATATATTGCTTCTTGCAGGACAGTTAGCGTGAGCGGAATTTTTTATCTGGAATGATTCATCAACACAATAAACTCGGATTTCAGGAACTGTGTTTCTCCAGTCCAGTACGCTTGCGCTTCTCACTTTTACGATCGAATTTTCAGTTCAGCTGCTCGAAAGCTTAGCCTCTGCTCTTCTCATTCCCTTATGTTTCTGTCTAACCCGGACACAAGCAGCCAACCCGCGCAACTCACGTCCCAGAGACAAAAATGCAACGCGTTTCGGCGGTCATAACATGATAGGTTATTACGCTCGTCCTCTGTTTTTAAATACGCACAGGCTGGCGTTCCTGTCGTACTTTCAGCCCACTCGTTTTCTATTGTTGGCTATTGCAATAGAGAAAGCATTTAAGTATTTTATTTGGCAGCTGGCAAAGAAAGCCACAGCGAAGAAGGCCATCGCAACAACAGCAATGAAGAAAGGAAAAACTTATGTTTATCTATGTTGCAATACATAACAGTGTCCTAAAATTACTTCACCATTAACTGTGTGGATAAAGGAAGAAATTGCTCGGGAATAGTGAAAGATTGGAAGAAAATAAAGGATTGCTACTTAAGGATTAAAAAGTGGAATGCCTTTCACTTCAGTTACATGCATTTTACATTATTTAGCAGTTGTGCGTGTGATGACTGCCCATATATCATATAGCAAAATGGTAAAAACCTAAGACGAGAATGAAATATCCCATTTATGGTGATAGAAAGTATCAGTCGATAACCATGCCCCTCATACGACAAAGGACTCGGACTGCTCTGGCAGAAAACGGGCACCTCAACGCCGAGAGCGTTCCTGGGGAGAATCGAACCGCACGGACATAATCTTACCTGAGATGAATATCACATATCAAGTGTGGGATTATTCCGCATAATATCCCAGCCCACACACAAACACTCTTATTCTCCTCTCCAATTCAGCCGCGACCACAACGCCCTGCAACAGCTGATACAATTACTGAATACGCAGCAGGAGCAATTCAGGCCTGTCAGGTTGTCATGGCAACATTGGACCGTCTGTTAAAACACTGATTGCACTTTTGATCTATAACTTAAGACAAATGTAGTGATATAAAGCACACTTTCTTGTTAAATTTGGTAGTGGAAGCTGTATTCCTCTGCTTACCGAGATAAGCACACAAAATAGCTTCGCTTAAATATGCATGGAGGGAGTGAGGAACCAATCTGAGATCCCATGGCCATATGCTCGGCCTTTCTGAGAGAACTGCAAACGCATAATGAATGATATCTACTGTTCCTCGGTTCTCATTTTAGCTATTTCTACGGAGGCGTTGCATGAATTTAAGTTTTTACTCTGTATGAATTGCATTTGTAATGCAATTCAATTCTTAGCTATATCATAACACGACAAAAATGCAACATCTTGCATTTTCTTTCAGTAATGGCTTTAGTTCTGGAGACTAAGATATAAGCTTCTGATCAGCGTTGTCAGTAGATTCATGGTTATTTTGAATAGTCCCATTTATTCTTAGGGTCAGACTACGGCCGACATTTTTCAAGAATAGATAGATGAACGTCGACATAATATGACAGAAGAAAAAATTGTAAAATCATACAAGCCAAATGTTAGCAGCATTTTAAAGACGAAAAACTAGATACCTATTCGCCGCAGCTGTTACATTTTTGGTCGCACGTTGTTGAATCATGAACTTGCTCTGTGCGATGCCGTTCTGCGCTGCTTTGTTCTAATTAGAAGATATCGTCATGATTACCTACAATTCACATTAGATGTCAGCTGCAAGCCACTCAAAATAGTGTTACCATACAAAATGGTAATTTTCCTATGGTTTCGTGCGTAAGTCCATGGATTTCGATCTCAAAGGTCTTGTTTAACTAACCTATTGGAGTTCATTGAGTATGTTACCAAAGAAGTAGACAATGAAAGCAGGATGGATGTTGTGTACTTGGACTTTAGCAAAGCTTTTGATAAAGTTCCACATGGAAGGTTAATTCATCAATTACAACAACATGGGATTGTAGGAAAAGTTCTACATTGGATTGAAGCATGGTTGCAGGGAAGGAAACAAAGGGTAGTATTGAATGGATGTAAATCTGGTTGGAAAGATGTTCTGAGTGGAGTGCCACAGGGCTCTGTTCTAGGGCCCCTCCTCTTTATCATCTTTGTGAACAACATTGAAGTAGGGCTGAGGAATAGAGTGTTCAAATTTGCTGATGACATCAAGCTGGTAGGAGTGGCTAACAGCAGAGATCAATCTAGTAATATTCAACTAGATTTGGACGACCTAAAAGAGTGGGCTGATCAATGGCAGATGACTTTCAACTATGATAAGTGTAAGGTTATGCATATAGGGTCTGCAGGCGAGACATTCAGTTATAAAATGGGAGGGAGGGAACTGGATGTTATTGAAGAGGAAAGGGACTTAGGTGTGTTGGTCTCAAAAGACCTTAAAGCAGAAAAACAATGTATCTCAGCTAGAAATAGGGCACTCAGAATGCTGGGACTCATTAATAGAAGTGTGAAATATAAGAGCAGGGAAGTCATGAAAAAGCTGTACTTAGCATATGTGCGGCCCCACTTGGAGTACTCTGTACAAGCATGGAGCCCCTACCTAGAAAAGGATATAGATATGTTAGAAAGAGTCCAGCGCAAAGCCACTAGACTCGTCAGTGGATTAAGTAACTTAGAATATGGAGAAAGGCCTAATGCATTAGATATGTACTCACTCAAGTATAGGAGATTAAGGGGAGACATGATTGAAATGTACAAAATTGTTAGAGGGCTAGACCAGGTCAATTTGAATGATGCTCTGCAGTTTAGAGTATCCCATAGGGGTCATCAATTCAGGTTAGACAAAATGAGGTGCAGGACAGTTAAACGACAACAGGTCTTCAGTCAAAGGGTTGTTGACCAATGGAATAGGCTGCCTGCTGATGCAGTGGGGAGTCCCTCATTGAATGTCTTTAAAAGTAGGGTGGATAAATTTTTTAGACAGCAAAATGTTGTTTTTGAATTCTAACTTGTGATGCATGGGATATTGAGTATTTTCACTAGCTATATAGGGTATAACATTATGCTAGTATTATGCTGTACTATATGGGGTGTACCTAGCAGTGGATTTGGCAACTTCCTTTGCGATGTCATACTGATGAGATTGGCTGTGGTGGCACAGGTGGAGGGATTGCATGGGTTTGGAATTGATAGGTGTGAACATGTACTTTCTAATATCTTCTAGACAGGCTTGACCCAGATGGGCCCTTGTGGCCCTTATTAAGCCTTTAACACTTTATGACTTTATGACTTTATGACTAAGTCTACGATCAGTTGCTATGGTTGCATGTTTTTTTTTAGTCTACTTGGAAACCATGTCGTAGGTTGGGTGTTACCGATGTAATAGATGCAAGTATTGTGGTAAATAATGGGTTGTATCTGCATTGTTGTGCATGCCAGATAATGATAATAACTACTACAATTTCGTCAGGGGTTTTCGTAAGTTTAGCTGCAGTTGGGCACAGTCAAAATTGCTAAGTATGGCAAACTGCTCAATTAGTTGCACCATCTGTGAATGAAATAATAACTGAAACACATTATGAGGGCAACATTCTACACAGGGTAGTTTGAATGCACCCAAAATGAAGAAAAAAAACGAGGTAAGAAGATCAAAAGGCAAGCAACATTTTCTTCCAGAACATATCATTCACATTTTATTGATAGGTACATAAGCAAGGAAAGTACATTGGGAACATTGAAATTAATAAGACTTGATTTCAATCAATTTTATCATCATTTTCATTGTCAAAAAAATTGTTTCTTGTTGAGAGTAAAATTATTTCAGACAGATTGCTTTAGCATAATTTTCCTTAAGCCAAATTATATTCCAAAACCCATATCCTGATAGATGGGAAGGAACAAATAAGTCATTGCATGAGCACCCTACTCATACTGTTGCTGTTTGCTGTAGCATTTATAGGTTGTGTGGTGTGAAGGTTTCAGGAGTATCAGGTATGAATTTATAAACTTGGTTATATTGATCTAGTATACTTTTGTTATCATTTGTTCTACCTGCTCAGGAAGTTGGCTTATAACCACATTATTCACTAATTTAATGATCATCTGAGACAAATTGGGCACCCTCTGTATTTTGTGGCTTTCTATAATTGTGATTTTTTGTTGTGATTTTTGAAGTTGTAAGTAATGTGTTGGTAGATCATCAACCTGTCCTCAACAGGTGTCCATCCCTGCACTAATCGCCACCCCAGTCACCACTGGGCAACTGCCATATATCAATGCCATCTTGTTAAAGATGCCACACTTCACAGTCTGGGGCATGGTGCATGTTGGGGTTTCAAAGTGAAAATCATCATATAGAACCTAACTCATCCTAACGTCAGCCTAACCTGCTTTTGAGGACAATTTTGTTTTCTAACTTCCAAATGTGTGTGTTAATTTCCAGCTTATAAAAATATAGTCTAGCATAACCTAAGCAACTTAGCCGACTTGTTTGCTTTATGGAGGTACAATGTGTGTAAAACATTCCTTATGTATGATTGGAAGCACATTACCATTCAGTGCAGTTCATGCTGTTTGGCATGCATCATTTTCCTCAGTGAAGTTTACTTGTGTGAAGATGTTTTCTCCAATGCTAAGTTAACATGCAGGGAGGTCAGAGAATACTCATGTTTGTTTTCCTTTTTGTGCTTCTGATCTTTAGGAACTGTACCTGATGATGCTTTTAATAGCTTTTAATATAGAACAAGATTAGTTATAACAAGTTTGACCTATAATCTGAGGCATGAGATGCTATGGTGGTATGCATTGCTAGAGATCCCAGGTGGTCAGTGGGTTTGGACCCCATGGTTTGTTACCCCACTAGTGTTGATATGTATATGTCTTAAAACTAAGGACTTTGACCCCCTGGCTTCATGAAATATCTCTAGCCCTGATGTTATGCTTTATGATATATGGTGTGCAACTACCAAACACATGGGTGGTACCTATTAGGTGTAGCTGATGGTCACTGCATGCTCATAGAGACTATGCTGACACCTCCATTTGTTCACACTGTATCCTGGGAAAGTTGCTGATCAGTTGGATAACATATTTGGTTGATTTACCCTCTTGTCATAGATCAATGAAATGATAGAACTGGAATGCTGTGATTCTGAGATCTGAATCTCTGAGATCTCTTCAGTTGGTATGTTGGGTGCTAAATCACCTCGTAGTCAGCATGCCCTTAAGCCCAAATTATCAATCAATCAGTTGGTATGTTCTGCATAGCATATTCCCACTGCCACTGTGTTAATAGTTCACACAGTTATTTAATGTGACAGTCTTCTGTACAGGTGGTGGGGGTGAAGGGGTTTGATTCAAACTCCCTCGCCCAATGTGAACTATTTTTACCTGATTACTCAGTTGGGAGACATTGACAGTCAGGGCTGTTTGCTGATTTTGCACTATCACCTTAGATTATTGCACCCTAGTGTGCTTGTGACCTGATGCACTGGTAGTTAGGTATGAAAGCAAGGAAGAATATGTTCAATTAGGGCCTAAGCATCGAATCAATGTCCATCCTCATTTCCACAGCTAAGAGGGAGATAAATGGATGGTGGGCAAGATCTTACTTTTCAGAAGTTTATGGGAATGTGGCTCCTTGTCCCCTGCTGTTGCAACTTGCAACACTCATTATTATGGTCATGCTCTCAGAGGTGGATCCAGGAACTGTGTGGGTACCTGTCTGGAGGGGAGACAATTCTTTAGTGGGGTGCCATTGCAAAAGGACCTGTAGGGTGCTTCCAACAGGAAAATTTGAGGTGGGGCACACCAGTGATAAATTATTTGTGAATTAGGGTTGAATATACCACATTTTGAACACTTCATTGACATCCTTCTCTGCTGTTTGTTTGTTTATTGGTTGGTTCACGACACACTTTATGCACATTCACGGCTAATGGCGCCGCCCACACTGTTTCGCCGGTGGGCCGTGGGATTGGGAAATGTCCTGAGTGGCGCTAGAGGCGAACCTGGGACCTTTGGTACCCATAGCCCGACACCTTAACCACTCGGCCATCCCCATCCCTCCTTCTCTGCTGTATGACCATCGGAGTCGATCCGCTCGTAACCCAAAATAACCAAATATCCCAACCTGACATCCTTCTCCAATAAGTATCTACATCCTGTCCCTTGTTGCATGCTCATGAAGTTTAAATGTCTTCTTTCTAACAGTATCTCACTCAAGTATTATGTCCATCCTCTTGATAAGGAATGGTGGCATACAGACACTTCACAACTCAATTTCAGGTAAAGGGATTATCTATAATGTGATTTGACATGCAATACCAGTTTATGCAATAGGATTAATCTCCCAATCCTGAATGCAGTTCTTTCCAAATCACGAATGTCAAAACAAATGATAGGATAAGTACAACCATAAGTGCATGCCCCATTGGCTGAAATTTGAACCTGAAAGATGTCAAAAACATTTTAAATGACACTAATTCCATGGCAAGTTTTGCCATACTACCCTGCTCGTTTCAGCATCTCACACCTAAGGGAAAATGTTATTTGAGGTACACTCAGCCTTCCTTGAGGGGTGCTGTTTCCTCTTAGATGAGTGGCTCTGGCTGGAAAACTCACAGGTGAATTTGCACTTCAGCTTTCCATGTTGGGCGCATTTTCCTCTCATCATGTCCTCTGGCTGACAAATATGTGGGTAGTGCACTCAACTCAACTCAACAGATAGATATGTGTGGCTAGTGCACTCAATCCTTCCCAGATTGCTGCCACTTTCCATGGGGAGGTCATGACTAGGGATGCACCGGATAGACTATCCGGCTGGGTATCCGGCCGGATATCACGAATTTTAAACTATTCGTTATCCGGCCGGATATTTCTTGCTATCCGACCGTATACCGGATATTTTCCATTGCTTGCAACGATTTCCAGTTAGTATTCACCACGTCCTGCACCAGTAAGTTAGTATTCGGAACGTCCTGCACCAGAAGTCGCGGTTGCAGGCCTTCAGCTCGTTGGAGCTCCTTGAGGGTAGTGCAGGCCACTGACGAGTGGCTGAAGTCAGTCACCAGCCTCCGACACTTGGTCAGGAGCGCGTTCACAGCCGGCTGCGACCGGATGGCTTCGCTAACCACCAACTGAAGACGGTGGATAGTGCAATGGACGGCCGGAATATCGGCCAGCTCGCAACCCAGAGTCATCTTGGAGGCCCCGTCACGGATCAGTAGATGCCGCCGACTTCTGACTAGGTTCCACTCGTCCCACAACTTCGTCAGCATTTCCGAGATGTTGATGCTACTGTGTGATGCCGGAAAGTGGGCCGCTTTCAGGACGACGTCTCGACGCTGGGGGGGGGGGGGCGATGTTGCATGGTGTTTGTCGTCGACCGGGTTGGGGATGAGTCGGCCCGGCCGGTGGTGTTTTTATTGTTGGCTGTTGTTGATAATTGTTGGTGTGGTATTTGTCGTGTCCACGGGGGCGGTGGGAGCGGTGTTTGCCTGTCTGTAATGCGGGAAAAAAATTTCCGTTTGCCGCCGTTTGGGGGGGGGGGGGCGAAAACGTGGTTTTCCCGCACCATCTTCGTTTGGGGGGAAATGCCAATTTTGCCCCCCTGGATCCGCCAGTTTGGGATAAAGCATGCCATTGCTTGCTTGCTTAATGAAGAGGGGTTTTGGAGGGCCTGAAATCACCTGCATTTTTAGTGCATACACTTGAGGAAGAAAGTGGAATGGTGGGAACCTAAAAGTTCAGTATCCGGCCGGATATTACTCACGATCTGGCCGGATATACTATTCGGCCGGATATCAGAATTCACTATCCGGTGCATCCCTATTCACGACCCAAGTGCCCCATTGTATCCACCCCTGCAAGCTAAAAAAAATTAATATGAATGAACCATAAATTATGTCACACAACCAGCCAATCAACAACTTTCTTTATAGTGCATTGTTGGTGAATTGACACATCGGGAGTGTATGGGTTTCTACATTGAACGTCTAGCATCCATAAGTGTGGACATTACAGACATGGTATGTTATTTCAGATTCGTCTTGTAGCCCACAAGCTATAGTCAGTGTTGAAGTTGATCAAGATGGATGGGGATAAGGTCACAAAATATGAAGAATTTTTGAATGATACCTTGAAGAATGATCTCAAGTAAGTTCTCCATATGAATATCATGGCAATGGTGGGCAATGACTGCATTGGTGAGATATAACTGGAAGTGTGTTAGCTGTCTAAGATGTCATCAGCATGTATTTTATGTATCGTGCTGAGTTTTGACTGATTGCTCTTCCAACTTATGACATACTCTGCTTCTGGGCACAATTATCATGTTCTCAGATCAGAACAACTGACTTCCAGGGGTAGCCAACCGGCCTTGGTACTCATATCGTTAATAACCTTGACTGACCTTGGGGTTGAAGGATAACATTTGAAAGTCAGTCTAATCATCTATTAGCCTGAGCTGCACAAAATGTGTCGCTTTGGCTCACAATTTTATCTGCAGATGTAATAATTTGCGATTTGGTTCAAAATTGGTCGGTGATGTTCCTCTTTATGACGTCATAACTCCATCACCTGGCACGATCTTGTTTTAAAAAAAACACGAGGTCCGAAAAGGACGCCCAATTGAGTATTGGACATTTCGGTCCGTTCAGTAGTTCGGAAGCTATCAACGAAAAACCTTGGGGACGGGATTCATCAACCCCTCCCCAGGGGAGAGTTGATCTGTTATATATTAATTTAATGCAAATATATGGAAAAGCTCACCTTTGGGAAGCATCGTGCTCCAAGTTGTGTTCACATGAGCCTTTTTGTTGATAATTATCCCTATCGTGCCTGCTAGAAATAAATAATCTATCGATGGGAAAGGATGTTTTCGTCAAATCCATTGAACTTTTCTTGCTAAGTAATGAAGGGAAACGAGGAAGAAAATACAGGTAAAATGTCATATTGAGCTAAGTCCTCACTTTCGGGATAAGGCCGATGTTTAATGATCAGAAGTGCAGTGTGCCCACGGGCCCCCAATCTCAGCATTACCATAGAGTGCCGGTGGATAAGTGACACGAATTAAATTTTGGATAAGTTTTTTGGACGGATTTCCTCAGTTTGCGTAACCCCCCAATAATTTACGTTTGCAGCTCGCGATTATATGTAGTGCCCCTCCTCAGACAGATTTCGGTCCGCCAATTGCGGCCATGCATTGATGCCCTAATCGTTCTGGTAATGTTCTGCCCTCGGCCAGCGGGCATTTCTGACACGTACGTCGAGCTGCCACGAAGCGCCTCGCCGGCGACGGGTGCGTCATCGTCGTAGTTCTGTGTCGCCATCCTAGCTGACCTGCAGCTTCGCCAGAGCTCCGTCGATAGCGTATCAGAGCCGCCCAGATAGCTGCTTATCGTCGTGCCCGGCCGCCTCGGAATTTCCACACAGTGTGCGGAACGCGCCGCGGACTGTCCCTGTGGGTGTTGCGCGAGTCGTGCGGCGAGACGGCGCGAGGGCGAATCTCGCCCAGGTGCAGTGGCACAGTCGCGCATTGCGGTGGAGTTGTCGGCGAAGCTGTCCGGCGGTGGGGCCTCGTGGCCGGCGCGGTGGCGGTGGTGCGGCTACACAGCCCTGGAGCCGTCACAGGCGAGTCCTGAGACGTTGGGTAGTGCGCGCCAGCGGATGACGTAGAGGCGTGTCTGGCTGTGGCTTGCATGTCGGTGAAATTACTGACACTGAGGTCGTCTCGCCCTCAAGCCCAATTAATCAATCAATCGGTGAGATTGCGCCAAATGATTATGTAGTCGGCGCGCCCTCAAACCTAACTAATCAATCAGTCGGTGGAATACCGTGTCGAGTGTTACGATCGATTCGTGTTCCCCGTCCGGCGCCTACAGACCTGTGAAATCCGAACGGAAATGAAATAGCGCTGTGACAGCTCAGCATTGTTGTTGCTTTGGCTCTGGTCCGGATCAACGTCCAGATTCTTTGTTATCTTTTATGGTCTGCTTTCAAGAATTGTGACATTTCAGGTGGGTTCATTACGCCATGAATATGCTGGTTCGCCTCCATAGAGCGCATGTTCATGAGAACTGAAATAATGTTGATTCGCTCTTTCACACCTTTTTCTGACTTGATGTAATACCTTTGCTCGATGTTCTTCCTGAATGTTGCAACATACACTGGAGAGAACGAGAGGGTTTATGATGCCCACTTTTTGTCCGCTGGACGATCTCAGCAATTACGAAGCGATTGGGGATGAAAGGTGCAATAATCGATGTCTTTTAATTAATGTAGTGGTTTTGACCTACGATCATAATGAATATTTTCCTTCAAATGTCCTTCAATTTCTCCCAATGAAAATACCCGATGGACGATCTGAGCAACTACTGCGCCAATTGTCATGAAAAGGGCTATACTTCGACACGAGTTTTGGCCATTTGAGTCATAACAGTAGTAACTGTTGTTTGAGTTGTTGGCTGGTTTTTATTTTTGCGACGTTTTGGAAAGATAAATTTTAGCCAGCCAGCCAGCAAGCAACATTTTACCTGAAAATATGTTTAACATTAGGCGACAGAGCGTGAGCTAGACTTTCGTGGGAACATAAGATACATTTACACTTACTGAAATATTATACCCTACGGAGGAAGCAAAATTATTAAGTTTGCTTTGTGGAAAGCACGGAAATTTATATTTCAAAGCCAATGATATTTTTGAATTTTCCATACATTTTAGTACCGTAACTGGTGCGAAATAAAGTTAGTACCATTGATCAAACTGGTGAGCATATCCATACCGCTACGTAGCTGTGCTCCGAAGCGTCTAGGTCTCGCGTCGAGCGATGTCCATGTTAACCCACCACCCCATCCCCCTTGAGGAAGCTATTGGACAGAGCATGCAGGGTGTCCAGTGAACGGCAGTGGATGATCTGTGATCACGGGAAGGTTCCGAAACGACGTAAGTGTGCAAGTGCTGGGGTATTAGAATGTAAATACAATGTAGAATGCATTTACAGTACAATGCAATTGCACGCTACTTGCGGAAGTATTGGTATAAACCACCAGGAATACTTTAAACACTCGTGCGAGTAAATTGGAATAGCTATTGTTGTGGAGACGACAAATCCTGAAGCTCCTTTGGGGTTTGGTTAGTGGTACCTTGTTAAAAATGGGAAAATATGAAAGGGTAGATGGGCAATTGTCCTCACGATGCTGCGCTTGCTCAATCTTGCGAGAAAACCAGACGGTGAGATGTCAAGATCTCAATGGACATAGTCCCCCTCCCCCACCCCCGTACACGGCACTAGCTAAAACATTTCCCTAGGAATTTTGTTCGTCGTTGGTTGCGTTGTTCTCGATTGCGTTAATTTGCCCTAAGCACGGCGCATGTGATTGCACATATTCAAGCAATCACCAGTTGGGGTGTAATGACTCCAAGATTATCTAGTGGATCGGTACCACTCACCCCCACAGGAGGATCCGGACAGACTGCTTTGGCGGTGCGTATGTAGTTCGCAATGCTGAATCACCGGTCAGACAGTGTCGCAGACGTTTTATCGTGGATGAATCACTACCTTCACGCATGAGTTTCCACCACTGAATAGATAATGAACGTTTGTACAGAGACGGGGCTCTTGGCCACTTCCCACGTCGCAGTAACAGCCATAGCCATAAGAACCGGGGAGGGGACAGCGGTGTCCCCAACTTTGGACGAGTTTAGCATTGACCACATAGGCGTTGTATGGAAAGAATCGACTTCCGCCACTATTGGCTCTCGAAATCAAGTGTACTAGTGGGAGGACTGTCTCAGTGTCTCACCCCCGTCATGCATAGTTGAGGCTGCAGTTTGGCATGGCGAGAGACAAGCATGGCCAAGAAGAATTTTACAATGGAGCCCTCTGCTCGAAGTGCAACGCTATTTTCATATCAGCGGTCGTCGTCCGATTCCCTGCTTCACACTCCAAAATTGAAGGTAAATCCATCAAAGCAATGCATCTGCAAGGAAGTTGTACGCTGTTCCCCCTTGAGAGAGACTCGGTATCGGTGTAGGAAGATGGAGACTCGTTTCTAGGTTTGTATGTCCACATCCAGGATTACACAGTTCAAATCCAACCCTGCTTGGTATATGTGATGGTGAATATTTAACGAGTTTTATCGATTTCCAGGAAGCTGCTGGAACAGCGAGATCAGGTGTATGAAGAGATAGCACAGCACCTCGAGCTGAGGAACACTATCAACAGTCTGCAAAGGGCACATGCAGACACAAAGCCTCTCAAAACCAAGGTGGACTTAGGATGTAACTTCTACTGCTCGGCAAAAGTGTGAGTTCCACTGTTTCGCCTAATCTAAGAGGGTTGTTTTCTGTTAATAGCACTGCCATCGGTTTAGGATCTGACCTGGTTCATGGGCGGCAGCAGCCTCAACCTGTCAATATGTCCACGAAACTGGTGTCCTGTTCTATCGACTCATCCGAAAGAGCGTGGCAACGATCAAGTCACAAGTGAGAAATATCGTGCCGCTTCGATACCATCACATCAACTGAATTTACCGTGTCTCAGAACGGCCTCCGTCTCCTGGGCTTGGTGGCGATGTGGGCACGTGCTGATGTGCCTTATCGATGTGGTGTGCCGGTCGCAGGGACGACCCGTCACGCATCTTCGTCAAGATCGGCTTCGGCTTCTTTCTGGAGATGACGCACGCGGAGGCGCTGCAGTACATCGGTCGCCGCGTGGCGGCGCTAGAGTCGCGCTCGGAGAGTCTGGCCGCCGACTCGGTGTCCGTGCGCGCCAAGATAGACATCGTGCTGGAGGCGCTGAAGGAACTGCAGGGCATACGGCCGCCGGCCAGCGATGACAAGCGACGCTCGCCGGACTGCTGATGAAGAGCCTGGCGACTGTGCATGAAGCGCCTGTCGACCGCGGAACGATTGCCGATTGATGGTGTGTGACCGTCTTAGTCACGGTGTTTTTTTTTTCAAGGCATGATGGATGCATCTTGGGAGCATCCAGTCCTCGGAGCTCCAGTGATACTGACTGGGCTTCCTGGAGCCAACATTGGGTGATCCAGTGAGATTGTAGGCGTTCCGTCCGGTACACGGAAACACTTAAGTCGGGACGCCAGCTGTGTGCACACGAGTATCGTATGTGTGATAGATACTCATTTTTAGTGAAATACACTGAAATGTGTATGATAGTTTGATATCATCTAGCTACTTGACATTAAGTTAGTCAATTAATGTACAAATCATTAATTGAGATAGTCTTCAATTATGTTTGTATACTAGAAGTAGACGATTGAATATGCTAATGTGATTAATTTACAATTTATGTGATATTCAAGATCAAGATGAAATACAACCATACGTCTTGAAGGTCAGGTTGTCAATTAATTGGTAAAATTTGGCCGACTCAATTGAAAGCCCGACAAAAGAACAGCGAATGCAATTTTCGAAATGGGGACGAGTAGTCTAGGGGTAAGCTGCCCGTCTTACAATCGAAAGGTTGCGGGTCGAGTCTCACCTGTCGCTACTCTTCGCCTGCGGTTAATCGGCGTGAAAGATTGGCGACGCTACATGACTCAACGGTCGAGGTGTCGTAAAACCAATAGCCAAGCAATTTTCGGAATGTTCTGTTCTGTCTGTGCGCAAGAGTTCACCAGTTACGTTTCCTCCGTGGCTCATACTCTACGAACGAGCAAAGCAGCCTTCCAATCTGCAAGTCCACCCGCACACATCTGTGATGGCGAACTAATAATATATTATGAATATTTATGCATGTGCGATCGCACACAGAACCGCACCCAGGTTGGGAATCAGGGTTCCGGTCATACCAGCATGCATTACACAGACTGACATAGTGGAGCGGACTGTGCGTTCGGACATGCAATATTAAATGTTGATTTATTTATTGTATATCACTTTTTAATTGATTGGAGATCATACGTATGCGTTCTTTATGGTGAAAATAATGGCAATATTTAATCCTTATGAAGTGCAGTTGTCGTTATATCTGCCTAACGCACCGTTTTCACGTTAGTTCATGGACACCAATAGCACTCGAAAAGAGGCCAAGTTCAACCTATCGTCCAGAATTCAAGCAAGGAAGACTAAATGGGTTCTAGTATGTGTATCTACATGCGCTCACAACGCTCGCTCACTGCTTGAACAGTCAGGATAAATCCGTAAGGTGAACGCTGCATGAGAAAATGTATGTGCAAGAACGCGTCCTAAGTATGGCTATATCTGGCAATCTAAATCAAATGAGGCCCTTTCTGGCTTTAGCATTCTAGCGACTTTTTATGAGAATATGAAGGTGTGATGGCTGTGGCAAAATCCCCTCATGAAGTAAGTACATCAAGCACAACGTATATGCCTTTAATAATATGAGGGTACATAGCATACAACTTAGAAATATTTAGCAATGCCACCGTCCTTTGCCATCTGCCGCGGTCTACCACAGACTACAACGCCAGTACGTACAAAGGCATGCGTGTAACCATATTGCACTCATTTAACTGATCATATTTCAGCTATGTAACCTTAACACCGTTGCCAGTACCAGTGCTCCTTCATTCATGGGGCTGAATGAAGGAGACCTCGTGAGCGATTTAGAAGCTAGCTCGATCCATGGTTCGTAGTGTTTCTAAACTCAACTAGGAAAACGAATGTAGATATGGAATGTGGCCCTCATTGCCAACTTGAAAAGAAACCTTTGTAGATGTGCACTTCCTGCCAGTATTATCGCAGATGCACACTTGCTTCTGCTAGGGTGTAATACTGCACAATAGCCTGTGTCGAGAATTTTCAAGGTGATGCTATCAAAAACGGCTACTGTTTTTGTTTTGCCTTGATATGTGCCTAACAATTTGGCATACAAATTAGATCGCTGGGATATCGGCATTTCTTCTCAAAATGCGTTTGAAAAAGACTTTGTTTTCGGCATTCGGTGCCAAATTGGCTGTGAGAACCAATCCAGATAAGCGGGTCAAATATTATCTCTTCTTGATCATCTGGACGACCTGAGTCGATTGAAACAACTCGCCATTGTCGGAAAATCGATAATTAAGAAAATATCGGCTATCTTATATCTTCTAATACAGCAGCAAATGCCCATTTCGGGGCATGCAAGGAACCCAGAGGTTTAAACAAGTGAAAATCTTGATACAGCCGCGGTTTCGGCCCTTACTCATTTGAAGACTTCAGCATCACTCATTAGGCATAGAAATATAGACAAAGCTTCATATTTATTCCCTGTTTGAACTACATAGCAGCATGATTGAGGGAGGCTGCTTTGTACGAATGTGCATCACACACCAAATACCTACCTATTCGTCGCATGTTGAGACGTTCAGATAGCCTTTCCATATCAAGTTCAGACGAAAATCAGATACATTGGTGATACAAATTATTAAAATTCCCCGTAAATGCCATCGATGCCTATTCCTTCCCAAAGGGACACATGTCAAACATCAATCAATGAACACTGGTATATCCAAGGCAAACATCGCGCGAAGGTGCTGGGCACAACTGACTGGACGGCATGGAGCACCCCAGTTCTATATTTCATGAAACTCGGTCGTTTTAGCATATTCTCCACGTTCCTCCTAGTTGTTAAGACGGGTAAAAGCTGCCAGTGTATGTAGCCAGCCCGGATGTAGCCGTTCCTCCTCTCCTTCCCGTGCACATTTATTGCAGCTAGCGACACCTGTTCCACGCATCATTCAATTGACTGAACGTGCAGGGGAAACTGTGGAACTGACATTGGCATGTCCACATAGCCACCAAGTTCGGAGCTTGGCGTGTGGCACGTGAGGGCGGGTTCGAAGGCGCCGTCCCAGGATATCAACTCCTGCGGACTATCCGGGGTCTCATTTAGTCTCAAAATTCTCCTGGGACGGACGCTGGGGTCTCCACACTTTTTTTCCGCGGGTGCACCTGATACGTCCAACAGCGAACTGGCGTTCTGCTCTGTCGTCGCTACAGAGAAGTGTCTGGAGCACCATTTCGCTGTGAGCATACCAGGCACTGGAGTGGAGTATACGGCATCACGATGCTCACGACTTCCCCATGTTGCAGCCGAGTGAGCTGCAGCTGGCGCAGCACATGCCGCGGCCCATCCAGCCAGTTGTGCTGCACATTTGCGAGAAACTACATCGGATAGTAAGCCCCCACAATTAAGTCAGCGATACGCCGGAGCTTTTTGCATGCAGTGTCTCCCAGGCCATGATCTGACACATACAGTGCACGTACATGCACCGGCAGCTTTTGCCCGTGCTAACAACGAAGAGGGACATGGAGAATATGCTAAAACGACTGTGAATTCCATGAGAGATAGAACTGGGGTTTTCTATATCGTCCAGACAGTTGTGCTCCGCACCTTCACGCTATGTTTGCCTTGGATATACCAGTGTTCCTTGATTGATGCCTGACATGTGTCTCTTTTGGAAAAATAGGCATCGATGGTCCCATGGTGGTCGCGGCGAATTTTAATAATCAAGGCGAATTTGAGTCATTCTTTATCACCAACGTATATGATTTTCGTCTGAACGTGATGTGGAAAGGCTATCTGAATGTCTCAATATGCAACGAATAGCTACCTATTCGTTGCATGTTGAGACATTCTCATAGCCTTTCCAGATAGCCTTGTATTTGATTTGATGCACATGTGTACAAAGCAGCCTCCCTCAATCTTGCCTGATACGTGGCTCAGATGGCGAATAAATATGAAGCTTTGTCTATATTTGTATGCCCAGTGAGTGATGCTGAAGTCCTCAAATGGGTAAGTGCAGAAACCGTGGTTGTATCATGATTTTTACTCGCTTAATCCTCAGAGTTCCTTGTATGCCCCGAAATGGACATTTGCTGGTGTATTAGAAGACATAAGATAACCGATATTTTCTTAACTATCGATTTTTCGACAATATCGCGTTGTTTCATTCGACTCAGCTCGTCGAGACGATCAAAAAGAGGCACTATTTGATCCACTTATTTGGATTGTTTCTCACAGCCAATATGGCACCGAATGCCCAGAACAGAGCCTTTTTCAAACGCATTTTGAGAAAAATGCCGATTGCCCAGCGGTGTAATTTTTATGGCGAATTGTTATGCACATATCAAGGTAAAATAAAAATAGTAGCCGTTTTTGATAACACCACTCTGAAAATTATCGACACAGGCTACTCCACAACTATCAACGAAAATAGTGCGGTGCACATGGGCAAGGGAAAAGGCAGTGCTGGGAACAAAGTCTGGCCATATGCGAGCAAGCGTGGATTCTGAGAACGAGAAGGTGGGAATAACAGCAGGTAAGTACAGAAGGCATCAAATGTGTACAACTCTATGGCTGCCTGATTCGCTGATATCACCGTATTAACATGGTTTTAGCCTATCATGTACTAAATCCACTGCACGTGTCAATTTTGCTGCGTCTGCACTATTTTGCAGTTCTCTGTAGCTGTTCTAAGAACTATCCATTTGTGATGTTTCTTATTTCTATGCCCTGCATGCCGTGTATGGCGAAATACGTACTCGTCGCCTTTTCGAAGTAGGTACGCGCGTGTCAGATGGGTAAAGTAGTCGTTATAGCACAAGTCACGTGTAATAAAAAAGAACGTATCTCATCATACATGTAGCCAAGCATATGTATGTGTGTATATATATATATATATATATATATATATATATATATATATATATATATATATATATATATATATATATATGTGTGTGTGTATATATATATATATATATATATATATATATATATATATATATATATGTGTGTGTGTGTGTGTGTGTGTGTATCATGTCTCAACGTAGCCATCTTCCCCACGAACACACGCATGCCAGTCTGGCGTGTCTCCTACATGTGCGGCAGTGGGGTGGGTGGACCCATGCCTCAGCTGACCGGCTGGCACATTCTTGGCGAGGCCGGCCGGGCCTGAGTCTGGTGGTCGGCACCCAAACCCGCCGCAGCCCGATTCATAACACTGGCCTGCGTTTCAAAACTTTTTTTCTTCAAAAAGTCGGAAGTTTCTCAGCTGTTCTAATACAAGTTTTGTGTGCTGAATCCCCCCAAAAAACTCCATTTCTCTCGATTCGCTCAAGTTTTCACACTACGTCAAAGATAACAACTCACACACGGATGTATCAGTATGCATACTGCAGTACTGCAGTATGCATATTGCAGTACTGCAGATATATCAGTAGCGGAGAGAAGTCATGAGTCGGTAGTGTCAAAATCATCCAGACGGGTTCTGTTACATATGTGGAAAGGTCACCCTACCAGATCGCCAGGCAAGCATAACCGACTTCGTAAAAAGAGTTACCACGCATATTTCGGAGTGAAACTTGGTGATCAGGACAAGCCGTTTGCCCCTCATATCTGCTGCAAGTCATGTGTGGAAGGCCTACGAGCCTGGAAGAACAAGACCCGGAAATCCATGCCGTTCGGCATTCTCATGGTGTGGCGTGAGAGAAAGGATCATACCACCGACTGCTATTTTTGTATGACAGATCTGAAAGGAGTAAATCGAAACGGAAGCATGTAAAATATCCGGATCTGTCATGAGCCATCAAGCCAGTCCCTCATTCTCCAGATGTCTCCATCCCTGAACCCGATGTCGACATCGAGTCATCTTCCGACTCTAGTGAGGATGAAATGGACGCAGACGCGTCTGGTGGTGAGTGAGTGAGTGAGTGTGTGTGTGTGTGTGTGTGTGTGTGTGTGCGCGTGCGCGTGCGCGTGCGCGCGCGTGTGTGTGTGTGTGTGTGTGTGTGTGAATGAGTGTGTGCTGTCGGGGCGGGGATGGCCGAGTGGTTAAGGTGTCGGACTGTGGGTACCAAAGGTCCCGAGTTCGACTCTAGCGCCACTCAGGACATTTCCCAATCCCGCGGCCCACCGGCGAAACAGTGTGGGCGGCGCCATTAGCCGTGAATGTGCATAAAGTGTGTCGTGAACCAACCTATAAACAAACAACGAGTGTGTGCTGTCGGCGGTTCGGGGAAACTGGCCATGTGTGGCGGCCGTCGCCACAGAAACCCTGACCTATCGATGTTGGCCGCGTCACCGGGCGGGCCGCGTCACCGTACTGCCTCCGGCCCCCTGCCGCCTCACACCGTCCGTGTCAGTACTGAGCGCTCAGTCAGTGTCAGACTGCCGCTCCACGCCGTCCGTGTCAGTACTGAGCGCTCAGCCAGTGTCAAACTGCCGCTCCACGCCGTCTGTGTGAGTACTGAGCACTCCGTGTCCTACTGCCGCCTCACGCCGTCCGTGTCAGTACTGAGCGCTCAGTCAGTGTCCGACTGCCGCCTCACACCGTCTGTGTGAATACTGAGCACTCAGTCAGTGTCCGACTGCCGCTCCACGCCGTCTGTGTCAGTACTGAGCACTCCGTGTCCGACTGCCGCCTCACACCGTCCGTGTGAGTACTGAGCACTCCGTGTCCTACTGCCGCCTCACACTGTCTGTGTGAGTACTGAACACTCAGTGTCCGACTGCCGCCTCACACCGTCTATGTGAGTACTGAGCACTCCCTGTCCTACTGCCGTCCCACACTGCAGAAATATCTATCAATGTCAACTAGAAACTCACACAATACACAATTTTTTTAACACCACACAACATCAATCCTAAAATTATCAACCCCACCGTAATCACTCCTCTCTGCGATCAGGTTATCACATACACACCACCAGCCATACCACGAAGCAAAATAATGAAACCGTGACATATGGAACAAGCGCGCAACATTTGTCTCTTCTATCGACCTCCCTCGAAGGACCTCCCATGAGGATGCCGAATGCCACCCTAGGGATGTCGAATGCCACCTAACTTTGCTCAATCTTTTTGCATACAAATACGCAACAAATTCAAGCATATCGCACATGTTATGTTAATTCACGTTTTTTCTAATCCCATTTTTCACTCTTTTGAGGTGAATTAAAGGTTGCGTATATTTTTCCGCTTCAATTTTCCTAACGGTGATTTTCCAAGTTTTCATGCTATTTCTGGCAAAAATGAGCCAGTCAATTTCAAGCAATTTGTTTGATGCTGTTCTCACGTAAGGTGCATATTTCACTGCTAATGCGTAATCTGTGAACATTTTTTATCAGCTTAAAGGTAAATGTTAAGTGAAAAATTCGTGTTCCCTCACAATATTACTGTTAATAATGACCATAACTGATCTGAGAACCACCAAATTTTCAATGTTTGCGGCACTCAAATGCCACCCTACGTCCACCCTCGGATTTCTCCCTTATTTCCCAGCATTTGAATGCAAAAATATAACCACAGGTCCTCTTATGCGTTCCCTACCCAGCAGTACATGTTGTACGGCTCGCCGTTGAGAATACAAAATGATATTATTGTTTGAGTGCGGCATGTACTTCATCACATTTGAGGGAGGTCGATCGTTTTGGTCGGAAATCACAGTACAGTTAATTTAGTAGCTGTGACTAGGTGTCGGCCTCGTCCCCGCTTGTTCAATGCAGTATAGCAGTACAGCTATGCAGTACAGCAATGCGAAGGGGGAGATGGTTGTGGTAGCCGTCTTCCAGTCCTTCCTACATAGGTACTGTACAGTTAGTTTATATACGGTTTATGTACAGTTGAGGGGGCGATTGCCTCTAAATATTGGCTTTCCTCCCAAATCATTTGGACTTTTCACATGGAGGCACGCCATGGAGTACGCTGTGTTATGCCCCCCAATGATTTGAAAAATGCACGCCGCTACTAGGTTATGGTTCTGAAATAACGTTTGTGGTACTGAATGGTGGTGTGGTGGGCATTGGCTGTTGGGCAAAACTTGCAGATTGCTGTGCATGACGAATAATTTTATTTGCTAGAATTATATTCAAGGTGGAAAAAAGACAAGTTTTTACACATTTTCCTCCATAATGCAAGCAAATTGGCTAGGCTTCGTTAGCTTAGGCTAGTTTATGTTCTTTAAGTTTGAAACATTAACAAAAATGTTTTTAAAAAAATAACTTCAAAGGCAGATTATGCTAGGTTCACTTAGGTTTTTTCTTTAATTTTGAACAATCGCTGAAGATAATTGCTTCACAATTATCTCGTTGATAATTGCTTTCTGAATATTTTTTTTTTCCTCCAAAGGAAGGCTAGGTTATGCTATGTTATGTGCTGTTGAGCTTTTTTATTTTTAAACATTGCATTTATGCTATGCTACCTATCAAGGTCAAAGCACAATTTTTGGTGTTAATTTGCTCACAGCCTGAAAATTAAGCATTTGCACAGAAAATGAGTGCTCCATAATCTTATTCACCTTTATAAACATTGCATTGGAATTATAAATTCTGAGAATCCATAAAACACCTTAAACTACAGATTTAACATTCAAAGCAGGTAGGTGAGGTGGGGATGGTTGGTTGGTTGGTTATCTGGGCTTAGGGGCGCATTGGAGGTGGGGATGGCCAGGTGATTAGGTGTTAAGCTCTGGCTGCCAAAGGTCCCAGGTTCAACACTCACACCACTCAGGAAGTTTCCCAAACTTCAGCCCACCGATGAAGCTGTGGGAGGTGCCATTAACCATGATTGTGCATAAAGAGCATTGAGAACTAACAAATAAACAAGAGGCAGGTAAGCAGAGGTGTTGTTTTCCTTTGTTTTGCAACCTGGATTAGCACAGGCTATTAAATCATGTAGTAGGATCACATGTTGACCTGTGCTGAAATGTCCCATCTGTTGAGGAAAGTTGGGCCCAGAAAATCAGGAAAGTTCTGGGAGAAGGCAACCTAATTTGTTTAAGGGATGGCATCCCCTAATTATGATTTTGATGTAGTTGTATTGATCTCATTCAAAGGGTTTCAAACCTTAGACCCTTAGCTAAACAATGGTTGATCGTTGTAATAGGCTGCCTGCTGATGCTGTCGTTAGTACCTAATTGAATATATTTAAAAATTGGGTGAACAAGTAAAAAAAAAGTTGAATAGCCTTGTTTTTAGTTCTATTTAGAAGTAGATTGGGTGATATTTATGCTAGTAGGTTGGAGGGTAGTTATGGTGTTCATAGATAGTTCTAGAGTTTAGGATATAGCATGGGTTAGGATGTTGAGTATATTTTGCCCAGACATACAGCATCTTCCCTTTACAGGCTTAGCCTGGTTGGGCCCCTGTGGCTCTTATGAAGTCTGAACACTATGACTTTATGACTTAATCTTGAAGCCAGATGTACTTGCATGTTTTATTTGTTGGTGGAGGCCATAGTGTACTCCGGGATTATGTTGCCCACTTCTCGCAGTTTATATTAAGTATGCTTATTTGCAGTTTCCTTTTTTTCAATTTGTACTAATCCATTTCACTCTGCTCAGATCCATCGCCATTTCCATCCAATCGTCCAGCCTGCCGCCACTGCCGTCGGCCATTGTTGTCGGCCAACATCAACACTTCACGAGTGAATCCAAAATCTAATCGTCCAACCTGCCACCACTGCTGTCGGCCAACCTCAATTCTTCGCAAGTGAACGGTATAGTCTTCCTGTCACGGGTAGAATTACCAACATTAAAAAAACACTCAAGTTATCCTGTGCTTCATGCCACATATCTGTGCGCAAATGTAACGTCCAGCGGCATGGCGCAAAAATCCACAAACTAACCAGCAGTGCTCTGAGAAAATTTAGAGTGCAATGCGAGCAAGAAACCTTAGCAGCAAGGCGCACTAGGACAAACATAGATTTAAATTTGATCGGGAATATGGATACGGGAAATGTCAGCGATCCTGATGCTCCAAAGGGCATGGAGTTTGATGAGTTTTAATTAATGGGATTCGATGGAGTTTGTGGTTGCGCTCAATGGATAGGAATTAACAGTGATGGGGCATGTGGCAGTGCAGCAGGAGTTAGCGGTGTTAGCGATGGTGGAGAAGGAGCTTGTGGTGGTGGAGAAATAGTTGGCGGTGGTGGAGAAGGAGTTAACGTTGGTAAAGCAGGTATTAACGGTAGTGGAGCAGGAGTTAGTGGTGGTGGAAAAGGAGTTGGCGGTGGTGGGAGGAGTTAGCGTTGGTGGAGCAGGTGTTAGCGGTGTTGGAGCAGGTGTTAGCGGTGGTGGAGCAGGTGTAAACGGTGTTGGAGTAGATATTAGGAGTGTTGGAGCAGACGTTGGCGGAGTTCGAGCAGGTGTTAGCGGTGGAAGTGTAGGTGGTAACAGTAGTGGTTGGATATGTGGAGCAGGTGGTAGCGGCACTGGAGTAGGTGATAGCGAGCATGGGCTGGGAGTTCGGAGTGGTAAAGCAGGTGGTAGAGACAGCGGAGCACCTGTTACCGGGACAGGGGAAGGTGACAGCGACATGGAGTGGACAAGGTTGGACATTCCATCAGCAAGGCTAGAGCTACATGGCAGCATATCCTCTCATATTGCGATTCCGCCATGCCGACTACCATCAGATTGAACTACGATGTCCGGCTACTGATGAGTAACAGAAGTTTGCTACCACGATGTGTTTGGTCTTGTCATTACCTGCCACTGATGATTTTTGCATATCCTGTGTCCTCCCACCTTTATAAGAAATTGTACATTTCCATCTAGATCCGAGGAAAACAACAGAAGATGCCTGAGAAAGAGATACACAAGCATGCTAATTGAAAAAGGCAGCACAGTATGCCAGTACTAAAGTACATAAACAAACAGTCCAGCGGATAAAGAAATACAACATTTGGCCCTCCAGTCTACTGTTGGATGCAAACTCATTGCTGCTTGTTGTCCTACTTCCTTTTGACATCGATCAAGCTGGCTATGATAACATGTCTTGTCATGGGAACTGAGGCGAAAATGTTAAAAGGGCCATGCACTATGCTGTCCACGCTAACCACCCGGGCAACGTTGAACACTGCGCTGCTGCCAGACCGTTGCAATGTTCCTGGAATAGGCGGGGTTTCTGGTGCTGGTGCACACGGATAGCGTCTGGTGATGGTCACAAGTGTGGTGAGTGGTTGGCCTAAGTCTACGTCGTTTGATGGCTGGACTTGCACCTTACAGCCATGCACTGATGCGGAGGGCTTGCTGCTGCTCCTGCTGTACGTTACCGAATACGACAGTCCATCGGTCACGCTGCGTATATTATGCACACTCAATGTAGCCCTACGGACTGGACCCTGGAGCATACCACACGCCGGTGTGAAGCTCGATCAGCACGTAAAATGTGTTAAGCGCACCGCCTCAACGGGCTTTGGCTTGGGCTTGGGCTTGAGCTTGGGCCGACCTGAGTGTGAACAGATGTCCATCGGTCGTCTACCCCCTCCTGTCCTTCCTCTACTTGAATCTAGATTAAATGTAACGCAGCCACGGCGCACACGTGGGCCGGCTGCAGTGAGAACCACGTGCTGATTTTATATGAGATACGAATGTTCCTTGATTTGGTTCGCATTACACGCATGGGTGCCATGCGGTACGAGTAGTTCGGGGTACATGTGATGAAGCTGGGTGGTCGAGGCCTGCAATATGGAGCCTGGAAGAAGCAGGTGATAGGTTTTCCTTTGTGTACCAAGGTTTGCAATCCATCGTTCCTGGTGTCGAGTGAGTTGTGTGGATGTGATTCTGGCTGTCTTCTTTAACTAATCGATAATCGTTCCTCGACTATGTCCTTGCTGACGACGACTAAGTCATTTAGTCTTACGCGGGCATCGTGACTGTTGCACTGTAAGGGATTATTTAACCGCATTTAGTTGCAACACAACGATTTGTATGTTCAAATTAGACATTTGGACGATGGATAACGAATGGCCATTCTTTTCAAGTTGATGAGGATCGTGTGTACTGAACTTTGGCGTCACTACACTATGCCTTCCCTTGCATTCAGTACGTGTGGTGATCAAAGATCGGAAGCTGTAGTAAATGATTTAGTACTTTGCCTACGATGCGAGTGCGAGGACCAGCCTAACAAACATTGAGACGATGAATGAATTGGCAGACAATCTAGCTAGCACTGTTAATGGTCGCCTTTATCAGACCGGACCTTCCAGAGTCGATGCGATTCACATTGCGCCAACCTGGTGACCGGTGAAGACGACTGCGCCAGAGCTGACGGTACTCAGTACTGTGAAGAGGAGTCGGCGCGCTGCGACAATACGTTAGCATGCGCGCCGCCGCAGTCACAAAGTGCCGCGCGTAGCACATTCAACAAAAGCCGATGGCCGTAACATGGCCAATGAAGTCGATGCGCCCTAAAGCCATATTAACTAACTTACTAACTAACTCAACACAAGCCGACTGGCATTGCCTGTCTTCAGGGTGCACGGGCTGTTCAACGGAGATGTGGGTGTACTGCATTTTGGATACTGTATTGTCTGCCAATTTTACCTAGTGCTTCGTGCTAAGCATTCGTTTGTTGTGTGCATTCATCACTTGTTTTGTATGAAATGCTCCAGTTACAAAAGGCTGTCTCTATATTCGTCATCGCCAATGATATCCTTACGAAGGCCCGGGAAAGCATTTCTCCATCCTGGCTGTGATGCGGTGCTTGGTGCATTTTGCGTTTGTTTCAATTGAAATACTCAAGTTTTTGCTATTGTGGTTTTTAGCAAGTGCAGTACAATCTTCACAGCTACATGTGTGTGCGTCATTCATTGCGGTATTATCGTGGCCTCCGGCTTGGTCTGAACTGAATTAATGAACTGATATATTTAATGTGCATTTCATGCAGGTCTTGTTATCTGGAACCTTAGAAAGGAGCACAATATTTAAAGGGAAGCGGAATTCCAACACAAGTGTATTTAGTTTCCACATGCAAGCATGAGCTGGAATTCAATGGCAAAGTCGATACAATCGACAACCAACGCCGATTTAAAATCGCGTGCATTGGAAAAGCGCACAAACATTGGAGTTGTCCAGTCGCATTACATGAATATGACACGAGTGAAAATCGTGCAAGATAGCTTTTATCGCGACAAGATCTACTAATAATGCTTGAGGTGAAGGATGCGCCGACTGCATACGCCATGCTACTTCCAATGGGAATGGCATCCACATTCCCTTCGCTTGGCGATATGCTTAGTTTTTCCCTCGAGGTACTCTTCAGCCCAGGATGGGATCCGGGACCAGGACAGCTCCAGATGGTGAAGGGCTCGGTAATCGGTTGCGCCACCGGGATACTCTCTTCAGGATGCAATCTGGAAATGTTAAAAATTAAGAACAGCGGTATTGTACATACGTGCGTTACAGCTGCAGGTAGCTTTGTTGAGTATGTTAAAATATCTGGGGGGAAAGTTTGCAACACGAAATTGATGTACCTTTCGCAGTGAAATTCGACATCCTTGTTTTATTTTTTACATCTTGCTATTTGGTTTTCGACATCGCCCACCTAATGAAAAATGAATATTTGCACACTGAGGTGCGGACATAGACGTCTGTTTGAGCCATCATAGCCGTCATCATATAATGGTTAAGGTGAGAACCAAAAAGCCGATTTTGATGCGCTAGAATCAGGGATGCGGAGCCCGGAAAATTTTGGACGGCTCCGGCTCCGACTCCGGCTCCGGGGAAGTATCCCGGCTCCGACTCCGACTCTGAGTAAAATTTCCTGGCGGCTCCGGCTCCGGCTCCGGCTCCGGCTCCGTACATCCCAAATGTGATCGATCCATTAAGTAAGAGCTAGGGGATGTAGAAAAAAAGTTAGCCGCGACCACTCAGGGGCGCAAACTTCAGAGAATTCTAAGCAACTTTCCCATATAAACCCTGTATCTATCTTTAAATAAACACCCGCCCCCGCCCAAATCACTTTTCGGTGTCCAGCGCCGCGCGGCTCATACCGGCATCGTGGCGTCAATACGGGCGGCCGGCGGGCCAGCCGCCGGCTGAAAATCGCTGCTACGGCGACACGGCACGGCGCTCCGGTGCCAGCGGTCGAGCTGTTGCACAGATGCTGATGGGATACATGGCGATACCTGGTAACTTATAGGTTCGTAAGACGAGCTGAAGGCAAGTGACACATCTCCCATGCCGACCCGAGATGTAAACAGTAATCCAACTCCGGCCGAGGGCACCGTGCATGATGTGTTCACATTCAAGGGTGTGGCCAGGTACGAGCAGGAAGCAGAGGGACGAGCAGTTCCGATTCAAGTCACTGGATGCTATCGCAGAGCTACCAGTGGAGCGGGGAGAAATCCCGTCGACGAGCAGCAGCACAGAGCCGACCCCAGCGAAAGATGGCGACTACAGTGATCATGTGGAGCTAGGGCAGATGAGGAGGAGGAGGCTGTTCATGGAGAGCGGTGAGATGCAGCAGGTCCAGGACCAGATTCCCCCTGAATATCGGCACATCAGAGAGTCTGGGCGAGTGGTGAAGGAGAAATTCTACCGCACAGTCGCTAACCTGTCAGGCCACAGTCTGTCGAACTACGAAGCTTCCAAGGCTGTGGGCGAGGTGGGCAACGGAATGTTTGATAGGAAGTGGAAGCTGGGTGGTAGCGAGGAAGACCGATTTGACAAGGATACGCTACCTGCCAAGCCAAGCATCAGGGAGACGCTCAATTTGCTCGAGACTGAATCGCTGTCTCCGACTGCAGATGGGGTCAGTGAAGTCAGGAGAAAGAAGAATGATTACACATACCATGGACTCCATCACCAAGAAAAGGGTGGGCCAGTTATCTGTCCAGGGGACTCATGTTGGCCAAGAGCTCCCCTTCCCCCTGCCACTGATCAACATCAGTGGGGAGACCACCGAGGATATTGCCCTGTAGGTGGATCTCAGTTTCGATATTCTGGCTGCCGTGAAGGGGAAACCAGTGGAGGAAATATACAAGCACGTCAACACCCATATCACCGACTCCACGCAGCACAAGGGCTTCAACATGGTGTTGCAGGAGATGTGCGGACTGGACGGCCCGGCGGGGCAGCTGTTCTGCGGTGAACGGTCCGAGGAACACTATTCTTGTAAATTATAATGTTTGACCTCATCTCTAATAAGGTACAACAACCCGTTGATGATGGAAATAATGAACTTAACTAAACTAAACATTGAACTATTGCATTGACTGCTGAAGCTGGAATATGGTTATTGGTTATTCTACCATTATTTGATGATATTTTTACATGTTAATCGTATTTAAACATTTTGGCTTATAAAAATGCGTTTGCATACCATACTATACCATACTAGGTATGATGTGTTCATTTCACGTTTGCTAATTTTGTTTAATTTACACCCCTTTTGGAGTCGGAGCCGCCCTGCTTTTGACGGCTCCGGCTCCGACTCCGGCTCCGAGTAAAATGTCCCGGCTGCTCCGGCTCTGGGCAAATGGTCAGGCTCCGGCGGCTCCGGCTCCGGCTCCGCATCCGCATCCGCATCCCTGGCTAGAATGATGAGTGTGCAGAGCGACCAACTGAATGAGAAAGGCCAAGTAATTGTCTCTGGATTCACTAGCATCAGCCATGTGGCTTATAAGGTCATTGCGTATGTGCTTCTCATCTCTCGGCATAGTCTTTCTTCTTTCCCGCATTGGTGTAGCCACAGGGGAGATATGTCCACCAATTTCTGGAAAGTCGTGATTTGTCCCCCGCAATTTATTTCGTGCCCCCCTCCCCCCCCCCCCCCCCAAGTCTCAGCTAGCTGACCATGATCGCCGCAAAATTATTATTGATCATTTATAAGGTGAAAATATATATTCAAGAGAATCACCAAGAATACTAGAAGCCGATCCAGCCAATGACCATCTTGTGTTTTCGCTTTGGTGGAAAATTGCATTTTGCAAGGCAACACATATGCATTGTCGCAAGGCTTTGTATTTCTAAGGCTGCATTCTCCTGCGCATATATCGGTATATCTTGAACAAAAAGATTGGGTGTCATTAGGTATCTTCAAGAATCAAGACCATGGAGAGGTATTTGTTATTGGCAGCCTTAATCACGTACGTCAGGTTAAAGTCATGTTCGTATTTGTACTCACCGACGAGTTCGCCAGGGGCGTATTTGTATTGGCATTGGCATTCAGCGCGGGTTCATAATTGCTCGAATCAATTTCTACAAGTGCTTCTTCCTGTACTGAATACGTTGGAAACAACTACACAAGTTTCACATGACCACTTTAACGGTCAAAGTCAAACACAAACCGATTTCTTCCATTGCATCCGATTTTTTCGTCTTCACCAAAACCTCCCCAAGTCTGGTATCAAGCGATAACCTGTGGTGAGCCATCGTGCAACTTTTGAGACCAGTACATGTCATGGTCAAACTTGAAGGTCGAAGCTTAGTTTGATGTATTAGGTGGCGATATTGAAGCGATATCGACCGAACGCGGTGTTCGGCTGCTCTCGTTTCGATTTCCATCAAATGGGTGTCATTCGATGTGGCTTGTTACGCCGTACCAGAAAGCTAAGCAATCGAATTATTTTTCGAAGATAAAGGCCAAGTTTATCCTTCAGTCGCCTCAAATTGTTGTGCTTTCGCTAAAACCTATCAAACCCTGGCTTGAAGCGATAGCCAATGGTGAACAGTCGAGAAACATTTCAAACCGAGACATGTCGATGTCAAAAGTTCCATTGAATTCTTCGATGACTTCGCGTTTCGTCGCTATGGCTTCAATTTGCAGAAAATGGATGTCATTCGAAATCGCTTGTTGTGCGGTACCAGAAAGTTGATAATTCTGAATAATCTCGACGGCTCAAAATCCAAGCTGATTTCTTCTGACGCCTCGCATTTTTATGTTATCACCCAAGCTTACCTAGATCCACTATCAGGAGATAGCCGATGGTGAACCTTCGAGTAACATCTTGAAACCGGGATATGTTAAGGTGAAACCTCAATGTCAAAGGCTAGTTTTTTAAGTCCTCGCGTTTCGTCGCTGTGGATTTAATTTGTACAAAGTATCATTCGACGTGGCTTTTGCTGTATTATAATGTTAGGAAATCGAACTAAGTAAAAAGGTTAAATATAAAACCGATTTCTTTCGTCGCCTCGTATTTTTTCCTTGACCTAGCCTACCCACATTTAGTATCAAGCAATGCCCCGTGGTGAACATTGAGTAACATTTCAAACCGGGATATGTCAATGTCAGACCACACGATAGAAGGTTAGGTTGCATTGCTCGAAGTTCTCGCGCCTTCATCGCTATGTCTTCAATTTTCATCAAGTAGGTGTCGTTCGAAATGCCGTGAAGTACTCTAGCAAATTGTTCAGAAATCAATTTAATTTTACAAGTCAAACGTCGAACTCATTTCTTCGCTGGGCCTCGTTTCGTCGTTTTCTCCCAAAACTGCCATGTTTTGTATCAAGAGATAACCCTTTGGTTACCCTCGATTAATATTGCAATCCGGAAAGTACCAAACCAAGTCTCAATGTAAGAGTTTAGTTTTATTTTTTCAAAGTCTTCGCGCTTCGTCGGTATGGCATCAATTTGCATTATGTGGGTTTCATTCGACGTGGCTTGCCGTACAGTATCAGAATGTTGAGATATCGTGATGATTTTTAAGGTGTCGGAAGTGTGGTGGGTGCGTGTACAATGATTGAGCGTAATAGGAATAGTAGGATCAGATCTCCTTTTGTTTGCAGCCGTCGTGATAGCAGGCACTGCTATCCTGCAGTATGACTAGAAGCTCCACGAAGAAATCCGTCATGACCTGCTCGGACTACGCTCTCATCTCCGGTTTTTAATTTACACTGCCACATTGCTGTTCCGGACATATAAAATACAGGACTTCTTTACACATTGTCCGCTTTCCTCTTAATGGTTGAACGAAGATTGTCAAATTTGCAAGGACGTCACGTGAATGCGCACGATTTTATAACCAGCCGGAGTTCATAACCGGGAAAGAGCAATGTTGTAATCAGGGGTAGATTCAGGAAATGTCCTGGGGGAACTTGTTTGGAATGGCCCCGTTTCTTTGGGAGGCACCACTGCGAAAGTACCTGGAGTGACACCTCTGGATTTAAAAAAAAATTGAGGCGAGAGTGCGATCTGACTTCCCGGAGGGTTGCCTTTCCTTCCAAGGGGCGCCTTTTTCTCTCAAAGGGGCGCCTATGGGTGAAAAATTCGAGCGGGTATACTCGAACCTTCTCAGAAGGGCGTCTTTTCCAGGTCGGAGGGACACTGTAAGGAGGCGTACAATTTTTTTACAGCAGAATTTGTATATTTTTCTCATCCGAACGGGTCGCCGGACTTCCAGCCAGCTCCCGGCCACCTTACCCGTCCCTTTCATATATTTTCCCGGAAAGCACACGTGAGTGGCGCCGGCGCCCAAGATCCAACGGGCGGTTCCGACAACAGACGGCGAACGCGAGTAACGGCTCGGCACCGCGTGCAGTTGGCCACCGGAGGTGCAAACACCAGCTGGACCACCTCCGGAAGAAGGATCATCGGCCCGTGAGGTCGATGCCCCGGGCCTGGAGCCGTCGCCACCCAATTCAGAACCTTTTAGAACGCCATGAAGGCCCCAGGCGGCAAAGGCGAAACCGACGAATCAAAAGCGCGAGCTCACCCCGAAGCCCTGGGTGTGGGTACATCAAAAAAAGGAGGCGGGGCTATAGAAAATTGAAGAGAGCAGAACAGGACAGCCGGAGAGAGAAGATAGAGGCAGAGAGGGGCCCGGAAGACGCGCGGCGGTGGACGCCGGACCGACGCCTCAGGGGCGTCCAGCGGTGGCCAGATGGCTGAGTTTTCGGGCGGAGGAGATGAAGTACTCACCTGAGGTCACTCGCCACTCACCATCGGTCATGTGAGTGTTATACTTCTGACATGTCATCCTCTTTCCCAAATCTTTCCGAACCAACCTAAATTCTCTTCCGCAGCTTTTGCCTTCTCACCAAATTCATTGCTGGGAGCGACCTGTTTCATGGGGGGGACCAAATAAAGTTCGGGATGGGGAGGAAGTTGACGGAGATGTCGGAGATGGCGAGAAGTATATGAGCAATGTGTGCGTAATGCGCTTATCATCATCAGCAAAGACCGGTGGCAGCATTTCGGCAGTGACGGACAGGAGGAGCGGTAGAGCAGGGCCGGATAAAATAAGATAGAGTGCAGCAATGGATGACGTGAGAACTACGACCCTCTTGAAACGATGCCCGCGTAGTAAATACCTCAGCTACCGGGTGCGAGGAGGGGAGGATATTTACGTCCAGAATTGAACTGGCGGCCGTGCCGCGGGTGATGAGGCGCGCCGCGCTGTTCGCTCTGACCGGGTCATCAACAGCCGACCCGTAGACGGAGATAGTACAGTGAGTACTTCCCGACAAGGTGGAATGATTCACACAGGATGTTTGGATATGTACCTGATATTAATTTGTACGATGAAGTAAATTTATAAGCGAGGCAGTCGACCTGCGAGCCGTCGTCCTATGGACTGAACGCTTCCCGGTGGTGGTAGTGACTGTTGAAGCCAGTTAAATTGTCTAGAATATTATTGTTGTTATATATATGACGTGCGTTTGGATAATGCCTGATTGCGAGAGGGTGCGGTGAACGGACACTTCAGGGGTATTAGTTCACCTGCTCTGGGTCTTTGACCGCAAAATCACGCTGGCCTCTGCGATCCAGGGGTGCAGGTGAGGTGGCGAACATGGTATGCATGTGGGAGGGTCCGATAAAGGGGCCACCACATTGCGTTCGCCGGAAGTCTGGCGCCGGACTACAGAGTATAGGCAAAACACTGCCCGGTAATTTGTCCACCCCAGAACTCTGCACGTGGGCACGGTTGGTGCAGACAGTTCGAGGGACACATGGACGGGTTTGGCATGCCATAAGCCCCGAGGCTAGAAATGGTATAGCCGGCTAGGTTATAACGACGGCCGGGTACGTGCCCAACGTGGTAGGGATCCATGCCCACCCGTGGGATACGTCAGACCTGTTCGCAAGTGTACGACGAATAAGGCCCGGCGCGGCATCGATCGAATTTAAGGGTATGTATGTCGGTCAAAGATACCAGAGCACTTGTATCAGCCCTCGGAGCCAGTACGACGAGCCCCCTCGTTGCAGTTAAAACTTTGTCCAGGCGAGAAACGCTGCCAATAATGGCTAGGCCAGCCATGATTGGCAGTGAAAGGTTTGCTTGTTCGGCCAACGTGCCATCAAAATTGAGCAATGGTCTGTCGATCTATGTGTTTGTGTACCGCTGACAGGGAGGGGGGTTGGGGAGCTAAATCTGGTGACCAAGCAATTAATTAATAAGGAGAGCATGAATGGGGCGAGCGAATGTGAAGTGAATGAGCGGAATGAACGTGAGTAGGTAGATTTAAGGATCAGCGGAAGCCGCTTGGGGCTCAACACAGGCACCTATTTCTTTCGGTACATTGCACAAAATTAGACTATTACTAGCGTCCAAAAAGTCCCAACATGGGACATGTCATTCAAACCAATGGCAAATTTAGTCATCATCAATTCTCTAAAGCACCGTATTAATTATAATCTGGCTAAAGACTCTCACTTACCTATATGGCGTTCCAAAAACTTTGATCTCGCACATATATAAATTCGTGTTAGGGACGGCAACTCAAACCAACATCGCGTCGGCTGGGGTTTGGGGAATGTGTGATGGAGTTGGCGGCGAAACACAACACCATACCCCACTGACATAGCCACAATCAACAAAGGAGTGAGTTAGGCCAAGCCCTCAATAAGTTCAACAGTTCAAGTAGTGCAATCAGTTCCAGTCGAGTTTAGGCTAGGTCTAAAATACATTTTGCACACCCATTCTACTCACCCACACACCCCCTCTCCCACACCCCACTCACACACATCCACCCCATTCACACCCCGCACACCCACACCCCCACAACACCTCGCACCCACATCCGCCACCACCCCTGACACTCCATCGACGGCAGAGCCGCCACCCCTACAACACCACCTTCCATTGGGGCAAATGCTCCCAGTGCCACACCATTTATTTATTTATTTATTTATTTCACAATGCATGCCCTCCACGTGCAGTGGCTAGTATGGACAGTCGACTAGCTTAACTCAGATATTTACAAATAATGGATAGATCTGTGGCCAGTTGTGGGGGCAGATGCGCAACGAACATTCGTTCACCAACATAATACAATACCCATATCACTGCACTTCACGCACCGTGCTTGCAACACGAGCTATAAACGAGAGGTTTGTAGAAGTGATAGGAAAACGATGGCCTAAAGGTAACTTCATAGTGTACACATATCCATTACGTAAGTTTTTTTTTGCAATATGACCAGAGTAGTCGAAGCGCCCGAAAGCCCAAATAACTAACTAACTAAGTTTTGTATGTGACTAGTGTTGTTCATGTAAATACGTTAGTGCATGTTTCTTGACGTTAGACAGGCTCGATGTTTTTGTTTCAGTTGGAAGTTTGTTATAGTGGAAGACAGACGAGTAGATAAATTTCCTGCGGCCAGCCTCTCTGTGTATGGCTGGCAGGCGCAGGTGGTCGTCTGCACGTGTGTGACGGTTTCGCAGGGTAGAGTTTGCAGTGATTTGACCGGCAATGTGCGTTGGCTCACCCGTCAGAATGATCTAGTGGAACAAAGTGTCACTAGATCATATAGTTCATAAAGATACAGCTGATCTGTATCTGTATGAACTAGATACAGATCAGCTGCCGTGAGGAGACCCAACTCGTAACGAGCATCAGAAACATGATCAAATCTCCGTAGACCTGACACCACTTTAGTGACGAAGTTAATGGTCTTGTCTAGTCTGTGGATGTTTGCTGACGACCCGTTCCCGTAACAGATATACAGTAGTGGATATTGGATATAACGAGGCTATTGACTATAGTGAAAGGGATACTGGTCGGTAGATGGTGACGCAGATGGCTCAGGGCCGAAAGGAACCCAGTGCACTTGCGTACCACAGCATGGGAATCCCACGACATGTGGCGATCACATGTCACCTCAAGGTTCTTACACGACTGGCTCTCAGCTATCACGGCGTCCCTAAAGCACACTCGTATCGGGGTAATATTACGAAGATTTTGACGCGATCCGAATGTAAGAAGCTGAGTTTTGGTCGGGTTCACCTTCAAACCGCTATCCAGGAAGTAGTCGTGGAGTTTGTTCAGACATGTCTCCATCTGACTTATCAGATTTGGGAGATCAGATTTGCGACCGGAGATGAGGCCCTGGGTGTCGTCTGCGAACTGGGTGACGTGTGCTATCGGGACGTGCAAACAGGTCGTTTGAAAAGATGCAATAGAGGAGTGGACCTAATGATGAGCCTTGAAAGACACCTATGTTTTTGGGAGAAAGGAGGAGAGATGCGTGTTTCCGCGTTGATCTGACACGCTAACGGCCTGTGTGTGACCCAGATATGCCCTAAACCAGTCGGTATCGATTCCACGGAGTTCTAGTTTAGTGAGCAGTTTGGTGTGGTCTATTACGTTGAAGCATTTACGGAGGTCCAGAATGCAAAGAAGAACTACTTCCGAACGGTCCATAGCTGCTAGCATTTTGTCCGTAACAGAGATAAGAGCGATTTCCGTAGGGTGGCGTGGTCTGAAGCCGTGCTGAGTTTGGACCAGTAGGTGGTTTGAGTTTAGGTAGTGATAGAGATGTTTTTGCACTACCCTCTCAGTGATCTTGGCGATAACCTGAACCAATGGGATGGGTCTAAAACTAGAGGGATCAGAAGGGTCTCCTGATTTCTGAATGGGAGTTACTATTGACGGTTTCCAAGTGGAGGGGATATCAGCTGTAGTCAGGCATGTGTTTATAATGTCGAGCAGCACTTCGCCGATAAAAAAATAACAGAAATTGTATAACCTTAACCCGTCCCGTCTCGGAGGGTCTTCAACCCCCCCCTCCTCAGGTTTTTCGCGGATAGCGGACGAACGGCGCGCGGTAGCGCACCCACATTTGGCATGCCTTTTCCCACATCCATTTGACGTGCTAATTCAAAAAATATTAGCCCATGTCGTCTAGGGTCAACGCGGTAGTCAAGGTCACGTGAGGTCACCTCCAAAAAAGTTCAACCAGTCGTTATGCTTTAATGGATAGATATTTTAATGAAACTTTCAGCGTTTGCTTATCTTTACGGATGTAACAAAACGTACGAGTTGAATTTTTCTATTTTTTTCGTTTTTGACTACCGATAAGTTTTGCGTATTTGCCAAATTGCAGTTCAAAAACAGAATTCTGGCTAAAGTAAGCATTTTTTATTGTGGCAAGTTGACTTCCAACAACGTTTCTCGGTCTCCTCTCCCATTGGAAAAGTAAAATTAAAGAAAGCTTGAAAACTCAAAATTTTGAAATTAAAGAATGTTATTTTTGGGAGGCAAAAAATATTATAGCCCTGGTCGATTTCGCTGTCGATTTCTGATTCCAAATCAATTTTATTTTTTCATATATCCCCAAAATGAACCCCCCAGAGTCAAAAACATAATGTAAGTCGTGAAATTCTAGCCCCCTGGTGACGTCACTTTTGGGGGGAAGGTATTTTGGATGGTGGACCCGGACCCTACTCGTGGGAGGCTTTCCGATGACACCTCTTTCGTTTTCGTGCGATGCTTAGTTTAGATTTTAGAGGGGGGTCTCCAACCGCCCCCTCTCCCCGAGACGGGGTGGGAGGATTTGACCGGAAAGACGGCGCGGGTTAATGCATATTTCGTCGGGTCCTCCTGTGCACCTGTGTTTCTCATGTCTATGACGATTTTGGCTAGCTGTTCAAGAGATATGGGTGATACTTTATAGGAGCTGGTAGAGACGCGCGATAGCCGGCAACTGGGAGCTGTGTGTTCAAGTATGTTTCCTGGCGTTTGACCTCTACTGAGACTTTTGGTCCGACACTAACAAAATATTGATTTAGCTGCTTAGGTAGGGCCTGAAGTTGAACTCTGTGAGATCCTTTTTTGTGTCGATCATAGGCTTGATAGCACCCCACGCAGCTGGTGGGCCTTTCTGAGCTATCTTTCCGCTAATCTCTTCCCTACAGTCAGCTCTAATAGCTGATCGAACTTGTCGGTTAAATACTTTGTATGTGTTTCTATCTTGCAAGCGCAAAGTTACATTTCGCCGATGTACGAACTGTTTGGAAGCTTCGCTAACATGTGGTGCTGTTGGTTCCGAATTTTGATGTTTCTGAGTGGCAAGTGCTCGTCGAGAATAGGTGTCAGCAATCTCAGCAGGGTGTCCCATTTGTCAGTTACTGAGATGCGACCAGTGACCTGGACCCAGTCGATCACACCAAGGTCAAGGGTCAGTTCCGACGTGTCCACTCGTCCGAAAGAACGTGACTTTATCACGGTGTTAACTGAGGAAAGCCTGTTTACCTTAATTGAACATATGATAAATTTGTGGGGACTGTAGTGGCAGAAACTCACTCTGGTTCTGTCGACAGAGGTGGAGGAATTCGTTATGATCATATTCAATAAAGAGCCCGTGGTGAATGTACGGCGCTTCACTGCCACGGTAAATCACTAGGTTCTTATGAACTCAAGCAGGTGTGTTTTGCTTGGTCTGTTTGCCGTGTCGAGAAGGTTGCAATTTAGATCACCTTCGAGGTAGAAAGTTTCGGTAAAGTTCAGTGTCGTCTATTGAACCCGTCTTTCGAGCTCAGCGAAGTCATCATGTGAGGCAGGTAGAGTGTTTTGAGCAGGCCGATAGGTTGCCGCCTGAATGGAATACTTCCCGCGTTTCCCTTTGGTTTTGGCCTAGAGTTATTCTAGTTTGGAGCTCGAATTTGGAGACGTAGCAATTTTCAAAACGGTAATAGTAAGCGCTGACTTGGCGATCATCCCCACCCCACCGTGGCCACTAGTCAGGTCGGTCCGCTCGTTTCAACTGGTAACCGGGGAAGTTAATAAGACGCGTTGGGGTGCTAGGTCGCAGCCAGGTCTCAGTCACCATAGCTAGGTCCAGAGAGTAAGAACGAAGGTCGTGTGGTAGCTCAAGTAGCTTAGGTTGGATAGACTGGACATTGATGAATCCCAGGTGCAGCTGCCCTTTGCGCTGCTGAGCTGTCGCCTGGCTTGTTCCGCCCCGTGATCCGCGTCGTCTGCCACCCCTGGCGTCGCGCTTACCCCGGCGTGTTTCCTTGGGCGTTGTCATGGGAACGCCGACGCTCCCCTCGACGCTGTCGAGGGGTCGCCGACGCTGAACGCCGACGCTGTCATGGGAACGCCCTGCAAAGGTGTCCTGAAATCGATGTTTTATAGAGTTAGGTGGGGGAACGGTTGATGCCAAAAAAATGTGAACTAATGATAAAATGTGCAAATGTATATGGATAATACCTATTGACGAGTTCCTTTCATTTGGTGTTATCCTGTAGAGAACACTTTAACCCTCTCTGATTTAACCATAGTACTAATATTGTCTGGCAGCCATATATTCAGTTCATAGAGCTAAGTGCAGCGTCCATGTGAACAGCAAACATATTTGTCGCACATATTTGCCAATTTAAATCTTATTCTGGAATATTATCCTTTAAATATTGTTTTAATTATTGGGAAAATGTTCGAATTGGACGTTTGTAGACGTGGTTAAGATAATGAGATCTTTTATTTCCTTAGGGCTTAGAGCTTGTGGTCGGCTAAGTTTAACGGGGTTTGTGCGCTGGTGTGTTTTTGCGCGTGTTTCGCTGCTATCGGCGGCCGTGCGGACAGCTTGGGTACCTGATCTGATTCCTGTCTCCTGTCCCCGACAGGTACTGGCGTTGGAGCTGGGTGCAATGGTGGAGTTGCCTGCGTGCCTCGCTGTTCTCGGTGGCCGCGCAGACGCGCATCTGGCGGCTGTTGCGCTGCCGAAGCACACGTGTTTACTCTTTACAACCCGGATGTTGCGGTGAGTGTGCGGAATGTAAGCAGCGGCTAGTTCGTTTGGGAGTGTTTGTGGAGTTACGTGCGTTTTCTCGCTGCTCCAGTCGGCCGTCCAGACAGCATGGATACTAGGGTGTATTTTCAAGATCTGTGCAAGGTGAGCCTATGCTTTTGTCATGCTCTGTTCATGTGGGAATAATATTTGACCACTCATTTCCAAAATATTTCAATCCCACTCCTGCACAGAAGTGGCGAAGTTTTTGCATGTTCGACACTAGCGCCGCCATCCGGCTAACACACGAACTACATCTTCAACTTACGTTGGCGCAGCCCCAACTTCCTCCATAGTGGAGGAAGAGGTTTGGAATGAGCACGAGCGTGTTCCTGAACGTCCTGGCTACAATTGGACATTTGTACATACGTAATCATATTACATTTAGACCCACCCTACTGGCCCCGACTGAAATTAAGCAACATATCAAACCTGGCACAGCGAAGAACAAGACAGCCCTCACCATCACCATATTTTGCCTCTAAGTTCAAATGTTAATATCGTTGTTCAGATTTCAAATGATGAAGCGACGATCACTGCCTATCTTCTGTCTGTCTCCAGCGGCCTATGCTGACTTCAGATGCTTTGGAATGGCTCTAGTCCGTTATGTCAACAGCCACGTGTTCACTGTCGGTTGTCAAGCTCATCAGTCACACCCCAGAGCCCATGACCAGCGTGAATGACCGTTTACTCCCAACAGCCGGCAGCTGCTCTCGGTGCCTTAGCCGACTACATATGAATCTGTGCCGCTGGGTTTCACAGACGACCGCACTGGCCACCCCCGTTACCGCCTTCACGGCCCTTTCCACTGCCACGGTGTGGACGGGATAGTTACCCACTTCCAGCGGGACATTCCGGACGTCCTCCAGCACAGCATCGCTCAGAGCCCTCGTGAGATACGGCTCAGTTATCAGGGTCGTGCTCCACTCGAACAACTCAGTGAAGGCTGCGACGGCAAAGTTTACGGTCGGGAGCACGTATGGCCGCACATCAGTGAGAGGCTGCTGCCGACACTGTTTAATGGTGCGCACGGCCCGGGCGCGCACTTCCGGGTCCGGGTTCGCCATCATCGCGAGGAGCACAGCCTCTGGGTGGCACCAGTAGGCGTTGTGCTGGATAACTGGCTTGATCTTGTCTTGAAGCTCACGGGGCAGCGTCCTCAGCAGCTCCAAGTTCATCATGCCGTTTCTGGCCCCGTTGCTGCAGCTGCTGTTGGCCCTGATGTGGAACCACATCAGCATGTAGTGACTGAGCAGGTAACGAACTAGGCCTGACACCTCGGCAGATGGTGATGTGGCGAAGATGTAGAGCCGCAGAAGTCGCGCAGCCAATGTCAACCACCTGTGGATTACGAGTCTAATTATTTCCCAATCAAATGTGTTTGTTGCTACATATAACTTGTATTGCTCTATAAAGATGGAAATCGCGTCTATTGCCGTAATAAAATAGCGTGCAATAAAAGGACAGGTGATAGGCACAGCAATGGATAAAATGAGTCGCGAATTGCATTTGTTGTCTTTAAAACGTTTATCTCCATCAAGGAATCCAAGCTTCTTAGTCATCTCCTAAGTTGAAGCTTTGCTAATTCCAGAGGAAAAATCCAGCCAATTTGTATCACTTCGAATCAGTTTAGATGCATAAATTGTACCTGGCATGGCTGAGCGTTCCGATCTTTCGGTGCGCAATCTCCTCTGGTACAGCGCCGGTCTGCACGCCAACGGCGAGCTGGTAGAGCAGTTGCTGGTCGTGGCTGAGACCAGCAACCAACGTCTGTGGCAAGTCTGGGACGTGGCCGGGCACTGGGATGAAGTTGCTGACAGCCATGCGGTGCACCGGCCCAGGCACGGCCTTGCCAAGCGGACCAGTGAAGGAGTTTGGTCCGGTGGTTTTCCCGTCCAGTTTCCTGAACACCCCGCAAGTTGAGCTCATTCGAGTGTATCTGGCAGATACACCAGTGCACTGGCTGCTCCTGAATCACCTCGAACAGTCGACAGATGCCACCACATCGACCTGTGTTCACTGCGGCTCCGTTGCAGCCCAGGACACGTACGTTGCCGCCGTGCTCATTGGCCATGTTGACCAAGTCGTTGACTTGATCTATGGCCTTCGCTGACTGAGGCGTAAAGTGGGTCAGATACTGGCCGCCGGGCTTCGCCACCACGACGATATGCTCCTGGGCTATGTCGAAAGCCCGGTCGACGCAGGTGAGGTCTTTCCGGCCGTCGAAATAGAGACCGCTCAGCGCCGTCTTGTGGTGCCGCTCGGCTCTGTCCTGGGCCGAGGCGAGGCGGACGCGACGTCTTTTACGCTACACCTTCAAGGGTCAACTACCAATGTCGGATGATCTGGCGATATCCTCCCTATGTTCATCTGGAACGCGTTGATAATAGTGGCCACTGTGCGGTTCGAGACCCTGAACATTTCGACCGTCAGCGCAGTGTTTGTCAGTGTTTCCAGATTTCTTGACACTGGTTCAGCAGCCCCACCCCCCCCAGTCTGCATCACTGGGTGCGTCAGTTGCATCAATGGATGCAGAGTCCGAACTGTCTTCCACCGCGCCGGCAGCATGATATGTAGCGGCAGATGCAGGCGTAGCGGGTAGAAGGCCAGAAGGTCCGGCCTCGTTGAGCGATTCAAGATGTCTGGAGTCTGAGGGAGCTGGCGACGCCCGTCCTTCGTTCTGGTCCCGTGTTGCCCTTCTTGATGCTGTTGTCTGACGTCGAGCGCTTTCCTGACAATCGACGCTCCCCAGGAACATCTTCCACGGCCCCCTCTGGTTTCTGAGGAAGCCGATTTCAGCTTCGGGCACTGTGTCGTTTCGTGGGCAATCACAGCGGCGCAGATCCTTGCACCTGCACGCCGCGATGTCGAAGAGCTCATTGAAGAAGCACTCTTCTTTCTTCCAGGCAGGATTCTTGCTGACACGGAAATCCTTTGTGATCTTGTTCATGCGTTGATACCCCTTGTAGCACTCAGCAATCTTTCCCTGAACGCATTTGATTTTCTGGAATCCTCTCATTCTCCCATATCTTGGTCAATTTCGGAGCCACAGGCCTAAAAATACTTTCAAAGAGGTCTTTTGCACGTGGGTTCACCGTTTCGCCTAATAAAAGTCGCACATAGTTAACTTCGTCCTTGTTTGTCGGCAGCTGGCTTTTAGGCAGGTTTCTCGGCGGTCCGATGTAGGAATGATTGGCTTTGCTCATCACATCTTCACTGTGATGAGTTCCTGTGAAGGACATTGTATTAAAGGATGGGAATGGTGGTATGAAAATATAAATTATGAACGTTTTGGAAAACATGTTCGTACGTCAGCATAGAAGTTGGGCAATAGGTAGATTGCCATTGGCAATTTAGGAGGTGAAATATTTTATCCCTATGGTGTGGATTCTCACCAAGAATTCTCAATCCTAGCTCCCTGAGGAAAATGTTGGCAAAGCAATGACTAATAAATACTCTGGGCTATATCATATTGTCACTTTCTGGGTCACATCTCGCGCTGGGGGCGGGGGCGGTCAGCTCCATTCGCGTTGGTGAGAGTTGTTCACTGGTATGAATAACAACGAAAATACTAGGAACACTCAGATCAACTAACGACTAAAATGAGAACATCAACTCCACACCGACACCAGACGTAGAGATGTTCACCGGTGTGAATACTAAGGTTGATACAGGAAACGCGCCTATCAAATAATTACTGAATTGGAACACCAACACCCATACAGACGCACGGCTGTTCAACGGTGGAACATCAATGTGTCAGTACAAGGCACATGGATCAGGTTACCACTAAGATTATCATCAACGCCCATAACAGACGTAGAGCGCATAGGGAGAGGCAGGCGACAGGGGGAAGCCAGTGCAAAGTGCGGGAGATGCAGCCGCGGGATAATTGCAGGAAGTGCAGGGTGATGGTGCAGGCAAGGTACAAGGAGAGGCTGGCGGCAGGGACGGGTAGGGATAATGACACCTAGGTACAGTGCGGCTGAGGCAGGAGGAAGAGCAGAATTGCATGTATGGCATGGCAAGGGCAGACAGGACGTCAAACGTCATGATGCAAACTAGAGCTACACACCAATAAAGCCATCAGAGCTTCTATGGTATTTGATCCCACCCGAGAGCTTTCAACGGAGCTGAAGCGTGACGCTATGACGCCCACTCGCTGTTAGAATGCTCCGGAATACGTCAGCAATCATATTTTATATCCGTGACCATTGCAAGATGAGCTACAGCAGCCACAAGCGAAGTTGTCACGGTAGGTTGGACATTGGCCGCGTGGCGGCGCTATTGTAGCCTGTGCATAAGCGCACCCAAAATTGTTCCACTTTGTGCAGGATGGGGGATAATATTCAAGAATAAAGAATGGTAGCATATTGTTCTCACGTCCATGGAGCATGATAAAATCATAGGTTCGCCGTGATCAGCGGCAAAAAAGTGTCGACGATGCAGCCTAATGGATACCTAATCTAATGCCGGCGCCCAGATAATCTAATCTAAGATCGGCCAACAGGTACTAATGTCGGAGCTGGGGTCGGCTACCATCAGCGTGATTTGTGCGTGTTTCGCTGTTCTCGGTGATCGTACCGAGCTGCTGCTGTGACTGGTTTGAGCTGATCGACCAAAACGTGTTCCTTGCCTCTTGCAGGTCTTGATGTCGGAGTACGAGTCAGCTAGCAGGGAGCCGTTCGCCTTCTATATTGCGCACTGCCATCGCTTCTCCCAGATCCGTGGTTGTTTGGTGTGCTAAGGCTCCTCATTTGTTTGATGCAGTGTTGGTCTCAAGTGGACCGATCTCAGAGGCACTTTTTGGGATAACTTGTGGTCTTTATGAGATTTGAAATGCTTGTAGATACATGCGGACTTGAAGGTGTTTATGTACCAATTGGTGACGCTGCTAAGTGCCTGATGCTGGTAGCTAAGTGCCAAATTAAGACGTTTGTGGCTGATCAGCTGCCTAAGGATAATGAGTTGAAACTGTACACTTCCTTTCACAGGACTCACTACGAGCCAAGGGAAATTATGCACTCTTATTGCATGGATAAGTGAAACAAAGTATTCTTTAGTTTTGCCCAAACACTGGCCTATCGCTTATGTAGGTAGCAGTGAGTCACTCCATTGATTTGTCCATGCACGTCCACACTTTCCAGCGTGGCTGGCGTCGCTTTGTGGGCAGTCGCCGGCGGCTTGTGGCATTGTGCGCGCTGTTGACTGTGTTCGGAGTCGCCAACGTGCCGTGCCGGTTCTGCACGCTCTTCTACGACTACATCCCGGCCGACCAGCTGGCGGCCGAGCTGCTGGAGAGTATGCCGCCGCCGCCGCCAGGGGCGCTGCCCGCGTGCCCGCCTCCGCGCACTCAGCCGTGGCCGGTGGCCGTCGATCTGAGTCCCGTCGCCGACGACCAGCTGGCGGCGCTGGCCGTGGCCGCTCCTCGCCACTGCACGCCGCGCTACCGTGTCGCCGTGGTGGTGCCGTACCGCGCGCGCGCCGCCCAGCTGCGCCTGCTGCTGCGACACCTGCACCCACTTCTGCGCGCGCAGCGGCTCGACTACCGCATCTACGTGATCGAGCAGACGCACCGGTTCCCGTTCAACCGCGGGAAGCTGCTGAACGTGGGCTTCGCCGAGGCGACGACCGAGATGGACGCCGACTGCGTCGTCTTCCACGACGTCGACCTGCTGGCCGAGGACGCGGCCAATGTGTACGCGTGCTCGCGCCGGCCGCGCCACCTGTCGGCGCGCGTCAGCACCATGCGCTACCAGCTGCCGTACGCGACGCTGACCGGCGGCGTGCTGGCCGTGCGCGCTGACACGTTCCGCCGCGTCAACGGCTACAGCAACCTCTACTTCGGCTGGGGCGCCGAGGACGACGACCTGGCCGTCCGGCTGGCGGCCACCGGCGAGGCGCTGACGCGGCCCGACCCGCGTGTCAGTCGGTTCACGATGGTGTCGCATGCGCGCCAGAGGCCCAGCGACGACCGCATGCACCTGCTGGCGGGCGCCGTCGGCCGCGCAGCCGTCGACGGGCTCAACAGTCTGAGGTACACGGTGCTGGCACGGGAGGATCGCCATACTCACCGCTGGGTCAAGGTGGAGGTGTGACGGCTGACAACCGCCTGAGGTACACGGTGCTGGCACGGGAGGATCGCCATACTCATCGCTGGGTCAAGGTGGAGGTGTGACGGCTGACAACCGCCTGAGGTACACGGTGCTGGCACGGGAGGATCGCCATACTCATCGCTGGGTCAAGGTGGAGGTATGACGGATTGCACTCGACCCGGAGTAGTCCGTGGTGTGTCTAGATCTAGATGATGTCACAGAGACGACACCGCTCCGCTCTCCTTGGGTCTGCAGAGAGAACGACTGAGGTCCGTCTCTGAAGACGCCCCAGGGCCGACTACTAAATGTGAGTGCGTATGCGAATAACTGGCGGTCAGGTGACTGGCGTTCTTTGCGTCCCGCACGATGTGAGCAATAGGTGTGCGATTTCGTTGTTGTAAATGCACGTTCTGTGACTAACACGTATTTGTGCATGCCAACCGATCCATGCATGGATGAAGCATGTATCTGTTCGCAACATTCTTGACCGACTGTTACAAATTGGATTGCTATTTGAGAGAACTTTGGAACTATGTTCTGTGTTACAGAGACACATCACTGTGCATAAAGTGCTGAGGTGCATGCGGGTGTATATTCTGTAAGTGTATTACTCAGAGGCGATGATATGCCGCAACGCAGAAAGTATCTAGTCCCTTGCTAGTGAAATGCATGATCCCCACCTCCTCAACAAACTTTCCTATAGTTTACGAAGAGAAAACCTTGATGCCAGCACCGTGTGTTCCTCAGCGATCGGCGGTAACCAGACTGGCCCCCGCACAGCCCACACCCTCCCAGGTCAACTCGACACCGCTCCCGCGCTTCCGACACCCCCGATCGCTGATTGGTCCATCCCGCACACGCCCCACCACGCCACGTATCCGGCCGGCCCGCCCGGTCACGAGGTCGCCGCACCGGATGACTCATCTGCCGGCATCCTGGGACTAGTACCAGTGCCACCTCACATGCAATCTCACTACATCCCCCCATGATCTCAAACATCATTTGCCCACATCACTCGACACGCCATCCGTACCACGCAATCGTGCGCTCCGGCGGGGCGCAGCCCGCCACCCGTCCAAATCTATGTCCAGCGTTTCGTCCGGCGCATATGTCGCGTCGCGCGGATCAGTCACCGGCAGGTCCAGGTCGTCCAGCGAGTCGTCGGCCGGTTCGTCGGCGGGGGTGTCAGGCGGGCGCACCGGGGCCGGTCGCTCCGCTCGCGGAGGCGGGACGTCGCCCGACGGGCCAGGCGTCGCCACCCCCTGTGGGCCGCCGGGCCACATCACTGCGCGGACAGCCGACCGGGGCTGCGGCGGAAGAGACAGGGGCCTGTCCCACTCCGCCGCGGCGCGAACACCGTCGTCCACGCGCCGCTACACACAGCGGACGTGTCAGAGGCGACCATCCACCTCGATCAGGGGGGCCGGCAGCAGCCGCGTCACAATGCCCTCGCGCGACCGCTCCGTGCAACGCGTAGGCGCGCCGCGCCGTGGCAGTCACACCAGATCTCCACGCTGGAGCGTGGCGTCGACCAGCTCGGTACGCATCGCGTCGGGCCGGACGATGGTGTTAATCGGCAGCTCACGACCTGCGTATGTGTACAGGCGAGTGGCGGGGGCGGTGGCGGCGTTCGCGCTGTCCAATGGTGTCGTGTTGTAACGATGCACCGCCTCCGCGATGGAGCAGGCTCGTCGAGCTGTCATCACCTTCACCGTCCGGTGGTGGCGCTCGACGATGTTGGTGGCGGTGCCAGCGGCAGCGCGCGGCGTACGATACCGAGCTCGACTTATGGGTTGCCGAGGGCTGGCTGCGGCCATACAACGAGGGGACGGATGGGCCAGCACGCGGCCTGATACCGTTGATAGCGGTCCAACAGCCGAACAAGGGCAAGGTGTGCCCCGTCCTGGACTACCGCGAGTTGAAGTCACGTCCTTGCGCACACCGCCGACGCGGATGTCTGTGTCGACCAGCTGCGACGCTGGCGACGACACGGCGCCCGTGTCGCGGTCGTGCTCTCTTGATTCGGGCTCACGCGGAGCCCGAGAAGGTGCGTCCCGGCAGCCGCACGCTCCGGTGGCTTGCACGCCAGATCGTACCTCGCGAAATGCGCCACTACGTAGTCTGCACTGACGACGCTCTCGTCCACCAGCAGATCATCTACGTAGGGCAACACGCCGCGGGACACGTCCCGGTCGCGGAGCAGCACAGCTTTCACGACGGCCTTCATCACGAGCGGGGCGATGTTGAGCCCGAAGCCGATCCGTGCTAGTGACGATGTTGATGGCGATGTTGGTGGCGCTCGACGTTCCCGCCCGCCTCATCGCCCGGAATCGCAGCTGCAGGCCCCACTGCGTCGCGAGTGCTGCCATGCACCGGCTAGTTAGTTAGTTAGTTATTTGGGTTTAGGGCGCATGCACCGGCTACGAAACGCGGTAGCATTATCCGATAATATTTCATCGGGCGCGCCGCGCTCCAAAAACATCGTATGGAGATGCCCCGCGATCTCGCCCGCTGTCACGTTACGCAACTTGCGCCACAGCCCGAAATGTGACGGTCCACAGTCGATCACCGACAGGTACGCAGCGTCCCGGTAGTGTACCACGTCGATGGCCAGGCGCCGCCAACAGTCTGGCACGCTCAGGTGCTCATGGTCCCATCGGACCGGCGCCGGGTCAATCGATTGGCACACGTTGCAGGCCCGAACCACCGCTCGTACCGCTGGCCGCGACACCCGCGTTCCACGGCACAACCGCCGCGCGTGCCACAGGTTACGCCGCACCTCTTGATGTCCGCAGCTCTCGTGAACCGCCCTGATACACTCGGGCTTCGCGTCCGGCCGTGGGTCAATGGCGGCCACCACGGCCGGCGCATCGTCGCCATCCTCGTCGGTCGAGGCCGAGTCGCGCAGCCACTCTTTCGGCACACGGGTGAGGATGTCCGCCGGGTTGTCGGCGGACCGCACAAGACCGATCGTCATGGACAGCTGTAACTCCGCTACCAGCTGCCGGATGACGTCGATCCGTCCGCGAATTAACATCTCCCCGTGCGCCTTCGTGCGCAAGCGCCAGCGGTCACTCAGCGCGTCATCAATCCATTTGTGCACGGTGGCAGTCAGTGCGGAGATCGACGGCACTGACCCCCATGCCACAGCAAGATTTAAGCCGCTCAGCGCCGCGTCGAGCTCCACCATATTAATGTGCATAGCGGCCTACGACTCCGGTCTCAGCCAACTCGCGTCTTCCACGACGCTGACATCCGCGTTGGCCACCACTACGCCCGCAGCGATTAAGCTGGCGTCCGTCCAGACGACCAACTTGTCCATACACCAGGGGCCGTGGGCCGGGTCAGCCTCGCTCAGCCGAGCCGCCACCTGGTCGACCTTGCCGCGCAACGCCTCGTCACCAATCGAGTCATCCCACCCGGTCGACAAGGCGTTGGCGCGTCGCTTGAGCCACGCGGCCGCCGGCCTGAGCCAGCCGGCCACGGGCACATGCGACACTAGTCGGCCGCACCAGGCGAACACTGCCCGACGAGTGAGCACCGCCGGCGGGGCCGCCACCGGATTGTCGCGCCGCCAGTGGAGCGTGCTCTCTTGATTCGGGCTCACGCGGAGCCCGATAAGGCGCGTCCCGGCAGCCGCACGCTCCGGTGGCTTGCACGCCAGGCTGTACCTCGCGAAATGCGCCACTACGTAGTCTGCATTGACGACGCTCTCGTCCACCAGCAGATCATCTACGTAAGGCAACACGTCCCGGTCGCGGAGCAGCAGCAGCACAGCTTTCACGACGGCCTTCATCACGAGCGGGGCGATGTTGAGCCCGAAGCCGATCCGTGTTAGACAGCACCGCTGTCCGCGAACCTCGACCGTCTGATATGGCCACAGCCGTCTGTCCAGCCGGAGCTGCATGTACGCCCTGTGCAGATCAACGACCGCGACACGGGCGCCGTGTCGTCGCCAGCGTCGCAGCTGGTCGACAAACATCCGCGTCGGCGGTGTGCGCAAGGACATGACTGTTCAACTCGCGGTAGTCCAGGACGGGGCGCACCTTGCCCTTGTTCGGCTGTTGGACCGCTATCAACGGTATCAGGCCGCGTGCTGGCCCATCCGTCCCCTCGTTGTATGGCCGCAGCCAGCCCTCGGCAACTCATAAGTCGAGCTCGGTATCGTACGCCGCGCGCGCTGCCGCTGGCACCGTGTACTCCGCGGTCCGGTTCCGCAAGCGTGCCGGTTCGACGCCCGTCGCCCACTTCCAGGCCGCAGCCCGCGCATCAAAGCGCGCCACTAAGTCCGCGGCATCCACCTGCACATCCTGTGCCGCCGCCCCGACCATCGCGGCATCCACCTGCACGCTCCGTGCCGCCGCCGCCGCCGTGCAGACCCCACGCCTGACGCGGTCCGCACTACGATGCCTCCCAGCGCCGTCACTCCGGTCATGCCCATAAGCATATCCACGCCCAGCGGTCTGTCCGGCACCACCAGGGCCGCGAGCGTAACCCGCTTGCCCTGGTAGGCCACCACCACACGCGTGACGCCGACGCACCTCAGCGTCCCCTCATTAGCGGCGCGTAGCAACACCGACCGTGGCTCCCACGTCGAACAGCACCCGACGTAGATGAGCACATCGGTACATCACGTGTCTATCAGTGCCCGACGTGCCACGCCGTATACAGACATTTCCATGGCTATTGAGATGTTGCGCACAGTTGAATGATGCGGCAGATATTGCATACAAAATAATAAGTCCGACTCACTAAATTGTCGTGGTGGTTCCGCGTTCCAATCTTGCGGATGTCGCTCCTAGATCGCAAGTGCCCTATGCGAAACGCAGCATGCGAAGCTTCACCTCCCTCAAAGTGGGAACAACAAACAAATCGTCTCAACAAGATAACAATGTGTATTCTTCCCATGGACCTCTCGGTATCCACACAACAAAACATCGGACGTGTCTTTCATGTGAAAGGACTCTTGTGCCCATGTACTTGCACATCACAAACAGGTATCGGCATAGATTGGTCGATGCCAGCATCGGCTAGCGGGACAAGTGCCAGTAATTCCTCAGAAATCCCCTGACGTCTCGAACTCCAAATAATGAAACCTGCCAGACCGGACATCTACCTTGGTCTTGCATATCACTCACGTGCCCCCTGCGGAAGCCTGTGCACAGCCCAGTCCCGGCTCACGGCTGGTGTATTTGGATCGTTGGTACCGCAGGACGGCAGCGGTTCGACAAACGCTGTTATATCTGCCGTACACTGAAGTCATGCAGTTACGTCACCATCCACACGAGGTCATGGAAACTGAGATAGAGCATGTGTCACCATCACACAACGGCACCAGGACTCTTCAAACTGCAGTCGTCGGCATCCACCCAACTGATTCATTGAAGCAAGATCGCGTTGTCCGATCAGAGCAATGCCACCCGTGTAGTGTATCTCGCCCCTACCCACCGGGCGAGGTGTATATCACAGCCCTTGGCGAAGCGTCAAGCTTTGTAGTGCATGTGATACAGTTTAAATCTACCTGTAGATTTGCAAACTAGCACAGCCTCTAAGATAACAACATGGCGTGCAATTGCGTAGGAACGAGCATGTTTCAGATTCGCGTGACTGCGAAGGAGCAGAAGTTGCCATAGTTAAAATGATTGTGTTGTCTTGCAAAGCCTTGCAATGATTGTGCAGCCTTGATACATGTTGTGATATCGCATGATTTATAGCACTCTAACTGGTCCGTAAAAAGCACAAGTGTCTTACCATATAAAGCTTGGCATCACTGAGTAACATCAACAAATGATACACATCCTGTTCACGAGCCTCCTGACCTGCGGCACTCCCCACGTTGTGCAGCGTTTGTGCTCCTCATCACAACTCCGGTTCTCTCGGTGCGCGGCAGGTGAAGGGGGAGGGTGCCACATTTCAGCCGATGGCCATCACGTCACGGCACGCGCCACCGACATGCAGGGAATGAACCTTCTGTACGAGCGAGCGGAGCGACCCTCCGTGTCTATGGCAAACCACACTTCCCTCAGCAGGAACTCATCATAACGGGGCCCTGGTCGCAGGGGTCGTCCTATTGCGCCAGCCTCACAGCCAGCAGACAGGGGGCAACTGACCAGACAGCTAGGAGGGGTGGGGGACAGCGGGGCAGACACGGGCACAGAGGTCGCTGTCGCTCCAGCCTCACGACCGGTCAGACGAAGGACGACTGACCAGACGGCTGGGAGAGATGACGCGATATGACTGGCCCGACAGCTGGATGAAGACGCAGTCAGGCGGAGCGGCGGTCCGGGAGCGCTGGCGGCTCGCCGCTGGGTGTCGGCGAGAGCGTGCGAGGTGGTGTGGCGACGACGGTGAGTAGCGACACGGTGGGGAGCTGGTGCCACGGCCGAGCTGGAGGAGCCGCTGCGCAGCCGGGCGGCTACAGCTCGACGGTGCGACTAGGACTCGACGGCCCCGTAGGTGCCGGCCGGCGGCCGGTACTCGACGGGCATCGTCAGCAGCTGCAGCGTGCGGAACGAGTAGCGCGGCGAGCCTACGTTCTTCTGCGCGTTCTTCCGTCGCGTGCCGCCGCTGGGAACATGTGGGGAGGGCGTCAGCAGCGTCGCTGCTGGGGATGTGGGTAATCACGAACAACACTTCAGCTGGAGATGTCGGAAATGGTCAGCAGCATTTCTGATGGTGCTGTCGGTAATAATCAGCAGCACGTTGCCGCAGGTACAACAGGAGGCCAGCGGCAAAATTGCTGGGAATACTAGCATCATGAACAGCAATTCTTCTTAAGATACAACTGGAGATAGCAGTCAATGGAGGTACAACTGGAGATACCACTTGTCTTTGTCACATTGTTCATTCACAACAATCACCATTGTTTATGCATGGTGGGGAGGGCATATCTGGATCAGATGCGGTGGCAAGGGCTGCAGCTAGACGAAGCACTCACGTGCGCATGACAATAAGAGCCCGCTGTCTCTCCGGGGATGAGAGCCGGAACTCGGAGGTCAGCACGTTCGCCTGCTCCAGGGTCACTGACATGGACGTGCGGTCCTTGGCCGACTTGCAGCTGGTGAAGCGGAGCCCTGGCGTGGGAAACAACAGAGTTGTAACACAACAAACAACAGGGCCTAAACACACCATTATACACCGATACAGCGGAGTCATAGACCGACGTACAGCTAGTGAAGCGGAGCCCTGATTTGGCACATAACAAATACTGGGGCCTAAACATACCACCAGACCCGATACAGAGGGTGACCGAATCCTGTAATGACCGACAACCGTACTCAGACGCCAGATGGGCGCAAAATGACCTTGGCGGTCGACGCACCCCTAACCTCTAATAAATAATGAACAAACAGACATACCAGTACATCAGGTGGTCGATATTGATACAGATGTCAGGAAAACGCAAACATTTTCGTGCACGGCGAGACGCAAATCTAGTTCAATAATAACTTGGGTCCGAGCGTGAGCGAAGCCCGAGGGAATCAAATTGGCGCCCAGACCCGATGTCACCCATTTGAAACCTACATATTACTTGTTTGTTTATTGGGTGGCTCACAACGCACTTTATGCACATTCACGGCTAATGGCGCCACCCACACTGTTTCGCTGGTGGGCCGCAGGATTGGGAAATGTCCGGAGCAGCGCTAGTGTCGAACCTCGGGACCTTTGGTACCCATAGCCCGACACCTTAACCACTCGGCCATCCCCGCCCCCTGCACATTTATGTTACAGCGCATAATCAGCTATCGTGCCTTTTGTCATTGGTTGGTTATTGGTTTTACGACACATCGACCGTTGAGTCATGTAGCGTCGCTAATCTCTCACGCCGATTGGTCGCGGGCGAAGAGCAGCGACAGGTGAAACTCGAACCCACAACCGTTCGATGGTGAGACGAGCAACTTACCCCTGGGCTACTCGTCCCCTGTCTTTTGTCATTGTATGGCGTCATTCGCCAAGATTGGACCTGTTCTGCTAAATGTCGATTATAGCAGCTCTCATTGCAATATTTACCCTTCAGTGTTTTTACCATTTGTTCTCCAGAAGTGTCTTGTACTAGCAGTGCCATACGGCGCCGCGTACCACCTACGGAGACGACTCGTCACATTGTATATCTATATTTATCCCACTGCACGGTGCATCCAGTCAGCAAACTTTTCGTGGCCATTCTTGTACTATCAACGCTCAAAGGACTAAGTTTGGGAGTATAAAGTGGATTCCTGGTACAGAAATCGGTGTATTAATGGATGTAGGGCGTAAAATCGGACATGGGAAGAAGCTGAGAGACGTTGCTGTTCGGCTGGTGTGCCGCAGTGTTAAGCTCAAACAGTACATGTGTGCTGTGACAATAACACAAAATATGACGATGGCGTGCATGACGTCATAGCCTTCTGTGCGTAAATACGTTAGTGTGCCAAAAAAAAACTGCTGAATTTTTCCTATTGAGTCACACGGTAAATCGTGCTGCAAACCGTAGGTGAGAGTCTCAGTGACAAAAGTTGTTTAATCTCGCAATAATTATACAACACTTAACCGTAACTATATAATTATACACAAAATTCCTTTTGTATTTCTTTATCGGATGGTTCATGACGCACTTTATACATATTCACGACTAATGGCGCCGTCCACACTGTTCGCCAGCGGCCCACGGGGTTAGTAAATGTCCAGAGCGGTGCGAGTGCTGAACCAGGGACCTCTGGCACCCGGAGCCCAACATCTTAACACGCGCCCTGGAGGACCTCTGAAAATAACGCGCCCTGGAGGGGGGCGGATTCCGCCCCCCCATACGATCTCAGCTCCTATGAAGATTAGAGCAACGAAATTCACAGGGTGGATGGGCACGATAGTGACCTCTATTGTGTGCAAAGTTCATGACCTTAAGTCAATATCTTCAAGGTCAAATGAGGTCAAAATAGCAAAATCTTCTGGTTTTGCGTGGCTTGGCTTGTCCTTGTTATGGATCGCTGTGGTTGTGTTTAAATGCTCCAAAATTGGCATTAATGATGTTTTGGACATTACTAATGATGCAATACAGATGTCAGATCCACCATTTGACCTCAGGTCACCTATATAGGAGCACTTTATTAGGTCATTACCTGCTCCAGTTGCCGGAACCGGGCTCCCATCCCGACTGCTCCGTTGGGCGGCTAGGCACAATCGGCTTCGCAAATAAAGGAGTGAAATACATGAATAAAGTATGGAAATGCTTAGGCACACAATGACAAACAGTAGATTTCGGGATGTATAGGGAGTAACATGTAAAGTGACATCAATCGCATGACAGTCATTAGCATTTATGACACATTCCAGTTGACCAAGTTTGGCTCCATTAGCCTATCATGAACTTGACCTGACTTGACCTCGGCGACCTAACGTGACTTAAATTATATAGCATAACAATATGCATCAAACAAGTCGCTAGTGTTGTCAAGAACACTTCCCTATTGCCAATATACGGGAAGCGCATCAGCGCCGATTTTTGTGGTCTGGCGCTGTGAATTGTTTTTTTATTTTAACGGCCCCTAACTTGCAAACTTCTCGGCCGATTTCCACTTTTCTTGCTTTAAAAAATGCGCCGGTCATTTCTAAGCAGGTACGCGATAAATTTGGCGTATATCGGCCGGTACAATATGGAGTTAGTACGAAAAATCGGAAGGATTGGCGGATTTCGCCATACCCCCTCTAGGGCGTCTGTTAACCTGTTATGAACTTGACCTGACTTGACCTCGGTGACTTGACATGACTCTGGAACCATGTAGCATGACAATGTACATCAAACAAGTCGCTAGTTTTGCCAAGAACACTTCCTTTTTGCTAATATACCGGAAGCGCATCAGCGACGATATTTGTGATCTGGCGCGGGGAAATTTTGTTGACTTTAGCGACCCTTAACTCGAAACATTTTCGGGCGATTTTCATTTTTCTTACTTCAAACAACGCGCCGGTCATTTATTGGCAGGTAGACAAACAATGGCGCATATCGGCCGGTAAAATCTGGAGTTATCTACGAAAAACCGGAGGGGTGGGTGGATATCCCCCCCCCCCCTCCAGGACGCTTGTTAACCACTCCGCCATCCCAGTTCTCACATTTCTACAAAAGGAAGACTACATGACTGTGAAATGCGTCCGACGTATACAAAATAGAGCGAGCTGTACCCTCGAGAGCAACTGCGGTCCGTCGCGTATTATATTATATATTTCTCCCGGCAAAGGCACGATAGCTGATTATGCGCCAGTAGCGCGTGAGCCACGCATAACACGGCACGGTGGTCCGGGGGTGGCTACGTGCTAATGCTAGAGGAGGGACCAAGTGCAGTCACGCGGAAAGTTTCCCATTTTACTTCTCAATGGGAACACAAAAGCCGACGTCGCCTCGGCAATTATCTTACATGCCCCTCCCCGTGACTGTGCTTGCTACATGGCTGCGTATTACTACATCTCGCCTCTTGCTCTCACCCATCCTGCGCCCCAATGACAATGTGCCCCAATCCTGTGCTCCCGTACTGGCGACATTTCGCCATTATTTGTTAGAGAATGCCATGACGTGCAGTCGACTCAGAGCATTCCCGCTGCTGCCACCTACCGGACACCCTGCGGCAGATCTGGCTGGCCAGCTGCAGCACGAGTACGTTCTTGGCCCTGTCAGAACCGATCTCGTGGCCCAGCTGTACGACCAGGTCACTCAGGCTGCCGTCGTCTGAAACGAAGTCGACCTGGTTATCAGCGTGTATCGCCATGTGGGCGATGGAATGCCAGCTGTCGCGACTCGTGATAACACGATTGACAATGACATTGCAGCAGTTGGCCCACTCTACAAGACCACGGGGGTGGCCGAGTGATTACGGTGTTCAGCTCCGGGAACCATATGTCCCTGGGTCAATACCCGTACCGCTCGGGACGTTTCCCAATCCCGCGGCCCACCGGCGAAACAGTGCGGGCGGAGCCATTAACCGTGAATGTGCATAAAGTGCGTGGTGAACCACCCAATAAACAACAACCCACTCTTCAACAACAAGAGGATCAATTTCAACATGCCAACATGTTGGTCACGCCAGATAAAGGGAAGTGGTGACGGGAGGCACAGCCCCAAAAAAAACTTTCATGTTGTATAAAGCTTCGCATAGGTGCACTGCGCACCATCAGACTGACGAGTGACGTCAGCATTGCCGAGCACTTCACAAGCACAATGTCGTGTTATCGCGGTGTCACTTCCCACGGGACGTGCCTTCCCGTGGCCACATCGACTACCCGTGGCGGTGTTCACAGGCTTTACGACGCGTCGACTGTTCTTGTGTTGCATGGCGCCGCTAATACCTCACGTTGATTGGTCGCGCGTGTGGAGAGCGGCGACAGGCGGGACGGGACTGGAGCCGGCAACGTGTCGGCTGGGGACGAGCAGCCCACCGCGACCCCCCCCCGACTGACCGGGGTCGTCGGCAGGCAGCAGCCGACGCGAGCTGACACTGTTGACGTAGTCGGCCAGGACGCGATACGCGGTCTCGTTGAGTGCACGCTGCGGGCCGGTGCCGGCCACGTACTCGGCGAACGTCGCCTGCTCGTTGATGCCCACGTTGAAGAAGACCGGACACGGGTAGAACCTGCCGCGCAGCAAGGCCGGGCATGGACTGTGTAGCCGGGGACGGACTGTGCAGGCGGACTGTGTAGCCGGACGGCGGACTGTGTAGCCGAACGGCGGACTGTGTAGCCGGACGGCGGACTGTGTAGCCGGACGGCGGACTGTGTAGCCGGACGGCGGACTGTGGAGCCCAACGGCGGACTGTGTAGCCGGTCGGCGGACTGTGGAGCCGGACGGCTGACTGTGTAGCCGGGGACGGACTGTGGAGCCGAGGACGGACTGTGTAGCCGGACGGCGGACTGTGGAGCCGGACAGCTGACTGTAGCCGGGGACGGACTGTGGAGCCGGACAGCTGACTGTAGCCGGGGACGGACTGTGGAGCCGGACAGCTGACTGTAGCCGGGGACGGACTGTGTAGCCGGACGGCGGACTGTGAAGCCGGACGGCGGACTGTGGAGCCGGACGGCTGACTGTAGCCGGGGACGGACTGTGGAGCCGGACAGCTGACTGTAGCCGGGGACGGGCTGTGGAGCCGGACGGCTGACTGTATCCGGGGACGGACTGTGGAGCCGGACAGCTGACTGTAGCCGGGGACGGACTGTGTAGCCGGACGGCGGACTGTGTAGCCGGACGGCGGACTGTGGAGCCGGACGGCTGACTGTGTAGCCGGGGACGGACTGTGGAGCCGGACGGCGGACTGTGGAGCCGGACGGCGGACTGTGGAGCCGGACGGCGGACTGTGGAGCAGGACGGCGGACTGTGGAGCCGGAAGGCTGACTGTATCCGGGGACGGACTGTGGAGCCGGACAGCTGACTGTAGCCGGGGACGGGCTGTGGAGCCGGACGGCTGACTGTATCCGGGGACGGACTGTGGAGCCGGACAGCTGACTGTAGCTGGGGACGGACTGTGGAGCCGGACGGCGGACTGTTCGGTCTGGTATGATCTGCTAAACTTGCCGCCGCAGTGCGGCCGCGAGTTTGGCACCTATGGTCACCACCGGTGTCAGATATCGCACATATGATGCTCGAAAATCCTGGTGCCACTGACGTGGAAATCATGCAGCCAATTTTTGGCTGAATTAGACCACTTCAGTGTACATCACAAACAGTACTTTGAAGCCAGGCCCATCACGGTACCCATTCGGAAATGACAAGACACTCTTTAAATCTAGTGCATTCGACATCAGTGAAGCGAGGAGATCGAATCGCATAGAACAGTCGCTATAACGGCATCATGAAACTGGTCACAATGGCTCGACCTGGCTGCCATCAGGGCACTTGTGCACCTGGGCAGTCGGTGAAACTGGTGAACTGGCGGTCGCCCCCGAGCCAGTCAACAGCTTCAATAGCTGACTACTGACTGTTGCGGAGCTGAGAAGTGCGTGGGGCCATCGATCCAGAACCGGCTTACCTGACCTCCGACTGCGCAAAGTGGCCGAGCAGCAACTCGCTCGGCGTAGGAAGCAGCACCCTCAGTCGGCCCCGTCCTCCCTCCAGTATCACCTCGGACGGACCAGATGCGAGGTCAAGGGCACAGGTCACGCTGCCTGGCTAATACTGCACTCGTCACAACTGGCTGCATGAAGCCTCCGAGCACTTTCGAAGATATGCCTTGCGAGTCAATAACTGCTCAAGCAGGAAAGGCAAGCCGTCTCTTCGCATTCACACAACCGATTTGCCGTACATTGAAACGAGACGCCACGACAGGGATCGAAGCCACGATGCTCTGCTGATAGAGCATTATCCAATACAATATATAGTTGAGAAGTGATAAAAAGGGGTAACCTCACCTCGCGAGTTTCCTCCGCTGCGCGTAGTACAAATTCCACACTAGCCAGGTCTTGCACAGCCACCACCATGTCTTGTACCATGCACGCCTCATGTCTGCAACACACATGGACCAATGTCATACAGGTAGGCACGTCTGTTTTAGCAAACAAACGCAGACAATATGTACGGTGGATAAACAAACCAGCGGACAGGCAAAGAGAAAGGGACCGCAAGACAGATGTGTATTTGGTTCTTGTAAATACCCGGCATCTCATAAACCCGCGTGTCGCGTCAATTAGCCCAGTGCGAGACTGGCGTTTACCAGGTGATCGGTGGTCCAACCCCACAACCAGCCACAATCCGACACAGTCATCTGGCACCAGGTCTGCTCAGTGGGGCTGATCAGTGGAGCAGCTCAGTGGGGAAGTACAGTGGGGATGCTCAGTTGGGCTGCTCAGTTGGGCTGCTCAGTGGAGCAACTCAGTGGGGCTGCTCAATGGGGCAGCTCGGTGGGGCAGCCCAGTTGGGCTGCTCAGTGGAGCTGCTCAGTGGGCAGATCAATGGAGCTGCTCAGTGGAGCTGCTCAGTGGGCAGATCAATGGAGCTGCTCAGTGGAGATGCTCAGTGGGCAGATCAATGGAGCCGCTCAGTGGAGCTGCTCAGTGGGCAGATCAATGGAGCCGCTCAGTGGAACAACTCAGTGGGCCTGCTCAATGGAGCCGCTCAGTGGAGCTGCTCAGTGGAACAACTCAGTGAGGATGGCGCTGAGCGCTGCCGGCTGGTAAGAAATATGTGAACTGTGCGAGTGTTCGAGGTTGGTGTGCGTGTCTGAGGTTTATGTGCCCGGGTCTGTGTGTGTCTGGCGTATGTGTTGGTATCTAGAGGTATGTACGAGTGGCTGCGATGGGTGGCTGTCTGGGATCTGCATGGCTGCCTGGAAGTCAGCCATGCAGTCAGTCAGTCAGTGTGGGTGTATGTGGTTTGTGTAGGTATCTAGAGGTTTGTGTGTGCGTCCGGGGTCTGTGTATGTATTTGAAGGTCAGTATGGGTGATGGGTGTCTGGCTTCAGTGTGGATGACAAGGTGTTTGTTTAGGTATCTGGACGACTGTGTGAGTGTTCGAAGTCTGTGAGCCGATTGTTGGTCCGACTGACCTGTAGTAAGAGAGCAGCCCTTCGAACTGCAGCAGCGGGCCTACGGCGGCCCACAGGGAGAGCGGTGCCGGCTGGGGGTGACGCCGCCACAGTCGAGACATCAGCGCCACCGTCGCCGCCGTCATCTGTCGACAGGTGACACAGGGTAGTACACAGCCTCCGTCACCACAGGTGACACAGGGTAATACACAGCCGCCGTCACCACAGGTGACACAGGGTAGTGCACAGCCACCGTCACCACAGGTGACACAGGGTAATACACAGTCGCCGACACCTGTCAACAGGCGACACAGGGTAGTACACAGCCTCCGTCACCTGTCGACAGGTGATACAGGGTAATACACAGCCGCCGTCACCGCAGGTGACACAGGGTAGTACACAGCCGCCGTCACCACAGGTGACACAGGGTAGTGCACAGCCACCGTCACCACAGGTGACACAGGGTAATACACAGCTGCCGCCACCTGTCGACAGGTGATACAGGGTAGTACACAGCCTCCGACACCTGTCGACAGGTGACACAGGGTAGACACCCTCGACACCTGTCAACAGGCGACACAGGGTAGTACACAGCCTCCGTCACCTGTCGACAGGTGACACAGGGTAGTACACAGCAGCCGTCACCACAGGTGACACAGGGTAGTACACAGCCTCCGTCACCTGTCGACAGGTGATACAGGGTAATACACAGCCTCCGTCACCACAGGTGACACAGGGTAGTGCACAGCCCCGACCACAGGTGGGGTTGCCCCGTCACCACAGGTGACACAGGGTAGTGCACAGCCACCGTCACCACAGGTGACACAGGGTAATACACAGTCGCCGACACCTGTCAACAGGCGACACAGGGTAGTACACAGCTGCCGACACCTGTCGACAGGTGATACAGGGTAATACACAGCCGCCGTCACCGCAGGTGACACAGGGTAGTACACAGCCGCCGACACCACAGGTGACACAGGGTAATACACAGCCGCCGTCACCACAGGTGACACAGGGTAGTGCACAGCCACCGTCACCACAGGTGACACAGGGTAGTACACAGCTGCCGCCACCTGTCGACAGGTGATACAGGGTAGTACACAGCCTCCGACACCTGTCGACAGGTGACACAGGGTAGTACACAGCCTCCGACACCTGTCGACAGGCGACACAGGGTGGTACACAGCCTCCGTCACCTGTCGACAGGCGACACAGGGTAGTACACAGCTGCCGTCACCTGTCGACAGGCGACACATGGTAGTACACGACCGCCGTCACCACAGGTGACACAGGGTAGTACACAGCCTCCGTCACCTGTCGACAGGTGACACAGGGTAGTACACAGCCACCGTCACCACAGGTGACACAGGGTAGTACACAGCTGCCGCCACCTGTCGACAGGTGATACAGGGTAGTACACAGCCTCCGACACCTGTCGACAGGTGACACAGGGTAGTACACAGCCTCCGACACCTGTCGACAGGCGACACAGGGTGGTACACAGCCTCCGACACCTGTCGACAGGCGACACAGGGTAGTACACAGCCACCGTCACCACAGGCGACACAGGGTAGTACACAGCTGCCGTCACCTGTCGACAGGCGACACATGGTAGTACACGACCGCCGTCACCACAGGTGACACAAGGTAGTACACAGCCTCCGTCACCTGTCGCCAGGTGACACAGGGTAGTACACAGCCACCGTCACCACAGGTGACACAGGGTAGTACACAGCTGCCGCCACCTGTCGACAGGTGATACAGGTTAGTACACAGCCTCCGACACCTGTCGACAGGTGACACAGGGTAGTACACAGCCACCGTCACCACAGGCGACACAGGGTAGTACACAGCTGCCGTCACCTGTCGACAGGCGACACATGGTAGTACACGACCGCCGTCACCACAGGTGACACAGGGTAGTACACAGCCTCCGTCACCTGTCGACAGGTGACACAGGGTAGTACACAGCCACCGTCACCACAGGTGACACAGGGTAGTACACAGCTGCCGCCACCTGTCGACAGGTGATACAGGGTAGTACACAGCCTCCGACACCTGTCGACAGGTGATACAGGGTAATACACAGCCGCCGTCACCGCAGGTGACACAGGGTAGTACACAGCCGCCGACACCACAGGTGACACAGGGTAGTACACAGCCACCGTCACCACAGGTGACACAGGGTATTACACAGCCGCCGTCACCACAGGTGACACAGGGTAGTACACAGCCGCCGTCACCACAGGTGACACAGAGTAATACACAGCCGCCGACACCTGTCAACAGGCGACACAGGGTAGTACACAGCCTCCGTCACCTGTCGACAGGTGACACAGGGTAATACACAGCCGCCGACACCTGTCGACAGGCGACACAGGGTAATACACAGCCACCGTCACCTGTCGACAGGCGACACAGGGCAGTACACAGCCGCCGACACCTGTCGACAGGCGACACAGGGTAATACACAGCCACCGTCACCACAGGTGACACAGGGTAGTACACAGCAGCCGTCACCACAGGTGACACAGGGTAGTACACAGCCACCGTCACCTGTCGACAGGTGACACAGGGTAGTACACAGCCACCGTCACCACAGGTGACACAGGGTAATACACAGCCACCGTCACCACAGGTGACACAGGGTAGTACACAGCAGCCGTCACCACAGGTGACACAGGGTAGTACACAGCCACCGTCACCTGTCGACAGGTGACACAGGGTAGTACACAGCCACCGTCACCACAGGTGACACAGGGTAGTACACAGCCGCCGTCACCACAGGTGACACAGGGTAGTGCACAGCCGCCGTCACCACAGGTGACAGGGTAGTACACAGCCGCCGTCACCACAGGTGACACAGGGTAGTACACAGCCGCCGTCACCTGTCGACAGGTGACACAGGGTAGTACACAGCTGCCGTCACCACAGGTGACACAGGGTAGTACACAGCCGCCGTCACCTGTCGACAGGTGACACAGGGTAGTACACAGCCACCGTCACCACAGGTGACACAGGGTAGTACACAGCCGCCGTCACCACAGGTGACACAGGGTAGTGCACAGCCACCGTCACCGCAGGTGACACAGGGTAGTACACAGCCACCGTCACCACAGGTGACACAGGGTAGTGCACACCCGCCGACACCTGTCGACAGGTGATACAGGGTAGCATCCTCCCCTGCATCCGTCACTTACTACCATATCCAACCACTACTACTAAATGCAACTATGGAAGCAGAAATCCATGCACGCATTGTACATGCAATTTGATACTCCGTTTACCATTTTGATCGCCTGCAATGAATGTTTTTGTTCACATCGGACAACCAATCGAAAACAAATTTTGACACGCTATATGCAGAGCATAAATTATACGTCGAAAATACGAGCCGAAGGCCAAACGCAGGTCACGAGTAGTACACATGAAAACCGTACCAGTACCACACATGCACACCGCGCCAGTACTGTTGTATACCAGAAATTGTATGTTCTCTGGTTCAAACTTGAGTTGCACCAACACTACACACAAGCCGTACCAGTGCCACACCAGTGAGCGGTATCAACACCTCACCTGAGTCATGTCGGTACTACGTAAACGTGTGCTGTACCAGTATGACATCAGGCGGCAGCACCAACACCAAACCAGTGATTCACTGGTTTGGTGTTGGCACGGTTTGGCAGTTCACTGGCACGGTTCACGGTTCACTGGCAGTGAACCGTGCCAATACCACACGAACAACCTTCCATGCGCTAGTACCACACGACTAAGCGAGCCTGCATCAGCTCCACACGACGTACGGCGTGGCTGAAGCAGACGTCCCGGCGGTGGCGGGCGGCGTCGCGCAGCGTCTGCGTGGGCCGCTCCTCGCGCAGACGGACGACAGCGCGACTGAGGCGGGCCGCGGCTAGTGCCGCGTCGGCGCCGGCCCGCAGCGCGGCCAACGCGGCCGGCAGCCGACCGGCGGGCGCCGCCAGCTCGGCGCCGACGTCAGCCGCCGCCGCCGTCACCGCGTCCGGTGCCGGCCACGGCTGCGGCGCCAGCCGGGCGCCGGGCGGCGCCAGCTCGGTGCCGGGCGGCGCCAGCTCCCGGCAGAGCGGAGCCGTGCCGTCCGGCCTCTGGTGCAGCAGGAAGCGGCGACTGTCGGCCAGCGAGGGCGACCACAGTACCGACTCGATGCGCGCGCTCTGTAACGGACCGGCACCGCTGTACAGGTCGGAACAGCGCCATCTACGTGCATATTGCAGAGGGGACAGGGAGCGAGTGATGTACAGCCACACAAGCGCCCAGGCATGTCAACATTCACTGCTGGTGATGGCGCGATACTGGAGAAGCTGGATAGACATACAGAAGCAATTACTCTGAACATCTTTCCACGGGCTGTTCCTCCACGAAGTGCCGATGTTGAAATTTAGCCTCCTGCGCAATGCACTACTGGAAAGACATTCTCAGTCTGATCATGCAGGCCACCTTCACTGAGTGCTTTCATATTCATGAGAAACGTCACCATTATTGCTCAAAATATTAACATAAAGTAACACAAGACATACGTTGTCATGGGAAGCACTGCACTCGGCCTGGTATACGCTAGAGCATCGGCGATAAAAAAGCCACCACACCCGTCCAATGTACGCCAGATTCATGACATAGACCACGGGCAAATGACAGCCTCATGCAGCTACCTCTGTCTGTATAACACGCAGCAGAGCTGAAGTGGAGGAGGCATCATCCCCGCCATCAGCCGCATCTAACACACTTGCGCTCGCCTCCAAAATCCGGACCCTTGCGGCGCCGATATCTGAGAAGAAGTCGCCATCGTCGTCGTGATGTTAGGCTATTTAAGCAGGCAGTAAATAACGATGGCAAAACAAAACAATCAGCTAAAACTTGCACTTGGCATGAAGCGTTTCCACAGGCAAGCGCGGACACCTCAACACACAAAGTGGAGATACTTGCTAACAGTAGCGTCGTGCCTGCCAGCACTTACTAACCGTGCAGAAATAACCTGCACCGAACAGTGGCTACTGTTATTCTGTCGAATAACGAGGTCAAAACGCTTCTCCAAGCACCAATGGCAGGCAGTTCAGAGAACCCACAATGCGGTAGACAAAGCGTCCGGGGAAGGTCGAAGTAACATTTCGGACTACCAAATCTGGAGAAGATATTTTTGACCATGCTGTTTGGAGGAAATAGCTTTCTTCGTGTGCATGATGTCATATTGTGCATTTCAGTGAGTTGTGAACATTTCATCAAAGCGCAATAAGCTTGCAGTTATTTTAAAACAGCACCATTCGATCTGCCAGGAAGAAATATCTGTTGATAATCTTCCAGAGAGGAGTGTTCCGGGCGACAAAATCCAGCCCCTGGATGCCGTTTGTTCAATCCCGGTCCGGGATGGTCCGCACTCACTCTCGACAGCGTTCTCGGCCTGGTACACAGCACCCATCTTGCAGGCGTCGGGCTGGCGTCGGCCGCCGGGTGACAGCCGCTCCAGTATCCTGTGGAGCGGCGGGAGGCGCAGGGTCACGCGCCTGGGGTCAGTGAGAGATGCCGGGTCACCCGCCCGTGGAACGGCTGGAGACACAGGGCCACCGGTCGGAGGTTCATGGTGAGACACGGCGTCACCCGTCACATGTCGTGTGGTGACTTTCTCAGTCACCAAGCCATGTCACAATGGTGACTGACACAAAGTGAGAATGCTGTCTGACGACTTCCCCAAGTTGCATTCACATTGTCGATCCTCTCGAGGTGACTGGCAAGATGTTCCCTGGTTCAGACTAGGCAAGTGCTCATTGTCAACCAGATTCCTCTACTTGAGGACAATTATTAGCAAACAACCAAGGGCAGTGGATAAGCATACACTGAGATGTGTCAGACCACTTTCCATTTTCGTATCAAAATAGACTTCATGTCTTTGAAACACACCAAAGAAAGCAGACGGAACAGCTTCAATTTGGCTCTTAAGCCAACTAGATCCCAGTCGTGCTGTACTTGATATGATGCCATGCTGTACTAATGAAGAAAACAGATATTTGCGACGTGTTGATCCCTTGAATCAATTCATATGCAACCCAGCACGTGCGTAACCCACCCATCCAGATATTACATTTGCCTAGGTCTGTTCTAAAATGAACTCATTTCCTTCTCGACGAAAAGGTGTAGCATTTCCACTAAATGCTTTAAAACATACAACATGCTGCATTTAGTTTGTTTTATCCAGAGGCTTTTGAAACAGCTAGGAACTTCCAGGGTGTCCATGGACCGATGATGATAGCCATCACAGTTCTTCATGCTTGTCCCTAAAGGTAGTGTTGCAAAGTAGGAATTGACTGATTGGTTATGCTTGCAAGAATGCATTTGGTGTCTTTCATTCCATGTGGTAACAAATGTCGTCTACGTGTTTCAAAACGGTCAAATATCTCGGAACTCGGAACCAAATATCTCGCAAGGTTCTACTACACATATAGTGAGGAGGGCTCACAATTCATCACTTTCGGCATTCAGCAGGATCCGGATGCATGTACTCTAGTATGCAGTAACATGGAGTCTCTGAAGTCTTTGAATACTTTCAGACCAACAGAATGAAGGTGAAATGGTCAGACACCTGCACTAAAAGAACACATTCGAATTTCAGAAGCACGTAACAGGCGCTGGCCTACCATGCACCACAGGATCAGGTCTCCATCGCGGACAAGGCCGACCGCAGACAAGCGAACCCGAGCAAACCCGGGCCCGACGCGGGGGCAGGCGGGCGTGCAGCAAACCACACGACCAAACCTGGGCAGGCAGGAACAGGAGGTGGCGGGCAGCGGGCGGCCGCCCAGCAGGTGTGCGTACTGGAGGAGTCCTCCGTCGGCGAAGCGCTGCGCGTAGGCGGTGAACGCGCCCACCGTCACCACGTCCAGCAGTGCCGGGCCGGGGGCGTCGGCCGACCGTGCGCTCAGCCGCTGCACGTGCAGATTCACCGGCACAAACTCCAGCGCCGCGTCGCCCTTCAGGGTGGACCGCTTGAAGAACGGACCTGAGCCAGCACGGCAGGGTCAGCCACTTGACGGGACACTACATCAGCACACAAGAAACACGCCTAATATAGCACAGCCGGTGCGCACCAACACCAACACCAACACCAACACCAACACCAACACCAACGCCAACGCCAACGCCAACGCCAACACGCACACGCACACGCACACGCACACGCACTTTACAAGCAATGCATCTTAGCCATAAATGGTATCAGACGGTAGTGATGGCCTCGGCACAAACGTCTCGACCGGGACGCTTCATAAGCCGATTCCTCGAAGATTCGGTGTAAGGTCGTCTAAGTTGTGAACATCACACAAGGATCAGACTCAGGTTCCACTAACCAGGTTCAGATCACCTCAAATATTGATCCATGGACAATGGACAGGGATAATCCTACAGCCTAGGCACTGACAGACTGGTTTAGGCACAGTATGTGTCAGCTGATGCACACCAAAAAACCATCAGTCATCACATGCCAGACTAAGTATGCACTTGTGAATGCAGCATGTTTGTGTTGGCATCGGCCTCGATGACAACACCGGTCGAAAGTCTTCACCGTATGCTCACCCTGGTGAGCGTTCAGCGTCTCCCTGGCGGTGGTGTACGACTGTATGAGGTCCTCGTGGCGGCGAACACTCTCCTCGGCCAGCTGGTCATACGGCGGCGCGAGGCCGTCTAAAGCTCTCATCTCCTCCAGCAGTTGCTGCTCGTCAGCCAGCAGCAGGTCTCTGGCGAACAGACGGACACATTAGGTGTTGGTGCACCGCACCATCAGCCAAGCTGTCCACGCCCGGGGAAAACTAAGAAGGCTACTGCTGACCAGCACTTCTCGGTGTTGTGTTAGGGTATGCCGCCTGTCTACTGCTGATCAGCACTTCTTGGTGTTGCGCTAAGATGTGCAACCAGTCAGAAAATATCCCAGTATGACGTGAATGTACTGATAATGTTCTTGCTCAGAAACACAACGAACAAACAAACAAGTGTGTACCTAAGAGGCTAGCTTTCAACCCAAATGAATAGCAGATGTATGGCAATGCTTAATGCGCTACTAATCGAATTCCAGAACCTGAAAGAATACAACACAGGGGCGGGTACAGGGGACACTTTACCTCCATGGATAGCAAGTGCCTTCATTGCAAGAACTTTTATGAGAAGCATCCATAAGCTACATCCTTCCTGAGATATGTGGCAGCATGCAACATTTCAGCTGAAAAGAATAAGCTAACAGCGACAAATAGAAGCTTAAGCATTCCCTCTAACCAATTTGAATGATATAATTGTGTGAAATAATACTTGTGGAAAGATCATTTTCGTCATGATAATATGGTTCACAAGCAATTCATCTTCCCACTTTGTTTGCTGACACCTGGTTTACAACAAAACAATGCCACGTCCTGGGTTTAAATATACAATACAGTGCAACACCAAATTATTTTATTCATCTGATTTCAGCAGGTATAAAACAGAATGAATAGTTCCTCAAACTCCATAAAACAAATTGCTTGCTTATTACATGAATTAATATTAGCAACTTACATCAGTTTCACCGGTAGTGTGTATGAATACTTAGTCTCAGCCATGGTCTCCCTGGCAAGTACCTCGCAGCCATCTTCGTTCACAAATCTGTAGTCCTTACTGCATGGTTCAGTTAAAAAATATTCCAGTTGGTCATCCACGTCCATTTCTGAAACAATTGTTCATCAATCTTAATTTGCTTACTTCCTTGAAAAAAATACCATGCTCGTACTTCATATTGTTTTATTGCAAAGGAAAGAAAATCAGCCAACAACTTCAGTTCCCACCAGCAGGAAAATGTGATGCATGATCATGATCAATGTAAATGATAAGTGGTCTGTACCCATGTGATCATCAGAAGTAGAAGTATGTTTCCATGTTACTGACCTAGATTCCAACCAGAAACTCCCAGACTTTGCATATGAGCACATTCACTGCAGGTTTCATCATCATGATTCTACAATGCCAATTCTAGCTCAGGTTCGCAGGACGCCAGAACCGAGCCCATGTACGTTGTGAATGAAGACTTTGTTGTACTGTTTTGCAGATGATGACGGTAGCACCAGGTTTCTGTTAGCATTCAGTGGCAATGTTACTGCAGTGTCACTGGGTGGCACAGATACCAAGGTGTGATGGTGTGATACTGTTTGGTGACGAACTAAGCATCGGGTTTACGGTAGGGAAGTCTACAGTCTTATTCTGAAAACATTTAAGAAGGCCCACCAGGCCCACCAAAGCTCAAAGCCAATGACATAATAATCTGCACTGTGCAGGACATGTCTGAAGCCTGAGGCCTGTAATAACATTCATAGGCTTCAGACAAATTCCATGTGCATGAATATTCAAGCGCTGGTTACATGCTCCCAGCGATAAATTATCCGCGAAATAGGGTGAAATATACCACTTACTGAACGCCGAATCGAAATCCTTCCCTGAGAAGTATCGACATCATTCTTGAGACGGAATGTACGACCCTCAATATACCAGGTAGGTAGCTGGGTTATGCTCACCATAATGGATCAGGGGATAGACTAGTGCGTTAGGGATCATGCTATATTTTTTGTGTTGCACGTTACGTCAGTTTGCAGGGGCCATCATCAGAATGCTCATACTGATGATGGCCCCTGGCCGAAACGTTGAGTAATATAGCATGATCCCTAACGCTACTTTTGATGTTGAGTAAACCCAGCACCTCCTGGTATATTGAGGTCCAGTTTAAAGTCCAGTTTAGTCCAGTTCAGTTTGGAGTTTAAAGTCCAGAAATTTTCTAAGCGCCAGACCACAAAAATCGGCGTTGATGCGCTTCCCACATATTGGCAAAATGGAAGTGTTCTTGGCAACACTAGCGACTGTTTGTACATTGAACATGCAATGTGTTACATTTATCATCATAGGTATCAGCACATAGGTATCTTTGCTCATACAAACTTTGTTCATCATTTTCCATGCAGCTACCACCATGAAATACATGAAATCGCAATATATCTCTGAGATGGTAGCCAAGGGCACTCAAGAAGAACTGCACAAATTAATGAACCATAGCATTACTTAATTGAATGAATGAAATACTTGTGAAGATGCTTAATGTCGTACTTCTTCTGATCCAGACTATATTTATAGTATAATTCTAAGTTTTCAACTTCATATATTAAAAAACCTGTGAGGAATTGATAAAAATAACTATCCATTCATCTCAGCTTTGAAACTTAAAACAGTGACCTCAAATGTTTTAGACATTGGTTGAATCAGTTCATTTCTTGCGACGCTTTAAAATGAAGCAGTTTAAGCAGCAAAGAAGGAGTAAATAGACCAAACTGAGTTCGTTTATCTCTCTATCGTGCGTGCGTGCGTGCGTGCGTGCGTGCGTGCGTGCGTGCGTGCGTGCGTGCGTGCGTGCGTGCGTGCGTGCGTGCGTGCGTGCGTGCGTGCGTGCGTGCGTGCGGGGCGTGCGTGGGGGGCGGGCGGGCGTGCGTGCGTGCGTGCGTGCGTGCGTGCGTGCGTGCGTGCGTGCGTGCGTGCGTGCGTGCGTGTGTGTGTGTGTGTGTGTGTGTGTGCGTGTGCGTGCGTGTGCGTGTGCGTGTGCGTGTGCGTGTGCGTGTGTGTCAACTGTGATGACAACGAAAGAGAAATGGAATGTGGTGCACGGCTCAATTGACCACCTGTGCGAGCAGATGAAACGACAAAGAGCATTTCCAGGGCATCAAGATGGAAACCATTGCAAAGACCACGATGAGAAACATACATATGGTGCACCCCAAAAACGTCATGCTGGCTATGCCGGGTGACAATGACCAAGCGGTCCAGATGTAGGCTGTCCACATGATCAAGACCATGCACCAAAAGAAAAACCTCCCCACTAAATTGGGCACAATTAAATTATCTTCGGTCATTATAATCTCTGCACGTGAACTGGCGTGCTGAATCATACAAGGAATTGGCTGACATTCATCAGTGTAACACGACCACCTTGAACACGACGAAGACCACCTTTAACATGAAAAATGAATGAGCAAAACATCCTAAAGCTCATCGAACAACCACTTCAGACAGGAGTTCCTTGTCACTGGCATTCAAATGAGAGGTCAGTAAAACTGACAAATGAAACACTGGCAGTGGTGATCGATGCCAAATGACAGGATGCAAGCCTCGAAACAAAACATAACTTTCCAAAATGCACCCAGGTCACATAACGAAGAAAGTGCACACTGCTTCTGGCCCACATGATCATCGTGGCATGTGGCGTCTGCTGCAAACAGTAATGTGTGTGCAATGAAGCATGACATGTCTAAATACACATGAAATGTAATATGTCTGTTATGGATGAAGTGCTTTGGATGGGCTCATCTACCACAATTTGATGGAGGTTGCTTCCATGTTGATTACTGTATCTAACCAGCAACATAAGCATCTAGGAGCAGAAATTGTGTTGTGCATTCCAGTGTAGGATTTCAATATTTTTTCTTGGTAGTGGAGTACAAAACTTTTAGCTGGAGTATGAATTTTTTGCTGGACTCCAAAAAATAGCTATGCATTTGCTGACAATTAACCTTGTTTTAGTGGGGCTGAAAACCAATGTTAGCATTTTTGTATGCATAAACATCTTGGCAAACTAAACCATGTCCAAAATTTTGTTGCACTAAAAAAATGAGTTGTCCATAACCAGGTAGCATTGCTTTAATGGAATTTAAATTAAATGTTTAGATTTCATGCTGTATGTACCATGCAAACATATGTGCATATAGCTAACTGCTAAATCAGTAATATGTCAGCAAGCTAAGTCATGAATAGGTGCAATTGTGCCAATGAATGCATCTAGTGGAAATGCCCTCAGTAGCCAAAGCACTCCCAAAAATATATCCATGATATATGCAAATTGGATAGCTATTGCCTGAGTGTAGGTGGGTGATGTATTCCAAAAGTTCACAAACAAATATTTATGATGAACAGGCATGATGCAATGTGAATACACCAATAACATTTTTGCTGGAAGCCCAGGATGAATCACACTCAAACTCATCTTGAGCAGACCACACAACTGGGATCATCCTTCAACAAACACTTCTCTGAAGGACTAGTCCCACAATAATGGCCAAGTTCACCTGCATTTCATTGGAATTATTGCTAACTTCCATTGTTGTCCAAGATCTCAAGCACCCCAAAATGCATTTCATGGCCCCAGTCAACCTTTGCACCATTCAGAGTTTGTGCACCATTCGCCACTGACGCATAATACACTGCTCTGCCTGAGACCCAAAATTGGCTGTGGTTAAATTATGAGCGAAGGATAAGGTTATAAGCCAACTTCATGAGCAAAAGTATACTTAATCGATGGTAGAGAATATTATCTTAATGGTAGAGAAAATTATCACAAAAGTATACTTAATCGATGTCAACAAAGTTCACAAATGCACACCCGACACCCAAGACCAGCTCACAATGCACACTTAAATAGAGCTGGTCGGATTCACTTACCCCAGCACTAGAAGTACAGCTGATCACTGGGGCCTGCAAAAAGGGGATGGGTCAGAGTAAAATTTTAACAAGTATTACAGGTCCTTCACTGACACTGATAAACCCCAAATGCAGTTATATTTCAAGGTGCATGATTTATCTTTGCACACATTAAAACAATTATTTGACAGTCATGCATAAGTGCACAAATATCATTGGTTTCTTGGTGTAGTTATCTCCGAGAACTTGCTGGCTCTGGGCCAATTTTAGGAAGTTTGAAGTGATTTTCTTGCATTGAATTGGCTCATTGTGTCTAAAAAAGTTGTCTCCAACAAAATGACCTTTGCTTGCACATTCAAAACACTTAATGCCCAAACAAGGCTTCAAGTATTTACTCCGGTGATACCAAGTACCCCAAGATTTTCCAACTAGGGATTTCTGGTACTTCTTGGCAAGCACTCCAGCACAAGTATCTAAAAATAAATATTAAATAGATATTGATTAATCTAAATATAACATATATGAGAATAAACATTGATAAATATTTAATCAATATTGAATAAATATTGAATTAATGATCAACTATATATACACAAATATAACATCATCTCACATGTGAAGCACCACCAGTTGTGCATAGACAGTTTTAGCACAACACTGACAAGCATGCAGCTTGCCTGGTACTGCCTTCCAAAGATGTATTATGACATTGACTGGTCAGCATACAGGGATCGCTGAAACTGCAATTGTTTTCAGGTGTGGACTTTGAGTGGTAGCACTCGACCAAACAATGTTGTCCTTCATTTTCCCTTTTGGAGTACAAAATATTTCATTTAGTCTAGTCACAATCCTTGAGTACATAATGTATTGGTATGGATGACACTAACAAACATCAGTTTTTCCAGCACTGGTGTATTCTGCTAATATCTGCAAATTCGCTCTTCAAATGCCTAGATTTGAACAATGATGGCTACCGGTTGCATCAATATACTTGAAAGACAAAAAACTGTATTAGAATAGGGGGTTTGCAAAATGTTTTTTTTGAGAGTATAAAGAAGGTCACCCTACTGCCACATCTTCCACTGGTATGTAACAAGCACCCCAAAGGCATCATTTGTGGCACTATAAACACTTTTTAATTTGGTTGGTTGGTTTCGGTTTTCAACTACCATTGGTCATTAGCATCCCAAAGGCATCATTTGTGAGACTAACCCACACCTTTCGATTGTGAGACGAGCAACTTCCCCTTTATCCACATTTGATACTCAATACTGGAGGCACCAATCATTACCTAAACATCACAGGGTAGGTTATCATTATTGTTTAGTATTATGCTGCACCATGGTATAAGGGCACACATACAATGATAATGGTTCACAGCCATGATATAAGCTCAGAAGCCAAGCAGTGATGATAAATCAATGAGAACAACCTATAAGTTACTGTTTTACTTGTGATCAATTCAGAAGGGTCAGTAGCAGGGTGGGAGTTAAGGCACTTTTTTAAGAGATTTCATCTCTTAAGACATTTTTGCACTCCAGATTCATACTAGATAGAATGGGCTCCACATGTGCTCCGACACAAACATGCAAAAGGAACAAAAACCACCAAAAAGCTAATAGAAGAATAAATAAAACATCCACAAAACATGCTATTCTACTTATGATTACCAAATAAACTAGCAACTTTTTGTACCATCAAGCACACAGACAGCACTCAAGCACACCACACCACACCACAATCAGCAGAAATGCTGACAATGTACCAAACCTCTAACCTGCACACTGAACAGTGGCCTCCTGTTGCTACAAATTTGGTCAATCAAGAAACCTGCTTTTGAGCCACCCTATAGTGGAAAAACTGACCATTTTAAGAGACAACTTCCAGAGCCCTGGAATTTGCTTTGTTAGCATTTTCTGTTCTGAAAACTGTCTTTCAACCAATCAATGCAAGGTATTGCTTAATGATGTCATAACCATTAGCAACTTTGAACACATGTTTAATAGTGCCATACTGCAAACACAAGACCTTGACTGATCCTTTGCTTTGCATACAGCCATTGATTCAGACTGTCAAGTGTGAGGTGGTGTCCAGTCCATATTGCACAGGAAACTGGCTGTGTATGTAGTTAGTTAATTATTTGGGTTTTAGGGCGCATCAACTGCAGTGGTTATACAGCGCCCAGTGTATGTAGGTAGGTGTGCATTCTGAGCTGAGGGTGAAGCATGAATTATTTGTTTGTTTTTCATTTGGCTAGCATTGTCCTGAGACCAACAGTGAAAGGAAAGCACATTGCTCCTGTGAGTTACGAGAGACAAAGCTAAGCTCATCATCACAACTCCCTGTCTTGCAGTGCCATCCATTGTTCATTTTGTTTCTATGCTTTGACGTGACCAAAAATTATGTGTATTACTTATGCATAGTATTTAGGTACTGACTAGGTACATGACTTTTCCTGTTGGTTACCAACAAATAGACTCCATGCATACAAAAATAATATGTCCATGAAAATGTACTCCAGAAGAAATATGTTTCCACTCCAACTCCAAACCCAGAAAGTAAGTTTCCCACCCTGGTCAGTAGTGCATTTAGAATGCAGGTAGATGCACATTGAGCATAGTCAGATGAGAGGAAACCCTAGAACGCACAACTAGGTAGGCAGCTAACTGGAAAAAGTAGTCCTAGATTGCTTAGACATAAAGACATAAAAGATCAGTGCAACTCTGAGCCACAAGGGCACTTCTTGGTTGCACTCTGTACACTGAACCAGTTGCCCACCAAATCTGCCAATCAGCCCTCCCCTGTAATACTGAAAAGCAAGCCCTCTATTCTTATAATGATTGTCTATGCTGTTTTTAAAGATGTTCAATGTTCTGCTACTGACGATGTTTTCTGGCAGCTGGTTCCAGTGTTCCACTACCCTGTTGGTGAAGAAAGTTTGCCTTAACCTTGTTCTGCTGTGGTTAATTTTAATTTTGAATTTATGACCTCTAATTGCATCATTTCTGTTAAATTCAAACATTTCCCCAAGGTATCCCCTCTCCAGACCATTGACAAATTTAAAGACCTCGATGAGATCTCCTCTCAGCCTTCTATATCTAAGTGAAAACATATTCAATTTCTTCAATCTTTCCTCATATGCCAGGTTGCTTATGCCATCAACCATTTTTGTAGCCCTCTTCTGTACTCTCTCTAAAAGCCAACAATCTTTTTCATAGCTAGGAAACCAAGCTTGGATGCAGTATTCCAAATGTGGCCTGACGTATGCACAGTAAAGCTTCCTGATCACTTCCTCACTTCTGTATGATACATTCCTATTTATTGCCCCGAGCATTCTCAGTGCCTTCTTCCTGGCTTCCTTGGTCTGTTCTGATGCCCCCAATTTTGTGTTTAGAATAACACCTAAATCCTTCTCCTGTTGAGTCACTGATAGCACTTGGCCACCCATCAAGTATGGAGCCTTCATATGCTGCTTACCTACATGCATGATTTTGCACTTATCAAAGTTAAATTTCATTTGCCATTCTTCGGACCACTTCACAAGTTCGTCTAAGTCTTTTGCAGCGAGATATGCTCATCCTGACCTGTTATTGCCCTAAAGACCTTCAAATCATCTGCAAATTTCAAAACTTTACTGCTTAGGCCACTTTCAATGTTATTTACAAATATAATGAACAGTAATGGCCCTAGTACTGACCCCTGGGGGACTCCACTAAGAACATTTTGCCATGATGACTTTGTACCATTTAGCATCACTCTTTGCTGTCTATCTGAAAGCCACAACTCTATCCATTTTAAGATGCTACCTGCAATACCATGGGACTGAAGCTGTATCATTAACCGTTTATGGGGTACCTTGTCAAAGGCCTTACTAAAGTCAAGATATGCTACATCAACCTGATTTCCCTGATCAAATTGTTCTGTGGCGAAGTTCAAAAAGTCCAAGAGGTTTGTGAGACACGATCGTCCTTTTCTAAATCCATGTTGAGTATCTTGAATCAATCTGCTACCTTCCAGATAACTAACTATTCTATCCTTGATAATTGATTCGAGTACCTTGCAGACTAGGGATGTGAGACTTATTGGCCTATAGTTTTCAACTTTCCCTCTTTCTCCTTTCTTGAAAATAGGAACTACATTTGCCCTTTTCCAATCGGTTGGAATTTCATTATGTGAAACTGATCTACAAAATATTATACTAAGTGGAAATGCCAGTTCCTTTTCAGTTTCCCGCAACACCCTAGCATAAATATCATCAGGTCCTGCTGCCTTATTTGGCTTTATTTTCCTGATATGATTGTAAACAACATCACTACCAATGAAATCAACATCATTTGTCAGATCCCATGTATCTGAACTATGGTGTACGGTCGGCAGATTGGTCATATCTTCCAATGTAAACACTGATTTGAACTGCTTGCTCAGCTCCTCAACCATCTCACTATCCTCACCCAATGTAGTCCCGTTTACTTCCAGTGGACCAATTGTGTTAGAAACTTTACTCAGCTTGTAGAAACTAAAGAACTTTTTTACTGTCCCCATTACAGTTTCTAGCTAAATCCAGTTCCTTTGCTCGCTTTGCTGCTCTGGTTTTTTGCTTCACAGTGTCTCTAGCTTTTCGATATGCCTTTAGATTAATGACATTTGAGGCTTCTTTAAAAACTCTAAATGCAGTTTTCTTAGCCCTAATTGCTTTTATCACGTCTGGTGTAAGCCATGCTGGCTTTCCTACCCTTCTTTTGCGTCTTTGCTTTTGGGGGGACATGTCTAATCTGAGTTTCCTTTAAGTAAGATTTGAACTTTTCCCACATTTCACAGGCATTTAAATTGGAGAATTCTTCTTCCCATCTGATGGCACTTAAAGCCGCTCTCATGCCGTTAAAGTCTGCTTTGTTGAAATTTGGAACCTTTACCAAATTATCCTTGATAGTTTCCCCTACATGTGCCTTGAATCTAACTATGTTATGGTCACTTTTTCCCAGAGTTTCGCCTACAGTCAAGTCTTGAACCAAGTCACTTAAATCCGAGAATACAAGGTCCAAGAATGAACCATGCCTGGTAGGTTCCGATACAAACTGGTGTAAGAACAGGTCCTCTTCAAGGCATTTCCTGAACATTTTGCATGATGGGGAGCCAACACCAGCATTTTCATAACCTTTTAGATTAAAGTCACCGAGAATAAGGCACTTCCTCTTAAAGTTTCTACTGATTTCCTCACAAATCACCTTGTCAAGCTCCAGTTGCTGAGAATGTGGCAGGGTTCCTGATCGGTAGAAAGCTCCTATCCTAAGAGTATTGCTGTTGCCTTTTCCCACAGTGACATCAAGCCAAATGGACTCCACAGACACATTTTTATCCCCACCTGCTACTTTTTGAGAACTGAATAAGCTATTCACATAGAGCATTACACCACCCCCTTTCATTGCTGGACCCCTATTGCACGAAAACATATTGTATCCCTGGATCTCATAGTCCTGTAAGTTATCTCCAAAATATCCTTCACTGACCCATGCCTCCGTAATGCAAACAAAATCCGGCTTCTCCTCAGCAACATAACACTTGAACTCATCAAATTTGGAACGGATACTCTGAGCATTAAACATCATACACTTAACAAATGCTCCATAACCACCTTTGGCTTTTTCATATTGAGGAGTTCTTTTATCACTAGATGAACTATAACTCTGTCCCCTTGAGTTGCTGCTGTCCCTATTTGCAGACTTTGAGGTTCTATTGCCTTGGCTGACACTATTGGAATATTCCTGAGTTGGCAATGCAATTTCATCCCTCCCCACCCCATTTCCTAGTTTCCCTGAAGGACATGCTCATATACTTTGCCTAACACATGGACCCCCTTCTCAGAAAAATGCAGGCCATCCTTCTGATAGAGGTCCCACGATGCATAAAACCTGCTCCACTCGTCTACAAATGTAAAACCTAGCTCCTGGCAGAGCTTTCCTACCCTGGTGTTAGCTGCCAGTGCCCTAGAGCTCCACTCAGGGGAGGCTCTAGCCCTAGGCTTAATACTCATAACATAAAAATATGGTCATGAAAGTCAGTTTGCATGCTATTTGATGAGTGCTAGAAGTATGAATCCATAATATGTGCAACCTTTAAAGTTTACCAGTGACCGGTTTAACTGAGAACTTTGCAATATTGTATTGCTGAGTTGGCACATAAATAAGTTGAGCCTTCCAATACATTGTGCAGTATGGACCAGTTGTGTACTGAGAGTAACACAAATATCTCATCCATGTAGAATTTATTAAGTGCAATCCAGAACAAGCATGCTAATAAATTACTGTATACCTTCATAGAGGTCAACTGAAAAATTAATGTCAACTATAATCGCAGGTATGAAATGGAAAAGCTAGCACTGCCCCGGGTTTCACATAATTGTCAAATGTGTTGGTCAATGCTCACTCAAATGCTGAATCTAGATCTAATACTGATGTTATGTTCATCCTTACTACCCTTGCTTACTACAATGAATCCCACTTTTTAAAAACTAATGCTAGGAGGGCACGTCCGGCCCCTGTCAATATTTCTTGGCAGCCGGTGACGTCATCTGGGCGCTGACTTGGGTTGAACAGGTTATCATGACAGCGAAAAATGGTAGTTTTACGCGTACGTTTCTGACTAACAAGTATACGTGAGTGGTATAAATTATACGGCATCTGAAAGCTTGTTCATGGTATTTCGACAATCATGGTAGGCTTTCTCATGAACGTGTTAGTTATAGTGTAAAATGGTGTTATTTAGACCTATGCCATATCCATCGACACTATTTAACTTAAGCGTGCCGTGCGAATCGGTGTGGGTAGCGCTGTTGGTAGCTCGTGAGTTTGCCGACTCGGAGGTGGCCGGTTCGAGGCTGGGGCCGGCAGCCTCTTGTGCGCGTCGTGGGAAGTCCTTCTAATAAGCGGCAGTTAATTAAGACATTGTTGACATGGGACGATCGTTTTCATAACGAGAGGGGAAATACGCAGATATTCTGCAAGGCTGGGGTTCGGCCACCTTAAATTGATGGTTGGGCACTTCTAATCAGCCAGGCATAGAAAGTACGGAACACGTCACTGCTTATGGCAGTGTCCAGGCCCACAGTGCCTTCCTGACACGGGCGGCGGAGCATGGAGGGTGGGACAGGAGACAGGACCCCCTGAATTTAATCATTTGTGGCACTACGGCAGTGCATCGCAAATATTGAGCTAAAAACTCACGGTTGCCCTTTCCCCACCAGTACACGCCGACCAACATTAGTCCCTACCCCTCGAGGTGTGCATCTAATAACAGTACATGATTATCAAGGTGGCTTTTCGTACCATGAAGGCTCGATTTAGATTCGGCAACAACTTTATGGAACCCGTAAGCGCTAAGACGGATTTTAGATACCTCCGTGAGGATTTCGGTTCGATTATCATGCATTATCAAAGGCTTAACGCGGAACTTGGCAAGATTGGGGAAGCATCCCCGTTCATCCCCCACGGTGCCTTTGCCCATGTTCGCACACCATTATTCGGCATTTTCGGTCGAAATGAATTGGCTGCGTCGCTGACGCCATGTGAATCAGACTTCTGTCATGCATGCAACGATGCAGTGGTAACAGCAATTTGAATGCCAGACCAGCTCGGAAGGAACTTTAGTAACAGCTTAATTTGTGGGTGAAATGAAAAATTACCACGTAATATCATACATCTTTATAATTAAACTTGTTCTATTTTTAACTAAAGGAAATATTTTCATTTTAAAATATGGTTTCTTTGTTCGCGTCGTGAAACCTGAAATATCACGCATTTTGCAGTACAGCACGACATAAATGCGGCAACAAAAGTTGTTTATCAATCAGACTTTAAGATGCGGAGCATACATTTGGGGAGGACGAGACTGTCAAGATTGAGGAAGGCCCTCTCTCCCACTGCCGATTATTTCTCGGTTGTGTACTCTGTAGTGGATGTGAAGGTCCATTTTGGGTGCATCGACTTTCCGCACATGAATATGTATATATATATATATATATATATATATATATATATATATATATATATATATATATATATTCCGGCGCCCAACAGGGTGCGTATTAAAACGATATATCGAGGAAGCACAACGCAAGACATATATTGGGAGAACCAAACACATGAAGGAGAAAAAAGAACCGCGGGTTCTTTTGCGACGCAATTAACTGTTAGGTCATATAGCGTCGCCAACTTTTCAAACCGATTGGTCGCGGGTGGACTCGGTAATTCCGCTGGTTGCGGGACTTGAACCCATAATCTTGCGGTCAAGAGCCCACCTCCCTACCGACTAAGCTACCGCGGCTCCACCAAACGCGTGACATAAGAGGTTATCGGTAGCAGGTGGACATAAGCCACGTTACTAAATGAGATTACATTGCGTCGATGCATCACAACACCTAAAATTACAGTACGTACATATCTGGCACCTTATAAAATCGGACGAACTGGCAAGAATAGATGGAACATCCTCATCGTGACATCTGTGGCTGAGAACAACTCGACATGCATACATACACAGACTACTCACGAGCACCGTAGTGGGACAATGAGTACGCGTAAACGTACAGGCTACGCTCTACCGACTTCACAAACACAGGCACATATCAGTGCTTGAGCTGGACATAAATTATCCCACACATTATCCCCCACCGCCATACACTCGGCGCAACTGCAACACGTACATTTAGTCTCGTGCAATATTTGTGTAGAAAGTCCTGATATGCAGCTATATGATCAACGGCAGGTGATGCACCTATACGTTCAAACAATGAAGGATTCAAACACTGACCTGAATGTGAAGTGTCGCTCAAGTGCGACCCACACTTCGCAGTCACTGAGCAAATTGCTCGGCTTTCCGCTGCTGCCGCTTTGCGAGCTTGGCGACGTTCGCCTCGTTCACCAGCCCGAGACGAACAAGTGTCCGGATCCTCGCAAAGCACCTAATTATATTTTATCTGTGGAATTGAATCTGGATTCCAACACCAGACGGAAACTTTCAATGACCTTTGGATGTCTGCTGAGATTGTTGGGTTCTTGAGCATGTTTATTGTCCACAAGCTCCAACAGCATATTGTGCCCTTTACAGGAGAAGTCAGTAGTTAAAAACGTACACAGAACAGGTGAATAGTTTTCAGTTAAAACAAACAAACGGCTGTCAGAACTCGTCGATGTCCGATGGCTCCGCGTCTCAGATGTGAGCGTGTGACACAGCACAGTATCTCACCACCTGTGTCTTAAATGTATTCAGCGAGTCTGTGAAGATGTCCGCACTCGGTGTCATCGCTAAAAAATGCGTTCGCTACTCTCAATAACCTGTTAAACAAGCCGCACCTAATGGTTTCTACACGTGCATACGGTACATGGAATAAAACAGGTTGCCTATTTCTCCTGACTGGGACACTTAATCCAAAGTTCTGCAATAACATTGATGAGTCTGTCCTCCCACATAAAACATTTCGTAAGAACATGATGTCGGATTGTATGCGACGAGTGGACACAGATGTCATGATATAAAAGCGAAGAAGGTCCTGATATTGTAAAGATTCCGGTCGAGGTGTGGCACTACAGTGTTGGGCAAGCCACATTAAAAATTTATGTTCTACCCTATCAATCCTGGTGAGATGTGTTGAAGCTGCGCCTGCCCAGATGACGGAGCAATACTCAAGGCGAGACCTAATGTTCGCGTTATATGCCGCCAACAGAGCAATTTTCGAGAATTTGCTACCAGGAACCCCTGCTTGCATTGATCGAATAAAAAGTCCGAGAGCCCGGTTTGCGGATGACACAGTTTTTGCCACATGCTGTGCGAAAGTCAATTTGCTGTCCAGGTACACACCCAGGTCTCGCATCACAGTCTCACGCTGCAGCGTTGCATTGTGTACTTTATATTCGAAGCGCACAGGAGTACGGCGAAGAGTCATTGTGAATGATTTACATTTTAGAGGGTTCAAGGATAGCATCCAGTCTGCGGACCACTTACAAAGGGAATCAATATCCCTCTGCAAGCGTGTCGCGTCGTCCACAGACGCTACCCTCCTAAAGATTTTGACGTCATCAGCAAACAGCAGACATTCCGAGTCAATACTGGATGGAAGGTCGTTCACAAATATGGCAAATAACAGAGGAGCTAGCAAGCTCCCTTCCGGTACACCGGAAGTGACGTCAGCCCAGTCAGAGACCGCCCCGTTAACTATCACCCGCTGCCGGCGACCAGTCAGATATGACCGAATCAGAGAGAGCATTTTGTCTGAAACATGATATGCATTTTCAAGCTTGTATAGTAACAGCTTATGGTTGACACTTTGGAAAGCCGAAGAGTAGTCCGTATAGATTGCATCTGTCTGGCAACCAGCCGCGATGGAATCCCAGGCGTGTCTCAAGAAAACTGCCAGGTTTGAAGCACATGACCTTTTTGGAATAAAACCGTGCTGGGTGTTAGTCAGTGCTGGCAAAATGTGATCACTCAAAGCATTGTAGATGGTTTTTTCTAAAATCTTGCCACATAGGCAAAGAAGTGAAATGGCTCGGTAGTTCGTCGGATTTTTCCGGTTGCCTTTCTTATATATTGGTGTGATATTTGCCTTTTTCCACTGGTTGGGAAATTTTCCTGCCTGATGGAAAGGATGCAAATTTTGTACAGCGGAACCCATAATTGGTCAGCACACTCACGGAGGATTCGGGCACTGATATTATCTGGTCCACATGCTTTATGCGGGTCAAGTCCAATGAGAATCGTGTGGATTTGTTCTAATGAGGGCCGAAAGTCTGTGAGATTAGACAGTCCATAGACCTGTAATGGTGGATACTGGGCTACATCCCGTGCTGTGAACTTGGCCGAAAAGGCTTTGTTCAACAGGTTGGCGTCCAACGTCATCGCTGATTAACTTGTTTCCGTCTAGCAGAGACTGAACAGAACCACTCCTTTTAAAACATTTCAAAAATGACCAGTATCGCTTTGGATTTGTCTTAAAATCTTCAACTAGTCCCCTCAGATAACTGCAGTAGCTTCGTCCGATCAGACGTTTGAAGAAGTCGCGTTTGTCTGTAAATTCACGCCGAATGACACCGTCACTCGGGTGCCTTTCATTCGACGATGTGCACATTCCTTCGCGGCTAGTGCACGCCTGGCCTCAACGTCAAACCAGGGTGGAAGTTTACGGCGTGGAGTCACGACTGGCACATGATCACGAATAGCAGTTTCGATTAACGAGTAAAACACATCAACAGCATTGTCAACATCTAAGTCATCCAGCATGTTCCACGGTAAAAGTTCCAGGCAGCGTCGCAATGAATTAAAATCTGCTCTCTTGTAGTTGTAAGCAGTCGATCTTGTCACAGCTGGTGGTGATGGCCTCGGCAGGAAAAACTTTGCCTGTATCTCGTCATGGCCGAGTCTATACTCAAGATACTTTAAGATACTCAACATGGATTTAGAAAAGGACGATCGTGTCTCACAAACCTCTTGGACTTTTTGAACTTCGCCACAGAACAATTTGATCAGGGAAATCAGGTTGATGTAGCATATCTTGACTTTAGTAAGGCCTTTGACAAGGTACCCCATAAACGGTTAATGATACAGCTTCAGTCCCATGGTATTGCAGGTAGCATCTTAAAATGGATAGAGTTGTGGCTTTCAGATAGACAGCAAAGAGTGATGCTAAATGGTACAAAGTCATCATGACAAAATGTTCTTAGTGGAGTCCCCTCATGGGTCAGTACTAGGGCCATTACTGTTCATTATATTTGTAAATAACATTGAAAGTGGCCTAAGCAGTAAAGTTTTGAAATTTGCAGATGATTTGAAGGTCTTTAGGGCAATAACAGGTCAGGATGAGCATATCTCGCTGCAAAAAAGACTTAGACGAACTTGTGAAGTGGTCCGAAGAATGGCAAATGAAATCTAATTTTGATAAGTGCAAAATCATGCATGTAGGTAAGCAGCATATGAAGGCTCCATACTTGATGGGTGGCCAAGTGCTATCAGTGACTCAACAGGAGAAGGATTTAGATGTTATTCTAAACACAAAATTGGGGGCAACAGAACAGACCAAGGAAGCCAGGAAGAAGGCACTGAGAATGCTCAGGGCAATGAATAGGAATGTATCATACAGAAGTGAGGAAGTGATCAGGAAGCTTTACTGTGCATACGTCAGGCCACATTTGGAATACTGCATCCAAGCTTGGTCTCCTAGCTATGAAAAAGATTGTTGGCTTTTAGAGAGAGTACAAAAAGAGGGCTACAAAAATGGTTAATGGCATAAGCAACCTGGCATATGAGGAAAGATTGAAGAAATTGAATATGTTTTCACTTAGATATAGAAGGCTGAGAGGAGATCTCATCGAGGTCTTTAAATTTGTCAATGGTCTGGAGAGGGGATACCTTGGGGAAATGTTTGAATTTAACAGAAATGATGCAATTAGAGGTCATAAATTCAAAATTAAAATTAACCACAGCAGAACAAGGTTAAGGCAAACTTTCTTCACCAACAGGGGTAGTGGAACACTGGAACCAGCTGCCAGAAAACATCGTCAGTAGCAGCACATTGAACATCTTTAAAAACAGCATAGACAATCATTATAAGAATAGAGGGCTTGCTTTTCAGTATTACAGGGAGGGCTGATTGGCAGATTTGGTGGGCAACTGGTTCAGTGTACAGAGTGCAACCAAGAAGGGCCCTTGTGGCTCAGAGTTGCACTAATCTTTTATGTCTTTATGTCTTTATGTCTATAATTCCCTTCCGAACGAAGGTTTCTGCTGCGATGTCGATAGTGAGCACTAAGTCCTAAAATGTTGTTGGCTCTGGTAGATTGAGTGACGTATTGCTCGCAGGCCTTGGAGATCACACGCTTCCAGGAAGCGGTTGGCCCTGGCCGTTTGTCTGAGCCTGACTGGGTTGACCCAGTCTGACGCAGACGGTACCCAGCCAAGCTCAGGAATATTGAAGTCGCCCAAGACCATCAGCCGGCGTCCGGGTGGGAGCTCGCCTAAATGTCGAAAGATTTGTGTAATGGCGTTGTCGTCGTCTGGTGGCCTGTAGCACACAGCTACCGTCACGGTCGGATTGCCGAGGTCCACCAATAACAACTCAGTGTCCGGCATCGCCAGCAGACGTCGGGTCGGTAGCAGGGCCGCACGGACCGCACATGCCACACCCCACCAACACGCCCATCCGATCGGTCTCTGCGGAACCAGGTGTGTTTGGGCAAGAAAGCCTGCAGTTCAGAATTCAACACAGAGTCGTCCAGCCACGTCTCAGTGAACGCTATAACGTCATACCGGTCGTACTCTGCCGCGGCCGCCCGAAGCTGTCCCAGCTTTCCACGGATGCTGCGGCAGTTCCGCATGATCGCAGTTATTCCGGACCCTGCACTTCTTGGGTGACTCCGCTGGTCGGGACCAACAGATGTCGTCGATCGGTCGAGGCCTGGACCCGGGTTTAGCTCGACATCTCCTGACATGATGAGGCGTGCCAAATTCCAAGTGGAGCATGATTTCGTGTCGTGTTGCATTCGGCTGCGGAAATATTTTGTAGCTCTTCCGACAGGTGATAGGAATCTTGGTACTGGTGGAGCCCACAGACGGCGTGAAGCCAACACTGTAAAGCTTCGGCTTTTGACGGTCAATGCCCCTGAGTGTCTTCTCAATATCCAGTCCGATCCATCACTTTCCAGGTCTGGGCAACGGCCAATACATGTAGAGACCAACAGCAATACGAGCAGCGACACGAAAAAGCGCCCGCACGGCGGTCCTTAAACCCGGGCCCGTCTATCGCCCTTGACCCAGCGACACGAGGTCACACGTCCTGACCACCCGGCCGCCGGGTCGCCGAGCGCCCCGCGCACAGAGCCTGCCCACACTATACGAGCCGAAGTGTGCCGGCGGACTTCGTCGGCCATGTTGGCACGGTTGCACCCTCAAGCGCAGCACCGACACTAAGGGGTTGTCGGGAGCGCACAGCAGCTAGAGAAGCTGGAACAGCTTATTAAAGCTGATTTTAAGAATATGGGAAACACCTTTAAGAGACAGAGCAAAAATGCATAATTCACACAAGTCAGGTCAAAAAGGCAGGAGCGTCTGCCAGCCAACCACGTAGCACCGCGCATGCGCACCGAAAAAGTGGTGAATAAAAAGCGCTGCGTCTATCTCACTGAATGTGTGGAAAAATTCCTCGGTGGGAACCGTCAAGGCGCTGAGGCTTAGGAGGCGAGTCCAGAGCGCTTCTCGTGGTTCATCTTCGGGATACGCAGATTGGTGCCCAGCGATCGGTCCGCTGGTTTCTTTCTGGCCATGGACCAGGCCACACATTATCCCCCACCGCCACGCTTAACATTTAACATTCCTTCAATTCACATCATTATCTGATGTGATTCATTCATTCCTTCATTCATTTCTATGGGAAATGAATTAAATGTTCAAAAATTCAAATGATTCAAATGAAAACTCAGCAAATCAGTAGTTCAGGTTCATGTGCTGATATCTAGAAAAAAAAGTAATGTTACTGAAAAATATTAATATCGTTCAACTAAGAGTTTTCAAGCACTAGGAAAAAACACAAATTTTTACAATTAGAGTATATGCTATCCCCACGCCATAGAAATATGGAAAGTGTGGGAAAATTTTTGGTGGCTAACAAAGAACACTGATGTCAAATTACAAAAATATCTTAACTGAATCTAGCCTAACCAACTGATGTTGGACCTCCTAAAACATACTCATGTTCGGTCATCTAAAACCTACTGATATTGTATGCTGGATGTTGAACGTGATTCACGAAGGAAATGGTAGATCCATTGAGCCTTAATTACACACTCACATCAATTGTGCACCGCATATTAATTCATCTACTGACATGGAAACTCAGTTAATGGAAGCATACATTTTGCATCCTAGGCTGAATCTGTTATCATTACCCCACGTAGAAATGGCTACAATTATTTTGCTGGAATATCATGATGAAAATGTTAGAAATAGCCATATACAAAAAAGTATTCTTTTTGGCATAATTAAACCTGGATTTGGCTTTTTGTGCAGGACTGCCTATCCTGTCTTCTTCGCATCTTTCACTACTCCCGTGTAGCCTTGTTCTTCACTTAAAACAGTTTATGGAAAATTATTTTTAGCATACTGGGAACAAGTTGCTAGTAAGCTTCAAGAATTTCAGTCCATACATTTGTCTAAAAATTGTCTTCATTGGGGCTTCTTATATATAAATACCAAGGTTTTTGGCATTTGGAGGATAGAATAGAAACAACACAATGTTTTTCCTGAAAAAGAGATAGGCTAGGTTTGGACTGGGAAAAGATTGTGATGCGAAATCAACCAGCATTGTTGCATATATATCAAAGATATTCAAGGGATGACATTGGTTTGGATGCACTGTTCTTACACTTAACATCATCCTTCATTACCAATTACCCCACTCGTTGCATTCTTCCTGTGAGTATGGTGATGAGACTTTCTTTTGCCCAGCCTGATGCATGGGCCAGTGCCGATGAAGGGGGAGCTGATCTGAACCACAGAAAGTCCTTTCTATTTGCATTTACGTCTACACCGACACATACCACCAAATCACGTACGCCAAGTGAACGTCTTGGTAAATGACATCCCACCAGCACAACGACAGAATAATACAAGCTTATTCGGTGCCACATAACATGGGACAGTGCATGAGAAACATTAACTTTGGTGACCTGAGGCCGAACTGTGACATCGAAGGTCACGCTACTTTTCATGCGATGCATCCTGCATGGACAGCGAGTGTTTTTGCGCTGCATTTATCCCGCTAACAGTAATGCCATGGATGTTTTGTGGTTCCCATTTGTTCCCAAATTAATGAATTTTGGAATGAGTGAAAAATCCCAATTTTTTCCATTTTGTTAATTTCTGTATGTCAAATTCCTTGTGCTAACAGAAAAAGTGGTGAGCCACCTTTGGTAAGTGCTTGGGATGACTTGGGATGACGAAGGGTACCCGAATAAGCCATCATATACAAGTGCGTTGATAGCGTCACTATAACGTTACAATACGTCACCGTCATCAACTGCCACCATAACGTCCGAGAGATGCCTCCTGCTCTGACCGTGAGAACGGTCCTCCGCTAGAAAACGACTGTGGACCGCTTCCCCACGTTCTGCACGGTATTTGAGCTGCTATTGGGCATGGATGAAGTGGAGTGCTGGTGGTCTTGGTGTGTGACGCACATATCCCGCAACAGTAATGCTTCGGAATCAATTCGTGTTCCCGTTAAAAACAATCTTTTGAAATGAGGCGACGACGCGAACGTCTCCTCCCTGAGCATTCCTGTGTCCGCCTCTGCTCTGCAAAGCATGACGGCTTCAACCGTAGGTGTAATGGTTGGAACTGGTACGAGCCGGTGCAAGCTGGTGCGCAGCAGAGCATGAAGTGCTGCACGTTGGAGCACGGGCTAGCGCATGCATTGCCGGCTAGTAACAGCGGCCCACACTACGAGTGCTCAACGAAGCAAATTCTGCCTTACTGGAAGCCGCATAGCCAGTGCAGTTGATGTGCCTATTGCGGCGTAAGACGCTGGTAAAAATTGTGGAGAGGTCAGCGCTATTTTGTCCCATATGGGGTTAAGATCACGAAACGTTGAGGGGTCAACGACATCCTGCCCCGTCCCAACGTTCTTAGCTTCATGGATCATGCATCCCAGCTCTGGTTAGTTTTTTTAAATTAATTTAATCCGAGTTGTTGCTGGGGTGGCTTGAGGAGCCAGGGTTCTATTGCTAAGCAGAGATTGTTGTGTGAACCCTGGCCCCACCACCCGATCTATGAACTCCAGTTCAACGGCAGAATTTAGACCGAAAGTTTAACGTGCCGCCAATGCACCGACACGGCCGCCAGGTAGCTCGTCCCCGGCCTTATCTGGCCAGCTGCCAACTGACACTCCCGGCCGGGGGCTAAATGCGAGCGAGTGAAACGACTCGAACCTTGTGTTGCCAGTACAGGGGAGACCAGTGCAGGCCAGCGCTCTAACCAACTGAGATACCCGGACGGCAAATCTGCGCCGTTAGCTGTGTGTTCTAAAGGTGGCCGAACGAGCCCAGCAACGTCGGGATGCGGGTGTGGCCAATGTTTACTCGTTTCAGTCGGACCGGACCGCCTTGGCTCAGGGCCGCGACCACGCGCCCGGCGATTGACGTCGACGGGGCGGGGGCGGGGGCGGGGGTGGGCTAGGGACGCAGCTTGCACGGGTGAAGTGGGTCACACGGTGCGCCTGCAGCCACCACGACGGTGCTACCAGCTCCAGTTCACTGTGCAGTGCACTGTGCAGTACACTGTGCAGTCGCCGGCCAACGTATCCCACGGCCAGCCATACCGCCCTGGATGTGTTCAAGCCTGGCCCGACCGCGACTTAACAATACCGATTGGTGAGAGTGATCTGATCTGGAAGTGGCACGACAGATCTGTGACTGAAAGCCAAGTCGGGAAGGTGATCGCTCCCTGACACCAGATAGCCGTTACCACAGCTGAGACGACTCTACAAAACAAGGAGCACTACAGAACAGGAAAGTGGGGCAGGAGACCACGAAGCAGGGGTGACTACGGAACAAGAACAAGCTGATGAGCAGGAGACTACAGAACAGAAGGTCGTGTATCAAGAAGCGCATCGCTGTCCCAAAAACAGGACAACGATTCACTACTGAGAGGACACCCATTACCGACGGGGACGAGACATTTTCCACGAGCGGCGTTGGTCTCGGACGGTGAGTGGGCGGCCAGCCGGATGTCACCGTCAGTGGTTCTGCGGCGGGCGTTCTCCCTGTCAGCGGGTCGTCTGTCCAGTCGATACCCAGTAGTTCAGCCTCGGTCATCGGTCCAGGAGGAGATCAGCTCCGAGGAGGACGAGGAGCCGACCGCTGGCCGAGCCAGGCCACACCTCTTCGGCGTGCCGACACCGGTGTACTGGCCAGCAGACGATCCGGACAGGTCAGTGGTGCTCCCTTGACCCGCCAGAACAGGTCAGTGGTGCTACCCTGACTCGATCGCGTGTACTGACCAGTAGGCGACCCGAACAGGCCGGTGGTGTTTACCCTGACTGGACCCGACCTCCCGTACCGGCCAGCTGACGGTCAGAACAGATCGGCTATGATCTGTTCCGATGGTCTGACCTGAGCACCCTGTCCATGCTGTACTGACTAGCAGACCTAGACGTAGACAGTCGAACGTGACATATAACACATGTCACAAATGTCTGGTTCCTAAACGATCTTCTGTCCGTCCCTATCCATAGACACATACTCTCATCCCATTCATAGATAGTGCCAGTGCCTTCTTTTATGAAGGGTGGTGTGGATAATTGTATTGTGTCGGAGACATACGTCGCGACAGGATGCACGTTCACGGCGTTTGCGAATATGTTTTGCTGCTCAGTTCCATCAAGGAATCTACCAAGGGAGCATTCATTAATTGCGTAACGCTATTTTGGTGATTTTGATACTTCCTTACGATTTGGCTACGCTAGGCATATCCTCCCTATCTCCGAAATTACGCCACGATTAATCGTACGGCCCTTTTGTAGATAATTGTCTATGAGAAATATGAACGATCACGACAGTAAGAAAAGAGCAAATACGCGTATGTCACATGTAACTAGCAAACGTAAGTGAACCCAAAGGTGCATATGCGTTGATGTATATACATTGGCTAATAAGAACCTTTGCTCGGACATGCTTTTACGTTTACATACATTTGCTCTTACAAACTTTTACGTTTACGTATATTTGCGTTACGTATATTTGCGCATACGTACATTTGCGCTTACGTACTTTTGAGCACACACACATTTTGTGCTTGCTTACATTTGCGCTTACGTGCATTTGCCATGCGTACATCTGCGCTTCCGTACAATTGTTATACGCGCATCTGCGCTTGCGTACATTTGCTTGCATACAATTGCGGGCACAATCTGTTATGCGTTACATTCGCCTCATGTACATTTGTTCGGTTACTGTTCAAGAGGACCTTATGCCGATCCTTAGTTAGTTTAGTGGTAGGTATATGATGATTAAGTAGAATATTATTTTCCGCTTCAATGCTCATTTCATTGCACCTCTACTTCCAACATAAGGGTCCTCAGTTCGTCAGTGGCGCTCATGAGTGTCACCAGAGGACGGCCGCTGAATGGATTTGTTAAATCCAACGTCTCCCCTTTTAGATTCGGATGAAAAGGCGTACATTCGAGACGAAAAGATGCCCGTTCACTATGCTTTAGTGTATCATGCCCCTCCCCACTCAAATATTATTTTCCCGTCGAAGGCGCTACTTCGAGGGGATGTGTCCATTTACATAAGCATCCATGAATCTGCCCCTGTCCCAAGCTCATCCCTCCCCCAATATAACGCCATGGTTACGCTTGATCAATTCCCCCTGCCCTTCAAGAGTAGCGTAACTAATGAGCCCTCCCTAACTTGCCATGCAATCAAGCTAGTGAGGAAAGTAGAATAGCCAGAACAAACATTGTCAAAGTACTGGAAGAATAAATTAAAAAGTTAGAAACAAGGGTCCCAGTGTGGGGAATAAGTTGCAAACCGTGCCGAATTTAAGAAGGAAGTAACTTTATGAAACAATTTCCTTTAAACAAACAATAATGTATGTATATATTTGGACGGTACAAGACAGCGAGAAGAACAGCAATCGGGTATCTCAGTCTATGCTGCAACGGCTGCAACTATAGATTTCAAAGTTGCACCGTCCGATGTGCTCCATTTGTAAGGCGTTGGCATAATTATTTCAAAGGAAAATTTGCACCAACTGCACCTGCAGTTTAATTATGTCATTTGGAAGCCTTGCAAATGCAACCCGCACCCGTACTCGATATGGCTCATCAAACACGGCAACTTTGATGAAGTGTACATGTGCTGCAGATGCTAAGAGAAGTGATCGCTGCACTTCTTGCTGCCTTTTATTCAGTTCCGGAAAGCCACAAATCAATTTAAGCAGCTGACAGCATTCATAAAATTTGAGGCGTCTCTCGCGCACGAGTTTCTTTTTCTTCGTCTTTTTCCTGGTGGTTTAGCTGTTGTAGGCATGTATTAAACGAAATGCAGAGAAACAGGAACAACAAGTGAAACGTCTATCGGCGCATAAATGTCATGGATTTTCTGGGCATGATGAAAGAGTGGGTGCCAATGCCAAGGTATTAATGGTGACGAATTACTAGCTCCGAACAGTGTTTGAATGCCGTGGTACCTAAACACAGTTTTAGCTCGTGCAATTTTACCCTTTTATCAATAACACCTAGGTACCTACCAAGCTTTACATGTTTTGGGAAGTATCCCCCTCCCTTTAGTGCCACTCATGCCTCTCATCTTTTAGTAGTTGCTGTTTCCTTTTAGGTATGTCAAGCTATTTTAGGTATGTCCTGGCACGTTGTCATTGGCTCTAGTGTCAGCTGGATCAGTGGTGTCTATGGGATGGCCCATGTGGTTGTCCTGCCAGCCTCTGCCAGTGGACACCTTTGTCTGCTAGCATATTTATCTGCACTTGTTCTTGTTAATTATGAGTCAGTTTTACAGCAGCAATTTGCTCTCCTGTTTAGCGACTCTTAGTCCTTGCAAGTTGATCCTTGCTTCAACTAAACATTCCAGACATGAACTAAACAAGTGCATAAAGGAACTTTTAATATTAATAAGAATTGATTTCAATCAATTTTCTCATCTTTTTCATGCAAAATAACTTTTTTGGTGGTGATAATAAAATTATTTCAGATGGATTGTTTTGCTATAATTTTCATTAAACCATTTTATATTCCAAGACCCATATCCCAATAGTCAGCAAATGACATATTAGGTTGTGCATGAACATCCTACTTGTGGTGTGTGTTGTGAATATTTATTAGGTGTGTGGTGTGAGCTGGTCAGGAGTACCAGGTATGCAGTTATAAGCTTGGTTGGCATTAAGGGTCTGTTTCTGACCCTGCTCCAAGCTGCTCTGAGCAACTTGAAGTAGCTGCTCCATGTTCCCATGCATTTTCGGAGCAGAACGGAGTAGCTCCAATCTACTCCAACTTACTCCAAATTACTCTGGCAGAGAGCAGGGGCAGCTTGGAGTAGCACAAATGTGGCACTGATGATACATTTGTGAAATGCTTTGGGGAATCTGTGCTAACAAGTTTTGAACATCTGTGTCATATTTGTAACCATAATACAAGCACAAACAGCTGAATTTTTACTCCAAGTTACTCCAGATGTTCCAGTGCTCGCTTTTACCGAGCCTGCTCTGAACTGCTCCAAGTTGCTCGAAGTTGCTCTACTCTTTTTTTCAGCAGGGTCAGGAACAGACCCTAAATATTCTTTTGCTACCATTTTCTCTACCATTGCTCAGGAATTTGGCTTATAATCTCATCCTTCGCTAATTTAACCACAGTGCCAATTTTGTATCTGGTAGTCACTCGTTGGCTGTCATATTCTGTGGAGCTGTGTGCAGTTTCCTAGTGAATCAGGAAGCATGTTACAATTTCCTGATGTTTGTAAGTTTAATTCTACATATTTCAGCAGCATAGATAGTCAAACATATTTTGTTATCAGAACTGATGTGAGAATTAGATTTTGTGGTCACTTAATTTATGCAGATCATTATGCTGGGTCTTCTCCCTCTATCTTGTTCCTGAGATCACCTGACCTGTGAGAAAATTTCCACTGCAAAACCAGCTAGTGTTATTTGAAGTGGAGTTTTGTCTTTTGTCCTAAAACCAACTTTTAGTATGTTACCCCTGTTCCTTTTTTACTTTTTGTTCCATTTTTTATTGATTTTTAAATTTTAGTACTAGTTGTTGCTTGGGTGGCTTTAGGAACCAGGGTTCTGTTGCTAAGCAAAGCTTGTTGTGTGAACCCTGGCCCCACTACCTGATCCATGAATTCCAGTTCAACAGCAGAATTTTTATTGAAAGTTTAAATTGCCATCAATGCACAAACACAGACACTCAGTAGCTCATCCCTGGCCTTATCGGGCCAGCTGGCAACTGACACTCCTGGCTGGGGGCTAAATGTGAGCATGCAAAGTGACTGGAGCCCTGTGCGACCAAGATGGGAGACCAGTGCAGGCCAGCACTATAACCATCTGAGCTACCAGGGTGACAAATTACTTGATTTTATTTTAAACTACTTACTTGTTTTTATAAAGGTATTTATTGTGTGAAGGAAGGGGGATGAAATGTTATGTGTAAGCTCAAATGACATCCATAATATTCAATTGTATCATATCTATGAAAATTCCTTTACCTTACCTGTGCCAGTATGATTGTGGCATTTACCAATGTATGTCAATTGCACTTGTATTTTCCTTATACATGTTTCTTTTAAGTGTTTGCTTATACTGATCTATTATATTATGCTTCTATTCTTTTTCACAAACCTTTTATTAATACATATATCAAAATGATGACAGTATATGTGTGCATGTGCCTGGATGTACCCAGAAACAACAAGATCATTATCAGAGATGTGCAATGTTTATTGAATAATTTCAGAGTGAAAGCAAGCCTATTTGTCTTGAACTGGTTGGATACATTTGCACAGGTATGCCTGAGGGGATGCTAGTGCATGTTGTCATGCAACCCTCCCGAATGGAAGATTTTGTCTGAACTGCACTAAATGGTTTTTACTCACAAATCAAACAATATTTCATGTCCTAATCTACCAGTACAATTGCCATATACTGGGAGGAGAGTATATGGGCCTGTGCCACCCCCTTAGCAATTTGAGGACCCCATGATGAAAAGAGCATGAGGATTCATTCAAGGGTATACAGCTTGAATTCGCATCCTCATTGGGGGTGTCAGTAGCTCAGTGGTTAAGCTGAGCATCTGGTAAGCCAGATGTACAGGGTTTGATTCGCTATGATGACCACCATTCCTGCCAGGGTGAGGGGCAGGCAATGCCATATAGCATCAGCTGCTGAGTGTCATAAAGCCACAATCCAATCCAATCAAATGGGTCCTCAATGTTGTATTGCCTCTGTATGACCAACACTCTCTGGCAGTATCTGATGTCTGTACAGATATTTTTGCAAATGTGAACAGAAAGTAAGTGTTTGAATGTAGTTAAAAAGTGTATTCAACATAACTGCTGAAATCCATGTCATTTGCAAGATATTGTTATATTTGGAATTGGTCACCCTGTCCATGCCATTGGTGAGAAATGTTGACAAATGTCATTTTGCATATAATGGTATTTGCCAAAGAGATAGAGAAGTATATATTTTGCATTTCAACATTGTGGAATTTCTGTTCTGTTCTGCTCAATTACATGAATTTTATTGGAACAGTATTGACCAGATTTAGTCCCAACTTTTCATTCAGACTCCTCACCATTGGTTGATGCTCACTATGGGAGTTTTTTTAACACCAAAAAAAAATTTCCTCTGGGGTGGAGATGGTTTGTTGATGATTTTTGCCATCTGATATCCTGGTTTTATTGTGGGCACCCTGGAGTTGTTCAAGCCATCATTAATGATGCTCTTGTACTCTATATGTACTCTTGTACTCTCTAATGATGCTCTATAAGTCCAAGAAAATATATTTGTGGTTATTTTCTTATTGGTCACAATCAACCCCACCCAAACACAAAATGTGGCTGGGATAACTGAACATGAATTGGGTGAATCATGCCTTTGTATTATTGTTATGAGATAACTATTATCCACTTCTGCTTGATGGTGAAGTGTTCCTGTCTTCTATACCCAATATCACTCCCCTTCTGGCCTGATACTGAATGCTGTACTGGAGAGCAAGTAAAATATACCTTGGTAGGCATAAGAGTACTCTGTACTGTGGGTTGTTGTAAATAATATGGAAGTAAAGAATTTAAAATTTGTGCTACAGGCCTATACTAAAATAATCAGTTATGCATCCTACATTTTCTCAGTGTGGCATTCTATTTTGATACACAGTTTCTGTTTCCTTCAGAATGGGCGGATTTGCCTCAGCGCCCAAGACCGTAAGCGTGGACAGTGAGGATGACGAGGTGGCATTTCCTGCCGAGTGCACGACAGCCACCGAGCTGGAGGCGTACTGCCGGCAGCAGCTGGCCGGCCTGCCGCCGCTCATCACTCGCACCATGACCGTGTATGATAGTACCGGCGGCGGTGATGTTACACAACAGTTCAGGCTCATGCAGTGGAACGCCTTGTCCCAGGGTGAGTTGGTTGGTGGCTGCTGCTCAATGTCCTCAAATAATTTTTTGGTGGGGTGTGATGTCAAAAAAGCTCTCTTATGCAAAAAAAAAACACAAATATACATTGATATTGCCTTGTTGAGCAATTTTTAATAGCATTTGTTGGTTGTTTCAATCCTTGCTGATGATGATATCAGCAATGTTTCTGCTGTCATTACCAATAGAGAAGTTATGTTGCAAGTAGCCATAAGTGCTGTTAAAACCCAAATATTGTAATTTGCTATAAAGTCAGTGGAACTGAATAATGTCCAAGCATGTGTGGGTCTCCGCTGGAATTTCAGAATTACAGGACACTGCTGCCACCCCTGACTTCTTTTTGTGAGCCATAGTTCAAATAATTGTTGTGGCAAATTGCACTTACATTAAATTGCTCTTGAATCCTCTCCTACATGGGTTTCAGATGCTCCATATTGGAAGTTGCACTCGTTGGTGAAGTCGCTTCACTTTCCCAGAGTATCTGGAAATTGTCTGATGTTTTATGCATTATTTCTCATAGTATTCGCACATAAATCTGTGAAAGGAACGTACCAGGATTCGAACGCCATCGATGTACGAGTTAAGATCGCAAATGTACGGCTGCATCTATGCCAATCACTAGTCAAGTGTTGAGATGGATGTGTGAGATTTATCAGTGGGTAGCCGAGTGTCGAGATAGGTATGGATCGGTGGATAGCCGAGTGTTGACATGGGTAAGTAAGGTGGATCAGTGGATAGCTGAGTGTTGAGATGGGTAAGTGAGATGGATTGGTGGATAGCCTAGTGTTGAGATGGGTACATGGTGTGGATCAGTGGATAGGCGAGTGTCGAGATGAGTGTGTGGGTTGGATCAGTGTGGGGACGAGTAGTCTAGGGGTAAGTTGTCCGTCTCACAATCGAAAGATTGTGAGTTCGAGTCTCGCCTGTCTATACTCTTCGCCCGCGACCAATCGGCGTGAGAGATTGGCGACGCTACAGAACCCAACGGTCGACGTGTCGTTAAACCAATAACCACCACCAGTTTGATCAATGGATAGCCGAGTGTCGAGATGGGTGTGTGAGGTGGATCAGTAGATAGCTGAGTATCGAGATGGGTGTGTGAGGTGGATTAGTGGATGGCCGAGTGCCAAGCTGGGTGTGTTAGGTGGATTAGTGGGTAGCCAAGTGTTGAGATGGGCGTGTGAGGTGGATCAGTGGATAGACGAGTGTCGAGATGTGTGTGTGAGGTGGATCAGTGGATAGCCGAGTGTTGAGACGTATGCGTGAGGCCGATCAGTCGGTTGGCGTAATCACACGCGTTGGCCATTCTCCAGTGGCCGGTTGTGATATTGGCGCTCACACCTGGCGCGGGTGGGCGTGAAGTGAGCGTGAGCGGTGCGTGTTTCGGGCAGCGCTGGGCGTGCACAACGACAACTTCGTCCGGTGCCCGCCGGCGGCGCTCGACTGGCCGTCGCGGCGCTACCGACTCGTCGAGGAGATCGCCCACTACGCGCCCGACCTGCTCTGTCTGCAGGTGAGACCTGTGCAGCGGGTCGGCGCTCCGCCGCGCCCGACCTGCTCCGTCTGCAAGTGAGACCTGTATAGCGGGTCGGCGCGTCCGCCGCGCCCGACCTGCTCTGTCTGCAGGTGAGACCTGTGTAGCGGGTCGGCGCGTCCGCCGCGCCCGACCTGCTCTGTCTGCAGGTGAGACCTGTGTAGCGGGTCGGCGCGTCCGCCGCGCCGACCTGCTCTGTCTGCAGGTGAGACCTGTGCAGCGGGTCGGCGCGTCCGCCGCGCCGACCTGCTCTGTCTGCAGGTGAGACCTGTGCAGCGGGTCGGCGCTCCGCCGCGCTGACCTGCTCCGTCTGCAGGTGAGACCTGTGCAGCGGGTCGGCGCTCCGCCGCGCCGACCTGCTCTGTCTGCAGGTGAGACCTGTGTAGCGGGTCGGCGCGTCCGCCGCGCTGACCCGCTCCTCGGCGAAAGCAGCCTCGCACACGAGGCCGGCCGCACAGTGGCTTGATGTTGGTTGGCGGCTGTCGGCTGGCATTGTTCGTGAGACTGACGGTCTGCTGTGGGTCAGCATGGGTGACACCCAGTGTTGAAAAAGGGGCCCTTTTTTTTTTATTAATACAAAAAAAAAAAAAAAAAAAAAAAAAAAAAAAAAAACTTGCATTGGTGGAAGAAAAAAAACTTAATAAGAAAGAAAATTAAATTAAATAAAACAATATGATAACTTGGGTGGAGAGGAAAATTCAGTCATACTGGGTCCCCTACCACATGAAGTTTCAGTATAATTGAGGATAATAACATTTGTTATTTCGAGTCATCTGTAGGCACATTCCAAGAGGAGGCAGAGTAAAGCCGAAAATGAGATGCCAGCCAGATTGAAGAATATCAGTTTGCTAGCATGCACAAGTACAACATATGTCGATGGATGGCAAAATATGGATCACTGCAGTCTGAATATGATCTTAATGCCACTGAACATTCCATATTTCACAACATTCCATCTTCCATATCATTCCATAACATTCCATTTGTGCATGTGCGATTTATGGTGAGGTGCAGGTGAATTAATAAACAGCCACCAGTGCATTCATGTGTATGTTCTCCATTTGTGGACAAACCTCAGAACAGAGTCCAGATGTGCTCAGAAGAATGTATGGATGAACACCAAGAGCTATAGTGGCATCCACACAACTGGTAAGCCACAAAGTGTAGCACTTCCCCAAATCTCCAAAATACTGGTGGATATGAGCCATGTTTTGCTACAGCATAGGAATTGTCATGGGCACTATTACTTTTCCACACATGTTTTACACACAGTTTGCCTCCATGAAGCATACAAAGGTATTAGGTTTGGCTAAATTATGCTAGATTATTTTTTTGGTAAGTTATCCATTCATCAAATTCCTTTCGGAATCATTCAGAATATAAAAAAGTTTTTTAATTTTTAAAAACACTCGGGCTAGCATAGGCTGTTTAGTTAGCATAGGCCATTTACTTTTCATTTCTTAATTCATTTTAATACTTGAATTAATTGCTTATAAAATTTTTTTTTAAAAGATTTTCTTGCATCCAGTTAGGCTGCAGCTTTTTCTTCATTTATAACATCACATTTCATGGTATATTTCCCAACCAAACCTGAGCCACTTTTTTGGTGTCATTTTGTACCCAACTGCACTTGCCAAAAAATGTGCAGTACATCATGTAAGTACCTACATTATGAACATATTCATAATCTTTGCAAGAAAAATAAATTTCAAGAAATCAAATCACCTTAAACTGCAAATTTGTCCATTCAGAAAGTCAGACCAGAAATGTTAAGAGTATAATGGTATTCAATGGAGAATATGGACAGGATGCACCTAATAATTCCTGAACATTTCATGAAAGCACAAATAATGCTTGAATGCATGCATATCTATAATATCTGCAGTCAATGTGCACTGAAGAGGCCCAGCCCCCATTTTGAAGGAAAACATTCACGCTTCAAAATTAAACTGAAAGTGAAAACAAAATTTTGAAGTGAAAACAAAATTTTCCAGACAAAAGCAAAGCAATCAGTTTTGTTCATTTCTACGCTTGTCGGCAAAACATCGCAGCAATTAATATTATCATGTCCTGCTCCTTGTATTATCTGAAGATTTCCCGTCACACAACACAAGCTTACAGCTTTGGTTTATCCAAATCAATAACTCGAATTACCGCGAAGATATTTGATATAGGTAAGTAGGTAGGCACCTACATAGTCAGATAATACAACCTCTAATACCTCGAGCCAAACACGCAGTCAATTCCTTCCAGATGGCAGCGAAAACTTTAAAGAAAATCCTTCGTTGAATAAAAACCACTACGGTCCGCTAACCAAATATAGGAATTCACCTTCACCAGCCCGACCGCGTTCTTGGATTCAATGAGTTCACCGCTCTCCATCTCCCACTCCGGCCGGAGCTATTTGAACCATTGCCACGAAAAGCCATGGATAATGCATTTTTCTTGGTTCCTTGGAGAATGATATGTTCTGCATCAATTGGATGGATAAAACTGTTCATATTTATATTATTAAGCAGTCAGGAGCGATGTACATAAAAGATATCGGAAGGATTTTCCACATGAAAATTGCCTGAATGGTACCAAAACGTTCCTAAAACCTGCTTACACTTTGCTCCAAAATGAAGACCCATAGAACCAGAAATTTCACCTTCTTTCGATTTCATGACTTATATTGTTTCTGAATTTCATCAACAAGCGGGAATAGTTGCATTCATGCCACCCGACCGCGAGGTTTCCCACCCGGACAAATTCAGATTTACGCGTGTTGACCTAATTCTCTACACTCTTATAAGCTTCATTCTGATCCAATTATTAATTTCTTCCCACAGTCCTGAATTATTAATTGAGAAAAAAGTTCCTGTAATTCTCTTGGCAATTTTTTAACTTATTTTTATTTTTTGGTATTTCATAGCAATCATGGCGCGAAATGAGACGTTAATTTCCGCTCGTCCGTGACGATAGTCTGTTTTACAGCAGCAATTTGCTCGCCCGTCTAGTCGCTTTTCATCCTTCCAAATCATTCCTTGCTTCTACTAAACATTCCAGACATGAACTAAAAAGTGCATTGAAATACATTTAATATTAATAAGGATTGACTTCAATATTTTTTCAGCTTTCTCATTTGAAAAAAAGAAAATTTCAGGTGACACCCGACACACTAGGTCTGTCAGACGTCCAGCGGTATACTATTCGCCATGACTGGCGAGACTAGCACACAGGGTTTGTCACGCATATAGTGGTTTGTCATATTGGCCGCTTGGCGCTGAAGGTTGGACGTAAATCAACTAACCTTGGCCGCAACTGTAAGCAACTTGGGGACGAATGAGCTTGTTAATAATTCACAAGCTGAAAGTTATCCAAGTGATAGCTGAAAGTGGTATACAGCGCTAAAGGCGAGTTCTTGGTCCATTTCCATCTTTAGGAAGCAATCCATTCATACGACTTTGCTGCCGGTGTGAGAGTGACTATCCAGTTAAATGATTGGCTGGAGAAGCTGAGACGATTGCATCCATTTTTTCGTCAGGCAATGGGTTTCAGAGGTCAGTGTTCCGTCCTTGTAACCCTGTGCACCTATTCAGATGACGAATGTGACCCCCTGTCGGTGCTGTTTGTTGTCAGGCCGGACGTTAGGCTGAGTAGGTGGGGTGATCCACACTTCACCACACGGCGTACATGCAGGTACGCTGCACGGCAGGTATCACGCGTCATTGTCGCATGTAACGTGGTTCCATTTTCTCAGTAGCATTACCTGACGTGGCTGTCCGCTACTGGCGATATGCTCGTCAACGCCTTCCAACAGCGTCCCGCGATACCTCGCGAAGTCCGTCGGCGTCGCTTTGTGAACAGCCGCAGCGACGGTGTCATCACAACGCTCACTGCCGCAGGAGGTCGACCACTTCAACTTCTTCAAGAAGGCGCTGGGCACCATCGGCTACGCGGGCGTGTTCTTCCCCAAGCCGGACTCGCCGTGCCTCTACATCAAGGGCAACAACGGGCCCGACGGCTGCGCCGTCTTCTTCCGCACCGACAAGTTCGAGCTGCTGCAGACGGACACGCGGGTCATCGAGGTGTGGAAGGTGCAGAGCAATCAGGTGGGTGTCGATCGCCCGGGCAACCGCAGTGCCTCGACGCATTGGTTTGGTGTTGTGGTGGGGTACGACGATGTACAATTCGCGGAGGATTTGATCCAGACAGACTGAATTAGGTGTGGTCGAATGAGTGTGCGCTTGAAATGAGTGCAAACATCATCGTGTTATTTTTCTTTCCGATGATCGTGATCCGATGCGATCAAGCTATACTATTGAATATTGCTGAACGTTAACGAGCACCATTCCCTGCATCCTTGACATGCGCGATGCAGTTAATCAGTCAACGAAGATAACTGGCTTCCTTGATATCTACGTGTGTATTTGGAAGGTCGTGTGGTGTCGCCGTCACGTACCGGTGCCGCCGTCAGGTGCTGGTGTCGTGTACCCTGCAGGGCCTCCGCTTCGGCTCAGTATGACCCGTGTGGTGCCGCCGCCAGGTGCTGGTGCTGTGTACGCTGCGGGACCGTCGCTCCGGCCGCGAGTTGTGCGCCGCCACCACACATCTGAAGGCCCGCCCGGGCGCCTTGCTGAGCGCCATCCGCAGCGAGCAGGGCAAGGACGTGCTGGCGTTCATCGCGTCGCACTGCGCCGGCCGGCCGGTGCTGCTCTGCGGCGACTTCAACGCCGAGCCGAGCGAGCCGGTGTACGCGACCGTGACGGCCGGCGACCGGCTGCCGCTGGCGTCCGCCTACCGGCAGGCGCAGGGCGCCGAGCCGGCCTACACCAGCTGGAAGATCCGCGCCTCGGGCGAGGTCTGCCACACGATCGACTACATCTTCGTCAGCGCGGGCCGCTTCAGCGTGGACGCGCTGCTGCCGGCGCCGAGCGGCCAGCTGCTGGGCGAGACGCGCGCGCCCTGCTTCGGCTACCCGAGTGACCACTTCTCGCTGGTGGCCGACCTGCGGCTGCGCGACGGTTAGCGCGGCCCGACCCGCGTCTGTCGGCGCCCGGCCACACGCCACACGCTAACGCTACACGCTTGCCATGGTTTGCTGGGCGCTGGTGCGCCGAACCAGGCCGCACCGAGCGATGTCCGTCCGCGTGCCGCGCCCTCGACCGCCCAGAGAGCTGCCGCTGGCTCGTCTCTTGCGTCCACTGCAGCCGGTGCGCCTGGGTCACGTGTGTCGCCAGCTTGAAGCAGCCGCCACCGACACTGAGAAGCTTTATGGGGTGGGGCATGATCGCCTCATCGCCTTGTACCTCATCCTTGCCGACGGCCACAGCTTACAGATAGTGTAGTTATTTTAGTCGGTGACGACTTGAGCGTTCCTCGTAAGTGTTGGGTGTCTACCTACCGCCTGTGATCAGCTGACAACTGTAGGACCGTTGTCGGGGAGAGGAGAATATACACTCCACATTTACCGATGGCTGCATAGAGGTCTGAAACTTGGTGAATCGGCCCATGTCGAGCAGCGACAACCTGTATATGAGTGCTGACGACCTCGTGTGTTAAGGTCAAAAAGCACCAAGTACGGGCTCACGTGGAGTTTCAGAGCACCGTACGCTGGCCCGCGTCCAGGTGGTGCGATCTTCCTGAGCGGAAGATATCTGTATTAGTACGCCGTTCTCTCGTGTGTACAGCTGCCTCGCGCTCGCGATTTATGCCGTATTTATCAATGTGATTTGCAGTGTTTGCATGCACTAGTGATCGCGTCAAACGGCAGTGAAATACACATAAATGTATGAATGTACCATTTATTGTCGCTGAGAGCGGGATGAAATCACTCCCGCGAAGTAGACAGGATAAAAATGTCAGACGGAAAGATGGCTCAGACAGCAAGGTTTCAGTCATTTACCACACGAGGTGGAAAATTTAATGGAAATATTACACACAAGAAACAGATGGGATGTTTATTTACAGTCAAACCTATCGTCACGGTGGGAGTCACCTAGCGGGCCGCACAACTCGGAATATCAGGTTGCTCGCACCACTACAGCACTGCATTCGTGCGCGGGCACCGCACACACGTAACATAGTGGCCGAAATGGGCATACGCGGGCCCGCCAAACTTGCCAGTTATCGCCCCACTTACATCCGCCGTGACACCGTGCCATGTTTACCGTTGCAGTAATTACGAGCGAGCGCAAGGCCGGGGTGGAAAGATGTCTCAGAACCTCAATAACTTGATGGTGCAACGTTTCTTCCCTGCTTTTTCATCATTTTCTACTTCGATTTTGACAAACTCTGAGCGCAATACTTTTTCCGCGGTCCTCCCATGCTTTGTCCCAGCTGTGTGGCCGCCTGCACCCCATGGGGTCGCTGCAGGTGGTGTGGCGCGTCAGCCATACTGACCGAGACCGTGCCACTGCTGCCTCTGCAGACAGCTGTGTGTCCGGTCTTATGCCTGCTGCACAGACGCTCCTCCGCCCTCTAGCCTCACCCGTCCGGGACATCGAAGGACAGGCTACGCCGATGCAAATATCGAAGTATGTTTAAGTCGGATTCGAATTCCATCATCGCTCACTTGTTGGGTGAAACACAATCCCAAGTTGGGCTCTGTATGTACCAACATCAATTAGGATGAGCATGAGATTTGCATATTTTATAGCGAATACAAGTTAACTATTCGGTAAGACCACGACTGCTTAAGAACACGTTCGATCAATGCAGATACGCCGGTCAACCTAGCTTCAACACCTCCCCGTTCACCCTTCCCTTCCGTAGAATGGTATTCGATGAGCCATCCAATCTCCCTGTACTCAGGCCCTGTACCACACGATGAAATTGTTCCAATGAGCCATACAACCGCACTGGATCCTGACATTGATGATGATGAATTGGAGTTTAGGGGCGCGTCGACTACCAGGGTCATTTTGCGCCCATGGATCCTGACATTGCAGATGATAAATGAGACGATGAACCCATCACACACATACACAAACAAATGTGTTGTGAAACAGTTGCACATTCAGTTCATAAACCATATCTAGGCACTACGTTTTACCCCTCTTAGGTGTGCGTTGACCGTTATTGTTGCCGGTTTTCCGTTTTCCCGTTGACACATTCTTTCCGGCGTTCTTGTCGTTGTGTTTGCCTGTATCTCTATTAGTCATTTTGTCGAGAGCTTCCTGTGCCTCCTGTGGATCCAGTCCACCTATGATAAGGTCTTTCAATTTGTTGATCCTGCGCCGCTCCACCACCTCGCTGTCCACCACCTTCAGTTCCTGCGCCCGCTTCGTCACCTGCACCTCAGTCACTATCTTCAGGATTTCTTTGTCTACGGACACAACGATGTTTGTGTCAGCAGATACAATTAACAGCATCATTGACAGCGATGTGCGAAAATTATAAATGGCTGACTGAGGCTGACACAGAGATTCGCTATAAGTTGTGAATAAGAAAATCCACGCACAAACACATCGATTATAAAATGTTCAGCTTCAGCATCGTGACGCAATAGGACAAATATCTGCGTGCTCAGGTGACAAAACGTGACGTGAGCCATGCTCGCCTCAAGCACCAATGCACCACACTGCAGCAACCACAACAGGACTACAGCGGGACCACGGCTCGTCAAAATTTCGCATTACTTCAGATTATTACAGCTTTGTCACCATCGTAAAGGACGCACTTCTCCAAAAGATGACACGCTCGCGAGCGCACCAACGCCCACCACACCCACCGGCGGTCCGGGCCCGCCACGCGCCGCGGCTCAACCGCCACCGCTGCGCACTCACCATCAACCTTGCGCTCCTGCAGCTGGGTGCCGATGGTGGTCTCGATCTCGGCCAGCAGGTGCAGGTCGGTGGGCGTCAGCAGCGAGACGGCCTGGCCGCGCCGCCCGGCGCGTGCCGTCCTGCCCACACGGTGCACGTACTCCTTGGGGATGGTGGGCAGGTCGTAGTTGATGATCAGGTCCACCAGCGGGATGTCCAGACCTGAGAGCCGCCGACACGGACTGGTGTCACGACGCGTACATACGGCACGTACGCATGCACGAACGGTGTGTACGAAGCGGTCGCCGACGAACCGTGTGCACGGGCCGATCGCCGACTGGTGGCGGCTTCGTCGCAGCGGCTACGAACGGCCCGGTGGGGTGGCACTCGAGCCTGTGCGAGAGCTTCACTCACGAGACGTTCCATCGCGACAATCTGGATATGGTGGGTGTAATGGAGATGGTACGAGAAGGCGCCGAAATGGTTGGTTGACGCCGAGTAGGTTGGGGCAGTGCCACCGCATGGTCAGGTTGAAGACACGCAACATATGTCAACGATAAATCAGGCTTAAGGTGATTGCAAACTTTCTGTTTCTGACAACATTGCTGTTCATCATAAACAACATAATTCGTTCCATAACACGTCCACGATCCACCTGACCACACCCCACATATATCTGAGTCACACTTCACTACAACCGCAGCCACTTGACGTCCACACTTGTTGATTCACCACACAGCAAACTTCACACCGCCGCACTATAATTGTAATTTGCTTTGATGTGAATGATGATTGAACAAACTGATTCTGACACCACACTTTTAACCTTGATCACTTCTTGTATTGCTGCTTTAATGCTTTCACGAGAGATAAGCTATCCTTTGATGTCAGCTCTGACATTTGGTAAAACCAGATCATTTTGAGGTCCCCTGTACCACACTACACTTGCTGCATCAGCCATGTACATGCTCCCACTTATACCTATGCTGACAGCCAGATCTCTGTTCTCACACAGTCATATGCTGCCACAGTAATACCCATGCTGCCACAGCGACACTTTTGCTGCCAGTTTTAGCTCTATAATCACACAGCCATGCCTCCACCGCCACATAGCCTGATCTACGTTGCCATACATCCATACCCAACTGTCAAGGTCGCACCTCGTCCACCAGCGATACCAACACCACCGGAGCCACACCTCTACCGCCAGCGATATCAACACCACTGGGGCCATACCTCTGCTGCCAGCGATACCAACACCACTGGGGCCATACATCTGCCACCAGCGATACCAACACCGCCGGAGCCATACCTCTGCCACCAGCGATATCAACACCGCCGGAGCCATACCTCTGCCACCAGCGATAGCAACACCACTGGGGCCATACCTCTGCTGCCAGCGATACCAACACCACTGGGGCCATACCTCTGCCACCAGCGATACCAGCACCACCGGAGCCATACCTCTGCCACCAGCGATACCGCCACCACCGGAGCCATACCTCTGCCACCAGCGATACCAACACCGCCGGAGCCACACCTCTACCGCCAGCGATATCAACACCACTGGGGCCATACATCTGCCACCAGCGATACCGGCACCACCGGAGCCATACCTCTGCCACCAGCGATAGCAGCACCACCGGAGCCATACCTCTGCCACCAGCGATAGCAGCACCACCGGAGCCATACCTCTGCCATCAGCGATACCAGCACCACCGAAGCCACACCTCTGCCGCCAGCGATAGCAACACCACCAGAGCCATACCTCTACCGCCAGCGATATCAACACCACTGGGGCCATACATCTGCCACCAGCGATACCGGCACCACCGGAGCCATACCTCTGCCACCAGCGATAGCAGCACCACCGGAGCCATACCTCCGCCACCAGCGATAGCAGCACCACCGGAGCCATACCTCTGCCACCAGTGATACCAGCACCACCGAAGCCACACCTCTGCCGCCAGCGATAGCAACACCACCGGAGCCACACCTCTACCGCCAGCGATATCAACACCACTGAGGCCATATATCTGCCACCAGCGATACCGGCACCACCGGAGCCATACCTCTGCCACCAGCGATACCAACACCGCCGGAACCATACCTCTGCTGCCGACGTCGGTGGTGAAGAGCACGCGCACCGTGTTGGACTTGAACTTGGCGAGTGAGGCGGTGCGCTCACGCTGCTTGACCTGGGAGTGCAGCACAATCGAGGCTAGCCCCATCCGGTTGAGCGTCATCGCCATTACAGTGCTGGACCTGTGAGGAGCATGTGGGGATCAGTGTGTGTCCTGGCCAGTGGGTCAGCATTACCGATGTGGTGGTGGGTGTTCTAGGGCGCATCGACTGTGTCAGCGTCATCGACATGACAGAGGTGGATCTCCTGCGCGGAGCGTGTGTGGGCCTCAGTATGCATGAGCAAGAGGGTTGACATAGTCACATGCTGTAGAACAAGGGGATGGAGTATATGATCGTCACAGCATTCTGCTACTGCGCGACACACAGCTGCAGGGAGGATTCAAGGACAACGTGACATGACTTACAGACCAATACATGCCTGATTATCACTGAAGCATGTGATCTTCCTAAGCAGTGACTAGGTCATGTTTTAGACAACCTCAATGTTAATTTTCTTCCCATGTATGGTGGATTATGAGTGTAGTAGAACCTAGAACCTTGGGCTCTTTTACGACGCATTCAACCGCTAGGCTACATTGCGTCGCCAACATCTCACGCTGATTGGTCGCGGGTAGACTCGGTAATGCTGTCGGTTGTCACATTCTAATCCACAATCTTAGAATCAAGAATCCGACGCTCTACCAACTGAGCCACTGCGGCCCCCTACGAGTTTTTTTTTAATCGCAGCTATGGCTCTTATCTTCCCCATAATTAATTGTATTTGACTACCGCAACAATGAAGAACCCCTGTCGTTTCACTGCACATTCCCTCAGTCTGCTGTGGCAGGCAACAGGATGGCCACGCACTCACCGACACTTGTTGGTGAAGACGATCACCTGGCCCGTCTGGTTCTGCACAAAGTCGTGCACCAGGTGCACTAGGGTGGGGTCCTTGACGTCGCGTGCACACAGCACGTACCACTGGGTCAGCTGGTCGACGGTAGCCAGCGCGCCCATGTTCTCGTAGTAGAAACACTGTGCAGGTGTCGGGTGTCAGCTGTTCTCATCTCTCACTCAGTTGCACCAGTCAGATCAGGTCAATCAGTTGAAGCAACTTTGTAAAATTCAAACCAAGTAATATTAAATGGTGTAGGCCCTGCAAGACGATCCACTGTTCAATTGCCTGGGAATAAACCTAATTTCACTTTTAGTACATGACTGGCAGTGCGATCAAGGGAGGATGGTGAAATTATTAAATCATACAAAAACAAAAATATGCTGAAACCACTACCATCACCTGATAAAAATAGCTTAGACAGAGCCACACTGGCAGTCCGGTGATCTGAAACATTGTCAGCATGATTTCGTTGTCCAATGTTCAGAGACGAATCATGAAAGTGTATCGCTACGAGCACATCGTGACACGATCTACCAATCTATTCATGTCTAAAATTTGCACCCACCAAAGGGCTCGTAAGTCACTGTTACTGCTTGGTTTGCTTTGCTGCCTCCAGCCCATTTTGAGGCGACATTGATGACCTAAGCTTCAAAAACACAACCTCCCTCAACGCCAACCCCACTTCATTAATCAGCCAGGCATGACAGCCAGCCATGCCGACACCAGTCACGGGGGTGCTGCCACCTATACCTCGTTGTTGGCGATGCCCTCAAGTTGGCGCAGCGTGTCGTTGCAGGTGGCGCTGAAGAGCAGCGTCTGCCGGCGCTTGGGCAGAGCCGCCATGATGGTCGACAAGTCGTCGTCAAAGCGGCCGGCAATGAGTCGGTCCGCCTCATCGAGCACGAGGAACTTGACCCGTCGCAGTGAGAAGGTGTTGCACGCCGTCAGGTGGTCCACCAGTCTGTGGGGAGTGGACAGCTTCATCAGCTGGGACCCGACGACATCGACATTGCTCACCAAGCTGTATGGCAGGTAGCTGGTGGTTAGCATTGCCCACTGAGATGCTCCAACTGCCACTGCAGTTGGTGTGTAACGGGTAGCTAGTGGTTAGCCTTGCTCACCAAGCTGCACCAAATGCACAGTATGGGCCACTTCATTCCAAAATGGTAGATGGCGTTTCCGCCGACATACTAAATGTCGCCATCATCGTCAAACGATGCACCCCAGCAGCGTTACACAGCATACTGCGACAACGCGCAGCGTCCGACAGCCCGAGTCTCTGGCAGTTTGGCTGGAGTCATCAGTTGAATGGGATAGCATCACGTCAGTACTGGGAGGGGAGGGTCTGCGGAGGCAATGAGCGAGAACAAGAGATATATCAAACAAGCACCAGGAAGGGGAGCAAGTCAACACGATGGGTAGGGGAATGAGACGTGCTTCGCGGTTGAAAGGGAAGACCAAAAGGGTTAAAAACTGCCGCAATGGAACATGTCAGTGCTGATTCACATATTCTACTATTTTGAGTCTACGATTCGTCAAATGCTTGTAATAACTCACAGGATTCACCTTTTTACAAATTGGTATTTTTAACTTCCTGGACGTTGACTTTCACATCCTATTAGACTTTACATGTGAGACCTAACTCAAACAATTCAAAACTTCACATTAATTTCGAATACTTACATTTCCCGGAGAAGAACAGGGCGCTCCATACGAGGGGAAGAACAACGGGTATGCACAACTGATGAAAGGCTGAGGTTGATGACAAATGATCCGGTTCAAGGGCCTCCGGAGATGATGAGTTTGAGTTGGAGAAAGTTGGCAGGAGGGTCAGTACCAGGGCCAGCAAGAGGATCCGCATAATGAGGCGAGCATGGGTCAGCACGAGGGTCCATATCAGGAGGTCAGTATCAGGTCGGCATGAGTCAGCAGGAAGGTCAGTATCAGGTGTGGAAGGACCAGCAGGAGGGTCAGCATCAGGAGATACGCAGGGGTCAGTATCAGGTGGGGAGGGTCAGCATGAGGGTCCATATCAGGGAGTTGGCAGGGACCGGCAGAATTGTCAGTATCAGGTTCGACAAGAGTCAGCAAGAGTGTCAGGAGGTGGGCAGGAGTCAGCAGGAGGGCCAGAATCAGGGAGTCGGCGGGGGTCGGCAGCGGTGCACGCCGGACACCAGAGTGTCTCCACCAATGTCTCAGACGAGTGCCGGGCGGCGCGGCCGGCCGACACCGCCGTCACCCACCTGCCCGGCGTGGCGATCACCACGTGCGGCCTCTGCTGCAGCAGGGAGCCCTGCTCCACCATGTCCTGGCCGCCGATCACCACGGCGTCCTGCAGACCGATCGGACGGCCCAGGATGCGGAACTGGTCGGCGATCTGCAGCGCCAGCTCCCGCGTCGGCGTCAGCACCAGCGCGAAGATGCCTGGCCGCACGCGTGTCACGTCGTCAAGTCGTCACGTCACACCCACACATAGTGACGGCGGCTCACTTGTTGATCAGTTCTCAATTGGCTACTCAATGAGAACTGCGGTGATGTGGCCTGATACATTCAAATGAGCCAAGGAAGAACATATGATGGTCACAGAGGCTAACCTTCAGACATGATAGTTGTATGCACTTCATGCAATGCTAGGTCCACAACATGCCCAGAGATAACAAATATAAAATCTTGTTTGTGGTGAAACAAGAGAAACTGCATGCACACATTCTTCGGAGGATTTTCCCAGCCGTTGTTTACGAGTGGCAATCAGGAGCAGCGCAAACCTGTGAGTGGATGCCGAACTGGCCATACTGTTGAGCACTGAAATACTTGGCATACAGCAAGACGAGGAAGTGCACAAATCTTTAAAAGATATCCATTCTCTCTTGGGAAAAAAATACCAGGCAAGAAAATGGCAACGGTATTGCCAAAGATGGAACTGTGACACGTGTAAAATACGGTCATTAGTCCTCCCCACATGTTTGTAGACAGCATAAGAAACACGTTATGTTTGGCATGCATCACATCAAATATTAATATTAAAGGTTGTCGTGTCACATGTTGAGGAGGATCGACTAATTCAGCATCACTTGGGGGCACATGACAACACAAGAAGAATGGGTGTCTGCCCTGACCACAGTTTTAACCAGGTTCCGATCACACACAAACGCCGTGCATCTTCAACAGCTTCCATATGAGAACTAGATTGGGGAAGTACTTAACCCCGGCCCGGGAGCAGGTCATTACACAGCCCCCCCCGGCCCCTGTTTTCTGTAGGTGGCGAAAAACGGCGCAAGTTAGCGAGTCGAAATTTGGCATACCCTTCCCTACATCAATTTGGCATGCTGTGTGAATATTCTGAGGTCCAGTCATCCATGGCCAATGAGTCAGCCATGTCAAATGAGGCCACATCCAAAGATGTTCAACCAGTTGTCACATTTTAATGGGTAAAGATATTGAAATGAAACTTTCTGCATTTGTTTACCTTTAGGGATGAAACGAATGCACCAGGGGAATTGTGCAAATTTTCGTTTTTCATTGCTTACTAGTTATGCAGATTTACCTATTGGGCTAAAATTGATGATTGCGGCTAAAGTAAGCACTTTTATTGGGGCAAGTTGACTTAAAACAACGTTTCTTGGTCCACTTTACCATTAAAAGAGAAATTCAAGAAAATTGAAAACTGGAATTTTTTAGAGAAAAAAATGTTTTGTGGTTTTTCTTCAACCATTTTGGGCATGGCAGATTTTGCCTTCCTTTTCTGATTCCCAAAAAATTGTTTCTGAAGATATCCCCAACTTGGAATCCACAGAGCCAAATGCATGACATCAGTCATGATCCCATAGATCTCCTTCCCCCTAGTGACATTTCACACGGCAAGAATAACATAATTTGAAGGTTGCATTGTTCCCATAACCACCACAGTATTAGATCCATAGAACACATGCATAGCTAGCATAGCTTACCATAAGGATCTTCACTGAGCTTCTCAAGAATGGGCAGAGCAAATGCCAGTGTTTTGCCAGAACCCGTTTTAGCACAGGCAATGCAGTCAAACCCTTCCAATATTTTTGGAATCGTCTTCAGTTGTACATCTGTTGGTGTTCTAAGACCTGTGAACAATAGATGGGCACACATTATTGAATGCTTCTTTTCACGGAGCCTCAGTTCCCTAAAAGCAGTCTTTGAACATTGCACCAACTTACCCTCACTGATTCCCATTCTCAGGGTATGTAAGGGGAAAGGTTGGGATCAACTGGCGGTTCTGTGGAGTGCTGGAGAACTAAAACAAAAACGATTGTGTTACTTGTGTGTTGGGATACAATCTCACAAATGACACCTAACTTTGATGTCTCGGCTCGCTGGTTGCCACTCAAGGCCGTAGGATATGCTGGATTTCATACAACATTTTGAGTTCAATTGCGAACTATAACAAATCTATAACTGCTATACGTTTAACACTCGCACGTCCGGCGGTCCGCGCCAACTTCGTCAGTCCGGGGGGGCAGATGCCTGCCCCCCAAAGGATCTCTAAAACTATGCTAGCTGGCGACAAATGGAAAACGGCGTTGGATAGCTCGTGATAGGCTCTATCAAAAGTGTTTGATCATTTGTTTCGCTCAGGTCAATATTGAAGTCACTGGGTCACAATGATAAATTATTAGTGAAATAAGGTGGAATATACCACCTATTGAACAATGAGGAGACGTCCTGCCTAAAGAAGCATCGACATTGTGCCTCTTGATGTGCGTTTATGGAGTCCCCATGCCTTGTTTCTAATGGTGGTTTGTGTGCAAGTATTATGCTTATGCTCACCATTACATATTGTAATACATACAATCTTGTTCCTGACACGATTCCAAGTAAAGAAATTACACGTGATGTGGTCTACCATTTAAGATAATTTGCTGATGGTATGGCATTCTCATCATTAACATTAAAATAAATATCCCTGTGTTAGGTTCTCCCAAAATAAATGGAAAAAATGCACATATAAGCAGGCTATAGGCTCAAAATTTAGTTTGAAGGACTTAAACGATATTCTAAATGACATCGTTTCCATTGGGAATTTCGACATGTTAGTGGACTCGTTTCGACATCTGACACCTTACGAAAAACCAATATTTTAACGCTGCTGGGTCGTCATAGGTCAAATTCGACCAGATTGGGTGGGACTCTCAGATATTGACACATATCTCAGGACCTGCAACAGATAGAAACAAACGGCGAAAGCTAATCGACAGTCCTTGAAATGTTCTATCGGCAATAGGTGGTGTGATTTAAGGTCAGGTCAACCGAAACTATGACCTGAGGTAAACATCATGAAGTAGTCTAGGGAGGGCATGCAATGTATCAATCGACACGTCTTGGCGATACAAGCACAATGACGGTAATTTCAGCCTTCAGCTCAACAGTGCGATGTTTGATTATTATTTGGGCTTAAGGGGGGTTAGAGCTCATATGCAGTGCGATGTAATGTGCAGAAAAGTGCTAGTGATCTCAGGTGACCCTAGACGACCTTGGTGAGGTTACTGAGCAAAAATATCAGCAGCAACATTGAGCATATTTTCAAACTACATGCTACAACCGTTGTGAGGCAATTCCGAGAGCAAATATGTAACCAGGAAACATTTGTATATTTTACCATAGCCCTATAATGGGGGAAGCCATGGTCGCGACCTGACCGCAGGTCAATGCTACGAAAAAACGCGAGATATATATTATGGTCTCTAATGAGATCATGACACGCTATAAATTTGAAATCAATCGATCAATCATTGTGGAAGTTATGCCACCTAGAACTCCGAGGGATGTTGGGTTACTTTGCCTGACTTGGTGACCTGGGCTGAGATGGCCCAGGGTTAAAAATGTATGAGGATATGCAGAAAAGACTAATGAGCAGCCATGTCGGGTTTGGCCTTGCTAACCCGATTAGTATGGCGCCAAATTTGGAAAAACTGCAGGGGGGATATCTGCCCCCCCCCCAGATTTGTAAGTGTTAAAAGGCAAACCAGGTCATAATATTGTGAGATGGTAACAATATGCAATTGCCAATTGCCAAGCATAAATGCACAAATGCCATGCTATAAATTTTGGTTCACCCATCATAAATTATGTCTTCATTACTATGACAACATATCCCTAGACTACAACTGTGAGACAGACCACCTAACCCTAGGTAGGTTGCCTCATCCTCTGCACACAGTTTGAGGGAAAAGGTGGAATTGCCTTTCACACATCCTTCCTGCATCCATCAGTGTTCAAGGATTTTCCTTACTTCCTCCTGGGAGAATTGTGCAGATGCATTGTCTTCACACACTACAAATTTAGCTAACTGCTCACTGGGTTGTTGCTCAGGGGAGTTATAAACCTAAACATGCAGACAACATCAAAATGTCATCCACCCTAGCTGCATAACAAAAGGTCTGTATAACTAGCAATCACCTACCAAACCTGAAGTGTCTTTTGTTGTCTGGAGAATGATTGGGCACACCCACAAAACCCAAGGAATTATGGCAGTTCAATAGCTAACTTTGGGTTTCACTGTTCATCTTTCAGAATTGAAAAAGAACATGTGCAGTACATGAGCATATAGCTATACATTAATATCATATATTGCATTGTACAGTACATAGAAAACTTACCAATAGTCTTAAGCTGCTGCACAGCCCAGGAAGATAGCTTCAGGTCTGCAAATGACATTGCTGCTCCTGAAAATTGCAAAAATGAGAGGATTAATTCAGTTTTATATAACATGAACATCATCTGAGCTTATCAGTTGCCAGTTGGAACATGTTTTCATTATATGTATATTTGGTATCACATACTGAGATATCTTGGCCAAATCATCTCAAAACCAATTTTTTGGAGCTTAGATGTTACTGTGGCTAAGAAAAGAAATTGCATACAGAATTTATGTGAGCATCATAACATTCATATTATTGTGCTTTAAAGTTGCCAGACAATTCATACCCTCATTTTACCTCCATAATACAAAGAAAGTGGCTAGGATTTGTTAGCTTGTTATGTTAGATTTCTTCAACTTGGAATGTTCATAGGTCTATATTTCCCCCCAAAAAACAATGTTTTTTTTCAAAAACAGATTAGGCTGGGTTAGGTATGTTGGATTAGGTTTTTATGTGGAAAATTGAAGACAAAATTGTTCAAATTTGTCCAACTTTGTATTTTAATTTTATCAAAGGGATGTTATGCTAACTTGAGTTAGCTTATACTCAAAAATAATTTTTAAAAAATTTTTTTTTAAAAAAAAAAAAAAAAGGAAAAAAAAAAAAAAAAAAAAAAAAAAAAAAAAAAAAAAAAAAAAAAAAAAAAAAAAAAAAAACCTTTAGTTGGCAGGCAAAATAACAAACCAAAATGGGCATAGACTTAAGTAATATAAAATAAAAATTTCAAATAGAAAAGGGTAATATAACCTAACTTAACCTAACCTAAAAGGGTAATATAACCTAACGAAATAGTATTGTACTTATTTCTAAAAATCATAAGCAATTTTTTTAGTGAACATGACTAATCTGCTTTTTGTTTTTTTTTTACAGCACTCCAACATGCAAGAGTAGCCCAACCTATTGCTACCTAACCAAAATAACCCCTTTTTCTTACTTCTTGGAGGTAAAATGTACACAAAACATGTTCTACATCAAGTGCAGTAATACCAAAATAAATGGGGGAACACAAATTCCTATATGCTTTCCTGATTATTGGGTAAAATTAGCTTGCCATTAATTTTGAATCCAAGAGTGTGAAAAGGTGAGTGGAAAATTGTTAATGACATTAGAAGGTAAGAGCACAAACTCATTTCCAGTTTCCTTCCATTGCCAACTCATAGTAATAAAGTGTTTATAGACTTAATAAGAACCACAAGGGCCCATCTGGTCTGTAAATGACATTTGATATAAATTAAGGTGATGAATCATCCTCCCATGTGCAACTTTATCAAAAGCTTTGCTGAAGTCTAAGGACACAATATCCATTCTGCTTTGATTGTCTACTTCTGTAGCAACATACTCTGTGAACTCCAATATGTTAGTTAAACAAAACCTTCAAGATTAAAATCTGTGTTCAGCATCCCTTAAAAGATTGTGCCCATCTGGATGAATCTGAACATTCTATCTACCCAGATTTTCCATCTACTCAAATCTAGCAGTCTTGGGAAACTAGTTCACAAAGTAGTTCATGGAATGTCCTACACCCATACAATTGCCAGGAAAACTGCATAGCAAATCATGAAATGGCCCATAAACATAGCTATATGATCAACATGGTCGATGTGCCCTAAAGCCCAAATAACTAACTAGGCCCATAAACATTAACAAAACTGGCTAGTTGTTGAAATGCTACCAAGTTATTTGTTAGTGCTTCCATATTATGTTGTTTAAAAACTATGTTTGTTTAAGATGCTACTTTGAATGACTTAAATACAACTATGTAAGAAGCATGTAATTTTTCCAAGTGTAGCTCTTATGGTACACACCTATACTGCATTAGTGTAGAAGAAAACTAGGCCTACATCTCAGGTAGGTACATTTCTGAATTGTGTTAATTTATTTGTCTAAATCTGATTACTGAAATGGTAAATAAAAAACCATCTAAAAGTCCAGAAATACAAAAAGGAGGTGCCCACAACAGAAACAAAACAATACTATCCCCTTCCATAATTTGCTGTCATAAGCATTATATGGATATGCTGTCTAAATCCAGCATTGTAAGACACACATCAAGCATATAATTGGCACCAGTCATTCTAAACAATGACAGAAAAGATTGAGCATACAGTTTGCACCATATTAATATGCATTATGGTTCCCAAATTTCCACAGTTGAATATAAATTGGCACCAGCCTTTTCTCTTACCACTTACAAAATATTGTATGCACCCTTATATGCTTGTCAAGCTACTTGTAAATTGGGTGAATATTATGGGAGAAGATGATGTAAGTATTAGAATAATGATTTTTCATTACGTATGAGATATCAAAGGAAGACAGCAAGATGTCAAAATAGTTGTGGAACTAATGCTTTGAGACAATTGACTAAATGACTGTACCCATTTTGCATTTCTTCTTGCTAATATATATTGCATTCTAAAAATGATTATATGTATTTTTGTTGTATTCTCACACAGAAATACCTAGTTCCTAGAAATATTTAGTTCCTAGTTGGTGGTGGATTGGGGTTTAGGGGTGCATCAACATCAAAGGGTTCTTTTCCACCCTTTCTTTTTTCTTTCTCCTTTTAAAAAAAAAAAAAAAAAAAAAATAATAATAAAGAAAAAAATAAATAACTAACTATACGTTATAAAGTCATAAAGTCATAAAGTGTTAAGGCTTAATAAGGGCCACAAGGGCCCATCTGGGTCAAGCCTGTCTAGAAGATATTAGAAAGTACATGTTCACACCTATCAATTCCAAACCCATGCAATCCCTCCACCTGTGCCACCACAGCCAATCTCATCAGTATGACATCGCAAAGGAAGTTGCCAAATCCACTGCTAGGTACACCCCATATAGTACAACATAATACTAGCATAATGTTATACCCTATATAGCTAGTGAAAATACTCAATATCCCATGCATCACAAGTTAGAATTCAAAAACAACATTTTCCTGTCTAAAAAATTTATCCACCCTACTTTTAAAGACATTCAATGAGGGACTCCCACTGCATCAGCAGGCAGCCTATTCCATTGGTCAACAACCCTTTGACTGAAGACCTGTTGTCGTTTAACTGTCCTGCACCTCATTTTGTCTAACCTGAATTGATGCCCCTATGGGATACTCTAAACTGCAGAGCATCATTCAAATTGACCTGATCTAGCCCTCTAACAATTTTGTACATTTCAATCATGTCTCCCCTTAATCTCCTATACTTGAGTGAGTACATATCTAATGCATTAAGCCTTTCTCCATATTCTAAGTTACTTAATCCACTGACGAGTCTAGTGGCTTTGCGCTGGACTCTTTCTAACATATCTATATCCTTTTCTAGGTAGGGGCTCCATGCTTGTACAGAGTACTCCAAGTGGGGCCGCACATATGCTAAGTACAGCTTTTTCATGACTTCCCTGCTCTTATATTTCACACTTCTATTAATGAGTCCCAGCATTCTGAGTGCCCTATTTCTAGCTGAGATACATTGTTTTTCTGCTTTAAGGTCTTTTGAGACCAACACACCTAAGTCCTTTCCTCTTCAATAACATCCAGTTCCCTCCCTCCCATTTTATAACTGAATGTCTCGCCTGCAGACCCTATATGCATAACCTTACACTTATCATAGTTGAAAGTCATCTGCCATTGATCAGCCCACTCTTTTAGGTCGTCCAAATCTAGTTGAATATTACTAGATTGATCTCTGCTGTTAGCCACTCCTACCAGCTTGATGTCATCAGCAAATTTGAACACTCTATTCCTCAGCCCTACTTCAATGTTGTTCACAAAGATGATAAGAGGAGGGGCCCTAGAACAGAGCCCTGTGGCACTCCACTCAGAACATCTTTCCAACCAGATTTACATCCATTCAATACTACCCTTTGTTTCCTTCCCTGCAACCATGCTTCAATCCAATGTAGAACTTTTCCTACAATCCCATGTTGTTGTAATTGATGAATTAACCTTCCATGTGGAACTTTATCAAAGCTTTGCTAAAGTCCAAGTACACAACATCCATCCTGCTTTCATTGTCTACTTCTTTGGTAACATACTCAATGAACTCCAATAGGTTAGTTAAACAAGACCTTTGAGATCGAAATCCATGTTGAGTATCCCTTAAAGGTTGTGCCTATCAAGATGAATCTGAACATTCTGTTTAACCAGCTTTTCTAGTACTTTGCAAACTAATGAGGTCAAACTGACTGGCCTGTAGTTTCCTACACTCTTCCTATTTCCCTTTTGAAAATTGGTACTACACTTGCATTTCTCCAATCTTCGGTACTTCTGAATACTCCATAGATCGCCTGAAAATGATACCTAGGGGAGTTGTAAGCTTTAGACACTCTACTAAGATCCTAGCATATATTTCATCTGTCCGGAAGCTTTATTAGGTTTTATATTCTGCAACTGTTCTCTACGGCTTCTGTAGTTATTGTAAGATCCTCCAGCATATCACCTGCCATGGCATGGCCTACAGATGTTCCTATTGTACCGAATTATCTTTAGTGAAGACTGATGAGAATTGCTTGCTTGGGATTCCACAATGTCGCAATCATCAACCACTATTTCCCCATCTACCTCAGTGGTCCTACACTACACTTTTTAGCTTAATTTATAAGCTAAAGAATCTCTTACATACCTGCTGAACATTCTCGAGCAAAGTTGATTTCAAGTCTTTTAGATGCTCTAACACACCTCTAACTTTATTTCTAGTATTCTATATGATTCTAGTTTAACCCGTTAGTATCTTTAGTTTCTTGAATGCTTGTTTCTTTGTCGTAATTGCTTAACCCTAGTCAGCCACAGGGTGCTTAACCCTGTTTGATCTAATTTGCCTACTGGGAATGAACCTATCCTGACCCTGAAATAGCTTATCTTTTATCATTGTCCACATTTCAAGCATCAAGCCATTCAATATGACTTCCCATTAATTTCATAAGCTCCTGAACTCACTGTAATTCCCTTTTGTAAAATTCAGAATCAATGTTCTGTTGGTTGCTACCCTTCACATATAATGAAAGCGTATAATGTTGTGATCACTATTACAAGGTCTCTCCTACGAACATTTTGCACAAAATTTTCTCATTAGTAAGCACTGATCTAATATTTTATTTTCCTTGAGCTCGTATCATTTGAAAGAAGAAATTGTCCTCAAACAAGCCATGAACATCTTTCTATTTGCTTACACCTATTGTTTGTTTCCCAATCCTGCTATGTGAAATCCCCCAACAAAATAGTTTCTCCTTACCTCCTCTTATTCTTCTCACGCTGCGGTTTCATTCTTCTGGTCTTGAATGCCCCAATCCTAATTTTTTCCATTCTTCAATTATATCTAACCACAAGACTACCCTCACTATGTACTCCATCCTCTAGGAATGACATTTCATTACTTGCCTAACATACAAGAGAAAACCACCCCCCTTTCCTTCCCTCCTTTTTTTAAAAAGCAATTTTTATTTATCTCATTTAAAATTTTTTTTTTAAATTTCAAAAAAATTTTTTTTTTTTAATTCTTTTTTTTTTTAAAAATAAAATTTTATAAAAAAATAATGCATTTCTATTAAAAACATGCTAAATTATTCCTTCCACGCTACCTAGTTGGGATTCAACACGTCACGTCCCCAAAAATGTTTATATAAGTACCTCTATATTACGTTTTCATCATCCCTGGAATTTTTTCTTTCGTCGGACACTGATGAGAAAATGAGCTTGAGAACATTTGCGTGCATAATTCTGTATTATTGGCTTTCCAGTCCATACACCAACTTACCAAAATTTGTCCTCAATGACCGTAATACACTGCCACTCACAGTCCAACGGTTCTCATCAGTCGACGCACGCTGCTTACATACGCATTTCCTCGACAATTTCTTGAAAATTGATTAAATACTCGTAAAAATAACTGTTTACCGCCCCGTCCCCAGCAACCCACAAACAGGCAACGCAAGGCCCTTTACATATACTGCCAACGCTTACATATACTACATATACTTGCCTTGGACCGCTTGGGCCCACGGCAGAATTAACGCGTGGAGAGAACAGTAACAAATGCGCAGTATCTGCCGCATATTTTTGGTGCGCTAGACACACATTTTTTTCTTGCACAAAAAAAGAAGGGCCCCCTCCCCTGCTCCCTCAATAGGAGTGCAGAGGCGTAGAAAGGTCTCAATGAGTGGGAAGCAAGCCCATTTTGAAGTTGCTTCCTGCCATGCATCGCCATAGCATTCATGTTAAACTACCATGAAAAATGTGGGTCACGGCTCCCCTGTCCGACCTAAGCCTACATCTATGCAGGGGTGATGCAAAGGGGAATGCTGGGGGCATTTCTCATCCCCTTCCTTGGAAAGATTGCATCCCTCCATCCAAGAAAGGTAGGTTCTATCTTTCAACGTCTCCCTCCCCCGCTGGACGAATTGTTTCGGCGATAGTCGTTCTTTTAGAGGAAAAAAGTGCCACTGCAGCATGCTAGTGTGTGTTTCTTCTATTCCCCTCAACGATTAAATCATTATTTTCGGTCGAAGACTCCTCTTTGAGTGCATGTGCATTTCATCATCAGAAATTATTGATCCGCTCTGCCCCCCATGGGAGGTGCCACGGCGTGAGATGAGATAGGGACGCATCTCTGAAACTTCGTGAAACTTAATATTTCGCCTGTGACGTTGTATAGAAAATACAGCTATAAACAGCCCTCTCGTTCCTCGCCTCCATCCAAACTCATTGATGGCGCTCATAATAATATCAGTATATGCGGCATTATTGGCGCTGGACGAGTCAGGGCAGGAGGTAGGCTATGATGTTCCCTGTTGTAGGCAGTGTCCCAGCCATGGGCCAGTGGCGTAGCTAGGTGGAGGCAGCCGCCCCCTCCACCCGGAGGATCCGAGGGGCTCTCCAGAGGACCGCCTTGAGGATCCCACAATGGCCCTTTAAGACGTCGGTGCAAAGGCCCCCTGGATCGACGAGAAGAGCCCCTGTACCAACGACAGGGGCCAGGGCTGACGGGAAGGGTCCCGGCCTGGAGAGCCAGAGTCAATGGAGAGTTGTCCTCGGGAAGATGTTGAGGGCTCTGGGCTGGTATGAAGGTGGTGGGTTCTAATATCAAACACGAAAGTGTTGAAAAGGCGCAACAATGTGGGCCATATCATTATCATGAACAACCTCTTGACTTTACATTGCGTTCTGCCTTGTGCTTTTGAAAGAACTCTGACATATAGGAATACTAATATCCCCATTGGTATTTAGATATTTGCAATGGTGTAGTTAACTGTTTTTGGTTGACGGGTTGGGATGCCTGGACAAGGGTGTAGCTTTGCATGCTTTCGGTGGATCCGGAATCATCTCAAACCTGTTGTAGTCCCCTCCCACAAAACTTCCGTTTTTAGCATGAGATCCTACGTGTAGTTGGTCTACAAATGTGGTTTGGTCGCCCAATTCAGCCTCTATTCATTGGTCACACTCAATAATTGTGGTGAAGTGCCGCTCTTGTGGCTGAGCGTCATATTGCAGACATAGGAGAAATGGATACATCGATCCGTCGGCGTAATGCAGAACGGTCACAGAGAACTAGTGCTCCGATTGCGCTACACAGTCGCGTTTTATCCGGTAGCTTTGTGAAAGACTGAAAGGTGCATTTGCTACTCCGGCGAAATGTTGAACAGGAGAGACATTGACCAGTTGGTTACGGCGGCGGACAAGAAAAAGTGGTCAGTGCACCATTCCACCGTGGTTCAAACGCCCACTCTGTGCCGTGCAAGGCACAGCTGGCGCAGCCGAGTGCTGTTTACACGAACCCGCTACAACAGCCGCTGCGCAGTGTCGCCTCAAGGATACACTTGTGACGTCGCTACTGACAAGGTCTGGAGATCAGACGCCATATGTGAAGGTAAGTTTGCGTCTGCGTGTGTGTGTGTGTGTGTGTGTGTGTGTGTGTGTGTGTGTGTGTGTGTGTGTGTGTGTGTGTGTGTGTGTGTGTGTTGGGTGTGTGTGTGTGTGTGTGTGTCTGTGTGTGTATGTGTGTATGTGTTATGTGTGTGTGTGTGTGTGTGTGTGTGTGTGTGTGTGTATGTCTATGTGTGTGTATGTGTGTGTATGTGTATGTGTGTGTATGTGTGTATGTGTTTGTGCGTGTGTGTGCGTGTGTGTGCGTGTGTGTATGTGTGTGTATGTGTGTGTATGTGTGTGTGTGTGTGTGTGTGTGTGTATGTGTGTATGCGTTTGTGTGTTTGTATATGTGTGTATGTGTGTGTGTATATCTGTGTGCAGGTGTGTAGGTGTGTGTGTAGGTGTGTTTGTGTGTGTGTGTGTGTGTGTGTGTGTGTGTGTGTGTGTGTGTGTGTGGGTGTGTGTGTGTGTGTGTGTGTGTGTGTATTTGTTGTTTTTATGTGTGTGTGTGTGTGTGTGTGTGTGTGTGTGTGTGTGTGTATGTGTGTGTGTGTGTGTGTGTGTGTGTGTGTGTGTGTGTGTGTGTGTGTGTGTGTGTGTGTGTGTGTGTGTGTGTGTGTGTGTGTGTGTGTGTGTGTGTGTGTGTGTGTGTGTGTGTGTGTGTGTGTGTGTGTGTGTGTGTGTGTGTGTGTGTGTGTGTGTGTGTGTGTGTGTGTGTGTGTGTGTGTGTGTGTGTGTGTGTGTGTGTGTGTGTGTGTGTGTGTGTGTGTGTGTGTGTGTGTGTGTGTGTGTGTGTGTGTGTGTGTGTGTGTGTGTGTGTGTGTGTGTGTGTGTGTGTGTGTGTGTGTGTGTGTGTGTGTGTGTGTGTGTGTGTGTGTGTGTGTGTGTGTGTGTGTGTGTGTTTAAGATTCGTGTTCTATCGCGACCGAGTCACGGCGACCGAGACACAGCCGTGGCCCAGTGCCGTATCTGTCGGACGGCCGGCCGGGGTGACAGTGTCCGGACCCATACTGGAGACACTGCCGCTTACTAGAGCCATCCACTGGCATCGTCTACTGTGAAAACTGCGGTACGCCAGCAGACCCTGGCCCACAGAGCTGTGGCCCGCTGACGGAGCCGTGGGCTGCTGACGGATCTGTGGGCTGCTGACGGATCTGTGGGCTGCTGACGGAGCTGTTGGCTGCTGACGGTGAGCTGTGGGCTGCTGATGGAGCTGTGGGCTGCTGACGGTGAGCTGTGGGCTGTTGACGGTGAGCTGTGGGCTGCAGACGGTGAGCTGTGGGCTGCAGACGGTGATCTGTGGGCTGCTGACGGTGAGATGTGGGTTGCTAACGGTGAGCTGTGGGCTGCAGACGGTGAGCTGTGGGTTGCTAACGGTGAGCTGTGGGCTGCTAACGGTGAGCTTTGGGCTGCTGACGGTGAGATGTGGCTCGGTGACGGTCAGTTACTGACGGAGCTGTGATCTGCTGAGGAAACACAAAAGGGAAGCTGACCAAGTAACACAAAGGCTGAAGGTACGTGAACAGGGACGGATCCAGAAATGTTCACGGGGCACATTTCCTCGGTTCGTTCTTTTCTAAAAATTCGTTAACCAGAGCGGGACGGAGCCCTCCTGAGGGGGAAACTTTCAGTTAGAGGTGCACCACATTTCCATGGGAGACGTCACATGCCCCCAGTACCTTCCCCTGTATTGCAAGCACGTGAATAGAGCAAAGCCCTGCCTCCGTTAGCTCAATCGAATCTGCTAACATTGGGACTGCGTGGAGCATGAATGTCTTTTTGGATAAGTGTAGTGGGTTTTCGTGTTCAGTGAACGCATTCCAAATGTATGAAATAATGCCGGTAATAGCCAGTTCGCTGTCCCAGGATTACCCCATACAGCCCATGTCGGGAGCGCAATTTGTTAATGTAAGCTGTTCGGCCGTCCCGACCGGGACGAGACCACCAGATGGCCTCGTTCGGTCATAAACAGACCATAATTAGTCCATCCAAATGGTCCGTTAACCGCCTAAGTGTGCCCAGTGCGGATGTCTTGATCGTGGTGGAACACGCACGCTTTTTGGAATGTCCAACTGCCGTCAAACCGAAATAATGAGGTGGAAGTGCGTAATCGTCTCGCGGTTCGTAAAAATAAAATAGGTGAAGTCGCGCTGTATTGACTTGAGGGGTATATCAATGTGTACCAATTCGTTTCGAAACGAGTCCCGCTCGGATGCGGGCAAGTGACTTTAAAAAAAAACTAAACATTTACATTCAAGATGAACCTTGAGATGATGTTTAAGCTATGAATGGCATTTGCGGCGTGCACGTAATCGGTGTTTGTGTAAGGCCTGCTGTGCGTCTGATGTCCTATCGCTGTGCATGTTATATTTTATTTTATTTTCTCTACCTGGATTTTATGTATCCAGAACCGTTGCCTTTTTAGCAGAATTGACCTCGAGTAGCAGAGTCCGGTTAATAATTTTCATCCGATTCACTTTCATTCAAGTATTGCATATCGCATGTCTTTCAAACTAATATATTAGGTACTTCATGTCGCAGTGTTGTACCATTTCTGATGTTCGATCTAGTTCTCGATATGCTGTGCATTTTCGCTACGAAGTGCGCTGCGCATTAAAGGACCCGGCTTCAAAGGATCACTTAATCAAGCCTGAAAACATGGACGAGACGTCAGCCGTTAAAGGTGTCCAAATATGCCATATGATGTGGCTGACTGCTTTTCATATTTTAAGTGCTCTGGGATTACATTTATGGGCGTTCCGATGCCCATAAGCTACGAGTCATCCCTTATACGTACTACAGCAAACCCACTGCAATTGTAGCTGTTTCAGATCATGGATGGCATCGAAGTGCTACCTGCACCGCCTGGATTGGAGAATGAGCACAGCAATGTGCTTACAAGCGAGGCATTGACGTTTATAGCAGACTGTTACCGACATTTCCAACGGGACATACAAACGGCGAGTGGCCTTGTGAATGCATTCACATGAGACCGAAATGAAGCATTGTGCACAGAAGCGCAATTGAATGATTACCACTCCACCCACCTATGTCGACGGATGTTAGACCCGAACCAAATTATGCACATTGTTCGGGTATGTCTTATGAGGTGTTCAACCAACCAACCAACCGCGGTTGGTTGGTTGGTTATTGGCTTTACGACACATCGACCGTTGAGTCATGTAGCGTCGCCAATCTCTTATGCCGATTGGTCGCGGGCAAACAGTAGCGACAGATCAGACTCGAACCCACAATCTTTCGATTGTGAGACAAGCAACTTACCCCTAAACTACTCGTCCCCGTGTTCAACCACGGTATTGTTTGTCCGTGACAATTGTTTTGGTGTGGATCTGCACTGGATGTTCCACGATTTAGCTGTTGAATGCAAATCGTCTGGTCCGCTGCCTGAAAAGGAAGGTAAGTCAAAGATTACAGCACTCGGATGTGAGCAAAACTGATGGACCTCACAATTCAAAGACAAACAGTTTGGGAAATATTCCGGCATCGTTAAGGATGGAGGATGAACGTAAGCTGTGAGAAAATGATGGCGCAAAGTTGAGATAATTTTCAAGTATCTTGGGTGGCGCAGCTTTGGAGTCCAACTACTGCAGGCGCCCAGTGTCTGACGCCTCGCATCCTTCACCTGCAGCTGTACGACGAGCGCGTGCTGCGCCAGCTGGCTCTGGACAGGGGCGGCCCGCTGCCGGGCCTGACCACCCAGTCGGCCGGACCGCCCACCGACTGGACGGTGGCGCCTCTGCCGGCCAGACTGCGCGACCGCCGCCTGGACCTGGGAGACGTGAGCCCGGCCGACCGGAACCAGCTGGAAACGGCCCTCAGTTCAGGCGCCTCCGGAGTACAGGTGGGCACCGCGACTACCATATCCAGCTGACGCCAGCTCAGCTCAGGTACCTCTGGAGTAGTTGTTTACCGCGGCTACCATATCCGGCTGACAGCCTTCAGCTCAGTTCAGGTGCCCCCGGAGTACAGGTGGGTACCGCGGCTGCCATATCCAGCTGACAGCCAGCTCAGTTCAGGTGCCCCCGGAGTACAGGTGGGTACCGCGGCTGCCATATCCAGCTGACAGGCAGCTCAGTTCCGGCTCCTCCGCAGTACAGGTGGGTACCGCGGCTACCATATCCGGCTGACAGCCTTCAGCTCAGTTCAGGTGCCCCCGGAGTACAGGTGGGTACTGCGACTACAATATCCAGCTGACGCCAGCTCAGTTTAGGTGCCCCCGGAGTACAGGTGGGTACCGCGGCTGCCATATCCAGCTGACAGCCAGCTCAGCTCAGGCTCCTCCGGAGTACAGGTGGGTACCGCGGCTACCATATCCGGCTGACAGCCAGCTCAGCTCAGGCTCCTCCGGAGTACAGGTGGGTACCGCGGGTACCATGTCCGGCTGACAGCCAGCTCAGCTCAGGCGCCTCCGGAGTACAGGTGGGTACCGCGGCCACTCCACTCGGCTGACGGCAGCTCCCAAGTGCGGCCACCTCCCCGACTACATGACACCACTGGGGTCGAGGCTCAGCTGACATCGCCACCCGCAGGCAGGGGTGCAGTCGAATATTCCTTTGAGGGCACAAGTCCCCCACAATATTGGATTCCCCCTCAAAATTTAAACTTTTAGCATGGCGTGTGCCCCTTCCCCAATCCATTTGAGCCCGCATATTGCTTCCATGCAGGTACTGCGCTTACCTGCCCAAATCGTTTTCAGCACTAAGCGCCTACACCGGCAGGTGGATTTCGACGACGGCCACTGCCCGACGTGGCGGAACCAGCTGCTGGGCTGGCACCACGTGCTGCTGGCGTGCCGAGGCCAGCTGGTGCCGGCCTCGCCGCAGGCCGCGCCGCTGCTCGTGCTCAGGCCGCGCGCCTGGAACATGACCGAACACAACGTGCTCGTCGACGGCACCCCCGTCCCCGGAGCCGTCGTCGACTTCTGGTGAGGCCCGCACCGACAGTGACGGTGGTGGTGAGGGACTGGGCTGCACTCGCACTCGTGATCGGGTTCGCAACGGGATGATTCGTGCACCGCGGGCATTGGCTGTTTCTGTCCCTGTGGTGATGGCGTAGCACCTAGGCGCGTGGATAGGTGTAGGACAGGGGAAGGATCCCGATGGACGTGCGGTAGTACGGTCGAGCTGGCAATTCTGAAGCAAGGAGGTGCTGTTGTCCAGTAATACCCACCATGTGCACGGTCTTAACCGTATCACCTTATAAATTGGGTCAACCTCGGGGGCGGCGGGCGCGCTCAGTTACAATGGTATTCCCTCTCAATCGTGTAACGGCCATGCGGGTGTCCCTGTTGTGGCATGTGACGTCATGTCACCTCCGCTGTGACTGTGCTGCTGCGTCCCTCACGTCCCTCTTGTGACGGGCGTCGCTCCTGTCCTTCCTACGTCGAAAGTGTTGTGCTGACCACCCTCCAGTCTATGCTGCAACGAGCGCTGTTGTGCTGACCACACTCCAGTCTATGCTGCAACGAGCGCTGTTGTGCTGACCACACTCCAGTCTGTGCTGCAACGAGCGCTGTTGTGCTGACCACACTCCAGTCTGTGATGCAACGAGCGCTGTTGTGCTGACCACCCTCCAGTCTGTGCTGCAACGAGCGCTGTTGTGCTGACCACACTCCAGTCTGTGATGCAACGAGTGCCGTTGCATCGAGAGTGTTCTGCTGTCCGCACTCCCGTATGTGCTGCAATGAGTGCTGTTGTGTTGGCAGTGTTGTGCTGTCGACAGTCTCGTCTGTGATATAACGAGAGCTGTTGTGTTAGCAGTGTTGTGCTGACGACACTCCCGTACGTGATATAACGAGAGCTGTTGTGTTGGCAGTGTTGTGCTGACGACACTCCCGTATGTGATATAACGAGAGCTGTTGTGTTGGCAGTGTTGTGCTGACGACACTCCCGGATGTAATGTAACGAGAGCTGTTGTGTTGGCAGTGTTGTGCTCTTCCACTGCGGCCGTCAGCTGGCTGAGGCCGGACTCGGCCCCGCCCTCTACCTGCCGAAGCTGGAGGCGATACCTGAAGCCAGGCTCTGGAACGACATTTTCAGCTGGACGGAGAGACGTCTGCAGATAGCGCCAGGTAGCGTCTGATATCGGGGGTCATAGGCAATGGTTACGGTCAGAGTAAAGTCCAATATGATGTCCTGACGTGGCTACCATTGGCAGCAACATCGGATTCCTCGTGGTAGAATCTGGAGGGACAGGGTGTGCGTTGCACATGTGTTCAAGACGAACAGGTGCATGGGTATCTCCAGAAAGTAATCCGACAGGGTTTGTGTATCTTGTTGTAGTAGATAGTTTGTACTCATCGGTAAATGCAGCTGTTCACTGGAACTTTCAGGAACTATTCGAGGGTGCCTGATGATCGAAAACATATTGGCCGCGTTCGACATCGAGGGGATGCTGTACGAGCTTCGAGACCACTCGCTTGGGCTGAACTGCGGAATGTGGGACTACACGGCATCATTCCTGAAAACGTTTGGTGAGTTGTACGGGCGACAGGGGTCGAAGTGTGATGCTTCACGCTCGTAACTGTGCAACGTGGTAGTACTCCAGTGAAAGTCATGCTGCCGTTCTTAATCCTGCGCGGTCTCCGTTCCCTTGGAGGCATTATGCCCTGCCCACCAAACACTACACGTGACATCTTCCTATCTTCATCTCTTGATATCTCCCTCTCTCTTCACATAGCGGACGAGCTTTCCGGTGAAGGACCCCTGACGTGGTCACGCCCCTTGGATACTCTGTACGGCACTGCCGTTTCAATCGCATGAATCAATCGTCCTGAAAGGGAACACGTCGGATGAGCATCACCTACATAGCAGTTCCTCAGCACAGCTCCGGTGTGTTTGTGACGTAACGCCGCTTGACTGACCCAACCCAGCACGTCGGGCCGAGTTGTGATGCCGGATCGCGCGAAGCAAGTCACGTGTTTGTGTGATGTAACCCCGCTTGGCTGACCCAACCCAGGACGTCGGGCCGAGTTCGTGATGCCGGATCGCGCGGAGCACATCAAGATGTCGGCTCCATTCCTCGCCAACTACCTGAGACATGCCGTTGACGTGGGCCGCCGGCGACACGCCCCCGTCACGGCCGGCATGACACCCCACGTGCTGCCCGACGACCCTGACCTGAGGTCAGTCACGGCCGACATGACACCCCACGTGCTGCCCGACGACCCTGACCTGAGGTCAGTCACGGCCGACATGACACCCCACGTGCTGCCCGACGACCCTGACCTGAGGTCAGTCACGGCCGGTATGGTACCCCACGTACTGCCTGAGGTTCAGCACTGTCATTTCGAGGTCAATCAGTTCAATTTGGTGTCGGCACCAGCCTAACTGCGGGTCGGTCAGAACTCAGATGACCACCAATGGCCTAAAGTGGAGTCCAACAAAGCACCTGGCGTGTGCTTTATTCTTGCCGAATACTTCAATAGCGATGCATTTACTTATTCAGCAGGGTACCTACCGTTCAAAAAGAAATTCGCTGGGCTGGGTACGTGCTCCAGGAACATGGGCAAAATGAAGTATTTCGATAGTTCAGCCGATATTTCCCGCGATAATGAAGATTTTTTCCCCATCACCGGTTGTGGTGTGTGTGGGGGTGGGTGGGGTGGGGACTGCTGCCCTCCAGTTAGCATGCTACGCGAGCCTCCGCTAATGTGCGAATAAACATGCCTTGCACATGACTCCCTGGCACATTCTGTGCGATAAACAGCTTGCTAAACATTTGCGACTAGATGCGGGGAAGGCAGAATGTTGGCCGCCCTGGCGTCCACCTGCCTGGCACGTGCCGGCTCACTGTGTCATTCTGTGTCATTCCGTGTCGGTCGGTGTCATTTCAGGAAGACCATCATCGAGTCGGCCTGCTGCTCGAAGCGGGCCGAGATCGCGGCCGGCGTCGACGGCTTCCTGGCATTCGACCCGGGTCTGGTGCCGGCGCTGATGCAGGTTGGTCTGTACTGGTCTGTACGGGATCACTGGGCTCTCGGGTCACGTGACCCGTACAGCCACGATCAGGTGAGTTCGGTCTGTCGGCAGGGGCGGATCGAGGAATGCTGACGGGGTACGGACATTTGGCCAGAGGCGCGCCGTTGATTGGAACTATCTAAATGCACTGGAGTGTCCCTGCATCCAATCTTCCCTACTCAAAGGGGAGCCTTCCTTCAATAATGTCAACGGTGCGCTCTAGGACCCTGGAGGGAGACCTTTTCTAGCCAGAGGAACACTGCATCTCCATGGGGGAGCACATGCCTTCTGTGCTTTCACCTTGGGTCCGCCCCTGCCTGTCAGCATAGTTATCTGAGCTGGTCGCTGACCTTTGTGCATCTCCCCACAACTTGGAAAGAATATCTTCAGATACGGGAAGTTTCGTTTCAATTTCCTATGAGCGCAAACCAGAGAAAGATCTTGAGAAAGCAAGACATATATACATATATATATATATATATATATATATATATATATATATATATATATATATATATATATATATATATATATATATATATAAATATAAATATATATATATATATATTATAATATATAATGTATGTTTTATTTTTTATATAGAGTTTTTTTTTTTGAGCTCATCGGCTGACGCTCAATATTGATATTAAGCATATTATTACTAAAGCAATACTTACTAATGTCCTCCTGATGGGCTGTCTACCGAAAATGGCACGGGAAATCGGTGTGAATTCACGCACGCAACTCCGGCATGTCTGGGGACGGGCTAGACCATTTGACCACTATTACACTACAGTGTTGAGTGCTATGACAGCAATCGTGAACAACCCCCGTTGATGGACAGAACGCATTAGTACAGTTGGTGTCACTCCATCGCGGGTGTTTTCCCGCTGCTCGTGCATTTCTCACCTCGCACTCTGCATTCACGCAGTTCCCTCTCACTATCTACTCACCCCAGCTACAATGCCAACTCAACTCATTCTGCCACCTCCAACATCTTCAGATCTGTCCTGACCCGCGCCTGAACACCGGCCACCGTCCCGACCGCACCTGCCCCCTGCGCAGCTGTGGACGGAGGGACTGTATCTATTCCCTCTGCGCAGCTGTGTAAGGAGGGACTGCTCCTATTCCCTTTGCACGGCTGTGTAAGGAGGGACTGCATATTCCCTCTGCGCAGCTGTGTAAGGAGGGACTGCAAATATTCCCTCTGCGCAACTGTGTAAAGAGGGACTGCTCCTATTCCCTTTGCACGGCTGTGTAAGGAGGGACTATGCCTACCCCCTCTGCGCAGCTGTGGACGGAGGACATACCGCGACAGCCGCAGCCGCCCGACCACTCCCAGCTGCTGGCGGTGCCCCGAGGCGACGTCACCAGCGGCGGCGTGCGCGAGAACGTGCGCGTCAGTCTGCTCTTCATCGGATCCTGGCTGGCCGGCCGCGGCGTGTTCGTGTACGGGGGCAAGGTGGAGGACTCGGCCACGGCCGAGATCTCACGCTCCCAGCTGTGGCAGTGGTGCCGGCATCGGGTGAGACATACGTCCGTCTGGCGGTTGGCATGCATGGAAATGTCGCACGCGCTGTCGGTGTCCTTCATATGTCGGTATCACCCACGTAGGAATGTCCGCGGTACTGCACAAGCGTTGCCGCGGCCTTCGCAGGCATTTCACTTAACAGGCGTGTCCCTGATGTCAGGGTAAGCTTGCCTCACGGACGGACAGGACAGCTCGAAATGGAATGCGCTTTCTTGTTCTGTGCAAAATAAAGATAAGCTTGTTAGTTATACGGGGATGAGGGCGCATCGACTGCATTGGTCATTTAGTCAAAATGAACATGAAAACGAGAACAAATCAGTGCTGTAAATTGCGCCACGACGGTTAGGCTTACTTTCTATGAAATTGCAGCTATTACAAACATACGTATATAGGACCAGTTGTCGCGCAGAAGAATCGCTCAGAATATGTAGCATAAGCCCATTACCTATCCGACCGTCTGCTTGTCTGACGTCCCTAAGATGTCTGTGAAGGGTGGTCTAGTATATCATCATCTGCACTTTAAAGAATCCTCTTGCCATTTGAACTTGACTTGTCATATTTACAGCGGAGGAAGGAGGGGGTTATTCCTTCCGAAGAAATTTGGTGGAATGTGAAATGCATATTTTGTTCTTGCATATCATGTAGTTTGCTTTTTCCCCGCACTCACACATTCACAATGTTACATATATTACGGAAGTATCGAACCTGGGGTGTCGTCCACTCTGGAAGCAATACCAGCATTGCCTGCCAATGGGTGACGTGCCACCCGCAAACCGTCACAGCCCCCGGTCCCGTGCGGTCTCCTCCCAGTCCCCGCCCAGGTGGCTGGCCGACTCCGGTGTGTGCATCTCTCTGTCGCTGGCTCTGGCCGAGATGGAGCAGTCTCCTCTGCACCGGACCCGTCTCCTCCCAGGTGACGCTGGCCGACCCTGGTGTGTGCGTCTCTCTGTTGGTGGTCCTGGGCGAGATTGAGCGGCCTCCTCTGTATTGGACCCGTCTATCTGTCTCTAGTCCTGGCCGAGATAGAGCGGCATCCTCTGTACTGGACTCGTCTCCTCCCAGGTGACGTTGGCCGACTATGGTGTGTGCGTCTGTCGCTGATTCTGGCCGAGATGGAGCGGTCTCCTCTGTACTGGACCCGTCTCCTCCCAGGTGATACTGGCCGACTCTGGTATGTGCGTCTCTGTCTCTGGTCCTGGCCGAGATGGAGCGGCCTCCTCTGTATTGGACCCGTTTCCTCCCAGGTGACGCTGGTCGACTCTGGTGTGTGCGTCTCTCTGTCGCTGGCTCTGGCCGAGATGGAGCGGCCTCCTCTCTCTGTCACTGATTCTGGCTGAGATGGAGCGGCCTCCTCTGTACTAGACCCGTCTCCTCCCAGGTGATACTGGCCGACTCTGGTGTGTGCGTCTCTCTGTCGCTGATCCTGGCCGAGATGGAGCACTCCGCGGCTCGGCTACTCGAGGACGGGCTGGACGTATCGGCAGCCGTGCCCTACCTGAGAGACCTGACCTGCAGTCGGGAGTTCGTGCCCTTCATCACCACCTTCCTGAGTCAGCAGGCTGCCGTCATGAGCGCCACCTGACGCGTCGTGAGAGCCCGTGTGACGGTACAGGAGCGGTTAGAAACAGAAGTACGATACCGTGTACAGGAGAGCAAGGGTGGCTCGGTACATGAGCACGCCACCGCGTACAGGCGAACAGGGGTAGCTCGGTGCAGGAATATGGTACTGTGCACAGGAGAACAGGGGTAGCTCGGTGCAGGAATATGGTACTGTGCACAGGAGAACAGGGGTAGCTCGGTACAGGAGCACGTTTCTGTGTACAGGCGAACGGGGGTGGTTTGGTAAAGCACTGAATTGTGTATAGAACAGGGGCGGCTCGGTACATGAGTATATATATATATTGCATATATTGTGTATGGAACAGGAGTGTCTGAATACATGAGTATGGTGCCGTGTACAAGAGAACAACGGTACTGTGCACAGGAGTACACAAGCGACTTTGCACACGGGTACTGTTAGATCTGGAGTACATCGGCGGCTTTGCACACCAGTACATATTGTCACCAGGAATACATGTGCGATTGAGCACACGAGTGTTGTATGGTGGCTGGAGTACAGCAGCGGTGTTGTAGACGAGTGCCACGTGCCATGTATGGTGTACACGAGTGCAGCGGCGACCGAGCGCGCTGCTGTGACGGTGAGGTGTGGGCAGCAAGCGGCAGGAGCCGCAGCGCAGGTGCCGCATCGAAACACCGGTGGCCACGTGCGGACAGGGCCGTATACGCAGCAGTGGCCGGCACTGATGCGATTGAATGCTCCATGTTCCATGAAAGTAGGCTTTTGTATATTTGCTTTCAATATGGCAATGATGTCATTTATTATCGCCATAATATATCTCCGGCAGTGCATCGACTTTGTCGTTGCTCCGCAAGTGAATTTCTAGCACAATTATTAGATGAGGATCGGTTTCGTTGCTACTTTACGTTTCCGAACTAGCTATATGGTGGCAGCTAGCACCGTAATGTGCAAGCGTCAACGGCTTGTTTTGTAAGTTACTTGGCTATGGGGCAAGCAACCTTTAAGTACCTCAGCGAAGCATCACCCGCGAAACCAGAAGCAAAAGCAGAATACAAATCATTTTTATTCGACAACCTGTGAGGTACATATATTAAGCGTAAAATGCCAATCATCCAACCGAAAACGCTCAAGAAAACCACTCTATTGACTGTGACCGATAGTCAACACAGCGCTCGAAGTGACTCAACGTCAAACAAAGCGGCTCATACACCTTCGGCACAACTTCACGCACGCACACTTACGTCTTAAGCATAGCCGTACCCAGCCGTCGTTCCGTAAAACACATCCGTGACTGCAGCAAGTATCGACGCGCCAAAATCCAACTGTGCACGTGCCAACTATCACAATCTCATTAATAAAAACATCTTAAATGCAGTTTCTCACCGAACACAGTACGGCCGTGGCTCACACTGGCCCCAATTTCCGGTCTGCGAGACAGGAGGCAGCCACCGTACTGGGGGAGCAGTGACAACCAGCGGCCCCCGGACGGTCACAACGGCTTCCAGGAGAACGGCAACCTGCGCCGAGTCTGACGAACAAGTCTACCCGGTCTCGTATGGCATTTTCCAGACGCTGAATAAAACAGGAACACGTGCACACTGCAACACACAACACGCCCCACTCTTACAAATCCAGCGGAGTTGCTTAAATGCACTAAGATCGCACGCTGGTGAGCCACGGCTGCGGCAGCATCCAGTGCAGTGTTCTGATTAGCCTAGGCAGTGTGACGCAGATTCAACTGGACCAATCAGCGATACAGAGCATTTTGGGATCAGCAATTCATTTTCTGTCTGTTCAAAATCTAACTACAATCGTTCAGCTCCTTGGTTAACTGTTCGGGACCGTTCGGCAGCTATTTGGGTGTTTAGTGAGTGTCTGCTGGACTATTTTGCGCCGATTGTCGAGGCTTGCTGACGCTGACTGGCATGGCCAGCGCGGCAAAGGACAACTACTTGTTCGGCAGCACCGAACAGCGGCGCCGTGACCATCCGAACTACCTGAAACCTGCGCAGTTTGTACCCGGATGTCCTTGTGACCTAGTCGGAATTGTATTTTGGGCGCGCCCAGTACCCGCGGTGCGCGGCAATTCATTATGGCAGCACTCACGGTTGCAAAAAAGAAACGAACGTATATACACGGATTTACAATCGATGACTAATGGACGAATTGGCCAGCCGGTGAGGATTCGTCGCAGCTCCAGCACCGTGAAACGGCGGTGACCGCCTTCAGAAGTGCACCTCCCGCACATCTGTCGGCGTCTCCGCTTTACTGTACTTCATCATATGGTCACTAGATGTCGCGCTGTTCGCGGCCCCGTTGGATGCCCTGGACGCTTGCTCCTCGGCGAATTCACGGATCATCTGTTCGATCTGGTCCATGCAGCTCCGTAGCAGATCCTGTAATGAGGAGAGTAAATCATGAGCTGTGATTTCAATGTGTCCCTTCAGATCCGGTGATAACTCTGTGACAATGACGAAACGGCGCTGGTCTGGCGTAGGATCTTGTGGTTTTCAATCCATGTCTTGCAGCTTGTCATCCTCGTAAGGCAGAAGTTGGCAAGGCATGTCTCGGGTCGGATTAAGGTAAACTCCAACAGTTGAGCATTTAGCAACAATTATAAATGCATTCACTTTGGTACTTCACCTGCCTTTAGCACCAGCCACATTCCTGATCCAGAAAGCGCAGGGGCGAAGCACACAACAAAGCTCGTGTTGGAAAAACAAACATTCAACGACATTGGTCAAAATGAGCAAAGCCTACCTTTTGAAAGTGCCTGGAGTCATATATGACGCATAGTGCTAATTAATGTTAAGGAAGGAAATTAATCTGATGAAATGTTCCTCGTGTATATAGATGACTGTAGCAGATCACAACACAGTTATACCTAATGATTTAGGGTTAAAAAAGAAGTTCAAAACAAATGTCGGCCACCCCGCTCCTATGCCAATATGGGAACTAAAATGTGGAAGCTTCGGCAAATGCTTAATCGCATACAGAATCACAGATCCATAGCATATTTAGCCAAATGTGGTCACATGTCATTGTCACAAATGAACTTGTAAATACTAAGTGTGGACAAAGAACTACCAATTCCACATCAAGCCCGTCCTCTTTGTCGGAGAACCGGCAGTATACAGCATGACGGAGCACTGAACACCAAGCATCAGAAAGCACATCACGATTCGTTGCGGGGCAATGTCCCATCACTCCACCGCTCTCCACATTTCAATTAATATTTCGAGGTGGAACGGTTATCATATAAATATGTCTGATATATAGATATACATGTATATTTACATATATAAGTATAACTTCGAGGAACTCAGCATCATCGCTCCAGCCGAGTAGAAGCTCGCCGGATACCCTCATCTTACACCACAGAGAGAAGCTCTGCAGCCTTACAGGCGAGCTCTTCCTCCCGTGGCTGGTGACCGGGACGCAGTCTCGGGGAGCCAGCAGGACGGCGCGTGGTCACACGACCCAGCCGGCGGCGCCGGGAGGTGCCCGGCGTGTGTCCCAGCACACTGTGCACTGAGGTCGGGCTACCGAGGCAGGCTTCTGCGGTGGCGACCTTCCGGCCACTCCGGCGCAGTCCACACTACGCCCGCTGCTGAGGTTGTCAACACTCCTCCGACTGAATGGCCAGGGAAGCCGCCGACCGCAGACGCGCCAGGAGGTTCGGCGCGGCAATCGAGTCCGCGTCGGGCGCTGAGCAAGGGAGCCACCGCAAAAAGGCAATTAGTGGGGCGTTTGGAATGTACCCATGGGAAGAAGGGGTGGCGGGGACCTCTTCAGTCGCTCCTCTCGACGCTTGTCCTTGAGCGTGACAGTCATATGGCCGCATGAGTTAGGGATACTTGTCGGTGGCATAAAGCGCATGGCGACAGATGGCCTCCACTTTCCGGGCGGGCCATCGACCCCCCTCCCCCTATCGAGGGTCCTCATATAGTCGTAAGGATCGAAACACGAGCAGTGCAATTCGAGCCGTTCGACCGCCTCGCGACGGGCCGGGCGCACACCGAATAAACACCACATCGTGACCCTCAACAGGTCACGATCGGCATTCGGACCATGCCGACACACCCGTGCAGGTCGAGTTCAAGGACCGCGGCAGCTTGCGCCGCCAATCGCGTACTCAGCGCGCACCGAACGGGTTTGATTGATTGGTTGTTTGAGCTTCGGGGCGAGCCGACTGCTCGGTCGCGATGGGGGGGGGCGGATAATCGCGATCAGCTGAGGAGATCGGTGACACGTCGACATGATCGACGGCGATTTTGGACCGCGGGGGCCGTTCGGCGGCGCACGTTCGGCACTTCCGCCGCGGTCGCCGGTTGAACGTGTCGCCGCTCGGAGGCCCGTGGGAACGGCGGGCACGTTCGAAGCCACCTGACCGCGCGCGGCCGGGTGAACGTCTCGGCCCAAGGCCGACGTCGTGTGCTAAAAGGACCGGCCCACTCACTCTTCCTTGTCACCGTGCTCTCGGCGCAGAAATCGGCGCATCTACGCCGCAGACAGTGCTCCGTCTGCCTACGCGGCGTGGTCAATGACGACCCCCGGAACTCTGTTCCCCCGCCCCAGATGCCACGAGGGGGCGGATGCCTGAGGTGAGCGCCATGTCGGTGGTCAGAGACAAGGCTAGGGAGAACGGCGTGCGGGGAATAACAGTGGGTAACCTTGGGACCAACAGCGAAATGAATATGCGAAGACAAAGGTAGGAAATGGCCACTGAGGGGCAAGAACTCAGTGATGACAGTAGGGGAGAGGTCGAATGAGATGACCAGCAAAATCGGCATCTGTAACTCATAGAGATATGATGACGCAGTGCGAAAGATGGCCCCTGCCAGGGTGGTGACGATGAGACCGACGAGAGTGATGACATTTCGGGTGGGGGAGGACGATGGCATGTTGGGCGGCGGCCCGCGGTCAGCTCATAATTAATAGCGAATTCGTTAGGCGATTCATTTTATACTTTTGTTTCCAGGCCGTGACCGACAGAGCACGGCGTGAGACGGAGCTCCGACAGTGACAGTGAAGTCGGCTATCAACACCCATCACCTAGCAGGGCATTCAGCGATTCTGGCGGGCCTCCTGCATGGGTAAACCGCGGGCTGTCTTGACCTACGTCAGCTGTCTTGGCCCACGTCAGCTGATCTTGACCCACGTCAGCTGATCTTCACCCATGTCAGCCATCTTGATCCTCGTCAGCTGGTCAGTGTGCTTGATTGCAAACAAACAAAAATGCCCGCGTCACTGCTCTCCTGCTGTCGGCGAGTACCCAAGTGTACTCCTCCACCTGGTTGCAGGGTCCATCCCGCCCAGGATTGTCCCAGGTGCCGCTCCAAGGCGAGCTACGTTCTGCGCTTCCCCGGGCGGTTTCGCAGATTTTCTCGGGCAGCCATCGAGGATGCAAGGGCAGCGGCGCTCTGCTACGTCGAATTAACCAGCAAGCCATAGATTTTAGCTAACTGTAGGACCAGCGCACCTGCAATCATCTCCTGCAAGCCCGACACGGTCCGGAGTAGTGTCGGGGGACCAGCGCACCTGCAATCATCTCCTGCAAGCCCGACACGGTCCGGAGTAGTGTCGGCGGACCAGCGCACCTGCAATCATCTCCTGCAAGCCCGACACCCGGAGTCTCGGGGACCAGCGCACCTGCAACATCTCCTGCAAGCCCGACACGGTCGGAGGTCGGTGGACCAGCGCACCTGCAATCATCTCCTGCAAGCCCGACACGGTCCGGAGTAGCGTCGGTGGACCCCCATCATCCCAGCCACCACCCCCGCAAACCCCCGACACGGTCGGAGTGTCGGCGGACCAGCGCACCTGCAATCATCTCCTGCAAGCCCGACACGGTCCGGAGTAGCGTCGGCGGACCAGCGCACCTGCAGTCATCTACCAGTCAGACGCGGACCGAAGTGCCGGCGGACCAGCCCTGGCGGCCGTCTCCGCACGTGCGAGGATCGATTGTGGCGCGCGGTGCCTCCGGTGCGGCGACACCGCCCCGGCGCACTATTTACACCGCTGGCGGCTTAATTGGCGCCGCTGACATGAGCAAGCATGTCGTGGTGCCGGTGCAGTCGACAGAGCCGGCGCGACTGCCCGCACAGACTGCAGGCAGTCGCGACTCGTGCGCCACGACCAGTCGGAACAGCCGCCTCGACAGAGCTGCCTCGTGTCGTCGGCGGTGTGCGCGTCGCCGCCGAGTTCGGATCGGGGCAGAGAGAGGGGCTTTAGATTGATTTTTCTATGTAACTCCACAGGCGTAAGGTTAAAGTTCACGACGTTCGGGGACGCGTCTCCGTCTCCCGCCGTGGCGCCGCCCATGGGGAAAAACGCGCTACCCTCCTGTCGTGTGAGTGAACACAACTTGCCGAAATCATTGGCGGTGTCAGAATATCACTCAGTGATGAAAATAGCAGGTGTAATTCAATACGTAGAGCCACGTGACAGGCCTCCTGTTTGACGTTCTTTTTTGCCGGAGAAGGAGAGCGCAACTGGTTTTTATGTTTCGCGAACAGGTTGTTGAAAACGCAATTATCGTGTTCCGTGACTTGTCATAGAACTGGCTACTTGGACGGGGTCTTGCGCAAAGGTCAAGCCCCTCCCTCGGCAGCCGTGCGGAAAATTAATGCTCCTTCCGAATCTATTCTCCGCTTTTTCAATGCAAGGAAGTGCATCGGCCGAAAGGAAATGCATGATGATGTTACCTGTGATACCTGTGAAAACACATCTTTAATGTCAAATATTCAATGTGAACAAATTGTTCAAATCAACAGTCGCTTGCTTTCAATTTTAGCATAAATTCCTGTAATTCCGCACAAACCAAAACAGGTTTCAACAATTCGGCGGAGCGCATTGAAACCTGATGTAGGTGTGACAGCACAGCCCGCATATGTTTCGCATACATTTGGCAGCACAGCCGGGTTTCATGGTGCGACCAATTTCACAAGAGATGAGACCAATGCACTTCTCCAGATATTAACTGCACTGCCATCTGAATGCGGGCAACAATGCAGAATGCGCACACATTTAAACATAAAAACACGATAGAAAACCTCAACAATTCGTTAAGGTTAGCATTGAAATGCGAGCTTCCAACATAAAACTGACTAAAAAAGTGCATCATAACACCCTTTGGGTTAGTTTATAATCCACGAATGCTTCATTGTCAATGCAGTAGAAATGCAGTCTTCCCGGAAACCCCTATGCATGCTATGATTCAATGCGCGTACCAACGAACGCGAAATGAACTGACCACATATCACATCCGCTTGCCATCCTGATGACCACAAGTTGAATGCAAGAGGTCTAATGTTGGGTCACACACATCTGTGGGGCGCTCGCCGTATCTACCCTGGGGATGGTAACAACCGTGGAGTGTTCACCGCTTCTGTCCTGGATGGGTTATGACTGTGGGCTGCTCACCGTGTCTACCCCGGGGGTGCTAACGACTGTGGGGTGTTCACCTCGTCTGCCCCGGGGGTGGTAACGACACGCCGGGCGACAAATGTGGCATTGATTTCACAGGCACCATCCGCTTACGCTCGGCTCCTTTGGTAAGATGTCATGCCTCACGTCGTGTCACTCTCTGTCAGTAATCTGGTCACCGGGCTTGATAGACCGGAAGCAATATGAACGCCCCCCGCCCTCGGTGTCTATCATTCGAGGGTTGTTTTAAGGTTTTCTGCAACCTGCATGTACGCAGCTTATATATATATATATATAATATACATAAATATGTATAAATATACATATAACATATATATAATATATATGTATATACATATATATAAGGCTATTTTCGGTTTTGCGGATGATCCCAGGGGCACTTTAAGAAGCAAAACAGCTCAGTGCCAGCGCATAGCTGACAGGATTAATAGATCACGTGATGAAAATCTGTACGCACTGCAGGCTTTAAAAAATCGAGCTGATCGACAGATATCCAGGCTTGTCCTTCAGCGAAACTTGAAACTGGAGAAATGAAAATGACGGAGAGAAAATTAAGTTCATAATCATGTTTGTTTTAATGTCGAAAAAAACATGTTTTCCAGACCTGAGCGAACGGCACGTGAGTAGCCGTCCCCGTAAGTCAGGTGACTGGCCGTCATGGTTTGCCCTCTGTATCACGTGACTGACCGTTTCGACTGCAGTGAGGAGGTTGAGCTGGCCGAAGATGTCGGTCATGGCGACCTCTCGCCGGCCGGGCAGCAGACCCTGGATGGCCGCCGCCAGACTGGCCGACGCCACCATGCTGGCCGAGAAGAACACAAACTTGAACTCTGAAACACCGACAACAAACGACGGTAACCAACCGGCGACCAACACCGATAACCAACTGGAAACAAACACCGATAACAAACGACGGTAACCAACCGGCGACCAACACCGATAACCAACTGGAAACCAACACCGGTAACCAACTGGAAACCAACACCGATAACCAATTGGAAACCAACACCGGCAACTACTGCCTACTGCCAGCAAGGCGGATTATAGAATCGTATGCGACACTCAAACATAATAAACATTATTGGCCGATGTAGATCGTGCGCAAACTTAGGTCCGAAAGGAAGAGGAAGAGTGCGATTCAGTGCGATGTTAGTCGTTACTTAAAGTGTCATGTGGCAAACCGCGTGAACAAAGTGGCCAGTTTGCCAGCTGGGGACATGCCGCCAGTATATGACGTACGGACAGTGGTGCCTGGCACCCGGAACATGGAGGCTTGCCATCTATCTCCACAGAGGAGGTAGCGGCGGGTGGAATAGATGTTGCCAAGGTGCAGGCGGTCAGACTGTGGGAGTACGCTGATGTTGCTAAGGCGCTGTGGACGTGCTGAAAAGCTGTGCCTGGTACTAATCTCGTGAGAAGTATTCTGGGGGAGGCACGAATGGTGGGACAATGCAGTAGTTAAATAATGACAACATATGCAGCAAGTGTACCATAATTGACGTGACCTGGTACGTATGGATGTGCTATTTTTTGTTGGTTTCATTAGGCATCATGCACACAACTGGAAATATTAAAATGAAAAGTGGGACTCCTTTTTAATTCAAGTGGCCTTTATTTTTTCCACTTTCCCTTTTCCAAAAAATTTTTCCCCAATTAATGTAAAATTTTGTAGTAGATCAAAAACTATTATTAAAGCAGCACAAAGAGAAAACAAATTGTAGTGTTGGAGTGTTGGAAGGAAGTTTGGTTGGTGCCTTCTTTATAAAGTGCCAAATCTTAATAAGGGCCACGGAGCCCTATCTGTTTCTGTTAAGCCCACACACAAAGGTTGCCATAAGACGAGACAAAAGAGATTTAAACACCCCATCAGCTTTATATCCTGAGTTCTAAAGAAACGATCGACCCCATTGTGCTACCATGGCCAATCCTTTTAGATCACATGCCTAAAGGCCGGTTATGAATCCACCGCCAAGTACACCTGTTGCTAGCTTAATTCCCTATTTATGAACATAATACAAACCATCTAACAGCACCAATACAGCCACATTCACCCCAATTCCCACATCCGTACTGGACAATTTATAATTTACTAGGATTATTGAACCTAAGGAGCTTATCGATATAGTTCTAGATAAACCATCGACCCCATTGTGTTTCCATGGCTAGTTTCATTAGCATGACACCCTGAATTGATGGACTGTTTGCAGCAGTTGGGATCAAATCATGGCTGCAAGTAACCAGTGACTTCCCATGTTTTTTTTTGTGAAAAATATTAGCTCGTCTGACCATTGGATGGCTAAGATTTGATGGGAGGTAGGTTACAAAACTGCCAGACTGATAGACGGGCGAGTCAATGTCATTTTGTATCAATTGGCCAGGCAAAACTTCATAATGTCTCCTCTCTGGGTACGAGCAAATACAGTGCCAGTGCTCGGTCACACAGCACTGCAAGTCAAATGATGACCAACTGATATACGAGTCATCAGAGAAAACGCAGCAGAGGCACCCATCAACGCCCCACGAAACTGCAAAAACAGCCGCAATAAAGTCGCAATGAACATCATCCGAGGCAAAAGCTAATCAAAGTTGGTAATAGCAAACACCATGGGTGCATCGAAATCCAGTTCCCAGTGCCTCGTGACTTGATGAGTTAGATTCATTGAAAAAATAATCGACATGAATACGACGAAAACAATTATATGCACTCTTGATATCAACTTTCTTGATAACCTACCACCACTTAGAAAGAATCAATTGATAGTCAGGCAACTCTATCAGCAAACGGTGTCTTCCAACTTGGGATAGATATGTACTACCCAGAGAAGAAGTCGATAAAACGCATTCAAGTGTCATGGGAACCACCTTTATCTTCCATTCAACGGTTCATCTAATGTCTGCGCCTCTCAGTGTTGAGCTCCGTATCTGGTCGCACGCGGTCGGGCTGTCCGATAAGACAACGCAGCAGCGCCCCAGACGCCACCAGACGGGCCCAGCGGAGCCCATGTTTTCGTCAAAAACGCACCCCTGCCCGGTAGGAAGGCCAGCGGATCGGCGTGCGTGTACTGGGCGCCCCGCAGAGCTACAGAAGGGAGGCTGGAAGGAGGAAGGAGGAAGGAGGAAGGAGGAAGGAGGAAGAAGGAAGGAGGAAGGAGGAAGAAGGAAGTAGGAAGAAGGAAGGAGGAAGAAGGAAGGAGGAAGGAGGAGGACGCAAACTGGGCCGGTGCGACCACCGCAATGTTCCATGCCACGGTGTCGAGCACACCAGCGGTCGAGCACACCAGCGGTGGTCGAACGACCTCGGTACTTTGTGCAAGCCGGACAATCCAGGAAATCCGGACAGCCCAGAGCGCCAAACTGCCCGAACAGCGCAGGGCGGCAGACTGCTGCACAGCCCGACAGCCCAGAGCATGGCCGTCACCAGTTCTTCGAGATTGGGTGGGCACATCAAGCTTTTCGCCCAGATGTCTATCAACTTTTGCTCGTAGAAGCAAAATCCTCCGACTTAGACCAGAATGTATTGAAGCCTGGGAGACAGCTGCCCCGGTGCCCCCATCCCCCAGTGGTAACGCCTAGGGCCCAGGGCACGAGAAAGGTGCACAGCCTAACAGCCCAGGGCCCCAGGCTATTCGACGGTCAGACCGGGATTGGGAACGACGGGTAGCACTAGGTATTCATCAAAGCCATATATATCGAATTGTGAAAGTCATTTTAGTCCTCATTTTCTCTCATAAACATCGAAAGCGATGACCTGAATTAACATCGAAAATATTACTGGAGTATGGATATATTTGACGCTCACCAAAACTGTGGCTATTCTTCGTAACAGAAAAATACGTCGGTTCTTCCAAATACAAGATGCTATATGTTTGTTCACTGGCAGCAAAACAAAACAAACTATACGTCAACTTGTTTCATAGCAGCAGCTAGTCTGCACTGATTCGGCTCCTCATCTGCGTCAATCAGTTTAAACGGCATTACTCGAAACTGATGAGCTGGCATCTCTGACCACGATATCTGTTCCATTCTTCCTGTATTGCAGATGAGCACGAAGCAGCTCAAGTGCTTTGCAAATTAGAAGATGAAATCTTGCAGTCAGCATAGCTACTGGCCTTGCAGTCAACGCTGCTATCGGCACACATGCACAGAAGCAAAATGCTCAAGTCAGGAAGCCTGAAATGCCCGCCTCTAATGGTGTAGTTCCCAGAAGACGTATCGATTTGTCGTGCAACATTCCCGAATACCACATGCCCATGATACCTGGTCGGTTTAGGACAGGCCATATCCTGTCCGGACAAGTTCGGTCCGAAGGCCACCAAGCGTGGTTCAGGCTGGCGGATCCCGAAACCGAGGGGCGAGGGCTCGCGTCGCACAATTACGCCGGCTTCGCCACGGCGTCGCCCGCGGGAACCGTCGGGGAAAGAATCAGCTGGAGCGGGCCACAAACCTCACCCACACCACGGCGTCACAACACCAGCTGCAGGCTTACTTCACTCCCACTGCAGGCGTGCGTGGGATCAAAGGCACGCGCCACCGACCTAACTGGGGCGCTCGCTTTCTTAATCAACTCATTATGCACCCTTTATTTCTCCGGTTCGCAGTCGTCAATAGTTCGGTCATCTGTGACTGATATAAATGTCGCATCCTTCTGTGCTGGCATGACTGTCGGAGGCTTCTGCGCTGTTATGATTGCCGCAGGTTTCTGTACGCCGTGCTAATGTGGTGACAGTGTGGTGGCGCGGTGGTCTCGGTTTGTCAGATTTGTCGGCTCGGTGCTGGTCGCAGTGTTGAGAAATGCTGATATATGTCGCAGCATATGTTGACGAAGCTTACATTGATCAGTAGGCTTCTCGCAACCCAGACACACTGGATTTAGAAAACGTGTCATTTTGGACAGCAATTACACGCCCGGTGCTAACCAAATCCGTGCAGCCTGTAAACAACAGTGTTTTATTAGTTCATCCAAGGTGTTCATGACGAACTTCTGGCCCGTTTTTAGTGGCCATACCATGACCAGATGTTTCTGTTTTGTTGTTTGTTCAGTGTGTGTGTAAGGGGGTGGGGGGCGTTTGTTGAGGGCAGGCGCGGCCCGGTAGCAACGTGGCATGTGGTCAACTGACCGACATATACACAAACTGTGGGAGAGCGGCGTTGGGCGATGGACAAACAGTGTCCGGTTTCGGCCTGCAGCCCGTTCCCATGGAAGCTGGCTCACACGGGTATCCGGCCGGCAGCGCGGTCCACCAGTCGACCCCATCAACAACAAACCTTGCGCCAGATGGACGCTCAAGTGCACGCAATTCCCCCTCGTTTTGACACCCATCGCTGAGGTCTTGTTTATCTAATGACGTCAGAGTCCGACCGCGGCCCTGTAGCGGCAGGAGGTAAGGTCGCACAGGGTCCCGACCTCGCCAGGAGCGACGCGTCGGCACGGAGCCGCACCAAAGATTGACTATGCATGGACCAGCGATGCGAAGTGTTTAGCGGCCTCCATTGAGCAGACTCGGGTGAAAATTGGCAACCGTCTTTGTCCAGTGTACATCTTCACCAATACATTGGTAGAGTACAAATTCCCAACGTTGCTACAGTCACTTCCCCCTACCCCTGTGGAAAATCTAGATTCTCCTCACCAATTCACGAAATCGTGGCCGAGCCATGGCACCCATTTGTTGGAACCTTAACCTCAGAAGTGGTGTTTGGATGTGCTAAACACAACTTTTCTTTTTTCTCACGTCAGCAACGGAATTTCACGAAATCGTGTGCGAGCACGATAAGGATGCCATGGCGATTTTTTATATTGAATGGCAATGGCATTAACCTAATGCGGCTTACTGAGCAATTTGTACCTATACCAGACCATTGTTGTCATTCTATCCTATACCCTTTTTTTTGGATATATGCAGAAGAATCGGGAATATGTCGGGCTATAGATACCCTGTATTGGTATGGTTTCTTTTGCGTTTTAATGGCTAAGTGACATAAAAATTGAGGTCAACGATAAAAAATTAATCCATGAGCAAAATTGTTCCGTCAACGCCAAGATCAAGGGAATCCGAGGTCATTGTTCAATAGTAACTAAATATACATTCTCCAAATTTGTTGGAAAAAACATTTAGAAAATTAGCTAGCACCCAAAAGCAATCATATCCTTGGACCCATCATGTCAACAGCTTTCCGTCGATAGAACTGCCGATAAAGAAAATCCCCCAGTTCATCCTTCCTGATGCACGGATCATGCCTTGAACAAATGACGTCAGCGGCCCGGGCATTCGTCCTACATCAGTCATTGCTGTACAAGAGTTGATGACTGTGCAGTGAGGGATCCAGGGAAAGCAAAGGGGTCACGTCACCCTGCCCAGAAGCCAATTTTAGGGGAGATGTTGGGCTAAGATAGCATTTTTAGAAATCTAGCAGCATTTCATGAGATAAATAATGTCTTCAGCGGACCAGAAGAATGCTACCTGTTCAAATCTGATTATTTCTTCGAATTCGGAGAACTATTTGCGGAATTACTCCCCCCCCCCATTCCAGCTCCCAAGCTATGATTCTGGATCCCCTATGTGGTCAGCTATCAAATGTAATGCATTTAACTATATACCTTTATGAGAAACGAAGAGATAAATGTCCTCGAAACGGTGATAATTTAAATCGTCAAAAATACACGTTTAGAAATTGGTCAATATTTATAAATTATGAATATATATATATATATATATATATATATATATATATATATATATATATATATATATATATATATATATAAATATATACGTATATATATATATGACGTGTATCACTTTCGAGCCATATTCGCCGCGGGCACTCGAGCGACATTTTTTCTCTGGTGCTCCTTTCGCGAGTTAGAAGGGTGTGTTCAAACACAACATTCCCCCACCCCGAAATTAAGATGAAGATCTGACCAGTGGGAGGGTTAGCCACCATTAACGGCAAGAGTGCCGTGAGAAATAAATCGATATGGAAAGCGACTTGCCTCTCTTGCACCCTTTTACAGACCATTTTATCATTCTGATCCCATCTTCCCCGGTCGAGAACCTCGGCTTCAGTTGTACCAAAACATGTAATGTTTATAGCTGGACTCAATCATTGCCGACTATTGATATGAATAGCCCACGTGTCGTATTGGAAACATATGCAAACCCGGATATGAAGTGCGACGCCTGCTCGTGGAATCTGGACAATTTTCGTGAGCGCAAACGGGCCACCATATGATCAGAAAATTCCATTTCCATATTATCCGACTGCTTGCCGACCACCATGAAGTTTTACCGGCAACAAAGCATGTCAAGCGAGAAAGCAACCAAGCATGTCCATTAAGAGGTCGAGCAGCAAGAAGGCACACGTCGACACAGGAAAACAAGTTGCGGGCAACAAATGTCACATACCAAGCTAAGACGAGAATACCCAGGATATATGAAGGTTTCTGACCTCACCATTCGCATTTGGCTTCCTTTTGCTGCTATTCGTGTCCCCGGTTGGCAATATATCCCGATGTATCCAGTGAGTAATACACGTGGGTAATTCGGGAAGGAATAAGAATGACAGCGAGCTATAAAAGACGAGTTTTGTATGTCCGTGTGGTGAGACATGCTGGAGATCCTGGAGACATGCTGGTCAAAGACCGACTTGTAGCTGTAAGATAATTGGCACCATTTAGCATTCGCACTTGAACACAAAGCAGCCATGTGTAGAGCCCATCAATCTGTTTGACGGAAGTGTGCTTCGAGCCTGCCTAGAGCATATGCCTTAAGCGTGCAATTATTTCATCAGCGTGGAACGTCCTCGAAAACAACAGAATAAGGAGGCCGACGAACCCGGGCAGGTAAGCTCCTGAAATAGATACGTGTCTTAGTCAGGTGTTTTGGGCTATATTTTCCTGGTTGAGTGGAACCGTTTTCAACATTGCGGTCTTGGCCGTCCTTGGTTGTCGACCCGTGGTCGTACGATTATCGGCCTAGTTCCTATACACAAGCTTGAATCTGGACGGGATTCAAACTATCTCGAGTCGCACACAGTGACCAGGATTTAATTACGACCACCCTGGGTCGGAATGTGATGTCGAGCATCACGAGTTTGCATGTGGGTTCGAGACAGTTCTGAGTCGAACCAAAAAATAGGCAGGTACAGCAATCAGGTAGGTCTGGATGACACTTGCCATGCCTCTGGAGGGCTGAGATCCTAAAAGTCACGTCACCCCATACGTTCGATAATTGTAACATGACACCTGCTGGAGACGCACCCGGACGCAAATTTAGTGTGTTTGGAAGCTCAACATTAAGAGTGCAAATTCTTCAGGCGAAGAAGGCTTCTACCCAAATGCCTTGCTACCGGCAGGCAGTTAGTTGATGGGTTGTTCGACTGTTAGTTACTGGGCTTCAGGGCGCATCGGCGAAAGAAAGGTTGTTTGGCTGTTAGTTATTGGGCTCCAGGGCGCATCGACAAAATGTTGTTCGAGCATGCTACGTGCTCAAAGGTGACCCAGGCAGGCACTTCTAATTGACATACCCTCCCAGGCTCATGTTATCTAAGCACTTGCGTCTGTAACTATCGGTCGGACTGATGACTGCAATAAAATGTGTGACGAACGAAATCAACAAGCGATGTAGTGATTGATTGATTGATTATTTGGGCTTAAGGGCGCGTGGACTACTAAGGTCATTTTGCGCCCATAGCGATGTAGTGATGACTGGTTATTGGATAAATAATAAATATAGTATATCGAAAGGTCATGCAGTAAACACGTCAATATTAAATGGCAGGGAGGTGCGTTTATTATGACCGCTTTCGTCGGGGAGCCAGATGAAGGAGATTAGAATGGGGAGCATGGTCGGCCGAGAGACCTCAGCCCGTTTCGCAGCACGGAAAGCGAGTCGCAAAAAGACGAGTCAGAGCGCCTCCACGTGGAGGCGCGCAGAGGCGGGCCGATTTTTCAGCCGGCTCGACAAACAGAGCTAGCTGGATCTCAGGCGTATCGCGTTGCGATCCGGAGCAACTCACCTCGGCGCCCCGGCGCGGCAAAAAGCGGCGCGGCGCGGCCGGCAGCGCGGCGCGGGGTGGTCGACGCGGCCGCCGCCGACCCCCCAGCGGCGCGACCCGCCGCCCTTTTTACCGCGCCCCGCCACTCCCGTGATGCCATGATCGATTGCTGTCGCAGATCGGGCGGCCGGTCTGCAGCGATGCCGCGCGAAATGCGCGCGACACCGGCGCGGCGCGAGACGCACGCGACGCACGTCCGATCCGGCCGTGACGGAGCGCGACCGCAGCCTGCGCGGCGCGCGCCGACAAACGCCGCTGACGCGGCGGGATCAGGTCACCGGACGACAATCCACACTGACACGGCCGCCGACGGCGCCGGCAACAACAAATGACCTGCCCAGCCGGAGCCCGACACCCCGATTGGATCACACATTCCGGCAGAGTTGGCTTTTTACGGCCGGCCCGGTCTTTTTGCGCGCGCGTGCCGTGCCGGCGCCCGGGGACCGCTCACCGCCGACAGCCGCCGAGCAGCGCGTGGACGGACAGCAAGAGTCGTCGCTCTTTCGCCACGAGCCACGAACGAAGCTCGAGCGGGTCTTCTCCGGCGTACGACGAAAGTTCATCTGAGCGGTCCCGCTACAGGCCCGATCGCCACGCTTTTGAAATTAGAACTGCTTTTGTTGCATCGTTTTCAATAGTAATTCAGTCAGAATTTAGCCTGCGGTCTTAATTATGATTTTGATCAAATTTCGCCATAATATTTTATTTGAGATGCGCGTATTTGTTGGGTAAAATAAAAGTATTATGGTGGAACTCAGCCGAAGCTTAACTCAGCCAGCCAGCCGCCAGTCACGTGGTAATGTAGTCAAGTCATGTAACCTGCTCGTCCAGAGATCGGGCGACTATGTGATCAGGGTCGGTCCGACAGAGGTTGTCACGTTGAAGACTTGCATGTGGCATAGATTGAACTGGATGTGAAACAAAACGGACCATGAGTCGTGACACAGGGTGGCACCTAAGGTAGTTGGATATTTCGGCATAGTGGTGGATTGGTATTTTATGGTGCGCCGACTGCTTAGGTCACTGTAGCAATTCAGCATGGTGCATGCGCGTGTGAAATACGCATGATATATTCGGTAGATGAGCACGATTTCTGCAAGATTGCAGTCAATTTCTGCTGAATTGGATCTGTTTTTCCAGTACAAACGTGCCAAAATGTAAGGAAATATTTCCGCAATCGGGTTCATCTGCTGAATGTGGAGCATGCATTGCATGTTTGAATACTGCGTGGAATTGTAGAAATTGGTTTTATTAGTTCTGAAATTTCTGCGCTTCACCGAAGAAAAACGAAAATTAGACGCAATCAGCTGCGTGTCTTCGCGAGCTTCCAAGAGAGTGCAGTTTGGATCGCTTCACAAGTTCCATGCCCTAATGTGGAGTCGTTGGTTATTGGAGTTTAGGGGCGCATCGACTGCAGAGGTCATGCAGCGCCCATAATGTGGAGTCCTATTCTGCGCTTGCAGTATGGGAGGGAACCCATATGCTATACTTTGATATGCTATGTTAGCTCTGCCATGCCCCCAAGTCAAAGCTTATCTTGCTGTCGCTTTCGGTAGTCCTCTTGAGCTGCATGCACATCCGAAAACGGTGCACTCGGCAAACTTCTGCTTGATGTATGGACTTGTCTGGCATGTCAATGTATGTCCATGCAGTGTACAAGGTATGCCTGGTCCCCCGTGAAGCATACGTATGTTAATGTAATACATTAAAGTAATCGTACCGACAATGCCGACTAAAAATGTTATATGAGAAAGCTGCTGTCATTTTGGAAAAATCCGTGATGGACTCGTTTATGGCTTATTTCACCTAGTTTGTTCAGATGCAATTATGCTGACGCACAATTTTCAGTGTATTCGAAATACAAAGTACTCCCTTGACAAACTGCCCACAGCCCACGTACATACCATCTCGCATTATTTTATAACCGAACTGTCATGACTTTTATCTACTTTTATCTATCGGACTATAAAAACTAAAAAGGACTCAAGACGGTCAAGTTCTGATACTCATATCTAACACTACCTCCCTTTTTGTTCCCCTCAGCATAATGGCTGGAGTAGGATTCCGACGGGAGACTGTTGGCCAGACAGTGCTGATGGGGTCGGCCGGGTCAGTTCCGCGGGAGGGTGACACCAAACGGTCTGGTCTCGACCGGCACGTCGTGCGAAACCAGTGCGCTTGTCCACCTCCAGACGGCAGCACCATAGCGTCTGCCGTCCGCGCGGAGGCGGTGGCTGGTGTGATGGCGAGGAAGCCCAAACTCAAACACGGCGGTTCACACGCCGCAGAATACACTCTCACGCTGGGGTGCGTAGGTCGGCATTCCCACACAAACACGGACGGCCAGGGCCGGCATGCCGTGCGCCCGGTCGTCAGCGTGGCCGCCGGGTGATACGTGGGGGGCGGACGGGGCGGCGCCGACATCTCTGTCGGGTGGACACTGACCGTCGGCACGAGGCCGGGCAGGTGGAGACTGCGGAGAGACTGCGAGGCCTGGCAGGCGCCCATCCTTCGACGTCTTCCCCAGCGTCGGATAGGTCGCGTTGGGCGTGCGTGCGGGGGTAATTTGGGAAGGACCGGCGTTGTCGCCCATTGTCGTCGCGGCCCATATTGGAGACATTCCCGGCGGAGGCCGCGCTGGCCGTGCCGCGCCTTTTTACGCGGCAAGTTCAAGGGCGGGAGAGGCGGGTCGTTGACAACGGCGCCCGTCGCCAGGGCACGGCCGGCGACACCCAAGGTCGCCGGCACTCGCCGACGACGAAGCTCACCGGGAGGCACACCCGCAAGCATCACCAATGCTAAATACTATGCCACTAATGCCAACATGCCAATGCAATATCAATGCCAATACTAGCGATTGCACGACGCGGACATGCCGAGGAAGTTCCACGACCGGGGTGAAATTCCGTTTCGGATTGGCTAACCAGCCGGGACATCGTACTGTGAAGACGACTCAGTGGCCCCAAGACGTAGTGACGGTTTGTCGTTTGATGAGTGGGAACACGCGGTCATTATGTGCCTGCCGAACCCGAGGCGAATGGCGGAGAAAGGCCGCCAGTCGCGGTATAGACATCGCGGTGTAGACCGGGGGCAGGTACATAGCCACGAGCCCATCCCTCCGCCACTGAGTTTTCGTTTAGCGCGAACGTGAGTCACGCGTTTTCGCCGGAACAGGTGCCGGTCTTTTCCTCCGGTTTGGTCGTGGCATAGAGACCGGTCACGTAGTATCACGTGACCGCCACGAGCGTAACATGTACCCAGTTTGCATGGGCCGACCAAGTAAATTCTGGTTTAGATTGGATCAAATTTGAGGGGTGTAATGCGTTCGTCCAGGGAGTTTACAAGGGACAAGTCTCGGAAATATGTTGAAGCAAATGTTGACGAAATTCGAATACGTCAACAGATTTCAGCAAATGCTGTGTGATCGATCTAAATAGATGAGGGTTTCGTATGACATCCAACATGCCAGTCATCTTTCAAGAGACCAAGCTTTCTTCCTCTCAATGTTCTCCATGGTCATAGCTAAATAAAATGCAATGGAAAGTGCAAAGCTAAATCACACCCAGCCTCTGTAGTAAACTCGCGCCGATTCTACCAATGACGCAAAAAGGGTCACACGGAAAATGTAACCCCTTAATTTCGAAGGAATTTGTGTGCTTCGGTCCCTTGGCCAGATACACTGCGGATCGCCGGATATGATATATTGCATAATACAGTCCTTCCTCCGGTTATACTACGGATTGCATGACTCAATCAGAATGTTATCGGCTCAATTGAGCCAATAACATACTGATGACTGTATTCGACAGACGAAAAGTCGCTTCGTCTGTTTTGAGAGTTATGTTCTGATATCTAACTAAGGGATACAGGTATCCCTCAGTTAGATAATAGGTCTATATTAACGGCAACGATAAAAAGTGCTTGTACTATAAACCGGTACCGCATAACAGATCACATAATAGGTAATTTCTTTACCTGCAATTGCGCTACGAAATGTTTGTGTGTCCATTATATTGCGCATTATAAGCATGATACTCATAAGCATGATATATTAACATCCATTATAAGTATGATACTTATAAACGAAATACTGTTAGAAACGAGGCATGAACACTTCATAAACACGCATAAAACGCACGATATCGCTACTTCTTTTGGAAGGATGTCAAATTAGTGTTTAGGACGTGGTATACTCTAGCCCATTCCACAAATAACTCATCACTGTGCATGGCATGCTATCGGCCCGGCCGCCCCCGACAGACCGACACTGCTAGTGTGGGCACATCATGATAACGCCGTCAGCGAGCGTCAGATCTGCCGTCATAACACGTCATACCCCGCCCAGCAGGGTGGGAAGCGGCATCAAAACACGTCGTATCACGTCAGGCAGGGTCGGGAGAGGCGTCAAAACACGTCGTAGAACGTCATACCCCGCCCGGCAGGGTGGGAGGTGGCGCCAAGTCACGTCATAACACGTCATACCCCGCCCGGCAGGGTGGGAGGCGGCGTCAAGTCACGTCACAACACGTTATACCACGCGCCCGGTGGGGTCGGAGGCGGTGTTAAGACACGTCATACACGTCATACTCCGCCCGGTGCGGTTGGAGGTGCCGTCATGACACGTCACACTCCGCATTGGCAGGGTCGGAGGAGCTATCAGAACACGTCATACTCCGCCATTAGCGTCCGACGCTAGAGCCGCCATCAGAACACGACATACTACGCCAGACAACGTTGGAGGCGCCGTCGGTAGAGTATACGGAACCATCCTCCAGATGTTCGTAATTTGCAGAAAATCGGGTCAGTACGCCCCAAATACGACGTCAATGCAATAAGAGTATTCACATTGGATGTCGTACCGTAACTGAAGACGACCTATGCACATGATCATTCAAATATATGTGCTCTAAAGCAAAATAACAATTCGAAGGCGATCTATGGCATTGTAAACGATTATGTTCCTAAGAATCACGAGTACGCTTTGGTTTATGACCGTACTTGCCACTGATAAGCAAATGTAAGGCGGCGACCGGTGTGCTCAATGGGTTGGTATTAGTGATAAGCTCCGACAGGGCAGGATGGTTCAAGGGGATGTTAGGGTTCGTAGGTTTATCCCTTCCAGCTCTCATAGGCATAATGTTAATTTGAAAGTTCTTGAGTATGTATCTTACTGGACTCAATGGATAAAAAGCACGTTGCATTAATTATATGTGTGGCAATACTAATGAATACGGTGCAAATAAATATACAATGCCGTAGATAAACGATGTGTCAACATTCATTACGACCAGCAAGCATTTGTAGAAACATTTCCGAGTGGTGGAATCTACTTCAGCATTTCAGAGCATGTCATCATTGTGAGGATTAATAAGCTGGTAAAGAAATGCGGTATATTAATTGGTGTTGGACGATATGTTGTGCAATAATAAGTAATGAAATGCAAATATGTACATGTGTACATATACATCTGCAGAACAATAATTAAATACAGTATGCCCACATCAATTGCATAATGTATGTAAATATTAATTACCGCTCATATATTCTCCTCGCCAGGCATCTTCAAAAATATTTTGGATTATTTCATTCATTTCAGCATAGTGAATATTGCTGAAAACAGCACAGTGCAGCTCAAAAGAAGGCCATTCCCAGCCCGGGTGCTCAACTGACAGCGTGTCTGTTCACGCACCGGTGCGTCCGATGTTTTACTCGTGCTGTCCACTATACCCGAACCCCACAAGGCCACAGCGCAGACGCTCCATCCAAGTTTAGGTGTTGATCAGCACCAATCAGCTTGGCTAGCGGACGGGTTGACAGCGCCTCGGCCTCGCTCCGCCTGCTCGCGCCGCCGACCTTTCGGCTGTGGTCGGCGTTGACAGCCAGTCAACTCCGCTGGCCCTGTGTCGCGCCACCCGTCACCACAGGCACGACCCGGCGGTCCAGCAACACTGCCTGTGCCCAGCTCAGGCGCGCCGTCTCAATGCCTAACGTCGGCGATGCGGGTGTCGCACGAGCGTGCGCGGATGCAGCGTGGCAGGTGCCCGCTCCTCAGCCAATCAGCTACATGAAGACATCCGTACCACACCCCTGTGTGCCGCTGTGGCCGTTTTCGTTCAATGCCATCAATGCCTGTTCCATTGTTTCTGCACGGCAGCTCCAAGACGCTTGTGTGCATCAACAAGTCAGCCGATGCTTCAAGAACACTAAATGTGCAGATGATTAGTCCCAGAATAGCTGTACCAAGAATCAAGAGCAAAGGGGAATTTCCGAGAATAATTCGCCGGCACATCAAATAATGGACGGAACACCCCAGGGGAGACAGGAAAGTAGCTTGCAGGCGAATAGTTCCAGCAATCTACTCAAACAGTGTTCTCCCGGCTCTCCCTCCCTCCCTCCCCCATCTCTCTAGCACTCTCTCTCTCTTTCTCTCTCTCGCTCTCTCTCTAGCTCTCTCCCTCGCTCTCTCCCTCTCTTTCTCGCTCTCTTTCTCTCTCTTCCCCCATTATGTATATTTCTCATAACGATACCGATATATCGGCTCCAAAAATCAATCCAACATCAGATATACCGGGTTGATATCACGTAAACAAACGTGTTTTATGAAACAGGCAAAAAGGCCGGTTATTTGTCCGGCGACATATTTTGTAGGCGAAAATTATTAGCTGAATTTGGTATAGGACATTTAATTACATGAACAAGCCAATGCCAATGCCTGTGACATTCCATGACCTATGATCTATGCTGCACATGGCCCAATAACGACGATTGGCATGTGCTGCACATAACATCGTGGCAGTGACTGACCTGCGCTGCACACTGTCCCGCGACAATAACTGACCTGAGCTGCACATGACCTTGTGACAGTGGCTGACCTATGCTGACAACCTCGTAAAAAGACTACCCTAAAAATAATGACCTTGTGACAGTGACTGACCTATGCTGCACATGACCTCGTGACAGTGACTGACCTGTGCTGCACATGACGATGAAGGTCAGAGTTTGCCGGCGCACCTCGGCTATCCGGCCGGCCGGTAGGTACTGCTCCAACGACAGACGATCCAACAGTGGGTCAACAAAGTCGTACGACGTAACAGCGCTGACCTCCCACCTCAACCGGTGAAGCAGCAGCAGCTCCCACTCCTGAAAATCAGGTCACGTCAGGTCAGGTCAGAGCAGACAATCGACACAACCAGTGGATCGACAGCGGCTCCGGCCTCCGCAATGTTGGGGCGGTCGGGTCAGGTCAGGTCAAATACGGTGATGCAAGATGTCAGGTTAAAACGTCCCTCAAACAGCCACTGTCGGTTAATCAGCGGCGATTCCGTACCTCACAATGTCACGCTGCACCAGGTCAAGTCGCATCAGACCGCGCCGAGCCGGACCCCGAACCTCTCCCGCCGCCGTCCGGCCATCAGCCGACGCGGTGCAGAGCAGCGCAGCGCAGAGCAGCGCAGCGCAGAGCAGCGCAGCGCAGAGCAGCACAGCGCCCGGGCCGGCCGACCCGGCAGTATCGAGGTGTCGACGCACACATGGCAGCCGCGCAGGGGGCGCAGCCGGGGGGGGGGGGGGGCAGCCGGTGGCGCGCCGGCCGCCACGCCAGCTGTGTGCGACACCGCGGCGCAGCCAGACACAGCGGTGACGTCAGCAGACAGCCTGCCGCTTCGGTAGCCTTTGGTGCGCCGCTCCCGGCCAGACGGCTCAGCATGGGGCGGCTGACGACGGCACGACGGGAAGGGCAGGTGGTGGCGCCACCCCCCCCCCCCCCACATCCTCCACCCACTCCTCTCCAGTACGACAGAGGTACCAGGAGCTGGGTTTTCAAACGCCGGCCCCGCGCCCTATCCCCCTCCGGTACGACAGAGCACGGCTGCCAGGTGCTGGGTTTTCAGATGTGGGCGCACCTTGCGCGTGTCAGCACAGGTGTGTTGTCAGGTGCAGGTATCGATTCGCACATATTTATCACAGGGCGTCTGCCTTGTGCTTTTGTTCAGCCTCGATAGGATTTACTTCACTTTTCTCAGCTGTTCATACAGTCTGTTGTCACATAACATTGTTTTCCTCAGGCTCATGTTTACTAAATAAGATGTCAACAATGGATAATCATTGTTGGGATAATCATTCATAGGATAATAATCAAGAACTACCGTGCGATCCGGACAGCAAACCGAACAGATCAGATTCAGTAGTATCTGGATCCAACTTGATTAAGAATAGTTAATAATTGTTTAACAATATGCACGCATGTCATTCTGAGTGCATGACACAATTCTGAAAACGCCGCTCGCGGAGGTCGGTAAATCAAGCTTTGACCTGCACTTACCTGACCGCAATGACCTGTGAGCCGTGTGGGAGCGGCTTCTAGCCGCATCAGTGGAGGCTGGCATGTGTTGCTTAGCATCGACACGTATTTAGGTGGACATGTGCCGGATGCCGCCGCCGCTGAAGTCAGCGAATCAAGGCACTCCCTTGCAGTTTGACTGAAGAGTGAAGATGCAACTCATGACCAATTCGCAAAACAGCGCTTACGGTGAGCTTACGCTTCGCTCATTGCTAACCGGCACCGCACCGGGGGAAATTATTGTACCAAACTATCCTCGACAAAAAGCTTGTGGAGCATTTGAGCACCCGTAGCGCCCGAGCCAGCGGTCTGAGCGGCTCCTGGATGAGCTCCACACAAGCTGCAGCACTGTTCCACCACTTCGCGAAACTACATCAACTACTTTGCTCCGTTCAAGAAGTCCACGACAGAAAGTGTTCCTCTGCCGAGTCTGCTCCGATTTGCTGCGCCTGCCATCGGTGCCTCACGCCAGCCGTGACTCCGCCACGACTGGCCGCCGGCCGCCTGTGGCCGGCTGTGCTCTGCATGGCTTCAGCCGCCACCCTGCCGACGAGAAGCCCTCCTCCCACATTGACCATGAGTCCGCCACTGGCCGGCTGGGCTCTGCACGGCCTCAGCCGCCACCGTGCCGGTGAGAAGCCCTCCTCCACATTGGCCATGACTCTGCCACTGGCCGTCTCTGCATGGCCTCAGCCGCCACCCTGCCGACGAGAAGCCCTCCTCCCACGCTGTCGTGGGCGGTCGGCGTGAGTCAGACAGGCGGGCCGGGGCCAGACTCCACGTGTGGCACGTTGACACCGGTGGGCCGGGCCGACTGGTAGGGGCGGCGCCGGCGCCGGCGGTGGCGACGCTTTTGCAGATGACCTCTCAAGCTGGTCCCGCTAACCTGCGAAACTTCGATGCGACTGAAGTACCGAGGTACGCTTTCCGGACTGGTCCCTGGAGAAGCTTCGTGTCCATCCTCGGCGCCCAATTCGCCGGAAGCGTCAGTCAGGGCGTGGAATCCTGGCGCCGCCGGTGCCGGCCGCCTCATGGCTTGTGTGAGGCGGTGGGCTGCGAACACCGCCTGTGGCCGACCCGTGTTGCACGCAGTCGCAGTTGCCGACCAAGGCTACCACGACGTGGACTCTGCCCGGGTCCAGGTCAAGGGTAGCCGAGGGTCCAGGCCGAGGTTCCAGGCTGAGTCTAGGTCCGGAGACAGGTTTATATGAGCACCTGTGTCTCGGGCCCAGATGTAGGTCTGGGTTCTGACAGGATCCCGGGGAAAGAGGATGCCGCGTCCCTGGCACGATGATAGAGCCGGTTCTGGGGATTGGCATCGGGTTCAAGATGCCGAACCCGAGTCCTCTTAACCTGGTCGTCAAAAGGAGGCCGTCCCCGACTCTTGTGAGCCTGCGGATTCTTGAGTCACCGAACACCTAGTATCTCCAAAACTCCTCGGAATCTCAGAGTGTCTCAACAGCTGATGCCTGCCGACTCTGGGGGGAGTCTCCCGATTTCTAAGTCTCCCGACACCTGTGAGTCTCCAGTGGACGCGTCCGTCCTAGAGCACGTCCCCTGGAGACGTGGAAGAGTCCCTCGGGCCGTGTGCGCGCGCGCCAGTCGGCCTGGCCAAGGGCCGGCGGTGCCGACAGCCGCCACGACGCCGGCGCAGGCATGCAGGAATGCGGGCGAGACGGCACCGTTTCGGGAAATGCCCGCCGGCGGGTGGCGCGTGCAAGTCGAACGCCGGCACGATAGCTCAGCGCCAGCCGCCGGTGTCGGACAACGCCGCCTGGCGTGCTGTCGGAGGACCGCCACAGAGCTGCCGTCCTCCAGTGGCACGGATACCAGGCTCCGGGTGGAACACGGAGTCGTGGTCCCGTCGTCTGGCGATATCGGGACTGAGGTCCTGGACGAAACACAAAACGCTGTCTTCTGGTGCTCGACAAACACAGCATTCGATTAAGATGCAGAAGTTCCGGCGTGGGATAAGAGAGAGGATTTGAGTAATTGTCCCCTGCTAGCCTCGACTAATTGAAGCACTAGCCTGATGATGTTGCACGGAAATGACCTTAAAATAGCCTTTCACTGAACTCAGAAATCCAATCTATATAAGGGTGTCTTCCAGTGAGATGGAGATTATGCTCTTGATCTGGCACGAACCACGTCTTACCGTGAGGAAATCTTCCCAAAGCCCCCTCAGCATGGTCAAGCGAGCAGAGCGGGGACACCTGCTCTGCTGGTGGGCTTCGACACATCAAACCGTGGGGAAGATTAACAATAGAACTTCAGGCCGGAAATGCCTGGGACTTGATAGCTGCGGAGTCTGCGAGTCTGGTCTGGTTACACAGCAGCCGCCAATATTTCAACGTAGCACATTTTTGCATATTGACATCTAATGGCGCTTAGAATAGAACCAGCAGCCATAATTTCAAGGGCATCGCTACACCCATGGATCATACCGAGATAGTGTTCGGACAGAGAAAAACCGCTGCTTCCTGGTGAGATTAGGCGACAACTGTGAATACATGCACTTCCTTCCAGAGTAAACTTAGAAGAAAAAAAACACTGAGGCACTACTTGATCCGGCAGCAATATGTTGACAATCTGTAGAATCAATCTACACGTCCGCATCAGCTCAGGTAAACTCCTACCCACCCCCCCCCCCCCCCCAACCAGGTGCCTCGCTATCATCTGACTGGATGAAAGAAGCGTGAAAGGAACTAGCCTATAAAACGAGAATAGCGAATTGGCTTTGGCGTATAATTCAATCATCACCAATGATGGCGCGGCATACATCTATGCTGTGATCCGACACTTTCAGTGTTGAAGAGACGCGATGAGGCCGGTTTGCCACTAACCTGTGGCCAGCTCCGGTACTCAACGGATGCTCCAATAATCCAGTCGATGACGCGCAACTGATCCGACCCTACATTCAAGCGGCCACACCGAGGTCATCATGCCGCAGTGAAACGGATGTCCGTGAACGCCATCGCAGTATCGTGACGGGCACCGGCGAATACCATCACGGTATCATGACGGGCGCCGGTGAATACCGTCACGGTATCGTGACGGGCGCAGGTGAATACTATCACGGTATCGTGACGGGCGCAGGTGAATACCGTCACGGTATCGTGACGGGCGCCGGTGAATACCGTCACGGTATCATGGCGGGCGCCGGTGAACACCGTCACGGTATCGTGACGGGCGCCGGTGAATACCGTCACGGTATCGTGACGGGCGTAGGTGAATACCGTCACGGTATCGTGACGGGCGCCGGTGAATACCGTCATGGTATCATGGCGGGCGCCGGTGAACACCGTCACGGTCCGTCACGGTATCGTGACGGGCGTCGATGAATACCGTCACGGTATCATGACGGGCGCAGGTGAATACCGTCACGGTATCGTGTCGGGCGCCCGTGAATACCGTCACGGTATCGTGACGGGCGCCGGTGAATACCGTCACGGTATCGTGACGGGCGTCGGTGAATACCGTCACGGTATCGTGACGGGCGCCGGTGAATACCATCACGGTATCGTGAAGGGCGCCGGTGAATACCATCGAGGTATCGTGACGGGTGTTGGTGGATACGACCACAAATTAAGATACGATTTGGCACCTGATGTTTATGATTTATTCCTTCAGTCTTGAAAGAGTCATCATTGCGATGACACCGAAATTATTCATCAGAAGAGAGCCTAATGATAGGTCTGGCCTCGACAAACGTGGTCCAATACCGGCTGTTGTGGAAGACGAACGTTGACCTTTGATCACCTATGTTATAAATAGAACAGGAACTAAAAGAAAGGTGCTGGAGCCAACCAAGTACGATCTTGAAAAAATAGGAACACAGCTATTTTTCGTTTCCTTTCTTCTTCCACATCATTAGCTGATAGCTATTAGCATTTTGAAGGCCATTATGTCAAGCTGCGCTGATGATGGGGCATTAACGGCATCATTATCGAACATGAGAAGACCGAGCTGGTGGCGGTCTCATTATCTTTGTCCGCGGTTGTCTCGCTGACCAGCCGTTCTTCCGATGGAGTTGGAATTTCATTCAATCGACACGTTCTCGCCAGACGGCTGACACTGACGCCAGTAGCAGGCCAGGTAGAGGTAAGTGCTATTTTATTAGACAGGTATTCGGCTTAGAGATCGAAAACGACCCACTCGTTCCCAATAAACACCGATGCGGCCGTCAATAAACAAAACCGCACAGGAAGTAATCGGGTAAAAGGAAGGGACGCCTGTTTATTTTGGATCGTAAAACACGACAGCCTTGAACAAAACACTGAACTCCTTTTAGCGGCCAAAGAATGTACGGCCACTGCAGACCATCGCGAAGCTGTTCATCCAGAACACTCACCAGATCTGCATGGTATCATTTAAGTCCTTTGGGGCTAAGTGGGACGAGGAAATGTAAATTCCCCATACGTAAACATAACTGAATGCACAGCAGCGCAGTGACGCGTAATTGCGTAATCACATGGGCGTCGCCACTCATTTCGGATGATGAGGTAGAGCGCTTTAGGCAAACTTTCCCATGAAGCGCCCCACGCGTACTGCTGAATTGTATCAAGGTTGGGAGACGCACCCCTCCCCTCCCACACCTCCTGCGTGACGTCAATGCGTAGACCACCTGGCTATGAATTGCAGTGTGTTTGATATATTTAATTGCTAGATTCAGATGTTTGGTGATTAGTTAGTTTCTTGGCCTTTAGGGCGTACCGAGTGCATTGGCCATATAGGCCCATGTTCGGTGGTTCAATGGATAAGTTGGTAGCACAGCACGACAGGCCAAGCATTAATTTCAATGAATCTAAACAAACGCCACCAGGCGCCATGCCACCCAACAAGGAGCTACGACCGGCACAAGGCTACTCAACGGGTAAGTCCGCACCGAGGGCCAGACGTCTCAACAGGGACCGGCGCCGCCGAACGCCGTGCAATCAACAGGGAGGTTGGAGTCAGCACCAGGCCACTGATAGTCAAAGGCGGAATCATCACGTGCCGGACCGCTCAGCGATGGAGCGCGTGGCGGACCGCTCAGCACTCAGCGGCAGAGCGCGTGGCGGACCGCTCAGCACTCAGCGGCAGAGCGCGTGGCGGACCGCTCAGCACTCAGCGGCGGAGTACGTGGCGGACCGCTCAGCACTCAGCGGCGGAGTACGTGGCGGACCGCTCAGCACTCAGCGGCGGAGTACGTGGCGGACCGCTCAGCACTCAGCGGCAGAGCGCGTGGCGGACCGCTCGGCGGCGGAGCACGGGCGACCCTCAGCGGCGGACTGGGGACGCTCGGCGGCGAGCGCGTGGCGGACCGCTAGCACTCAGCGGCGGGTACGTGGCGGACCGCTCAGCACTCAGCGGCAGAGCGCGTGGCGGACCGCTCAGCACTCAGCGGCGGAGTACGTGGCGGACCGCTCAGCACTCAGCGGCAGAGCGCGTGCCGGACCGCTCGGCGGCGGAGCACGTGGCGGACCGCTCAGCACTCAGCGGCGGAGCGCGTGGCGGACCGCTCAGCACTCAGCGGCAGAGCGCGTGGCGGACCGCTCGGCGGCGGAGGTGGCGGTACGGCGGACGTGGCGGACCGCTAGCACTCAGCGGCGGAGTACGTGGCGGACCGCTCAGCACTCAGCGGCGGAGTACGTGGCGGACCGCTCAGCACTCAGCGGCGGAGCACGTGGCGGACCGCTCAGCACTCAGCGGCGGAGCACGTGGCGGACCGCTCAGCACTCAGCGGCGGGGTACGTGCAGGACCGCTCGGCGGCGGAGTACGTGTCGGACCGTTCAGCGATGGAGCGCGTGGCGGACGCCAAACGTTTCCAACAGGCGGAAGACACGGGCGCGCGGCGGCCCACCACAGAGAGGGGGGGGGCGTCGCCATTCATGCACGATGCGCTGCAGGCGGCGGCTGTTTCGGGGCACGGGCGAGGCGAGGCGAGGCGAGGCGAGGTGTCCGAGGGAGGGCCGGCCTCTTGACGGCGCCTAGGGGCGATGTCGAGGGCAGCGCGGTGCCGCGGGCAGTACGGTATTGTCGCGGGCAGCACGGTGTCGCGGGCAGCACAGTGTCGGTGTCGTGGCGACCTTGGCGGCGGAGCAGGTCGTGGCGCTCGGCGGAGGTCGCTCTGTTTATGTCGTCGTCGCTGCCGCCAGCCGGTGCGCCAGCTGCGCCGCCTCGCGCCGCCTCGGCGGTAGCCGCCCGTTGATCGCGGCGCCAACGACCGAGGTGCCGGCCGACATTGACGGCCGACACTGGCGCCCGACACTGGCGGCCGACACTGGCGGCCGACACTGGCAGCCGACACTGGCGGCCGACACTGGCGGCCGACACTGGCAGCCGACACTGGCGGCCGACACTGGCGGCCGACGCCCGCCGGCCAGTGTTCGGAATGGGTTGGGCGCGGCCGGCCGCCGCCAGCGGCGAGTGCAGACGAGCTCGCATGTGCCGGTGGGCATGCAGATCAGGCCTCCAGGCAACGGCACACGCGCTGGGCGAGGAGCGGCACTACAGCCCTCCACACAAGAAACGTTTGAAGGTAGCGAAAAGTTAGCACGCCACAGATTCTGCCCGGGGGTATGCAAATTCTCAATACTTCCACATATCTGGCCTGAAAACCACCGACACCCTTCAAGAAGTGGTACGCAGGCTGGAAATTGAATATAAACAACTAATTATCTACATGAGACCAGACCCTTCGATAGTTTCGTAAAAAGTCTCTGAAATGCCTTTTTAACTGGCGTTCAAAACTTTCCTAAAAGAAACCAAACGAAGAGTTGAAAATGCGCTATTTTGTTACGAATTTAGCAAATAGCATCCTAAAAAAAAATCCCCCTCAGAGGCTGTCCTGCGCGAGTGACCCTGGTGCCACATATTGCCACCACCAATCTGCACCATGAGACGGAGGGGCATCCCATCCGGCGGCCGCTTCCGTCGGCGGTCAACAGCGTGTCGGCATGTGTCCTGCTCAAACACACTGCGACTCCACACACGCGGCCGCGGCCGCCGGCGCCGACTGCAGACCGACACACCGCCGCCGCGCCCGCCCGCAAAAACATAAAGCACACACGCAAAAAGTGACGCGGCAAGTGGCAGCGGTAATCGCCGGGTCGGAAGTTGGCCGGCTTTTCGCGACCCGGCCGCTCGCCCCAGCGCGCGCCGTGCCGGCACTGGGAACCCATCTCTGATTAGCAGTGCTCCCGACTCCAGCCGCACGAAGCGGCGTTCGCCAGACGACCTTTGGTCAGACACCGCATCAGCGCCGCGTGCGAGTTCATCACCCGACAGCAGCCCGCCGCCGGCGTAAAGAGCGCGACCCACGTGCACATAGACGATCGCATCCGTCCGCGGAAAAGCCTGCAGCGTCGCTCGGCACGCCCCGCCCAGAACCGGCCAGAACCGGCCGGGCCGCGGGCGACGACGATGGTGCGACAAGACGAGCAACCACCGGGCTCCGGGCAGCACCGGGCAACGGTAATGGTGTGGCAAGACGAGCAACCTTCGGGCCCCGGGCAGCGCCGGGCAGTCCCGGGCAGCGGTGATGGTGTGGCAAGGCGAACAATCCCGGGCCCCGTGCAACGGTAATGGTGTGGCAAGACAAGCAACCTCCGGGTCCGGGCAGCGCCGGGCAGTGCCGGGCAGCGTCTGGCAACCGTGATGGTGTGGCAAGGCGAGCAACCCCGGGTCCCGGGTGGCACCGGGCAACGGCGATGGTGTGGCAAGGCGAGCAACCTCCGGGCCCCGGGCAGCGCCGATGGTGTGGCAAGACGACCAGCCTCCGGGCGCCGGGCGGCGGCGAGCCGACTGATACCTGAAGCGGCGCCGACCCGGTCGCATGTCGAGCGCTGTCTCTGCGCGCCGGGCGGCTCGGTATCGCGACCGTTGCACTTGTGTGGCGCCGCCCGCGCCGCGCCGGCGACGACCCGGCGCCGCCGCTAGCCCCGCCCACGCGGCCCACCATTCATTGCGCCCAGACGGCCGGCTTGTTTATCGTGGCCTCAGGGTGACCTTGCAGGGTACCGGTGTGGCGGGCCGGTCGCTCTGGCGGTCCGCCACTCCTCGCGCAGACACAGGCCGGGCCAGCCGCCAAGTATATGACCTACTATTATACCAATTATGCTAATTTGCACACCAATTTTAACGCAGAATTGTAAGTTATAGCTGCCTTGTGCAAAAAAAAACGTAAGTTTACAATCCACGCAGCCACGCATTCAGAAAGTGGCTGGAAGTTATTTACGGCCAAGTATGATGTGAGAAGAGAACGAGCTCGTCATCTGCACACTTCAGAACAGGAAACATAATTTCTCTGTTGTCATAAAACGGCTGCAAACTATGGGTAGTATCCCTCTTTGGAGTCATCAATGCACTCAATCCCCAAGTGCTGGTGTAAATTTATGAATGCTATAAAAGCTTGTTCCATAAGACGCACTACTTGCACAACCTCTTTGGTTCTTTCAAAATATTCCCCTGGCTCCGCCGCTGATATCACAGACATCAATCCACAGCCAGATAAACAGCACCGGCCATGAAGTATTTTAGTCGCTAATTATGCTTTGCCATTTAATATACATTTAATAGTCCTAAGAGCGAAAAATATTTGAGAATACGAATCATTATCTATGTTACAATATATTAAACGACTCTACGATTTTGCTGCCAGAACCAGAACAAGTCCCAGAAACAGCGATCGAACCTGGTTTGAAGTGAACGCTGCCAGAGCCAGGGTCAGCGCAGCAGCGGCCGACTTCCGCCAGTGCCGCGTACAGGCCCCGGCTAAGGTCACGTTCTGACACGTGTCCGGGACGGCCGGATCACAGGCGCCGTGTCGGGACATTGGCCCCATCAGCTGTGGCGGTCATGTCTGGCTTGTGTTGCCAGCTGCGTGTTGTTGTTTGTGTCGGCCCGCTTCCGGGCCGCACAGCCTCTGGCTCGAAACGGACTCGGTTTTCGAAGCCCGGCTCAGCCCTACCCATGAGGCTCGAACCCTATCTGGGGCTCTTAATTTTGTTCTGCATGTAGCTGCTGGCTCCCACCACCCCCATCCCCACCCCACACCCGAACGTTTGCACAAAATGACATTTCCTGGAAATGTAAACAGTTTTTTAATCTCAAAACTGGAGAAACCTGTTGAGGTTCAAACCGAACAGAAACCAGCCTTTTGAATCCGCCAATACATGCAGCCCGTACCCAGCTCGGCCCAATCCCGACATGTTGGGATATCCATGGCAAGCCCAATGCATGCTAAATCGTATCGGGTTTTGCATGGTAATGCATCTGACCTGAAAATACTGGTTCAGCGATGTTTGCACCTGGTACATAAATATCAGTAGCTGGAGAATTCCCCGCTTTTGATGTTCCAACACATCAATTAGAAACATTTCTACTAACAGTCCAAGTGGGTGACAGGTGGATATGATAGGTAGATCCTACCTAATACCGATATCTTTGCCAATAATATGAAGACAAATAGCACAGCATGTAGAGTTGTTACAAAGTATTCCACAACTACGATACTTTTATTCATCTGACCTTTGTGCGCAGGGTATGATGCCTGCTCAGGTATCACCCAAGTGGACGCAACCCCGTGTCGAAGAACAGACACTCACACTAATTTTTGAAGACATCACAAACGAACTAACAATATTTGCTGATATAAAATTATATAGTCCTAATCTAACCTGTCTTACCTACCACTGCACTGCCGGGGGATGTCTCATAGCTGTGTGTCTTGAGGACTGGGATGTATCGTCTGCAGGTAGGAAGGCAATAATGTCTGCTTGGACGATGCCGTGTCCAAATCTATCTATCTATCTATCTATCTATCTATCTATCTATCTATTATTATATATAATATATATATATATATAAAAAAAAAATTATTATATATATATATATATATATATATATATATATATATATATATATATATATATATGTGTGTGTGTGTGTGTATATTTACTATATTACCTGCCATGCTTGACATATTGAAATTGAAGTGACTAAATAGCTGCAATACGTCACAGCGCAGCACACATTATACAGCACAGTACAATGTGTTTTTCTTCAATTCAGCTGAAATTCCCCCCCCAGATATATATTGCGCATGCGAATTATCGACACAATCTATTTTATTAGTTCCGTACCTAGCATGTACGTGCCTACCTAGGCAACTAGGTAGGAAACGCACATGGGTATTTTGTAAGCTTTATGTATCACATCATCAAGCTGAATGTTTGGTGGCATACGAGCAGACGTCTGACATATGGGACGCTATGTTACAAACTGTTCTACTAATAACGAATTTTCTTCTAACTCAATACAACCGAGCTAATCTTACCGATATCTAACCTAATATCCCAGGGGAAATTTTCCAGAAATTTATAATTATGGTCGGAAAAGTACAAAACGTTTATTCACATAGTATCGAATGTACACCTTCGCACATATGGGGGCTTCATAGCTATCATGCTATCAATCGTGAATTAAAATGGAAAACACCAGAAAGCACACTAAAGCGTTCGAATACGCATAGTATGAACCATTGCAGCACCTGTCTCATGCATTGTCCAGGTTGAATAATGATAAAATTTGGGGAGTTATTTGTTGATGTCAATTATCATTCATGCACAAAAATGTGGTGTTTAAGGACAAGTTGGCTTAATTGATATCTCTCTATCAAATACTCGACTAAAAATACTGTGGAGGCAAATAAAATTGGAAATCTGGCCCGACCCGATCCCGTTCATATATGCAAAATGTGTGCCAGCGCCGCCATCATCCACATCCGGGCGCAGGGCCTACCCGGACCAATGCGAACTATGCTCGGTGGCCGAGCTGCTAGTGGGAACGTCGAGGTCGCAGGCGGACGTACTCGGTGAGGAGGCGGACCTGACATGCGACATTACAGATACCGGGCTCGGTGGACCTCAGACCTCTCATCGGACTGATACAGTTACTGTCCGTCAGGCTGATACACTGTCAGTCAGGTGCACAGTCAGACACTGTCAGTCAGGCTGACACTGTCACCTTCAGTCAGGCTGACACTGCCACTGTCTATTGGATTGACACCGTCACTGTCCGTCAGATTGACACTCACTGTAGGGTTCATATTAAGCCTGACAGGCTGACTATCATTCGCCTGTCGGATAAGAGCACAAAACAGGCTGACTGAGGAAGTGTATAAAGCCATTCGACAGGCTGACTGCCATCCGTTAAAAAAGAGAGAAAAAGTACGTCCTGCGATGCCGGACAGACGGAATGTGATTGTGGGTCACCCTGGCTGCTGCCCGCCCACGCTGCGGAGAGCAGCCACTTCCCCTGCCGGCCGAGATAAGACGGCCCGCCGGGGGGGGGGGGAGGGGAGGGTAGTTGCATCGGCACCAGCCATAGGCGCACCGGAGGAGGGCCAGAGGACCCGGCCCCCATGGGACCAAAGTGCCCTTTTGGCCAAAAGTGCCCTTTTGACCGAAAAGTGCCCTCTTGGCCGGAATGTCCCAAATTTAGCCCAAAAATCACCTGCCTTATGTGCCCCGCCTGTGCCAAAGGTGCCCTTTTGGCCCAAAATTGCCCTTTTGGCCAAACATTTTTTTCACGCCCCCCCCCCCCCCTCCTGGTCAACAAACCTTCCAGTGCGCCCCGGGGCGCAAAGTGCGATTTTGAAGCCTGTCAGGTGCCCTTTTGGAGCCGGCCAAGTGCCCTTTACGGTCCGCCCCCCCCCCCATGGAAAAATCTTGGGAGCGCGCCTGGCACCAGCCATCATACCGCTGTATACTGTCAGACGGGCGCCACCTGATGCAAATCGGCTGCGACACCCACCCGCCTCTGATATTCGTGATACTTCAGGCAGTGTTCGTGCAGCTTTGTCGGGCGGGCCCCGTCCCAACCTGCAGCCCGCTGCAACTCGGAATCACAGCATAAACACAGCTGGTGACGACTGCGATCGTCTGTTTTTTTTCTCACAAGATACATTGGGCTATTTTCGTATCCTTCTGCTACTCTACGTCTATTTACCAAATATTCATATCAACAAGTACCCCCAGCCACGCAAGTATTTATCATTTACCATGCATGACCTTGAGGAATACACATTAAGATTATGTGAAGATGACCTAAATGCAATGCAAGCGTTTCGAAGAAAGGCGTGGTTGCTCCACTTCACTAGTCTGCACATTAATATGATGTATCATAATTTTTGTTATCATCACTCACTCTTCTTTCCACCCAGCTATTGATAGCTGATGTATATATATATACCATGCACCACGAAAAGCTTAAGGATACTACCAGATTAGTTCAATGTTAATGCGAAACACGAACATCGCCATGGATATTTGATAGAGGACCGAAGTGATTTCTGGGTCGATCCTCCGTGCAACGCCATAGATGCATGTTAAATTTAACAACCCTTAGGGGACGCATCTCCTCCTGTCCCGTCCCTGACGCTGGCGACGCCTATGCTGCGAAAATCACCTACTAATACCGTTTTGGTATCTGAATAAAAGACATCAACAGCAGCTGAACATCCTACAACCACTGAAAGGCGCGCACCACATTGGAAGTTGTTCTCGTACAGTCGACATAATATAGTCAACATTAAGCGATGTCTAGTAGGAGATGTGGCGCCCCAGCGCCCTTGGTCCCGCCGCCTCTAGCATGGGCTGCCAAAAAAACGCTGTCATATAGCCATGATTAGAGTACTTGCTAACAAAACTCTTCACTCTTCACGAGAAGATCCATGCCAATAAATATTCACAAATTAGTTGTAAAATGTCACATCGAGCATGTTTCTATATGCAAGCAGCCTGTGACGTAGACAACTTGAGCGTAGCCTTCCAGCGCGAGCTGAAGCACATCTTGCAGGTGCAAATACCATCCGAAAACGAATCATGAAAGATCAATATTTGGTGATCGGATCATGACAGGTTTTGCGCCACTGCAGGAGCGGCCGCGACAGTGACCGCTGCTTCAGTTGGAGGTCACCCACCGTCAGCTGACGCATTGTTGCAATGCGCGCGCGCTCATGACTGTCTGCGCTCGACTCGACTTTCAAAGAGCCGCTTGGCAACAGAACAACAAAGTGGGCTACCTAACAAAGCCGTGAAGCAGCTCGGGAAGCCACCATGTCGGTAAATACTTCAGCATGTGCGGCTGCGTCAATTATTTGAAGTCCCCATAACCAAGTGACCACATTCGTGCAGATGAACAATGCATGTACTTACAATAATGTTTCGGACGGTGATGCTGTTGTCTGCACACTGGACAAGAAATTCCGCCGTCAAAGGTCGGGTTTCTTTTAGTTTCGAGCTGACAAACAGGCAGACTGCGCCCAGCAGCTGCAAATGATCCTTCTTCACGTCGGTCACACTGAGGAATCTGTCCAGTAGATTCATCGACAAAGGGAATACATCGTTTCGGTAGTGCTGCTCCTCGCACACCTGCGAAACGAACATCGGTCAGAGTAGATCTTGGAATAATTTACGAGTATATGGAAGATGGCGAAAATGGCATGTAGTCAGCGATTGCCCCTGAAAATAGTTTCCCTCGCTATTTATTCGTGACAAAAAACCGTGCACACACAATGAAGTCATGGATAAGATTCCACAAAAGAATTAAAGCATTGGCAATGTCAATGAAATAATGAAACTCATTTGGCAGACATATTCGGCGCCAAGTTCATATAAAAACGTAGGCGAAGAATTGCACTATTCCACAGGTACCTGTGTACCAATGAAACCTGCGAAGCATCTCTGAAGCCTAGCGTATAGTCATATGGGAGAGCACCACTGAACGTTTGTTTTAGGGAGTGTCAAGTTACTCGGGCTTTACAGTGCATAGACAATAATGATCATTCGACGCCAGTGTATAACTGCTGGTAACCAAACCTGAAGGATGAAATGTTACGTACCTCCACCATCCAGTATGCCAGGATGCGTCGCATGGGTGGCTTGATCTCGCTCTGAACACACTTGAAGTACGAGAAGGACGGCAGGTAATAGTTCTCGGTGTCGAGCAAGTTCGTCAAGACGCGCCTGTTGTTTACGATGGCAGGATCACGGATAGCCTTGCAGGCCGACTCTGGCTCAAACATCCGGCTTTCGCAGCATAGCAGGCTGTCACCCGGATCACGAGACATCACACAAATATATATGTTGAAAGAAACGAAACGGAAACGAAGCCGGTGGTCCGGAATACTCGCCCTGAATTTCGATCGACCGCCCAACCCTCGAGAGCGCACTCCCAACCCTCGGCCGCCGGCTGCCGAATGCCGACAGCGCGCGGTTTCACAGCTGATCCGGCGCCCCGCCACTCGGCAATCAGCTGATTTTGTGTCGGTCGACCGCCCCAGTCAGGACGGTCGACGGCGCGTTCACTGCTGCGGAACTATAGAACGTACTGCAAAGAACTTACCACAATGACACCCATGCGAGAAGCGAAGATTGGATGAAGGGTCAGAAACGGGAGGGAAGAATGGAGTTCCGAACGTTCGACCTGGGGCCTCATCCCTGCTGGGCGATGAGCCTGGCAACAGTGGTGCAGGTACTGCCCCAAAGTTTGGAAAGGGGAAGTGCCATATGAAGTCAATTATTTGCGGACAAGAACCATATGGCTTGGAAAGATGCTCCACGGTAGCATACATATCAAAATATTTTCTTTCGGTTTGGAGGGCAAAAGCCAGCCAGGATGCGCACTGGCGGATCTAGCCCACCGGTTTTGGAGGGGGCCAACTTTCGGATTTTGTCGTCAGACCCGCCCCTCCCCCACCCCAATGGCGTGCCTAGGATTTACATGAAGGTTGGGATGGATTTGGAGCGTGCCCATCCTGTCATTATTTTTGGTTTAATTGCAATGCTGGCAAATGCACTGTATTGCCAGCATTATTTTGGCTTATGCCAAATTATTTTGGCATCAACATGCTTACCGGCCGATTTACGTCATTCCTTGCGTACCTGCTTGGAAATGACCGGCGCATTGTTTAAAGCCAGAAAACGGAAATCGACCAAACATTATTCGAGTTGGGGGCCGTTAAAGTAAAAAAATTAACATCACCAGACAACTAAAATCGGCGCTGATGCGCTTCCCAAATATTGGCAAAGGGAAGTGTTCTTGGAAACACTAGCGATTTATTTTATGTGTCTTATGCTATATAGTTTCAAAGTCATGTTTCGTCACCGAGGTCGTCAAGTCAATTTCGTTGCGAATTTCGTTGCTCTAGCCCCAGTAGGAGCCGAGATCGTAGGGGGGGGCGGAATCTGCCCCCCTCCTCCAGTGCGCGTAATTTTCCGAGGCCCTCCAGGGCGCTTGTTAATGCATATTGTTATGCTATATTGTTTCAAAGTCATGTTTGGTCACCGAGGTAGAGTCAGGTCAAGTCCATGACAGGTTAATGGAACCAAACTTGGTCAACTGAAATGTTGTCATAAATGAAAATGACCGTCATGCGATTGATGTCAATTTGCTTGTTGCTCCCTACACATCTTGAAAACTGCTGCTTGTCATTGCGTACCTAAGCGTTTCAATATTGTATTCATGTAGGTACTTCACTCCTTTCTTTGGGAAGCCGATTGCGCCGAGCCGCCCAACGGAGCAGTCGTACGGGCTGCCCGTTTCCGGTAACTGGAGCAAGTAACGACCCGATAAAGTGCTGCTATATAGGTGACTTGAGGTTAAATGCCTCTGGCATGCAATGGTCTAGCATCTGTATTGCGTCATTAGCAATGTCCAAAACATCATTGATGCCCATTTTGGAGCATTTAAACAGAATCACCGCGAGCCATAACAATGATAAGCCAATCCACGTAAAACCATAAAATTTTGATATTTTGACCTCATTTAACCTTGAATATATTGACATAAGGTCATGAAATTTGCACACAATAGAGTTCACTACCGTACCCATCCACCCTGCGAATCTCGTTGCTCCAACTTTAATAGGAGCCGAGATCTTAGGGGGGCGGGATCCGCCGCCTCCAATGCACGTAATTTTCAGAGGCCCTTCAGGGCGCGTGTTAGGTTCTGTTCAGGGATGCGGAGCCGGGAAAATCTTGGACGGCCCCGGCTCCGACTCCGGCTCTGGGGAAGTATTCCGGCTCCGGCTCCGGCTCCGGCTCCGGCTCCGGCTCCGGCTCCATACATCCCAAACGTGATCGATCCATTGAGTAAGAGCTAGGGGATGTTTAAAAAAAGTTAGCCGCGACCACTCAGAGGCGCAAACTTCAGACAATTCTAAGCAACTTTCCCATATAAACCCTGTATCTATCTTTAAATAGACACCCGCCCCCGCCCAAATCACTTTTCGGTGTTATGCCCTCGTAAACTGACGCTCGCTTAGAACCGTATTGGGGAAATCAGAAGAGGGGAGACTCGAATCAACAACACTTCCCATCCCGTGAACGGTCCAAGGAACACCATTGTTGTAAATTGTAATGTTTGACCTCATCTCTAATAAGGTACAACAACCCGTTAATGATGGAAACAATTAACTTAACTAAAATAAACCTGGAACTATTGCATTGACTACTGAGGCTAGAATCTGGTTATTGGTTATTCTGCCATTATTTGATGATATTTTTACATGTTACTCGTATTTAAACATTTTGGCTTTTAAAAATGCGTTTTCATACCATACCATACTAGGCATAATGTGTTCATTTCACGTTTGCTAATTTTGTTGAATTTACACCTCTTTCGGAGTCGGAGCCGCCCTGCTTCGTATTCCTGTTGCGGCCCGGCTCCGGCTCCGGGCAAAATGTTCCAGCACCGGCGGCTCCCGCTCCGGCTCCGGCTCCGGCTCCGCATCCCTGGTTCTGTTTCATTTTATTTTATGTTTTATAAACATTGCTTTTTATCAAACTCAAAGCCTCCTTTTGTTGTTACTTTGCTCACAAACTGATAAGTAAACAATTGCACAATAAATGAGTGGCCCTAATTAGTGTCAGTCACATTTATAAACATTGTATTAGAAAGGTGTATTCCAAGGTTTCCATTCCAAGGTTTCCATTCCAACATTCCATGTCAGAATTTGTTGAAAGGATTTCTTTTTGTTTTAATCTCAAAAAGCAAACAAAAATGGACCATAGCCTAGCCAAACCTAATATGTTCTTGCAGAAAATATATTTATTTTGAAAATGTATTCTTAAACGTTTTTGATAATTTTTTTTCAACTAGAAAGAAAAACCTAACCTAACCTAATCTAACCAAACTCAACCAAGCCTAACCCTATATGCTTGCTTCATGGAGGTAAAATGTGCAAAACTTGTTTGTGGATACCTTAACACGCGCTCTGGAGGACCTCTGAAGATTACGCGCACTAGACGGTGGCGGATTTCGCCTCCGTCCCCCTAAGTTCTCGGCTCCTATTGAAGCTGGAGCAACGAAATTCCTACGGTGGATGGGTACAGCAGTGATCTCTATTGTGTACAAATTTAATGCCGTTAAATCAATATATTCAAGGTCAAATGAGGTCAACATTTCAAAATTCTGGTTTTGCGTGGCTTGGCTTGTCATCGTCCTGGATCGCTGTGATTGTGTTTAAATGTTCAGAAATCCGCATTAATGATGTTTTGGACATTACTAATGATTCAATACAGATGCTAAACACGGAATTTGACCTCAGGTCACCTATATAGCAGCACTTTTTAGGCCCTTACCTGCTCCAGTTACCGGAACCAGGCCGCCCGTCCCACTGCTCCGTTGGGCGGCTCCGCGCAATCGGCTTCGCAAAAAAGGAGTGAAGTACATGAATGAAGTATGGAATCGGTATACAATGACAAACAGTAGTTTTCAGGATGTGTAGGGAGTAACATGCAAAGTGACATCAATCGCATGACAGTCATTTGCATTTATGACAACATTCCAGTTGACCAAGTTTGGTTCCATTAACCTGTCATGAACTTGACCTGACTTGATCTCGGTTACCTAACACGACTTTTGAACTATAGAGCATAACCATATACATCAAACAAGTCGCTAGTGTTGCCAAGAACACTTCCCTTTTGTCAATATGCGGGAAGCACTTCAAAGCCGATTTTTGTATTCTGGCGCTGACAATATTGTTTTATTTGAACGGCCCCTAACTCGACAAAAACAAATCGGCCGATTTTCGTTTTCAATTACAAGCGCCTTAAACAACGCACCGGTCATTTTTAAGCAGGTACGCAAACAATGGCGTATATCGGCCGGTAAAATCTGGAGTTATGTACGAAAAACCGGAGTGGTCGGCGGATTTCGCTCCGCCCCACCCCACCCCTCCAGGGCGCGTGTTAAAGTGCAATAATACCCAAAGCATGAGGCAATAATCACAAGATTCTAGAAAGGTACCTATGCACCGACCTAGGTATGTACTAAGTAATAGGCAAAGCTTGTCTGGTGTTATCAGATTTGAAACTTTTCAGAACAAAAGGTGATGAAGCTTACCAAAGGCCAATACATTTTTCATCCAACAGACTTGAAAGAAAAGACTAACTTATTATCAGAGTATTTCCTTGTTGAGTATGGCCATCCAAATCATCATACAGGTGTACAGTGGTATCACCATAGTGCTAAACTTGCAGTGGAAGGTAGTTTTTGAGTTTTGGGAATTTCTTTTTCTGTTGCAATGCTTATAAATATTGTCAATATGACGCAACCGCTCATTTCTTCTGGAAGTGCATACTTTTTCAGTTGGGAGGAAAAATAAAACCATACAAGGGGCTTGGATTTGGGTAAGATAGCATTAAAAGTGATGTTCAATGTAACAAAAAATGTAGCCTAACTTAACCTAACCTAGCCTAACCTTCTATGCAAGAAAACAAATTGTTTCGAAAATTGAAAATTTTCAAACAACTTTTTGCATACAAATATTCAACTTCAAAAACGTAACCTAACCTAACCTAGCCTGATCCATTTTTTAAGGTTCAATTTCTTGGACAAAATACGCCGCAAAATTGTTTTCAATAATAATAATTATTTCTAGCTTAAAACAGAAACCTAGCCTATTTGTTTGCTTCATGAGGGTGTACGTGCACAACATGTCTCATAGATCCCTACATTAAGCCAGCCTCAAGATATTGTCCTTTCGTTAGGTGTGAGATATCGAAAGGAGTCCACCAAGATGTCAATCTTGCCCGTGGAAATGATGTCGTTTCCAATATCGTTTAAGTCCTTGAAGCTCAATTTTGAGCCAATAGCCTGTAAATGTGCATCTGTTTCGTATATTTTGTGAGACACCTGTTATAGGGATACTTATGTTAATGCCAATGATAAGAATGGCATACTATCAGCAAATTTTCTTGAACAGCAGACCATATCATGAGTAATCTCTACTTGAAATCGCGTTCGGTACAAGATACATCACAATCTATAATGGCAAGCATAAGCATGATAATTACACACAAACCACGGTTAGAGAAGAGACATGAAGACTTCACAAACACATCGAGAAGCAAGATGTCGATAGTTGTTTGGGAAGGATGTCTTCTCATTGTTCAATAGGTGGTACATTCCACCCTAATTCACGAATAATTTATCACTGCCTTAAACTGCAATAAAACCCTTAAAGTTTGATAACCCTCTCGAATCTCCCTTACCTGCGAACCCATCAGTTATCTCTTATTCAGGATCTAAATACCTACATACCTCCTCTTGCTATTCTTTTTTAAAAAAAAAGCCAACGTAGCCTGTCTCTTCATCTTAGCGACTCACATCAACATGCGAAGCATGCTGCTCAACTGGGCTTAATTGGACACACGCACAAAATATCCTGTTCAACTTTCGCTTTCGAAATCTGGCTCACTGGGTTTGCTTGCCCGTTACTAGCCAAACTAAATTAATGAAGCTATCTGACTAAGGAATAATGAAACTGCAGATTTTGTCGACTCTTGCTGTAAGCAGAACTTAAACAGCCTAGAACCCTCGATTTGCGTCAGAATCTACTATGCTACGATATTGGGCTTCCAAACAATTATGAACATACCTTTAAAATTGGAGATTCTTTCACCCGAAGCGCTATTTTCAAAGTTACCGTATTTTATTTTAGTTTACTTCTGTTAGTTTCGGAGGGCCAAAAGACATGATGGCCCCCCTTTAAGGCGTTTCGGTGGGCCATGGCCGGAATGCCCCCCCCCCCTTGGATCCGCCAGTGAGGATGCGCAACAAGGGTTTCCATAAGGGGGCGACCAAATAATGCACTGAAACAGAGAAAGGTTTCGACGCGCGAAGCGTGACGAAAATTTAGGGATTGTGTGGTGAAAACCTAAAAATGTCTTCTTTGATCAAGTGTATTTTTGGTTCCTAGGGGAGGGGGATGGCTTCCGGACATCACTCCTGAGCTGCGGAATATGAAAGATACACTGGCTGTATTCAATGATGATATTTGCACAGCCTCAAAAAGGGGTTAAATGACTGATTGCTCCCCTCACCATTTTCGTGGCAAAGGACAATTCAAGGACAAAGGCCGTACTGGCGCGTTTGGGTCCTCCAGCGATATTAGTGCTTCAGCTCTAATCGGTCGCTTGGGAGCGGGGAGGCAGTAGGGATACAGGGAGAACAGTTCAGGCTGCACAATTACGTACAGAAGTCTATGCATGTTTCTACTCATAATGACTGTTTGCTTATATTTTTGTTTACGCCGCTTTTTCCTTTCTTTTTTCTTGTTTGCTGTTTTCCTTTTTTTGCTGTCTTTTCGGTGTTACTTCAATCGTGTCTTGCTGTTTCACTCCTTTTAGGAGTGACGGGATAATAAGTCTTTTCAGGCCGCTTTTTGTTTCCGCTTCTTCTTGTTCTTTTCTATTCTTAGTTTTTCGTACTTTTCTCCCTGTTCAACATTCGCAATAAAGGAGCAGGCCAGTAGAGGAGATGTAGGTGAAATGAAGCTCGTGGAGACTGGGGTGTGAATGGCGAGTAGACGAAGATGGGGAGAGAGTGAAAGGAATGTTGGGTGTGTTGCATTTGCGAGTGTTGGTGTTCGGCGTTATAATCTTCATATGGTATAATGGATAAATAAGTACTTGACTGTTAGTGGTCGTTTGCAGATGTTGACCTGCAAGTGGATCGTGGATAGCTTGCGATAAGGTGTATATGAGTGAGTTTTATGCGGCCTAGGCGGAGCCTTGCGAGTGTTGCCCCGCATAATCTAGTCGTTTGGCTTGTTTTGTTCTGTGCTGCAGGGTATTTTGTATATGACAAACTTGAGTCCACGTGCCCTACCTCTTCTCAATGAGGCACCCCCGGTTCCTTTCTAGTGCTCCCAGACACCAACGACTCTGGTTCACTGATGCGCACCGAAGATAAATATAAGCATTTCAGGTTAGGTTGCCCCACTGGCAAATCAACTTGCCCCGACGAAGAGCAAAAAAAGCAAGTATATGCGCCGTCCCTCACGCAGCCTCTATCTAGCCTCTCTATATATCTACTCGCTGCAGATCCGTCTGCCCATGTGACAGGTCATGATGCCCTCCGAACCCTCAGAGTGTCCCTTTGACGGCTCGCGGCTGAGCTACCCTTCTGGCAGCTCAGGTTACCCATTGGACAGCTTGGGAATCGCCGTTCATAAGAACATGTGTGGCATTAGCCGGCTCCCAGTTTGGGGAAGATATAATTTGTTCTCTCCTGTTTTGGTATTTGTTCCGCCAGCTTTCTTTATCGTAAAAGCTTGGATTATTTCCCATTTCCACATATTTTCAATGCAAACAAACTTCCCTAACATGTTCCCTATTCGTTATTCGAACATGTCGATTGAACATTTTGTCTACAAGGACTTCTTTTTGTCCCTTCATGGCATGATTCGCAAGCTAATATTTAAACCCCTGTTCCGCAACACTTATGCCCATATTCGCATAGGGCAATCCCAGTGGGAAGAAAATGCGCTACCAAGCCGAGAATTTGAGGTGTCTGTTATGTAGTTGTGTAGTGAAGTCATCCTAAGAAGCACGGGTTAAGGGCTGTGGCGTGTGTGAGAGGAGCGTTGTAGTGCATTTTGAGAGTGGGCATTCCATTACTCTTGAGACGTGTTGCGGTGGTGGTTTCTTCTGTGTCTGCGTGATCATTGTTAAACATCGCTTAACATCGTCGTCTCTGATTTTGGTGTTGGTCTTCATTTGATGTTGGTGCTAATTGGGCCGATTTGTGTTTGCTAAGATTAACCAATGGTCAGCAAAATTTATGCAATGCCTCCATCCGCCTGCTAGCATTGCCGTTCGGCACATGCCGTGCTATGTAAACGTACATTATATATATATATATATATATATATATATATATATATATATATACTGCGACATTTCGAACAACTATATTTTAGCGCAAATATTCCGCAAAAGAAATCGGCCTCTTGTGTAAGGGCATGGCCCCTACCCACCCTTAGATCCACAAGTGGATTGACTAATAAATTATCCATAGTCACATCGACTTAAGAACGATGAAGAACGGCAGAGACCAGTTTCACTTCTTCCGCGACATTGTCGAGGATCGATTTTGTTGTTGGTCACCAAGCTCTGTGCTATTGACAGTGGTGGATCCAGATGACTCGTTTGAGAAGGGCAACAATTTTATTCCTGAACAAAATTACTAAGACCTTATTGTTACCAGAAACCAGCAACAACTTCCTTTAGGGGACATGCCCCCAAAGGGCACATTAACCCGCGCCGTCTTTCCTGTCAAATCATCCCACCCCGTCTCGGCGGGGGGGGGCGGTTGAAGACCCCCTCTAAAATCCAAACTAAGCATCGCACGAAAACGAAAGAGGTGTCGCCTGTTCGAAATTCATTCTCGCCCGTTCGAAATGAATTCCGGTAGTTATTTCATGACTAACGCAACTTCTGCATTACCAATGGACATAAAATGCGCAGCAGGCACGAATTTATCCATCAAACAATTGACACATGTTGTTGGTTAACGTAGTCTTGGCTCCGTTATACGATGGTGGCAGGCTTTCGTTAGCGGCAGCTCTTTTACCACCGCTCCCAGTTAAAGCGTAAACAGTTTCCCCGTGTGAAGTCCTGAAAAAGCGGCACTTGCATGGCACCCCAGAGTGCCATTGTGATGGCATACGGTCGAAAGGCTTGATCGGTTTTTGTACTGTGTTGTGCATTCATTTGAAAGCAGGGAATCTCGGCGAAGCGTGTTAACCGTGTCTTTAGCACCGGGACTAGTTCGACAAAAAGGCGTGCGCCAAACTGGGGCCATGCTTGCTAGTGTGGCTCCAGTTTGACAGTAGCGTTGGTGATGTTTGCTCTCATGCAAACATCACCAATGATTTTCTCATGCAAACATCTCATGAGATGAGATGAGATTGCTCTCATGATTATCGGTATATGCAACACTGGGGGGAGGAGTGCACGGTGCCGCATCCCGATGGAACCATTGAATCTCGTCCTACACCACAAAGCAACTTTGTTCAATTACGTACCACAATCATCTCCGGGAGACAGAGCAGCTCACGGGAGATCCTGCTCTGATGACTACCAACATGATGGTGCTTTTCTAAAATGGAGGATTAAATCGTGTCGCGATTCAATTATATGTTATATATATATATATGTATATATATATATATATATATATATATATATATATATATATATATATATATATATATATACAAGACAGCGAGCAGTACTCATCAATTGACTGCAACGAATATGTAAGTCTTTTACATTTTCATCAATGTCTTCACACAATAGCTTAATAATATTGTGAGTTTTTTATTTTCATTTTAAAAATCGAAATGGGTAGAGAACGTATCATTTTGCTTTGGTGGCACCCATGGTCATTCCTCAGTGCCACCTGTACCGAAAATTGCCATCTTCAGTAGTTCGTCACATATTTACAGGTATTTGACCTTGACGGGAACGGTGACCTTAATCTTCGCACGTGATACTTGCGCTCGCTTAAGCCTTCAGTTTACCTATCATCAATATTGAAACACGACATCGCATTTATTTTACGACCTGGGTCCGCAAACTACAGAGAAGACGGATGACTGACCGCGCGCGCCCGGACATTGACCTGCTTGACCCACGCGAATGTTAGATTGCCACTTTGGGTCCCCTCCTGGCGGCCAGGCTGGCACCCTGGGCCCCTGCGGGGCGGCAAGGCTGACACGTGGATCCCCACCGGACAGTCAGACTGGCACCGTGGGTCCCTGTCGGGAAACTTGATACCCCCCAGCAGTGACGCACTTATCATGTCGGTTGGACAATCAACAGCACAATCTGCCGGCACGTGTGGTGGCCGCCGCCGCCGGCCCGGCCCTCCCCCACCCCCGCCGCCCACCGCCGCCGCCGCCGCCGCCGCCGCCGCCGCCGCCGCCGCCGCCGCCGCCGCCGCCGCCGCCGCCGCCGCCGCCATCGTACGCTTACCTCACCGGGCGCCGACCGCCAATCTTGAGCACACCCGCCCTATCAGGCCGGTTTCCGGTGTGCATACCTGGTGATATGCTGTCATCAGGAGAGCCTCTGTCATCACGGTTAGCTGTGCTTGGCTCAAGTTGGCAGGCACACCTCACCCAATCAGCGGTCTAGAAAATCCCCACAGTCAAGTGGCAGGAAACAATCAACTGTCAACAACTACAAGAGCAGAACGAGGAAAACAGTCCGGGAGCTTCACTATCTGGGGACCGTTTTGGAGGATGTCTGGGCATTCTACCATGACCAGCGCGCTATTTGCGCGGACTGTATCGGGCGTCATAAACCATTATCAATGTGCTATATTTCTCTGAAGTATAAAAGTTATCGACTTCAAACGCCATTGATTTTTCGCCGGTGAAGGAAAGAAGCGTATCGAGGATGGCACTTTGCATACGCTACGGGATCATGGGCCACCTCAGTAATTTCCCGCGCCATCCCAAGCTAAGCACCGAAGCTAAACGATTGCGCACATGCGCATACATTAAATGCAAATTGTTCCTCGTGAAAATTTTGTCATCAAAAGTGTCATATGACCCCCAATCAACTTCGAAGAGTAACACTCATGAAGCGTGTTGCAAGGAAGCAGGCAATACATATGCTTTCCCCCTGTACGTATTTAATGACCCATTGCATGATAATCAGCACATACCTACCGGTGGTGTTCAAACAGACGAGGATGTGTCCGGACAGAGGGCGATGGTGCCATGCACCTGCTTACATCAACACGTCACCGGTGCCAGCGTGCAGTACCAAACACGACGTCATTTACACAACAAGGGCTCTTCGGGGCATGTGGCGAGAGACCTCCGTGTTGTTGGCCTATAGTTCACGCACTTTGACAGTCAGTATCCAAGCTGTTTTTCATAGTGAGCGCAGTCTGTCGTGCGACCCTTACGCGATAGCTGTGACAAAAGTATTATATTGTGTCGGGATTTTGACTGGGGCCTTACCGTAATGTTCTTTTAAAACAAAAATCCAGCTGTTGGTCAGATCGCGCGCAAAAATACACGAAAAAAATAACCAAAACCCACGCCAAACAAACTGCACAAGTTTTTCACGGGGCAGTTGCTGTCCGACGCCACCGCAACAAAAGAGTTGATCGGACCGGTGTCGGCTCTAAGGTCACCTAATTAGGGGGACAGTGACAAGTCACGTGATGATTACGCCGTCCGCCGCCGGCGTCGGCTGAAGGATCAAGGCCGCGGACCAGACACCACGCGTGCACGCCAAATTAGCCGGCAATAGAAAAATGACAAAACTACTGCGCCCAACGTGTAAAAAGCCGTCTGGAACAAGACCAAAGGTGTGCGCGCGTGCACCACAACGGGGTAGACCAGCTGCCAGCTGTTGGTCCACACACCAGTGGTCACATCCAGCTGGCGATCGGCCTGCAGCTATAGATCATCAAATCATCACAGCGCCAGCAAAAGACGTGCACGCACTTTTCCCATGAGGATCACTGCAGCTGCCGTATCTCGAAACAAACAGCGAAACGTTTGTGAAAATCCCTGGCTAATTTGAACAAGAGGGATACATGTTCCATTGTACACCGCTCTCCCTGTTACAAATTCGCGCACCAGAACATGTGTAATGTGCATGCACCACGCATGCACGAACACACACACTCCCTGTGAATACATCATGCATCATCTACTACATGGTCAATAAGTTCAGTTTCAAGTCGTCTGGGATGTCAGGCTGCTGCGCAAGTTAGCGTTTTACATGACAAGTGTTGAGGAAGCGACCTCCCCTGTGCCGGGGCTCCCATATATTCCCACTGACGGAATATGGCTAACGGAAGGCTGATCAAAGCCTACTCGTCTACCACAGAGACACATGTTGGGAGGAACAGTCCACCACATAGACATGTGCATGGAAGAGCCGTCCACTATGGATGCTTGCGTTTGGAGAAACCGTTCACTATAGAGACATCCGTTTGGTGAACCGTCTACATATAGATAATTGTGTTGGGAGGAACAGTCTACTACAAAGACATGTGTTCGGAGGAACCGTCTACTGCAGAGACATGTGATAGGAAGAACCATCTATCTACCACAGAGCCATGTGCTGGGAGGAACCGTCTACTACAGAGACATGTGATAGGAACCGTGTACTACAGACATGTTTTGGGATGACTATCCAGATACATGTGATAGGAAGAACCATTTACTGCAGAGACATGTGTTGGCAGGAACCGTCTACTGCAGAGACATGTGGTAGGAAGAACCATCTACTGCAGAGACATGTGTTGGCAGGAACTGTCTACTGCAGAGACATGTGGTAGGGCGGACCGTCTACTTCAGACATGTGTTTGGGAGGAACATTCTACAAGAGAGACATGTGTTGGGAGCAACCGTCTGCTATAGATGTATGTGTTGGGAGGAACTTTCTATTACAGAGACATGTGTTGGGAGGAACTGTCTGCCACAAAGACATGTATTGGTTGGTTATTAAAGTTTTACGATACATCGACCGTTGAATCATGTAGCGTCGCCAACCTCTCACTCCGATTGGTGGCGGGCGAAGAGTAGCGACATGTGAGACTCGAACCCACAACTTTTCGATTGTGAGACGGGCAACTTACCCCAAGACTACTCGTCCCCAAAGACATGCATTAGGAGGAACCGTCTACTACAGAGACATGTGCTTGGAGGAATCGTCCACTATAGATGCTTGTGTTGGGAAGAACCGTCCACCACAGAGACGTGTGTTCGGAGGAACCGTCTACTACAGACATGTGATGGAAAGAACCTTGGGGAAGTAATGGGAATGGGACATGTGATGGGAAGAATGGGAAGAACCGTTTATATCTGAAATATATCCGCCGCCTAGCCGGACTGAAGTTCCTGCCGTCCAACTATCCCGGGGAGTATATCAGTTGTCCCTCCTGCGCGAATGGTCACTAGTTACCCGAAACCGTGCAAATCTGGCAACGTGTAAATCTGGCACCAGTGGGTTTGCATCGGGGACCGCAGCACACCGATCTTCATTTCGCAGCTCTGTCTTAATTGGGGCGCGGCATAGTGAAGAGTTGGCAACAATCCCCTCGAGTGGATGGGGTGGCGAAGTAAGGTTGGTTTTCACTCCGCGGGTCTGTCTCAATTAGGGCGCAGAACAGCGAAGGGCTGGGAAGCCATCCCCTCAGCTGGTCGGGGTGGCGAAGTGTGGACACGCGATGGTCGGCGTCAGCCATTAAAATCCATATTGATGGCGTTATTATACGCAATACAATTTCAGGGAAGAGATGAAAGTGAACGTCCCGCCCGATACACCATTCCAAGCATTCTTCCTTCGACGTTTGTCTCATTTGTTTTTATCGGGCAATCGTCGTCATTTCCGCAAGAAATGGTACTTGTCAAGCATTTAGGTACGGCTAGCACACTGCTTCCAATTTGATACCGAATTATTATTTAGTCAAATTTATTTATCCTAAGGTTCCACTAGCAAGCTTAGAAAATCAATGTCGGCTGCCCAGATGCGGTCCGAAGTCAGAAGTATCCCTACCTAACCAATGTGACAAGATGGAAATGAGTGTGTCCATCTGGCTCGTTGGAGATGGTCTTCGTGTCATCAGTTCAGGTTCGTGTCATCAGTTCAAGTTAGACAAATAAAGGTGCAAGACAGTTAAACAACAGGTTTTTAGTCAAAGGTAATTGATTAATGGAATAGGCTACCTACTGATGTTGTGGAGAGTCCCTCATTGAATGTAATTAAAATCAAGGTGGACGAATTATTTAGGCTGGATAGTATTGTGTATGAGTTCTAATTATAATTGTATGAGGAGCTATTTATGCTAGTAATTGGGTAGGTGAGCGGGATGTTGGCAGATGGCCCCTAATTAGGATGTTGAGTATCCTTTTGTCCCGGCTTATATTACCTTCCCTTTAAAGGCTTCACCCAGATAAACCACTGTGGCTCTTATTAAGTCTGAACAAATTATGCAGTTTTCTTCCAGGAGAGGGAGGAGGGTAGCGAAAGCGGAAGCAGGAGAGCATTTATCTTTTACCCAGTCTTGTATCAAACAGCGGCCAATTGCTGGTATATAATGTACCTCGCATGAAACATGGTAGATACACATAAATTTCGCTCAGTAGAATATCCGACACTCACACACCACATGGGGCATTTGCCAGCATCGGTTTGCTATGGAGCTTGATACAAACGGTCTGTTCCTGACGCTGCTCCAAGCTGCTCCGAGCAACATGGAGTAGCTGCTCCGTCTTCCCGTGCGTTTTCGGAGCAGATCGGAGTAGCTTCAATCTACTCCAAATTACTCCGGCGGAGAACATGGGTGTACCTTGGAGCAGCTTGGAGGAGCACACATGTGGCGCTGAAGATCATTTGCTAAGCTTTAATTTTGAAGCGTTTCACGGAACTGTGAGGGAGTTTGTAAACAAATGTGTTTCAATAATTACTCTATTATCCTTCAGGATGTATTATCCTCTCATGCAGACATGAACACTGAACTTATCCACACTGCGCCACTCCAGGCGTCATGTACGTAACCATATCACAAGCACAAACAGCTCAGTTCTACTCCAAGTTGCTCCAGACGTTCCAGCGCTCGTTTTTACCGAGCCTGCTCCGAACTCCTCCATGTTCCTCCAATTTGCTCCACGTTTTATTTGGAAGAGGGACAGGAACAGACCTAAAATAAGCGACTCGGGAGCGTTCTTCCCAAGTAATTTTGATCACGTTACTTCACCAAAAAAGCATGCGCATGGCGCAGGAGATTTCGGTCTGTAAATGCTTTTGACATCTCATGTGCGGCCCAACGCATCAGCAGATCGTTGTCGCCTTTCCTCGGTCATTGCACCCAGTGACCTATCTACAGCTCACCGAACTCGGATGTGCAAAGGTGACCGCAAGCCGCCGACGTCGGCCCATACTTGTACTGCAGTCGGCCACCAGATACGACGCCGTCGTATCTGACATCGCTCTTGTTAATTTTTACTAGCTCCCGGACATTGGAGTTCACAAGCATGCTCGATAGCGCATTTCATTCAAATTCTGCGTAATAAATAATTGCTTTATCTCACCTTCATCCAATCTCAGTCTCCGTGCTATCGTCGCTGGATGAAACGCGCTTGAACTTAGTCCGCAACTGGTCAGGCACGGTCCGCCCACTAAGGCACTTGAGGCCTTAGTCACTCAGGTGCTTTAGTGCCTCACCTCAGTAGAGCTGAAATATCTTCCTTATGCTCTTTTCGTACATAGCGATGTTCTTATCCATCGGAAAATCACAAAATTAAAAAGTTGACATGAAACGTCCACTGCTGATTACCAATTATCGTGAAAATATCAGTTAATATTTACAACTTCAATTTGGAACAGCTCTATCATTAATCTGAAATACACATGAGTGAGGAAAGCCTTCAACCAAATATCGCGTATTATGCGCTTTCGTTTCATACGAAGCGCAGGATATGCAGCCTTCGCAACATGAACTAGAACGTTTCTGTGGAGCACATTGTACCGACAGAGGAAATTGTGTGCAGGTTCACATTCTGGCTAATTGGGAACTTGCTTCATAAAATAAACTTCCAGTGATTCATGAAATTAAGGAATCGTATGGCATTGTGGAGTTGGAGCAAGTTTCCTCCCCGCATAGATGGGTAGGAGAGGTGAGAAATTCTGCTCAACTAAGAGCGTTCAGGAACGGTGGGCTAAGACTGGGCCTTTGATGTGGTCCTTCTCGGCAATCCCCCACCCCCACCCAACAGCCTGCTTTAAAGCAGAATTGGTCTATGGTACACAATGTACGCCAAACTAGAAACATTTGATGTCAAATTCAATGAGTTAGAAACTTGTGAAAAATATTAAAACAAATCTGAGAATTAGTTTTGCTTGGCACCGCTGAACAACTCAAAACAAATGAATCGTCAAATGCATCCAATTTGTACTGGTATGTTGAACTGTTCCCTATTCATAAAACCAGGCTTAGTCTGACCAAATGCTTGGTCTGATCTTTGGACATACAATATTGTTCTTGTCCCTCATAGTTGATAGGCAAGTGCCCATGCTTGGAGAACCCAAGTTGGTATGTGGTCTGGATCCCCTGGTTTGTTGTCCTGCTAATCTTAGTTTGTCATTTTCCATATGTACTGTGAAAATATGCCTTGAAAATATGAACTTGGATCCCCTGACTTTTTTAGAGATTCCAGCCATGCCAGGAGTTTGGTAGGGAGTGGAAGGATATGTTGGCAATCTCTAAATGTGACCGGCTAGCTAAATTGAATAATTGGTTGATACATGTAGAAGTTTTATTGGTGTTATTTTTTCCAATTGCAGTGTTCCATGTTATCATTTTTGATATGTGATAAAATCATGATTTGACAAGATTTTTTTAAAGTGAGTCTGAACCCCTCAAGAAACAAATTTGTATATTATTATAAACTTAGATCTTTAGTATATGAACCAATGCATTTCTAGGACCAGCAAATGTATAGTTTTTGTTTGGCCAAAAAAGTGGACAATCAACTTCCGAAGTTTTGGGAACCGAAAAATACAGTGGCCGAAATCCGACGTTTTTTTTTGGGGGGGGAGGGGTTTGCAGTGGTGATCCTGCCTCACCCGATTTCGGTGTCTCGGACCGCCCCTGCAATTGATAGAAAACTGTCAAACATGCATAAGCCAATCCTGCCATCGATAAGTCGCTTACAAATATATGTTTCAAAATATTTTGATTTAACGTTCTTTCACTTTCATCTTCATGTTTGAAATTGAGTCATAGGTAAAACTAATTTTCTAGCGAACAAATACCGATGTGCGTCGACCATCGCGGTGAATAATCGTCTAAAATGAGTCGAACAGACTGACAAGAACAGGTCTTGGCATGGCGTATTCTTTTCAACTGCCCCGGTGCCCAAATATCCGCTACAATGTGAGGATGAGCTCCTATCGGGACCACGCGCCCGGCCGATGGCGAGACATCACCGCTACGACGGACCACACGCACGGCCGATGGCGAGACGTCACCACTACGACGGACCACGCGCACGGCCGATGGCGAGACATCACCACTCACCACTAGGACCACGCGACGTCACCACTACGAGGAACACGCCCGGCCGATGGCGAGACATCACCACTACGACGGACCACACGCCCGGCCGATGGCGAGACGTCACCACTACGACGGACCACGCGCACGGCCGATGGCGAGACGTCACCACTACGAGGACCACGCGCCCGGCCGATGGCGAGACGTCACCACTACGACGGACCACGCGCACGGCCGATGGCGAGACGTCACCACTACGACGGACCACGCGCACGGCCGATGGCGAGACGTCACCACTACGACGGACCACGCGCACGGCCGATGGCAAGACGTCACAACGACTCGACAGCTGCTCTCGCAATAATGGCTCTCGTCCTGATTCTTCGCTGGGGTGGGGCAGGTAGTGGGAGGGGGACGACTGCTCCAGAAGCATGCATGGAAATGAAGTATTTTGCTAGCTTACCCGACATTGTTCCTGGAAATTAAGACATTTTCCAATCGCTGAGGGGCAATTGCGTGTTCAGTTAACATGTTATTCGAGTCCTCGGTTGATACTGCATATCGAATAACCACTGGAGTGGGAACAGCGGAAGGGGCTAGGAGGGCAGCTCTCCCCCTTTGTTAAAGTCATGCACGCTTAATTATGTATACAACTGAATATCACTCAGAGAACACGAATGTCACCACCAAAATAGCTTCCAGAATGTCGCCAATTCGGACACCTCCGACTAATTAAGTAATATGTCAATTCAGGTGAAATAGAAACATCATAAACGAATCATTATGCTGGGAAGTAAAACAGTAGTGATCGAGAGGGGGCGTAATTGCCAGATGTGGATCCAGGGAATGTACCCCATTATTTTCAGCACAAGTTCCTTTTTCCCGTGCTGTGGCTCAAAATTGCTGCATCGAGCGGCGGCCCGCCTACCCGGCATGCAATTTGCCAGCCTCGGCAACCTGAGGCGCGACGAACAGACCGACAAGTGGATTTGGCCCGGGCGGCAACACGGAAACCCTACATCTGTGATGACTCGTACTCAATACCCAGCAAACAGGTCAGCCCAGGTGAGCCCAGGTGAGTTCAACTGAGACCCAGCGACAGGGCGTGTTGCTACGCCAACGCATCGACCGGCAATCGGTTGCTATTCAGTCACTGTCGCCACCCGATCACACGGCCACATATTTCCACCGTCAGCCTCGGCCGAAATGTAACTCGGCCGGTTTTTGTCAGATCATAATGTTCCCGGCGTGGTCCCCGACTCATCTAGGCGTGTAGTTACCGCTGGTTACTGGACAAAAACCCACCCGGGTCACTGGAGGCAAACCGACGGCCATAAAAACACACCCGCCTAAGTAGATATCAGTGTCGGGAAGGGCTGAATTATGCATTAAACACACAGACGGAATGCGGGGCGCCGTGCAAAAAGCAACATCTTCTCAAGATATTTATCGAAATGAATTGGTTGTCACAGTTCACAGTACCAGTCTCACGCTTTGCCAACAGACCACACAGTCAGAAACCTCGCGCAAGAATTCGGCAAACGCAAATAGGGCCAAATGACGACTGAGTGAATAATAGGGTGTACGTGTCCTATGTTAGGAAGCCCTCGAGGAAAACACCGATTATTATTCCCGGTAGATAACTACGCAAGCCAATAAAGCGCTTATTTCGGCAGATCAAGAGCGATCTCTAGAGAATTTAATGCATTCAAATTCGGAAGGCGTTTTTAAACGTATTCTGGTACACTTCCCTGGTATTGTACGCTTGCCTACTCAGTCAAATAAAGTCAGCAATGTACACATGGCATTAGATGGACCGTGAAATGTTGTTCTGTTTTCTTTATACACAGCCAATAAATAATCTCGTTTTAATCTAACACATCCCTTCACGAACGAACTGCGAGTACAGCACGATACGCAACCCTCATCATGTTTTTTTTTTCGTTGCAAATTATGTGCTGTTGGAAAACACCACCGGGTGGAAGCGCAAAATTAAAAGGAAACCTTAGCTGGGTCATTTCAAAGCGCTATATGGCAAAAGTGAATACTTCAAATTAGGATGAAAGAACACACCACCTCGCCGTGGTGCGCTCAAAAAGAAATGATATTATCTTTAAACACATGCCAGCGGTTGCTCCATCGACAATACATTTTTACAGAACAGAGTTGGGTATCACGCACACCAACGTGCATAATTTCATACATATTAGATATATACTTCCACTTTCTGGAAATATAGACTTTGTATGTACATGCATGCGTACTAAATATTCGTAAGCAACAGATAAGGAGTCCGTTTTATAATCGGGAAAGATGCATAAATATGCGGGTAATATTTTGCATCAATATCCGGTAAAGTAACTTGGTGCATACGCCATGCATAGACGGCAATATGAAATTTGTACCAAATGCAAACAATACTTGAAAACATAAGTCGTAGTATAGGAGCCATTTCGGTGGCGCGGTCGGTTAATGCATCTGCTTTGAGTGTGGGGAGGGGTTTTGGATTTAGTCAAGCTCAGGGGGAAGCGCAGGCTTTTCCTCGGCCCGTTCCTACCCAGGAGATGGCAGTGACTGGGAAGTGTGCGACGTACCACGAGATTAGCGCTGGCCGATCGGCACCAGTCATTGGCTTCACGGGCGTGATCTGTTTTCAAATAGGTCCTTTGGCCCGGTGATGCCCTCTCTGTCGCCTACTCTCCTTAACTCGGTACTCCTCACGCAACCTTACTCTACCTATAACACACACACACGCACGCACGCACGCACGCACGCACACACACACACACACACACACACACACACACACACGCACGCACGCACGCACGCACGCACGCACGCACGCACGCACGCACACACACACGCACGCACGCACGCACGCACGCACGCACGCACGCACGCACGCACGCACACACACACACACACACACGGAAACAGCCGACATCACCAACATGGTGACAGGCTGACAAAATTATCTTTCACACACACACACCGGTGGTGCGCCCGAGAACACTATCTCACCTCGTGCCATCGGATCGGTGCTCGGTTCACCAGGCCCCAGAAGCCGGGATAGTCCCGCCGTGTGCACCACGTGATACGTGACGTGAACACCCGTGAACAAGCGCGTGAACAAGACCGTCCAGCACCGGGGGCGGACCCATGCGTTCGCAGGGGGCACACTCCCTCGGAGGGTGCCCTTCTGCGCAAGCATGCCAAGCATGCACAGAGGACACATACCAATGGCGCCCTGGAGCCTCATGATCGGGCAAGTACAAAGGCAATGTCAGGTCAGGTACTGAGATATGACCTGAAGTGTGCCAGGAGGACACGCACTAATGGCGGAGCTCTGGACTCTCATGCACGGACGACTACAAGGTATAAGTGGCTAAATCGTGGTTGGCGATGATGATGCTGCACGCCGATTTTGTACCTGATGTGAGTACGTTAGCGAAAGTTGATTTGAAATCTGCATAATGAACGAAAATTGGGGAACAAAGTTTTACGCAACGTTCTTATATATTTGAATGCTAAAAATTTTTAATTAAAAAAATGTTAAAATGGGGCACATTTGGTTTTGCGTCGATGTCATTTAGTGCTCATGCGTACGTACAGCCTGTTTCGAAAATAGTTTCAACATTTTACCACATATTTCCCATTACTTGACCTTCACTTGGTCGGTGATCTTGACCTTCTTAAGCATTATGGTGCTACACTGTGTTTTCAAATTTTAATATTATCTACGCCGAAGCATGAAATCACATTTGATTCACGACCAGGATCTTAATAATTCGACAACCTAGTGAAAGTCTTCACCCACGATAATGGTTTATTGAAGTAACCTGTAACGTTGACTAGCAGCGTAAAGGTACGCTGCTAGTCAACGTTGCCTGCTAGTCAACGTAGCAACGTTGACAAGCAGGCAATAAATGTGCCATGGAACTCTGGGGGTGTTAAATTACATTGCTAAAATAACTGTAGGGCTAAGACCAGGGATGCGGAGCCGGAGTCGGAGCCGGAGCCGGAGCCGCCGGAGCCGGAGCCGCCGGAGCCGGAGCCGGAGCCACAGGAACCTTTTACTCGGAGCCGGAGTCGGAGCCGTCAAAAGTAGAGCGGCTCCGACTCCGAAAGAGGTGTAAATTAAACAAAATTAGCAAACATGAAATGAACTCATTATACCTAGTATAGTATGGTATGGTATGAAAACGCATTTTAAAAAGCAAAAATGTTTAAACACGAGTAACATGTAGAAATATCATCAAATAATGGTAGAATAACCAATAACCATATTTTAGCCTCCGTAGTCAATGCAAAAGTTCCATGTTTAGTTTAGTTAAGTTCATTGTTTCCATCATCAACGAGCTGTTGTATCTTATTAGAGATGAGGTCAAACATTACAATTTACAACAATGGTGTTCCTTGGACCGTTCACGGGATGGGGAGTGTTGTTGATTCGAGTCTCCCCTCTTCCGATTGCCCCAATACGGCACGAAGCGATCGCCAGTTTACGATGGCATAACATCGAAAAGTTATTTGGGCGGGGGCGGGTATTTATTTAAAGATAGATACAGGGTTTATATGGGAAAGTTGCCGGAGTTGGTTAGCTGGTGACAGGCTCTATCGAAAGTGTTTCGGCCATTTTTTTTCTCGCTCAGGTCAATATTCAGGTCATTGGGCCATCATGGGTCAAATTCAACCAGATCGGGTAGGATTCTCAGATATTGGCACATATCTCAGGACCTGTAAAAGATAGAAACAAACGGCGAAAGCTATTCGACAGTCCTTGAAATGTCCTATCGACAATAGACGGTGTGATTTAAGGTCAGGTCAACCGAAAATATGACCTTAGGTCAAGGTCATGAAGTAGCCTATAGAGGTCATGTAATATATCAATCGACACATCTTGGCGATACAAGCACAATGACGATAATTTAAGCCTTCTAGGTCAATGCAGTGTGATATAATGTGCAGAAATGTGTAGTGATCTCCGGTGACCTCTGATGACCTTGGTGAGGTGACTGAGCAAAAATGTCAGCGGTAACATTGAGCATAGCTTCCAACTACATGCCACAACCGTTGTGAGATCATTCCAAGAGCAAATATGTAACCAGGAAACATTTGTATATTTTACCATAGCCCTATGATGGGGAAGCCATGGCAGCGACCTGACCTAAGGTCAATGCTACGAAAAAAACCGATATACATATTATGATCCATGATGAGATCATGGCATGCTATAAGTTTGAAATCAATCGCCCAATTATTGTGGAACGTATGCCACCTAGAACCCCGAGTGTAGTTGGGTCACTTCGCCTGACCTGGTGACCTGACCTAAGACGACCCAGGGTTAAAAATATTTGAGGATATGCGGAAAAGACCAATGAGCAGCCATGCGAGGTTTGGCCTTGCTAACTCGATTAGTATGGCGGAAAATTAGGAAAACCGCAGGGGGCAGATATCTGCCCCCTCGGATGTGCGCGGGTTAATGGATCGATCACGTTTGGGATGTACGGAGCCGGAGTCGGAGCCGGAGCCGTCGGAGCCGGTACATTTTGCCCGGAGCCGGAGCCGGAGCCGACGGGACATTTTACTCGGAGCCGGAGTTGGAGTCGGAGCCGGGATACTTCCCCGGAGCTGGAGTCGGAGCCGGAGTCGTTCAAAATTTTCCCTTGCTCCGCATCCCTGGCTAAGACAACCGTAATAACCAATGATTATAAAAGTAGCGAAATAAAGCGATGAAATGTATTGTTTTCTACATCAATACATGTCCATGCTATTTTAACTACCTAACCATGGAACTGTAGGGAGAGAGCAAAAAGCTTACTCCCCTCATAGCAGTTTTTGGAATAGCAGCTGACCGCATAGCGCAATTGCGCTGAAATTTGGAATACATCCTTACAATTGAATAGCGGATAATTGATGCTAAGTTTTTGTCCTCGAACCCAATATCACCGAACTGGGCGAGGTCAAAATCAAGTCACTGATTTCGAAAAACGTCATTTTTTTAGGGCACTCTTCCAAGAACTGGCAAAAGTAAGGTTTGAAAGATACCTACAAGGTTGGCATATCGAGGTATGAATAGTTGTCCACAAATAATAGTTCGGGTGACTTCAGATCAGGTTACGAGGGCAGGTAAAACTCAAACCTAAATCCATTCTTTACATGATCGCAATTTCCAGCAACAACCATTGCGAAAAATTGGATTTTATGTGATGGAGCACATTATCGTTTATAACGGTGCGAAGTTTTAGGTCAAGTCAAGTAACGGAGGCATGACCCAACATGCGCACCAGTACCTCTCTCCGTAGACGTGGCAAAATGTCGGAATGTTATCGATCGATATGTTTAGGAAGCGACACCATGTTACATTCTCTTATTGTAAGAGCTCACGTGTCTTCTAGGTGCATTTTAATGCATCCCAAGAACCCAAATATGTGATACAAGTTGACCGTAATTCTGCATATTGTTTTCCGGACAAGTTTTCTATTGCGAATTCGAATTAACCGTTGTTGTACTCCAGGAATGCACAAACTACAGAATTCAACAAGGTTCCAAATCTATTTGCTTTCGTTTCATCGCTTTATAGTTCGTAGTTTGGAAGTTACATTCGAGCGCAGAACAAAATTATGTTCCTTGCGGGATCGCAGATTCGTGACCTGGACATTTCACTCGCATTTTGATAATGCCATGATGTTCGCGAGAAGTGCAGCTAACTATCTACGCCACGTTTCCAACGAAAACATCACATGGATTGCGCCCATTGGTCGACAACCTGCAAAATAGACAACCTGTTAGTCAGTGACACCCCGACTTTGACCTCCCTAGCCCGACCTAGAAGGTCAATTGCAAACAATCGACACAATTTATTCACACCACTGAACAGATGTAGGATGGCACGAGTTAGTGAAGACCGCACTTCTTTATGTGATACACAACAACCGTTAGAGGTGGAGCACAATTCTACTTTTGTGCTTACGATTAGTATGATACTGATATTAAACAATTACATCAGTCACACAAAAGCACATGGCTCTGAAAATTGAATGACGAAGCTACTTCATGCCGCTTATCGTGCCTCTCTGTCTAGCTTAGAACATATGTTCATGTGGGGGAGGGTTCGCTCAAATCAGTGTGAAATTTTTGAAGAAAATGGGTGGAAAACACCACCTAATGAAAGTTAAATCGACCTCCCTGTCTATGGCTTTTGTGGCATCCTTGCTTGCTAGCTGCTGATTATGAAACCAACATGAACTCAACTGAGGACATCCTGATGGCCTTCAACAATTCAAATATGCCATAGTTGGGGTGCACCAATGACCCCTGATCAGGAAATTTCCTAAAGCCGTATCACAGACCCTCTTCTGATTCAGGTAGTCTACCCAGTATCCTGAAACCCGGTATCATCCAGCACTCCTGAAGTCATTATTCAGCAAGCGATGAAGCCCTGCATTGAATACAATATGCAGGCTTGTCAAAGTTGCTCAGTGATAAATTATTCCACTTTCTGAACACTCAATCGACATCCTTCTTCAAGAAGTATCAGCATCCTGCTCATTGATATGAAGTATTTATGTCTCCTTTGTAACAGTATCCTGTTTATAAATAGCATGTGCATGCCCTCAATATGGAATGGTGTTACACAAACATTTTCCATTGCAATTCTGGTAAAGGGATGACCTATGTGATATGGGATACAATACCAGTTCATCATAGTTATTATTCTCCTTATCACGAATACATCTTTTCTTAAATTATGCATCTTAAAACAAATGATAAAGGTCCAGTCATAATCACCTACACCATCAACTCAAATTTTAGTCTGAAAGGCATAAAAAAAATTAAATTACGCTAATTGAATGTCATATTTCGACATCCTGCTATACTCATTTCGACATCTCACACCTAATGAAAAACCAATATTTTAACCCTGGCTCAAATTGACCAACGCTAACCGCGAGGGTGTGAGATTCTGCCGCACTGCTGGATATACGCGACGAAAATTCGGATGATTAAATTGCATTCGATGAATACGCCAGGTAACAACTCAACCGAACGCGGACAAGATCACGGCCCGGCAGTCAACACGCTTCCAACTCCCGGGAAATGCTCCATAAAATGTGAAGACAGACCAAGGATAAAGTACCATCGCAAGGCAAAACCCCCACTGCAGGGACAATAAACGCTACACAAACTGTAGTGTAGGAAAAATTGCACTAAGGGTGTAAACGCCAGGTTGAATAATAGCACACAGGTAGTGCTGCTATGTAAATGTTTAAGGAAATCCCAAGTACACACACACACGCACACGCACACACACGCACATGCACACGCACACACGCATACACACACACCTGTGTATATATTATATATTATACATACATATATATATATAGGCATATATATATCTAAATATGTATATATATATATATATATATATATATATATATATATATATATATATATATATATATATATATATATATATATATATTGATTGCATCAGTGCGGTAATATGCAGTCATAGTTGCAGCTTCCAACCAATTTCTGCTGCCACGTTATCGCTGCTTGCATAAAAAAATGACAAGCGCTCCACGCCATGCTTTCTTGACATCGCACATTTCAACTACAGAATGGTGGCTTCATGTGTGGAATCTACTTTCACCACGCTCAACCGTTGGCCGCCGGCGAAGTGTCAGCTGTTAAGTAAGAATTGTGCATCACTGCCACGTGGCAAAAACGCGTCTGGATGCGGAGGAATGTCGGGGTCACCCCGCGCGCCGCGCCGCCCGGCCCGTATTGTGCGCGGCGCACCGCTTTTTCCGTTGCTCCATTTGCTTGGAATCACGGCGCGCGCTTTTTTGCGCACGAGCCGACGCTTGCATGCTTCGATACGCCTTTGTGCGCCGCCAAGTCAACAAGCCGCCGCCAAAACATCGACCGCCGACCGCCTCTGCAATGCATGCACGGCCACGACCAAGGCCGATGGCCCCGGGCGGCCGAGACCCGCTGCCACACGTGGCGCGCAAAGGCCACGAACAAGGCCGGTGCTCCCGGCTCTTGCGGCCCGGGTACACCTTCGCGAGTCACCAAATGAAGGCCGCATTTGTGTGTGGCATTCCGCGACGTGATCTTATTCGGACAACCATTTGTACTGCAGAGGTATTCCAAATTACCTCCATTGGCCTGAACCATTCTGAGTCCAGTTTCGATCTTATGTAGTTATGTTCTGAGCAAGTTGTTCCCAATTTTATATATTTCTGGATCCGAGATCCTGCTGTGTGTTCCGTGTGATGACACCACAGCTCAGTGATCGTTTGCTCGCGATTGCAAAACAACCATAGGGAGGGAGGGGGCAAGAAAGCGGATGGGGATTGCATGAACCTATTTGTAAGTGCCAGGGTTAAAATCCAACAGCTTATCGTATGCCACACTTGAAAGCAAACGGTACGACTCAGATGTGTTCGATGCAATGACCTCATGGATGAAACTATATAAATTTTACCGGAAAATAACACTTTCAGACATGGGAAAACATACCGATTAAGAACATAGAATGTCACAATTCTTGAAAATAAAAAGGCACACATGCGATCGGCATAATGGGTCCTGGAACTATACCAGGGAAGTCCCCGGAGGGCTGTACGTCCTCTGGATTGGCGAAGGCTAGATCGGATATCGACGATCGTCATGCTTTCTGGCTGCTCAGCTGATGAATCAGTCCACACCGGAGAAGACTGCTCTACCGACGGCGAGCATCAGACCAGAGGGTGTCGACTCCAGCCACGGGCCACCGCAGATCCTCAGCTGATGAATCAGTCCTGCCACACCGGAGAAGGCTGCTCTACTGACAGCGAGCATCAGACCAGAGGGTGTCGACTCCAGCCACGGGCCACCGCAGATCCTCAGCTGATGAATCAGTCCTGCCACACCGGAGAAGGCTGCTCTACCGACAGCGAGCATCAGACCAGAGGGTGTCGACTCCAGCCACGGGCCACCGCAGATCCTCAGCTGATGAATCAGTCCACACCGGAGAAGGCTGCTCTACCGACGGCGAGCACCAGACCAGAGGGTGTCGACTCCAGCCACGGGCCATCGCAGATCCTCAGCTGATGAATCAGTCCTGCCACACCGGAGAAGACTGCTCTACCGACGGCGAGCATCAGACCAGAGGGTGTCGACTCCAGCCACGGGCCACCGCAGATCCTCAGCTGATGAATCAGTCCACACCGGAGAAGCTGCTCCGCGGCCACCTGTCCGGAGAAGGCTGCTCTACCGACGGCGAGCACCAGACCAGAGGGTGTCGACTCCAGCCACGGGTCACCGCAGATCACGTGACTCATGAGCCGACTCTATTCCGACTAAACTACTCAGCTATTCTCAAGTATATACTCAACTATTCCGACTTCAGACCCGAGTTAACTCCGACTCAACTCCATTCTGACCTTAGACGGCTGTCGGGGAGACGGCGGCCCCCCGTGGGAGCAGTCGCCGACGGTCCGGGGGGTGGGGGCTGAGTGACGCCGCGGACCGCCGTCAAGGGGTGACAGCGCCGTGCGGCTATGCCGACCGGTGCCGACCAGCATGCAAAACAAACCGGTTTGAAGGTCAAGGCGCGCCGGCTCCGCACTTGAACTTGACATTCCTGCACCGGTCAGACGGGACGCCGCTGCCCTCAAACCGACTCAGGGGACCGCTGAGCTCGCACTGACTCAGGTGGCCGCTGATCTCGGACTGACTCAGGTGGCCGCTGATCTCGGGCTGACTCAGGTGGCCGCCGCTCTATTATTGACCCAGGTGGCCACTGCTCTCGAAGTGACTCAGCTGGCCACTGCTCTCGGTCTGACTCAGGTGGCCGCCGCTCTATTATTGACTCAGGTGGCCACTGCTCTCGGACTGACTCAGGTGGCCACTGCTCTCGGTCTGACTCAGGTGGCCGCCGCTCTATTATTGACTCAGGTGGCCACTGCTCTCGGAGTGACTCAGGTGGCCACTGCTCTCGGACTGACTCAGATGGCTGCTGCTCTCGGACTGACTCAGGTGACCGCTGCTCACATTGACTCATGTGGATGCTGCTTTCAGGACGCGAGAAGCACATCCGCTGCTGACACTGACTCATGAAATACCCTAAATTTTAAGATTTTGGTGAAAAAAGGATCCCAGTTGGGAATAATCTTCGACTCATACCTCCCAACACCAACAACTTGCGCTGTCATATCCTTCGCCTGCACTGGACATACAAATGGAACTGAAAATATCCACGAATAAGGACTAGGAGACACCATATTGAAAACGCATGCTCTTGGAAATGATCCTAAGGTAAGCTAGATGCTGACCAGAAATTGTTAACTGGCATGGAAATCATGTAGTACACTCATTTCCCAACCTTAATTTTGCACTCTTACCACAGCTTCAAGACGAAATTTCAACTCTGACAGAAAAGTCTAAAATGATTTTTTAGACACTGCACATAAGTGTCCAATAAAGTGAAGATGGTCAGACTAATTCTGGTAATAACTTATCAAAACTACTGCTGCTAGAATCTGCGACTGTCAGTCTTCGAAGCGACTCCCTGCCTAGAATGAAATAACTGCAAATGGACGTACGGCTTCAAAACGTCTTGGATCTTTGTGGACAAGGAAAGGGTCTCGCTCCTCCCGTCGAGAGCTGAGGTACCGGAATAGACGTCGGAACGGAAGCGTATTTGTTAAGACGTCTTCCAAACACCATGTCGCTCCCGGTGAAATGAGGGCAAACAACATGGGTGATATTTATGCAAAATAATGGGGTGATATTTGTTAAGTAACGGGGAGATATTCATGCTAAGTAGGTGTGCACATTACAGGCCCCTTTAAGCTGGCATGAATGCAGCCTGGAAATCATTGATAGAGCATTCAAGCCACATGTGTTGCATGGGCTCGAGTGAATAGGGCTGGATAAGCAAGGTAAATATACATTGATGAGCATGTGGGATGCTGGTGGATGGATTCTTTGGAATTAAAGATGTGGTGTTGGTTGGGGCGATGAGTGTCTTTTGCCAGGGCCATGGCATCTTCCCTTTACAGACTTCGCCTGGACAGGCCCCTGTGGCTCCTATTAAGTCCAGGTGTCACAGGGGTCCCGATTATATTTCCACGGGGGCACAGGGGCCCATCCACGGCCCATGTGGCTCCACTTCATGACTTTATAACATGAATCCACAAAGCAAACTATGCAGCATTCACTGATGTATTCCAAGCATACCAGAAGGAGCGAGTATACGTCGATATATGTGGTATATATATGATATACGTGATATACGTTGATATATGTGTCCTCCTTCCAGAGGTTACTGGATGAGGGCATTGCCACCATCATCTCGCCGTTTGGCGCATACACAGAGATACAACAGAAATATGATCATTACGACGATTGGCGTACACGCAGAAATATACTTAGCAAAATCTGGTCAAAGCAGGAATGCAGTAAACCAACATCTAGTGTCCATAACTTGCTCCCTCATACACAGCTACATGGATTCATGTAGCTGTGTATGTGCGCGAACGAATGTCCATGACCAGTCGTCATTAAGGTAAAGTCCGACCTTGCCAAGCGTAAACCGAGCCCCCAAAGGTCAACTGCCACGATAATGGGCCCGAACACGACAGTGCTATGCAAGGAATAATGTACGGCATGATACATAATCCCGCCGTGCCACACAATGACGAGTTCAATGGTTTGCTCCTGACTTCTCATCTCGCACCTCCAACCCCTCGTCTCGAAATTGCCCAAATTGGTGCCAGAGCTTCGTCGCAACCCGCCCCGAGTCACAAGAGGAAGCGCCGCCGACCGCCCCGTGTTCAGGGCCGGCGGCCGCCGCGTCCAGCGCAATTCCTCGTCGTCGCGGCGGCGTAATGAGTTTTCACGCCGGATTTGCGCGCCTTTGTGGCCGCGAGACGGCTCTGGGCCCGCCCCTTTTTCTGGCGCCAACCAGAAGGGTGGCTGACCCGTCGGCGGCGGTCGGTTCCGCTCTCGGCGGCGCCGGCGCGCGAGACACCGGGCCGGTCGGGACAGCCGCCGCTGGTGGCCGGAGCGTGCGCCGGCGCCGCCAGTCGCGCCGCTCTGTTTCCGACCCACCGCTTTGTCCGCACAACAATCACCTGTCCGGGGACGGGCCGACAACAAACTGGTCGCCGGACGCTGTTGGTGCGCATCTGTCTCCTCGACTGGTCGCGGCGCGGCCTCCACGCGCCTCGCCTCGGCTCGCCCGCACCCATGCCTGTCGGAGCTGACGTGGCCGGGCCCGCCGCTGACAATCCAAACCGTGTGTGTATGTGTGTGTGTGTGTATGGGGGGGGGGCGAAGACGCACTCCGAGAAACATCGGGCAGTGGTGCCCCACTGGGTGGTCTTGCATAGTCGACTGGAGCCGCGTACAATGAGGTCCAAACAGTGGGTGAACTCGTCGCTGTCGAGTGGGCGACTGACATGTCTACAACTGCTCGATGCAAACCGGTAAACGTGCCACTGTTAGGAGAGTCACGCGACAAGCGCCGACATTTGACTACTAGCGCCGCGGTGCAGCCGGCGGGAACTAGAGGACACGCTGAAGGTACACACCTGGGATAAACATTTTTTTTTGTATTACCATAAAAGCATCCGGTAACCGAATAATAAAAGCTTTCTCTTCTATCAGGTTGGTTTCATAGCGATTTCTGAAAGTTGTGTGGCGGCAATTAATCGCCGACGTTGAAGACCCTTGTATTACTTCAAACTGCAAACTGATATAAAGGACATTTGACCCGTTTACTACCCAGAGAGCTACCCACTGCACGGTTTGTAAAAAAACATGCACTAGGGAGATTGATGAGTTCAATACATGTCTGCCGATCTGCATTTTACTATCCTTTCACAAAATTTGAGTACGGAACTTTGGGATTGTTTGCAACACTCGGTAATATATAATGCTCATTCATCCCTCCAACTGTCATGTTTTTGACACGGGCAACCATGATAAACAGGCGTGACTAAAAAAATGCGTGCAATAAGCGCATAGGACAATTTAATTCTTACATGTTGAAATATTTCACCATTCGTCATAAAAATGCTTCTGCGGACGTTGATTTGCAATGTCCGCATTAACATGGCGTCTGTCTTATGACGGCATCGATAGATGTAGCACGGGCTCACTGATGATCAATACCTGCGATGAACGAATCGGTGGTGTCATACCGTCATATCAATCATACCGCTTTTGGCGCGCAAAGCGTAAGGAAAATTTCTGGTTTGGAGTGATGAATATCTAAAAAATGTTTTGTTTCGTCTGTGTATTCTTTAGCACCTCAGGGTGAAGACATTGCAGCGCCTCTATACGGGTGGCATTAACTGTGCGGAGTACGAATTTTCATTGCATTCCCCGACGTACGTGATATACCTGATTTTGGAAATGGAAAGTAAATCCTTACCATTCCTTAATGGTAAGAAAATGGTAATTCTGAAAACAAAATTACATCATTAAGATACTTCATACAGTGTACGGATAGTCACATTCCCTTTGAATGCGACTTTGAGTATGGTTGTGAACTTCTTATGATTTAATTTCGCGTCAAAGCTCATGCCTGCTGTTCAAAATTCATCATTTTGAAATAATCAATGCAGGTTCATTGTCCACATACATTTTAAGGCACATTGCTTAACTTGAACTGCCTCGAAATAGCCCAAAAATGTGTCACCATTCGAAAGAACAAGTCATTCTGAACCCACTTACCTTGGAAATGAATCAAAATCCGCACCATGGTGTATTGTGGGACTTAAACGGCTCAATAACAAACCCCTTCAGCGCTTGGTTTCTAATGACAGCGGAATTGACAGCAAGGCACCGGGCTCATATGTCTTGCAAGTACTATGCTGTTCAGTACCACTTCGGATAAACGTTTAAAAACTCCATCTGACCTTTTATAACACGATGTTGGAGAAAAACTAAACACATCAGATGGACAAAAACCGTAAACTAAAAATGTAACAATATAAGGCGGCCATAGGGGCGCTAAACGAACGACGGCAAGTGTTAGAAGAGCAGCGCAGTGGAACCTTCGTGTATATCAGGAAGCCGCTACCACCTTCAGTTCCCAAGTGGGGTCTAACCCTAGGGACGCAGACACGATTTTCACGTCACGAGGATAAGACTGCAGCCGGCTTCGTGTGGCTTGTGTTTTAATCACTGGTGCATGCCGAAAACACTCGCGACTTCCATTGTGCACCATGCCTGCTTACCGAAAGCACTACAAGCGCAATACAAAGCATATTCCAGATACGGTCCGGACGCCAAGGACCCCAGAGGTAGCGAAGCCCATGTATATCAGACAGGTGCGATCATTCCGGTGAAGAACTATTAATTTTGGACGATATTTATTCATCAAATTGAATTGTTCATTAAGTTAACACTGAGAGTACTCCAGTGTAAATATGTGATGAAAGGTTGAAACTACGAAGATGAAAATACCAGATTTCGTTCTGCTTGAGAAAAATCACAACTTGAAACGCTCATTACGACGAGAAACGCTGTCGATGGTTAGGCGTGAGAGGAAATGCTGTTACAAACGTTGTTCTGTCAACACAGATTACGAGGACTTCATGAAGAGAATCGGTATAAAACTTGGCAAAGACCAAAGCTAAAGGAGTGGGTCGTACTCTCAGCAAAGAAATTTGAATGCGAAATGGTAAAAGCGAAGCTTTCCAACAGCTTCAAAAGTTCAAATGAACTTTTGTATCATAATACATACAGTAGACCAGCTCAGTCGTCGACCTCGCTCGTGATTAGAGAACAGAACTATTTGTACGCGGATATTCTAGGATTCTACGATACATCGTTGTAAAGCTGAGTCTTTGAGAAGCCATTGCCGGTTCGGTTCGCTCACTGTCATCGTTTTCCGGCATTTGTAGACGTATTAACTCGGCCTTTGGCCTCACTCGGAATTACTTTTAATCATACTCCTCACATCATTGGAAAAGTAGCTTCAAATCTAATGATGATGTATGAAATATAAGTTGTATTACAATCAGAAAGAAAAGGAAGATACATTGAACACAAAGATCAGTTTGATGAAGAATTGAGCTGCGCTTTATCAAATCAAGCAGTCAAGATAATTACGCTGAACATTTAGAAACATGACGTCATGTTTATTTCTGAGTTTGAGTGTATGACTGTTCGAGCATAACATCACATAGTAGGCCACTAACAAAGTAGCGTCACTAACACTAACAAAGTAGCATCACACAATAGTAGCGTCACTAACAAAGCTGGAATTACTACAGCGCAGAGCGGGCGGACGTCATCCCGAATAAAGTCATAATCTCGACGTCCAGACCCCGGATGTCATCCAGAATGTTCTAAATTTGAATGTGATGCGACACCCTTAAGTATACTATTTTCGGCTTTCCTGATTCTCTGGTTATATTGATAATTTTCGACCTTTCCCCTATGCAATATAACAACACAAAAATATAAATACTCCCGTCCCGTACCGGGGCGGGGATGGCCGAGTGGCTCGGATGTTGAACTCTGGACACCAAGGTCCCGGGTTCAAGACTTGCACCACTCGGGACATTTCCCAAATCCGGCGTCCCACTCTTTGATATAGGTGGCGCTGCGGTGTGATCACGGCTAATGGCGCCGCTGCGGGGGGTAATTAGCCGTGATCGTGCATAGTGAGTCGCAAACCACCCAATAAACAAATGAACAAAACCGTTTCATAGCCAGACACGGATCCAAGGGGAGAGGAGGAAGGTGCGAAGGGGCGGTAGTCACCCTTCCGTACCCTCCAAGGCTATGGGAAGGGGGCGATCCCCCAAGCACATGTGACGTCGTTTCCTGGCCGCGGTACCTCCACATGCTGCTGCTATGGAATTCCCTCCCTTTGGGTAACTTCTTGGAGCTGTGCCTCAAAACAACGCAGGCACATTCACAAAAGTGGAAAACTAAACGTAGTTTGGTTTTTCAGATTTCACCCATCCGAGGGCATAATTTCAGAAAAGAATATCCAGAATAAATATTTTAAGGATCAAAAGAGGCTCCAGTGCAAATTTCAGGCTACGACCCACCCTCCGCCCACGACCCCGATCAACAACTGCTTTGGACAAATCCAAGTTGCCGCCTTTCTAACCACATATTGTCGCTTCTACTCTCCCGCTCCAACAACCGTTGTGCAGAAATCCAGCGTGCCGCCCTTACGACACAAATTTCGCCGCCCCTGTTCTCGCTCGAACAAACGTTGTTAACAAATCATGGTGCCAACTTTCTAAACGACGGTCTGCCACACCCAATTCGCCCGCGCCCACCACGCTCCAACAAAAGCCTTGCACACTCCCAATATACCGGCCCTTCGGCCCACATTCTGCTGCCCCTTCCAAGTGCCGATCCCATCCCTCGCTCCAACAGCAGTGCTTTGAACAAACCAATGCATCGGTCTTCCGACGCACATTCTGCCTTTCTTTCGAGATGCCGCCCCGCCTCTCTGAAATTTGCCGCCACCCCTTAGGAGATTTCAGCGTTTGTGGCTGCTCATCGCTACTGATCCGACACAGAAACACTTGCGCATTTTAATTATAGGCGTCTATACGAAGTTAGTTAGTTAGTTATTAGGGTCTTAGGGCGCATCAGCTGCATGGTTTGGGGACGAGTAGCCTAGGGGTAAGTTGCTCGTCTCACAATCGAAAGGTTGTGAGTTCAAGTCTCACCTGCCGCTACTCTCCGCCCGCGACCAATCGGCGTGAGAGATTGGTGACGCTACATGACTCAACGGTCGATGTTTCGTAAAAACCAATAACCAACCGACCAACTGCATGGTTTGCTTATTGTTACTGTTAGCATAGCTACTATTACTATAGTTACCGTTACTATTTGTAGGTCTAGGGAGAAATTATTACCAGCCCGCTTGCTTAACATGCACTACATTGCACTGCAATTTCTCGTTCTTGCATTACTTTTCAGAGCTAATTTCTCACCCCGGCATAGCAGCATGATGCAGAATCACTTTCGTGGCACTGTCCAAACAAGTCCGGGACTTGAAACTTTGAAGAAGATATACTCTTACCCGAAGTGTGAGGGCAGCAATACATCTTTCGAATGCAATAGGCCATACCACTTCACTACACTATCCAATATATTCGAGATGGATGCTTGCTGGCATGCAGTGCTGCAGGCGATGAACCTATAACACGGGTGTAGGAACAGTCACAAAACAGGGGGAGTAGCTTTTTTAAAATCGTTTATTTCAGGCACCGCCCATCGGCTTTTCCAACGTTAGGTGGTCCGCCGCCTTCGCCCTCCCCCCGGTTCTTACGTCCATGGTCTACAGCTGTTATCGAGCACCGTTTGTGGCGTGGCGTGAAATCCCCGCGGCACTGCGCGCGAGTGCATCACACGACACCGCAGCGCCACCTATATCACAGAGACTGGCGTTGGCAGCGGCACCTATATCACACAGTAGAGTCGGCAACACCACCGCGAAGGAGAGTAGCAGACGCCCTAAACCCGGCCAGGAAATGCCATTTAAAAATTAACATCTCTCTCTGTTTCTATATTATTAATAATTAACATCATTCAACACTCACATCAACTGTCTTTCAGCTACATGAAACAAAATGATTGTGTAAATATCACCAATTAGTTTGTTGATGTGTCTGCCAACAGAATAGGTCAGAATAGATTAAAACTACTGGCGAAATATAATGTTCTTTGCTGGTCTAATGTATGACAAGGGTGTGATGTGAAGAAGCAAGCATGTATTTACTTTAATGTTTTTCATGGACTTCATCCCCATGTCAAAAGATGGGTTTCATCACCAAGGATTATCCATGTTTTTCAGATATGCATTTTCCAATTTTGAAGGATTTCTCTTGATCATGTGTTATACTTTAAGAGTTTTAGATTCTACTGATACAATTGTACAGCATGGTTTCCTTTATGAAGTCACATACCCTTACTTTTTCAAGGATATGCTTAATTTCCTCCTCTTTCTTTTGCCTAAAGCAGTGGTTGTGGTCTTACTTTGCATACATTTCCTTTCATGCAAGCAGTAGTGTTTGCTGCATGTGAGCTCAATGGTGTACCCAAAATTGTTGTGAGGGGCTAGTGTCTTAGGCAACCATCTGTTGAGGGGTCACTTCTGCTCCCTGAGGGGATGTCAGGTGTGGATGGGGATGTCAGATTGTCAATGGACTTCTTCTCAATTTCTTGTGGGTGCAGTCAGGCATATCTCAAACCTCTTGTTTCCAAAAGAAGCTCTTACTCTCCTTAGTCTCTCCTGCAGTTGTGCTGTTCTGACAGCCAGGGCTCACTTGTATTCAGTATCCTTTGATTAGTGACTGGCTGTGGCTAGGGGAAATACCTATAGTCATGCTGCCCCAATCATGTCACCTCCTTGTGTTGAATAAATTTCCAGTTACCTGCATATCCACTTATACTGTATACCTCACATTTGCTGCCCTTCATAGATAGCAGACTTGTAAATGAAGACCATCATCAATCATGAAAAAAAAATCAACTGCTAATATTTTTCAAACCACATATTATACCCTGTCCTATGATGAAGAAATACATTACATGAAGGAAGAACCAAGTAGGCTATTTTTAGTGGGAGAAAGAAGAAACAAATTACATTTTAATTATGGTTTAGGGAGAAGAAAAAATGATGTGCCCAAAATCTGCATCTTCTTTGGCAGCAGGAGTTGCACTGGCAACCATGCCTCACACAATTTTGGTTCCACAATTTTGGTTTCTTGGTGAGGTTATTGGCTCAATATTGTCTCCAACTGAAAGGCATGCATTTACTATAGGAATTCATTTCCTCATGATCATCATAATCATGTTCAGAAATGTGATCCTACAATCTTTTTCTTCACATGGCATATTGGGTGCAAGTAGTCACTCATGTCTTTTCAGGTAGGGACCCACCTACCTTCCTATGTACCTACCTAGGTACTTAGGCACCTAGGTACCTACCTACCTAGATATTATCTGACACAATGCCTCCTCACAGGATTTAGTTAATAAACTGAAAGGCAAACATTTTTGACAGCAGTGAGTAGGCAATCACATAATCTGGTCAGTCATAACCATCTATCGTAACCTATCACCAACTCGATTACCCTTGGCTGTACCATCCAAACCCTGGAACGGGTATAACATTCCCAGGGGGACGGGGGCTGACCGATTCGCACCTGTCTCGCAACAAATATAAATAAACAAAAAGTGCGCCACATAAGGAACCATATGCCTTAATCTGGAAAATATTTAGTGACGTTCGAAGAGACGAAACGATAGGCCTGGGCGAAACCTAAGGTATATGTGTTTTTGCAGCTAGTATAGTGCAGAACGAAAGTAAAAGGAGAACTACGAATGTTCTGTGAGCATGTCATGCCACTTCGGCAGTAGATAGTGATGAGGTTTGTTGTGCTGATGCGCTTTTCCTTCACCATCACCCGGAACATTTCTAGTGTATTTTTAGCATGTTATTGCAAGCTGTGGGAAGGGCGCTAAAATTATATCATTAATAGCTAACCTCACTGCATGAATTATTCAAAGAACTTCAACCACATAGCTTTTCAGATCATAATCAACAAATAACGTAATTTAACGCTGAGGAATAATTGTGAACTTCAATTTACATACCTACCAGTTTCGCACACCTTACGTCACGTAGTTTTAGTTGTTCTGACCTTGAAAATGATCAAATCCTCTGCAACCTAACGGAACTGGAACGCGAAAAAGAAAAGTTCAGCGGATAATGATAGCAGTTGGAAGATAATTGGTAAGGTGAGCTAGTTCCCACATACGGTATGAAACTACGTTGGATGATGGGTCTTTTGATGTATACATAGTTCATTGTATTTCGTGACTTCTTCATGCCGCGCAGCTAGGTAGGTAGGTACCTACCTACCGTGCACCTACCAACCTACCGACGTGCCTACGGTAGATAGGTAGGTAAGTAACCTACCTACCAAAAACGTTTGGCCATAATGGGTACCTAGGCACTGTAGGTGGTACCTACCTGGGTACCCATTATGGTCAAATGTTGCTGGCTTTTATTTGTGTGTATGTTATGCTGGTGCTTTGTTAATCCATTCACATGTCTTGAAGTCAGGCAGGTCACTTTGAAGGACATGCTTTTGAGAACCTTGATAGACATCACTGGAAATTGGTAAATTTGTGCTTTAAGGTGTTATATCAATGATTAGGTTTTTCCAATGCAACAGTAATGAATGTGATTAAGATGATGTGGCCACTCATCAGCTCTACAAATGCTTACTTTTCAATTGGCATTGACACTAACACAGAAAGGGCTTCAAGTTAGGTAATATGCATGGGAAGTCTTTTTAAGTACTATATCCAAACATAACCTGGCTTAACCTCTATAACACTAATGTTTTTGTGGGATTACTTCAAACAGTTTATCAATATCTAAAAAAACTTCACCCAACTTGACATTGTCTGGCTTAGCTTGTTTTTGTAGAAAAGCAATATATTTTCTGAAAATGTTTACAAAAATGAAAATTCTACAAAAAAAGTTAACCCCTTTGTCTGCTGATGGAGGTAAAATTTGTAAAGCCATTCATATGAATGCAAAGCACAACATTTCCTGAACATGTATTTACAAGGATGTTAATGGCCTTCATATACAGGTAGGTGTCTAGGCACTTTCCTACTTATCTACCTACCCATTTCTGGAGCAGTTCTGTTTGTTATTCTGAGAACAGACTCTCAGATGAAGGAAGCAATGTAGGTAATCAGGACATTTGTGTTTCACTTTAGATATAATATTTCAAATTTAAGCATTGCATGAGCATGCTGCAGAACATGATTGGGACAACACAAACATTCATTTCCTGTGCACATGCATGTTTTTTTAGTTGGCAAACAAATTAACATTTAAATGGAACTTGAGTGGCACTATATGGTAAATTTGTGCTATAATGTAATTTTTTTTTTAATTTTTAGAAAACATTCCACTGTATGATTTATGAATATGATTAAGATGATGTGACCACTTGTTTCTTCTGCAAATGGATATTTTGAACTGACAAACAAGGTAGCACCAAAAAGGGGCTTGGGACTTGGCAGGATAGCATTAAACAGCATGAGAATATAGCAGAACCTACCTTTGTAAAAACAGGACAAATGTCAAACCATTTTTCTTTGTAAATTATTTCAAATTGGACCCCACACAGTATAATTTAACCTAGCCTAACCTGCTTTTGGAGGAAAACAAATTCCATGTTTTTTATCATTTTGAAACATGCTTAAAAAATTGAAGTGAAACAATCTAACCCAAATTAATCCAGGCAAACCAAACCACCTTATTTACTTTATGGAGGCAAAATGTGTATAGAACTTGTCTTGTGGATACCTCCAAACACAATAATACCTGACATCTTGCACCTGAGCATACTGAGGAGTGTGTTCACCTTTGACTGAAAAATCCATTGAGCAAGAGTGCATATGATACTTCCTGCAGGGGTGACTTTCCTAGCAGGATAGGTGCCACCTTTCTATGGGATGATACATTCCCCTAGTGCCCATCCTGAGCCCCTAGTGCCTTAGTGCCCCTACCTCAGCACTCATTATCTCAAGTGGGACTGTGAAATTCCCTCAGTGAAGCAAACAACTAAGTCTGGTTAGGGTTAAAACCTAGATACCAAACCATTTAGTGTTGCAAACAATGACAACAATTCATAGATTGCCATGATGACCTATATTCACAGTGATAACATTGAACATTGGAGTCCTAAAGCTGATTCATGCTCATGTGTGTGTATTGTCATTATGTGTTATGTGTAATTATGCTATGCAAATAGTATGAAGCATGCCCCTGAAGTACACATAATAATATTATTCCCAATGCATAAAGGTACTTGATGAGATATATTCCTGGGTCCGACTAGACTAGATCCTACTAGATAGTTTGTCAAAATTATGGCTTTTTACTTCACAGGGCTGGTTTTGTTTTGAATTTTATATTAGAGAAGTTCAGGTAAAATATGCTGAAAGTCTAGTCAAGTTACTTGGTGTGTTTTAACCTATCTTTGAAAATGCAAATTTGTCCAGTTATTCTACTAGGTGAAAATGAACATTGTGCATTTTATTTATTTGTTTCACTATGTGAACTGTAATAATGTTTACAAGCATCTTTTCTACTCATGGGCATGCCATTGATCAACTGTCAATTGGTGTCCTGTTTTTTCTCTCCTTTTGGGTGCTGCATACAAGTTTAAAAAATGTATTGTTTTGCCTTATGGGACATTGCTGGTGTGTTGCATGCATGGATGGCTACAATGAGCTGTCTTAGATTGCTTTATTGAGTGATTCCAAAACAACAGTAATTTGTGGATATAATTTGTTCAAACCAATTCTGTAAACCTGTTTATGGTTGATCCCTGGACGAAGTTCTATGGGATGTTGTTTATAGCCCATAATTTCGGTCATGCAATCTCCAATTCCTGTCTACATTGTGCTCCACCAAAGCTTCATATCAACCATTTTCCATGGTGACACACACTTGTCTGCGTTTTCAAAGGCGACAGCATTTGACCCGGACTGTGACGCCGGTGCGACATCAGTGTAAACTATTCGGAAGCAGCCAAGCTGAATCCCACCACGAGCCAAGACGAGCTTCCCGGCCTCGGTAAGTCCGTGAGATAGCCTGTGCGACGTCAAGGTCGGACGGATTGCAGACCGTGCCATCTGTTCCGCGTACGTGTGGAAGTGGCACAATGAGCTGGATGACGAAAGCAGTTGATTTGCCCTAAAGCCGACCCCCCATCCCCAAAGTGGCACAGTGAGCAGCGCCGCTGCGACTGACGCCACCGCATGCCCCCCCCCCCCGTGGCGCCAGCACGTCATCACCCATCACGTGTTGACATCGGCACCACTCATTGATGGCGCGGGTCACATCGGTCCAAAACTGAATCATTTCTGGTGTGTACTTGGTCTTCGAGGAATGGGAAGGGTGGAATTTGATGGGTGATGCTTGTCGTCCGCCTGGGAACTCGAATCTTGGAGCATATGTGTAGTGAGATAGTTCTCTAGTGACCTGAGCAAGATTAAGTAAAATCCTGGTGCCCATGACACCGCCGGGACGCAGTAATGGGATTCGCCTTACCGATGAGCTCCGGTCGCACCTGGTCTGAATAGTGTCCCACTGCGGGATGAGCTGATCGTTGGAAAGCTACACATGGTCTGGCGGTCTCCCTGCCACGGCATCGTCCGGCCCGGCAGTCTCCCTGCCACGTCATTGTCCGGCCCGGCAGTCTCCCTGCCACGTCATTGTCCGGCCGGCAGTCTCCCTGCCACGTCATTGTCCGGCCCGGCAGTCTCCCTGTCATGTCATCGTCCGGTCAGGCAATCTCTCTGCCACGTCATCGTCTGGCCTGGCAGTTTCCCTGCCGTGCTATAGTTATGCCCGGGTGTCTCCATGCCACGTCATTGCCTGGTCGAGCAATCACCCTGTCGCATCATCGTCTGGTTTGTTGATCTCTCTGTCGCAACTTTGTCTGGACTTGATAGTCTCCCTGTCTGGCCTTGACTAGTCTGGCAGTCTGTCGCGTCATCGCCTGGTCTGGTAGCCTGCATTCCAAGGCATTGCCTAATCTGACAGTCTCCCTGTTGTGACCTTACCTTGTCTGACAGTCCCCTGTCTGGCTATCCGCCTGGTCTGGTCATCGCCTTCCTGTCGTAGCATTGCCCGGCGTGGCAGTGTTTTTATCTTCCATCGTCGTCTGGTCTGGCGACCTCCGTGGCATGACCTTGACCCTTCACTGACAAACCGGACCGGCCGGACGGTGCCCGCGTCGTGGCCTTGCCTGATGTGGCGGTCGCCGAGCCGTGACCTCGGCAGCCCGCCGTGACCTCGGCAGCCGGCCGCCGTGACCTCGGCAGCTCGCCGCCGAGGTCACCTGACCGGACGGCCCGTCAGGCGGACGCAGGTACTCCGGTGCCGCGGCGGCCACTATCTGGCCACGCGTGCTCCGATAGCGGCCCGATGCGACGCTATCGTGGCCCGGCCGGCCAGTGGTGCGGCGGCCGGCGGCGTCGTCGCCATGGCCGACGTCGCCGAGCTGGTGAACGCGGTGCGCACGCGCCGCCGCGTCGCCGGCGCGCCCTCCTGGTGGCGATCGTGCAGCGTGTTCTTCTGGCGCGACGCCGACCTCGACCAGGGTAGGTGGCGCTGCCGGCGCCCTGCCGAGCCACGGTGGCTCGCTGGTGCGCGAAGGCTGTCCGGGCGTCAGCCGGCTGGTGGAAGGGGATCTGGTGGTGTCCGGCCACCAACGGGTGTGAGATGTCCTGGTTGATGAGAGTGGGGAGGCCTTATGCAGTTGGAACAAGTGGATTGGGTTGCTGAGGACGTCCTGGAGAACTGCTGCGGAGAACAATGGCTGGTGAGGACATTCTGGTTGGCAGAAGGTGGAGGAGTAGTTGGTGCGGTGTCCGTGATGATCTAGTTGTAGGGGATATCTGGGCCGTCATGGTGGGAGGGTAGATGATGTGCTGAACATCCTAGTTAGCTGTAGGAACGCTGTCTTATCAGCTGCTGATAATGTCACTTAATTCATCGGACGCGACATCACGTTCCGGCCTGACCTGGCTGAGTAAGGTGGCCTGGTCGGCCGGCAGAACTAGCACGCCTGGTCAGACTGCTGGTAGCAGATGACGTGCTAGCCAGCTGCTTGTGTAAGGTTATCCTGGTCGGATATGGCAGATTCAGTCGGTAGTGAAGAGTGCTCTGGTCATTTGGCGTGGGATTGAACCAGGCACTGTGGTCGTGAGAATGCCCGCCGCTGCGCCCAAGTGCCGCGTGCCACCTTGGTGCTGACTGTGTCTCGCGCGGCATGCCGTTGTTTGCTCGCACTGAAGCGATACACGGCTTATCGGCGCCGTGTCAACATTAGCGTGGCTAGACGACATCGGCGCTCAAGTTGGCTGTCGGGCCAAACGAGCTGGCTGCCGTGCCAAACGAGCTCGGTGGGCATCCTCGTGCCTGGGAATCCGGGAAGACAGGTTGCTCCACATTGGGCGTGGTGTTGCGGTCGGCTAGTCGGAAGGGTGTTCGACTCTTGATTGTAAGGTCTTCGGTTCGAATCCAACAACCGGCGGAATTTCCGAATTCACCGGCGTCTAATCGGCACGAAGGTTGGCGACGCTGTGTAGCCTGGTAGTTGAATGTGTCGCAAAAGAACCCGAGGCTCTTCTCCATACTGGGCGAATATGGTTAGCCATCTTCCGGCGGGCGCTGGAACCATTGGTTGATATTTGGCCGTGGAACAAATATCACGTATCCCACATCTTAACCGATTAGCGAAATACTTTAGAACGACTGTAGGAGGGAGGTTAGTTGATGGCCAGTTGATTACAAATGGCTATCACAGAGGATGTCATCAATAATTACTAAATACCTGAAGTGTCTGTTTAGGGTCACAGGGTTAGGGCAAGCGGTAGCTGGGATAGATTACAGGGGCCATGATTGCTTGCATGAAATAGACGAGTGATGTTCAAATCGTGCCAGCCGCGACTGGCTGTGTAAGGCCAGCTGCCAGCTGGCAACTGTCTTGGGGTGAAACCTCCACATGTTTGTCAGTGGTTGAACACACCAATGTTGAGTTGAGCACTGGATTACAGGCGGTACCTCATAGCTTACCAAAAGTTACGGGCTGGGAGGACAGATGTATTTCAAAATGCGTTGTTTTTAGGCATACGCCTTACTTGTGCAGCTTCATTTTTGCCTGTTGATTATTTCGTTCATGACAAGTTTTATTAGCAGTTTCAATACTTCAGACATTTCTGAGATAATGTCACTTTTACTCGATCTCCTTCCCCAACAGCGAGGAAAAATATATTCATCTGGAAGGAAGATTTCTTGCACTACGATACGTTCGTCACTTATGCGTATTTGTGTGAGCACGGTGCCGGGTAGATCACAATTTGTGTACCGCGGAGGTGGGGCTACACAATCTGTTATCGGCGGCCGTCAATCCGCGACGAACTTGGTGACGGTATCGGCCGCCGGCCGGGGGCTGTGAAAGGTCACGCCGGCCGGCACGTGGCGCTATTGATTCGGCGACGTCCGGCCCGGCGTCGCCGTCACCAGGCCACCAACATCGCCCCACTGTGGCCCGGCCCCAACCCGGCGCAGTGGTGGGCTGTCACCTCTCGGTCCTGTAGTTGGAGGGTGTAATCCTTGAGTTCACGAAATCATGTAATGGGCGCCAGATGATCGAACGTGGTCTGTGCGCCCTAAAACCCAAATAACCGCCCAACCAACGAAAGCATGCAGTGTGTGCTTTCTGGTAGGCATAAGCAATGAAGCGTGCACATTTATGAGGACTAAGCTAGAATAAAGGTAATTGCTTTCACACGTATCAAAGAGTGTATGATGTTCTTGCAAAGTTTAATTTGAATTTGGCATCCAAAGTTTGATCAGTGCCTTTCGGTGTGCAATATGCACCAACGCGGTAGGTCCTGTTGACTTCCTGCTACACTTTGCAGGTTGGCTACGGCGTTGAAATGTTATGCACAATATACACATTGTTTTGTGGACCATGTGTCAAATTTAGCATTATATGTATGAGTGTGCACGTTTGCTGTGCATATTATCCGGATGCTCGCGTGTTTGTGACTCGCATTTGGCCACGCAGGACGCCACTTGAAGATCACGCATATTGTTTTCAAGGACTAGACAATCTAAAATAAACTATATCAACTTGGCCGGAACTGTTTTAATTATCTCGAGCTTACACCTATGGGTGCTGGATGACGTAAAACGTATGGTAATCTACAATAAACTAACCTAACCTGGCACCATGATTTTTGACGGTACAACACCTACACCTGCGATGGCATAATGGTTCAAATCGAAATCCGGCGTATAACCTAAACTGCATGAGCCTAATATGCTAATATCAGAAATTATCGATAGGGACCACGCAAGCTTCGGGTGAAGGATAGGTGATGGACGTTGAGCCATCCCCAAATTATATAAAGTTCCACTCATTTCACGAGGCGTGCGGCTTCCCTTTCTTTCTCACAATTACCATTGTTGAATAATGACATGATAAGCTGTGACTTCTGGTTACGAATGACTCTTCATCTGGCAATGAATGAGCTGCATGTTTGCGGTGCAATTTATTGTGTGGGGCTGAATTATTTGAATGGGGCATGACTACAAAAAATTGTCATATGTGAGGCCATACTGACGTCACCTGACCACTACAACGCGACCGACCCCGCATACCACCGTAGCTGAGGCGGCCCTCTGGGACAGGGGACGTACATTAACATGACGCTGAGTGCATAACAGCAGACCAGGCGTGAAAACACACTGTGTCGTGCACAAACGTCGACAGGGTGTCGTGTATAAAATGACAGGATTACATTCAAACCATGTGTGTGACGTGACACAAAACCAACCGCCGGGTCTCGCGATGTGAAAATAGCATCAACAAAATGCTCAAGATATTAACATCAACGTTGGGCGTGCTGGAATTTGCATCAACTATTGCGGTTTATTACTGCCACATTTCACGGAAGCCAATTCAGAAAGTTAAAACTCTGCTGCATCAGATCAAAACAAGTTTCTACCGGGCGTCAGTTTCCTCGTATACTTTTTAATTTCAGGCCGCAGCTCTGAAGTTTGCTGCGAGCGACAGAGTCGGCACCGGCCGCTCTCGAGATCCGTACAGCATGGGCGTCAGGGCGGCTGCCAGTCTGTGCTGACATGGCCGCTGCCCCTCCGCGACGTGTGTGTGCGCGCGCGCTTTAATTGCCGTGACCCCGTCGGTGTCGGTGCGGCCGGAAGCGGTCGGCGCCCGGCTCGCGGCGTGTCACAGCTGGCACAGTCTCCGTGCGACAAACACGCCCGCCCCGTGCCGCCCCGTGCCGCCCCGTGCCGCCCCGGCGCGAGATGAGGCCTGTTAGCGATATGGGTCAGCCCCGGTTGTCGTCGCTCTCCCCCGGCGGGCGGGGCACGAGACGCGGACGGGCTGTGCGGCCCTCCGGCCCGGCGACATCTGGGCCGGCTTCCTGTCCGCTGTTGTGGCGCCCGCCGCCAGTTCGGCTCCGACGGACACGTGAGCTCGTGTTTCCTGTGCGCCGGCTTTCTTGTTCTGCCCACACCCGGCAGTGTTGGCGCGCAGATGCAGGACTCGGAGATGACACGGATGTCGCGTGACGTCACAGGCACACGCCCCGCTGCCGCCGCCGCGCTCCTGACAAGGGCATCGCACGTGCAGCCGACACGTGTGTGCCCTGAGACCGAGTGGCCTGGAGTCAAAGGCACACAAAGGACATGTGTGGCGATTGGGTCAGTTGTGGCCGGTCGGTGGAGCTCGACACCGTCGCCAAACAGACTCAGCGTGACCTGTGATCGCCAGACGTGACGTTCAGCTGCGTATCGGCCGGCACCTGGCGGTGGCACTTGCAGCTGGGGAGGCTCGCCTCGTGTGGCGTCTCATTTCCCCGTGTCGTGCACTATGCGTGACCGAAGTAAGCCAGGCACCATAACTGGAAGTGAGTAATTTTGCATGTAGCGTGTGCGTCTGGTGACGAGGCGACTGTTCCACCACACGCGGGACACTAACGCCGACATGCCTCCGGAAGAAAATGATGTGGTCTTCCACCTGACGCCTTTCGATCAGTTTGGGTGCGTTGCTTTCGGCTCTCGCTCAGTTGAATCATAATTGTCTGCTGGTGGTCACACTGGACAGAGGCATGCGCGATTGATTCTGGAGCTTAGTCGCATGGGCAGGGGCGACTTGTGTAGTCATAGTTCCGTGTGGTATGTTTTGATGTTGGTTTGACGTAGGCACTGATGACGTCAAGCCAACGTCATCTGTCCTTGGCAACGCCTCGTAGCAGCGGCTCACTTAAGCTGAACGAATGTCTCGCGCCGCAAATACATCAGCCTATTTATACTCGGCGAATCGGAATTCTCGTTGACATCCTGCGCCGCGTCGCTACCGTTCTTTTGATAGTTACATCCATTCCACCAAAGGCAGTTACATGCTCTTGCAGCCGAAAGTTCCGCATGTACTAGTGCTTATTATGAACTGGTGGAACGTAGGACTCGGTTACTCACTGAATGTGGCAGAATAGCCTGAGAATTAAATACGCAAGTTGCGGTTCTGCAGTTTTTTTTCAGCTGAATATTTCGTGACGTGACCGAGTGCCGGTTTTTGTGGCAATGTGATCGACCCAGCCCCCCCCTGTGTGCAGGTCATCTCCCCCAATCTTCTATGTGCTTTTGAACTAGATTGCTTCACAGACGCTTGACTGTCCTGTCTTCTGCGAACTTTTGACCGACCGCAGTTATTTTGTGGGTTGGTAGCTGTTGTCGGTTGGCGACCGATCTCCAGCGTTCTCTTTGGGCTTGTGACCGACCCCGTCTTTTGTTGACGGGTGCGTGTGTGTAGGGGTGCTTGGAAGTGAAGCGTCTGAACATTCACCCCAGCCTGTTTTTCTCGCAAATATGACGTTTCCAGTTTAAATCCCGCAAATTGCCGATAATTGTTTTTAACAGTGAGCAGAAGTGAATGACGAGAAAATGCAGGACATGCGATTATTCATGCATACATCTACGTATGCACATATTGCATCTATACACACATAATGCATACACAATACCTACCTATGGAGCATACATATCACATGTACGTACATTCTTACACATTACATACCTACGTGTATGTACACGTAGGTATGTAATGTGTAAGAATGTACGTACATGTGATATGTATGCTCCATAATACCTACCTAAATACATGCTTGCATGCATACATGCATACATACATGCATACGTAATTCCATGCACGTACATACATACATAAATACATACATACGTAATGACGTACACATACATACATACATGCATACATACGTACGTACGTACCTTCGCGCATGCACACACAAATGCCTGCTTCTGTGAATCGGCAGCGACAGCTGGCGCTTCGGCAGCATCGGCTTGTGGCCGAGCTGTGGTGTTGCGCCGACGGCAGGCGCCGACGGCAGCTGGTCTGGAGACCGCCGGCGGGTCCGCAGTTCATGCGGTCGGCCCACGGTGCCGACACCGGTGCGGGTCAGCGCAGGGTCACCGGGCCAAGTAACGTAACGGCCGCAGCGCGTCCGGCGGCCCGGCCGCCGCCGCCGCTGTTGCTCGTTACCGAGGCCGGGCTGACCTGTACCGAGACCGGGGGCGGTCTGCTGGCGTACATGGGCACGGTGTCAAGGTCGGAGCGGCGTTGCTGCTGAGCCAGCTGGCGTTCTCCTGGTGTGGCCGTGACGTCTACCGCCATATGGCCGCGATATGGCCGCAACAACTGGCGCGGCCGGATGTGGGCCGTTTTTCGTGTCACCATTTTTTTTAGGCACGGTACCGATCGATTCTACGCCGCAAGCGGTTCAACAAGCCCGCAGCGCCGATGGCTGGCGTCGGCGCGCCACCGGCTGGATCTCGTGCGTCACTCGCGAGGTCGACGCGCCACTCATCCTCTGCTGGTGGGGTTCTGTGTGGGTGGGGGTGGGTTGATGACATGACTGCAGTCGGCCGGCCTCGGCGGCTCAACAATGGGCTGACAACTCCCACGGCGACGGTGGCCAACCGGCTGCCGCTGCACTGTAGAAGGTGCCGGGGCGTTCCCACGCACGGCCGGTGCACTGAGCGCCGTGCAGATCGTGCCGCCCCGAGGCGGGCCGGGCGGGCGTCGCCCTGCCGTCTGTGACGGTGACGGTGACGGCCTGGACAGCCTGCACTCTGCACGGCGTGCCTTGCACGCAGCCGAGGCCGGCCGAGAGACCCGGTGTCAGGTGGCGGCGCGGCGCGGCCGGCTGCGTTGCAGTGCGACGCACAGGTGGCGGGCCGGCCGGGCGGCGGCGGCGGCGGCCACGTCGCGTGCCGCTGACCGGCCGGCGAACCGCTGCCGGCCCATGGATCCGTATGGACGGACGGCGGCGGCCGGTTCGGTCCGGTCCGTGACGTCACGGCGCAGTCAGCTGGCCGGCAGAAGCCGGCCCGCCGCCGGACGGGTCCGGCTCTGTCCACAGTGCAACAGCCGTTGCGGGCCGCGCCGTCGCGTCGACGACCGAGTACACAACCACAGCTGGTGAGTGGAGCGGCGCCGGCGTCGCCGGCGAATTTCGCACGTTGGGGCCGCGGTGAGGCATTGGCGCCGCGATTGCAGGTGGTAGCCCGGCGTGCGGGCTCCGCGCCCCGGCGATTGCACGGTCCGCACTGAAGGCCACGCGGCGCTCACCGGTGTGTGACCGGCTGCCAGCCGTGCGCACCCGACATGTCGCCGGCTCCAGTCTGAAGGGTGGTCATCTACCGCCCACTGCCCCGCTCTGCCAGCCGTGCGCACCCGACATGTCGCCGGCTCCAGTCTGAAGGGTGGTCATCTACTGCCCACTGCCCCGCTGAGGGCGTGTAGCATGGCGTGAGCAATATCTGCCTGGAGAGTACCGCGCACTTCCCCTCTCAGGTGCTGTAGCATAGCGTAAGTAACGAGCTGCCTGGAGGGCGGCGCTATTTTACCTTTCTACTTGCCGTTTGCTTCACGTCCTAAGAACCGGACCTCAGAGGTGTTTCAATCTTCGGGCGTACCCAGCAATGGAACCTTGGCTTCCTCCAAGTGTTTAGTCTCGTGATAAATAATTTCACTTATTCTGATGCGAATAAAAGCCTGCTTCGCGCCAGGTCGCACCTGCTCCATGATTTGCTTGGGCCTGCACACAGCTGCTCGGAATGTTCTTTTACGAGCGAGGATGAATTCCGAGCGAGTTCAGTCCTGTTTCATCTAAGCTCACCCCAGTGACCCGGCCTCGGCTGGCCGTTAGGCTTTTGTAGGTGTAATATGCTTGTATTACATGCTGTTTTATGCTTGTTATGTGTTTTATGGTTTGTACTCTACCTCTTCACTTAGCATTGTGCCGTTTTAAGGTTGCCTTCCCCAATCCCCCCCAAATATTCCTCATGAAGAGCTCTTAATCAATGTTAAAATAACGAAGTTCGTGGCGACATTTCCGTTCACAGCAACGTTCAGCACCTTGTACAGCATTTTAAGTTTTTTATTTTTCCTTTTGGAGCTACGTCCGCTCTTTCAGGTTGAAAATTAGCCACGTTCATTACAGTGTTTTTCTGAAGTACTTCCCACGTTTGTGCAAGGCAAGATGTTTGTGGCTGCATTCTCGCGCGCGTGCGGCTTACCGTACATCTCGCATCGGCTGCATTCTCTCGCACGGGGGGCAGCTTACCGTACATCTCGCATCGGCTGCATTCTCTCGCACGGGGGCAGCTTACCACATCTGCATCGGCTGCATTCTCTCGCACGGGGGGCAGCTTACCGTACATCTCGCATCGGCTGCATTCTCTCGCACGGGGGGCAGCTTACCGTACATCTCGCATCGGCTGCATCCTCTCGCACGGGGGCAGCTTACCGTACATCTCGCATCGGCTGCATCCTCTCGCACGGGGGGCGGCTTACCGTACATCTCGCATCGGCTGCATTATCTCGCACGGGCACCTCACTGTACATCTCGCATCGGCTGCATTCTCTCGCACGGGGGGCAGCTTACCGAACATCTTGCATCGGCTGCATTCTCTCGCACGGGGCAGCTTACCGTACATCTCGCATCGGCTGCATTATCTGGCACGGGGGCAGCTTACCGTACATCTCGCATCGGCTGCATTCTCTCGCACGGGGCAGCTTAACTGTACATCTCGCATCGGCTGCATTCTCTCGCACGGGGGGCAGCTTACCGAACATCTCGCATCGGCTGCATTCTCTCGCACGGGCAGCTTACTGTACATCTCGCATCGGCTGCATTCTCTCGCACGGGGGGCAGCTTACCGTACATCTCGCATCGGCTGCATTATCTCGCACGGGCACCTCACTGTACATCTCGCATCGGCTGCATTCTCTCGCACGGGGGCAGCTTACCGAACATCTCGCATCGGCTGCATTCTCTCGCACGGGCAGCTTACTGTACATCTCGCATCGGCTGGATTATCTGGCACGGGCACCTTACTGTACATCTCGCATCGGCTGCATTCTCTCGCACGGGCAGCTTAATGTACATCTCGCATCGGCTGCATTCTCTCGCACGGGGGGCAGCTTACCGAACATCTTGCATCGGCTGCATTCTCTCGCACGGGCAGCTTACTGTACATCTCGCATCGGCTGGATTATCTGGCACGGGCACCTTACTGTACATCTCGCATCGGCTGCATTCTCTCGCACGGACAGCTTAATGTACATCTCGCGTTGGTTGTATTCTCTCGCGGGCAGCGCACCGTGCATCACGCACCGCATCTAGCTCGTTCACGACCTAACTCAAGGCAGTCAGCTCACGACTGATACACACAGAAATTTGACTGCACTGCGCTCGTGACACTTGCCCTCAACCGTCCACCACCGATATAGGCACCTTAGTATGATAGTATGCTACTGTCCGTATTGGTCAATCATACGGTGGGTCGTTACGCAGCTATCTTTTTCATCATCTGTCGTCTGTTATGTGATTGTTAGTATGTCCCGCAAGGATATGGAACCCATCACGTCGAGGGCCCGTCTAGATCACCTTGTGCAATTCTTTACCAAATGCAATATACAAACATTGCCATTGTCCGAACTGTCTTGTTCTCTCAATGCTGCACCAGTACGACCAACTTATGTATCAGGAGTCAGATATATATGGAAGTGTTAATCTTTGCGTTCAAATATGCAACGAAAACGTCAAACCTGATATTTAATATTTGCATACAGTTGAATAATGTCATGTTTGTGCTGATCAGGCTTGGCAAAATACTGAAAAACGCCAGTGTTTCCTTTGCCAATGGTATTAGCCGATAAAAAGTATTTTCCGGCAAAAACTGTCAGCCCTTAGCAGACCACAATGGGTCTCTGGGATCTCCAGCATCCGGAGAACCTTGGGATCCAGAATCACACACGTGCCGTGGTCTTCTGCACAAGGCCCAGATGTCCTGGCAGCAAATGTTCTGGCCAGGTCCCAGATATTGATCGGTTGACGCCAACGACTCGACAACCCTGGTTCTAATTAGTGCCCAACGGCACTACAAACTTGGAACTGGTGGGCCCGGGGTGACAGTATACGCTGGCACTGGGCGGTCAAGCGGTCGTTTTCGGCGGTTTACATTGCCTTCACCGTCACGGCGACTGTTAACTATTTGGGCTTTGGGGTTCTCGGCGACTGTGTGGAGGCAGTTGTGTGAATGCATTGTCGTCATTTACTCTTGATCTAGAACAACAGCTGGCGTACGGCGATTTGTCAGACCTGGGCCAGCCGTGGAGCGTCGTTTTTTCTTCGCGGACTGTTTGACTCGGTGGCGGAAGTTTCGGCAAGTTCGTGTGTTTATTTGTGTCCGAGCTCAGGTGGTGGTTGGTTCTGCGCAACTGTTGGCTAACCGGTGGGCATTGTTCTGGCTATGGCCTAACCGTGCTCTGCCTCTCATGCCAGAATTCCGGCTCAGAGCGTAGCTGACGGGTGGTGACGCGTTCCCCGCGGGACTCTACCACCCGCTGGCTTCTCAAGAAGTAGGTCTTGCCCGGTGGTTTTTGTTTCGGCTGCCGCGAAGTTGTGAGGTGGGTGAGTCGACCCCCCGACCCGCTTGCGACGGCCGGGTTAACGACTGAACGCTGGCTGCTCGACCGTACAAAGATGCGCGAGATCCAGCAGTCAGCGCTCCTTTTTGTTCGCGTTCGCTTTCAGAGCTGCACTACTGACGACCTGGGAAACACGAAGCCCCCAAGGATCTGGTTTATAAACCAGATCCGTTGAGTATACCCCATTGCTATGGGCGCTAAATTACTTTTCCTGGTCGATGCGCCCAAGAACTCCAATAATAATGGAATGATCTATCTCATCTGAGAAGTGCAGCGGATCCGGTATGGCTGACCATTGCTGGATGATTACACCGGAGCCAACATGACTGACCAATGCTGTGTGATTACACCGGAGCCGGTATGACTGACGAGTGCTGGGTGATTACATCGGCATGACTGACCAATGCTGTGTGATTACACCGGAGCCGGTATGACTGATGAGTGCTGGCTGATCACACCGGTATGACTTACCAGTGCTGGGCGGTTACACGTCGGAGTGTGGCGACGCGGAGCGAATCCTACAGGGATGTGTAACCTGCCCGTGGGCGAGATGACAAGTGCTCGATGTGCTTGTGCGCGTCATTCGGTTCTTGTGTGGGGTTGGTGGTCCCGCATCAAAGCAACTTTTGTTGTGACGAACCGCCCCACCAGCGGATGGCATGTCCATTGTCCGTCTGTGTCATTAAACACGCGCACTCTTGGTTGGTTCCCACACTTGATTATAGCCTGCTCTTGGGCCGTGCGAAGCAATTTTCCAAGGTGGGCATCACCGTCCCACGCTCCTCCCAGCCGATTGCAATGCAAGTGCGCAGCTGCCCCGGAACGCGCACTTGAACATAATCCCCGTCTGTGATACCCGCGTACGCCGAAAGGAGCATATTATACCAAGAAAATGTATCATAATCACGCACGTTTTCGTAACATTTGTACCCACGAATCCAGCCATGTTTTGCCGGATAATTTGACTGACTTGTTCTGACGGTGATCAGGAGAGGGTGTGCAACACCACATGGATATGACTTGTTCTGACGGTGATCACAGGAGGGTGACCAACATTGCATGGGTGTACCCCACTGGGTTAGCAGAAATGGTGTCCTGGCCGAAGATGTCTGACACTTCAGTGCTCGTTGTCATTGATGTTCAGTGGTGTGTGCTCAATTCACACCATCAGCACTTATACACATAATGGCATCTCGGAGTGTCTGAAGTCAGTTACTATCCCCATGCGGAGCTTTTCCTTCCTCTACATATTTCGTAATTTCCTCTGGCGTCGGCTGGAGCTTGCATGGCTTAGGTTATGCAATGAGAAATTTCGTCAACGGTGGAGGGAGACTGCGCTGTCTCAATGTGATCAATTGGAGGAAATCCGAGTGTACTCCCCGTATGGTGAAGTGCTATTGGGCGAACAATGGTCACACGCCGTTTGTCATTGTCATGCTGGGGGCCGACGCTCGGAATGCAGCTGGGACCGCGTTCCGAGCGTAGTCGGCGGCAGTCTCTGGCGCAACCTCCAGGCATCAGACGGAGCCGGCTGTGGGGCCGCGTCCCGAGCGTAGTCGGCGGCAGTCTCTGGCGCAACCTCCAGGCATCAGACGGAGCGGCTGTGGGGCCGCGTCCCGAGCGTAGTCGGCGGCAGTCTCTGGCGCAACCTCCAGGCACCAGGCTGTGGGGCCGCGTCCCGAGCGTAGTCGGCGGCAGTCTCTGGCGCAACCTCCAGGCACCAGGCTGTGTGGCTGCGTCCCGAGCGTAGTCGGCGGCAGTCTCTGGCGCAACCTCCAGGCACCAGGCTGTGGGGCCGCGTCCCGAGTGTAGTCGGCGGCAGTCTCTGGCGCAACCTCCAGACACCGGGCCGAGCGGCTGAGGGGCCGCGTTCCGAGCGAAGTCGTCGGCAGTCCCTGGCGCAACCTCCAGGCACTAGGCTGTGGGGCCGCGTCTCGAGCGTAGTCGGCGGCAGTCTCTGGCGCAACCTCCAGGCACCAGGCTGTGGGGCCGCGTCTCGAGCGTAGTCGGCGGCAGTCTCTGGCGCAACCTCCAGACACCGGGCCGAGGGGCCGAGGGGCCGCGTTCCGAGCGAAGTCGTCGGCAGTCTCTGGTGCAGCCTCCAGGTACCAGGCGGATAGGTACCTTCCGCCCGGCCCAACGCGGCCACGTCTTTCCCCAACAAAACGATCCCACAGCAAACAATGGGTTAAGTGCTGGTAGCGGCGGTGGCGCGCGGCGGGGGGCGTGCCTTGCCGCGGTGGGCGGGGTCGGTGACGGCCCGTGCCGGGCCGGGCCGGGTGCTGAGCGGTGGTGCCCTTCACCGGCCCGGTGCTGCCGACTGACGATCAGCGGCCGCCGAGCGACCGGCCGACTGGCAGGCTGACGTAACGCGCGGGACCTTGAGGAGTCGGGACAGCGCCGCTGACGACACGGCCCCTGAGGCCGGACCTGCTGCTGGGCCCGGGAGGTGGGCTGAGGTCGGACCTGCTGCTGGGGCCGGACCTGCTGCTGGGCCCGGGAGGTGGGCTGGGGCCGAACCTGATACTGGGCCTGACAGGTGGGCTGAAGTCTGACGTACTGCTGGGCTCGGCAGGTGAGGTGACATGTGCTGGGGTTGGACCTGCTGCTGGTTTGGCATGCGGGCTGAGGTCAGACCTGCCGCCGGGTTTGGCAGGTGGGCTAAGATGGAACGTGCTATTGGGTCTGACAGTTGGGCTGCGGTGAGATGGGGATGGCAGATAGGCGGGACCGACGCTGTGTCGCCGACTTGGAATTGAGCTGAGGGTTGTCCGGCTAGATAGGATTGTTGTTTGGTTTTCACGCGTTGTTTGTCACTATAGTAACGCGCTATGGCTGTGCGCACAACACAAATCGGGTTAGAGTAGTGAACGACGCGTGACTAAGCCCGAATCGCCACGGTCAAACTACACCCGGCCCGCGGCAGAACTGTGCGAGCTGGCTGTAGTCTTGGCCGGCCGTGTCGGCACAGTGTTCGCGGCTGCAGCGACCACTGCCCGCTCGCCGCGAACTAAGGTCAGCTGCGGTCACACTGAGAAGCAGGTCAGCTTAGCAGACCAGTCATCGGACGGATGTTCAGCATTGCCGAGGGTCGTAGCCGGCTGTTATCGGCGTCAGGAGCAGCGATCCAAGCTCCAGAGCTCTCCAGCTCTCGGAGCTTGGATCCCACCGCCTCGCCGCCGCCGCCGGCCGCCGGTGGCACGCTACCGGTGACGTCGCCACCGTCGCGTGTGACGTCACAGGCGCGGCGGAGTGACGTCACATGGCGGCGGTCGGTGGCGGCAGCAGGCGGCGGGTCGCGCGGCGGCCCACAGTCTCTCGGGCGGTCAGTCGGCGCCGGGCGACGACGGAGCGTGGTCGGTCGGACGGCGGGCGTCTGTGTGTCTGTGCGTGTCTGTGTGTGGCGCGCGTGAGGCGGGCCGGCGGAGGCGCGCAGCGTGTGTTTCGGCCGGACGTGCAGAGTGGCGGAGCGGCGCCGCGGCGCGGCCGGCACACTGGGGGCCAGCGGCGGCGGCGGCCTGCTGCCCGGCCACCGGCCGACACGGTCGCGGCCGCGACACACCAGGGGCACTGTGCCGGGACTGTGCCACGCCGGCTGGATGACCCGCCACGACCCCATGCGCTTCATGGAGAACATCTTGGGCATTTTCGGTCACCCGTCGGCGACGACGTCGGCCAGTCCAGGTGAGCGGCGGCCGCCGACCCGCCGACACCGGCTGGCCTACTGACCCCGCTACTGACCCCGCTGCCGCCCTCCGCGCGGACGGTGCGGGTCGGGTTGGTGTGAACATTTGTAGGTAGCAGTAACGGTGTAGCTGGCATTAGCGACAATTTTGTGTTTCTCAGACGACAAATTTGGTTTTACCGAAGGATGGTCAGCTGGAAAGTGTGATTGATGCCTGATGGCATAGCGTTGCCACTGATTTTGGACCGGGAGACGAGAGGGTTCTAGGCAGACGGAGTATGAAATTCGCGAAATCCGACGGTTTGCCCTTTAAAAGCAGGCCACATAAAAGCACACAGTTCCTTGTAGCGCTCATTTGTATGCCAAATTTCCTTGATTTTTTCTTGATCGACACATCTCAGCATTTGTTCACCTCTGCGCGTACTGTTTGGGCCTGTCGGTCTGCCGCACATCGCAGCCGGTGATCCCACGACGTGGCCGAAACTCTGCACGGGGCGGCAGTGACGGCAGGTCGGATGTCAGGTCAGACCGTGCAGCACACCTGACACGGCGGCGTGAAGGACGGGCGGCCAACACGTGCCCCGGGTCAGGACGAAGTGGTGGCAGGTCGGACCGTGCAGCACACCTGACATGGCGGCGTGAAGGACGGGCGGGCCAACACGTGCCCCGGGTTGGGCTGAGATAACGGCAGGTCGGATGTCAGGTCGGACCGTGCAGCACACCGGACATGGCGGCGTGAAGGACGGGCGGGCCAACACGTGCCCCGGGTTGGGCGAGATAACGGCAGGTCGGATGTCGGTCAGACCGTGCAGCACACCTGACACGGCGGCGTGAAAGACGGGCGGGCCAACACGTGTCCCGGGTTGGGCTGAGATAACGGCAGGTCGGATGTCAGGTCGGACCGTGCAGCACACCTGACACGGCGGCGTGAAGGACGGGCGGGCCAACACGTGCCCCGGGTTGGGCTGAGACGACGGCAGGTCGGATGGCAGGCCAGGCCCTTTGCGGCACGCCTGGGCACGGCATGGGCGCTGTATGACCTCTGTGGTCGATGCATCCTTAAACCTCAATAGCTAACTAACGCCTGGCACGTCAACGCGAAGGACGGGCGGCCCAACATGCCCCGGGTCGGGACAAGGTGGCAGACCCGCCGACAGCCCAGGCGAGGGTAACGGCTGGCCGTCGGCGGGTGTGATGGCGACAGGCCATATGGTGGGCACGGTGGCGGGTCGGGTGGGAGTGGCGGCAGAGGCCAGGCGGCGCCCGACGACCCCCGCTCCATCTCCATCCATCACGTGCCGGCGCGCCTCCACGCCGTCACGCCGCCAGTCCATTCAGTTCCGTTCGGCGCGTTATGAATCGCTCCTCGAACCGGTCAGATGGGCCGCGCGGCGCTCGCCGAGGTCACCGCCCCTCTCTGTGTCACCGGAGCAGTCTTCGGTTAACGGGATCCACAATTCGGCTCCGGGCGTTGCGCTGCACACCGGGTGCGTTTTGGGTCGTGACGACTGGCTGCTGTTCTATTGCTTGTTTGTTTATTTGGGCTTAAGGGTGCCTGCACTGCTGGTGGTTATTTAGCGTCCAGACTGGCATCTATTTATGGTCAGGGTTCGTCGCAATTGCGAAAGCATCCGTGGCGGCCATACAAGTGCGTTTTGTTGGTATGTTGCCATGTTTGGCTATCGGAGGAAGGTTTCTGGGTCAGGAACCACAAACTGACCATGCAGTTGCAACGGTGTTTCTAGTCTGTCGATGTCCGGATCTCGGCTCCGCTCAATTGGGCGGCATGTCGTGCGTGAGTGCGAAAGCTGTGTCTCGTCTGTCATCACGCGCGTGGTTCGGCTCCGCTGGCCGGCGCGTGCAAGTGTGACGCTGTGTCGCATCTGTTATCACGGCTCGACCCGGCTCCCTTGGCGAACATATGCAGTTGCGACACTGTCGCATCTGTTATCACGCCTCGACCCAGCTCCTTTGGTGAGCATATGTGATAGCGACGCTGTGTGTAAGCGTCTTAGCCGGCTCCCTGTTGCCCTTCTCGCTGATCGTTTCAGCTGGTACTGGCCCGTTTTGTCGTACCCAGGTACGGTGGGCTGCCGTGCGGTGGTGTCGGGCTGTTCCAAGTCGGCTCAGCTGGTCCCAGGTCGGTTCAGCTGATCCTGGCCCGTTTGGACACTCCCAGGCACGGTGGGCTGCCGTGCGGTGGTGTCTGGCTGTCCCAGGTCAGCTCAGCTGGTCCTTGTTCCTGTCAGTCGACTCCAGATCCGGTGAGCTGTTCCGTGGACCTCTCAGCTGGTCATGCGCTGAGTTGGTCGGTGATCCGGCTTGTCGGCGCCCGGTCCAGTGACCTGACGTGACCTGACCCGACCTGACGGTGGCCCTCTCAGCCGGACCCGCACCGCGTCACCTGATACCAGGTCAGAGGGGCTGGCCGGGCGTTCCGTCGTTATCTCGGGCGCGGCCAGTACTGCCGGGATCCGCCAGCAGATGGAAATAATATAGGACAAGGGCGTACCCCAGTGGTGGCATCTCCGCGATGAGAATATCGATCACCGGCCTCGGCCTGTTCCGACCAGATTGGCGTCATTCAGCTCGGCGATTTGTTGCACTCTCTCCAAGCCCCGACTGGTCTCGTGGCACAAAGTGGACGTGTGCGGCCGAAGTACACGCAATCCTCCTGTCCGCCCAATGGATCAATCTGGGTCAAGCTGGTCTGACGGCGGACAGAGCACGTGTCGTAAGCCCAGCTGAGCCGTACGGCGCCGACACTCGGCGATCTCGGCAACGCTGTGAGAAGATGCGGTATGTCGGCAGTGGGTGTGATGCATCGATCACCACATGCCATTGTCTAGTGAGGCCTGGTGCAGAGGTAAACAGGCCTGGGGTCGCGCCTACCTCACGAGGCGACACCTTTTGAATATTTTCATGACGCAGTGTACTCGTACATGAAATAAGGCGAGATATAGTGTAATTTCTTTTGTAGTTCAGTCGAAATGTTTTTCAACGAACGTTTAATATTCTGATTTAACTTGGATCGATAAATACAAGGCAACTGAACACATCATTTGGGTGATGGGTTTACGCGAACTGGCTTGTGCAGTTACTGAGAATCTGTCGACTAGATGGTCCGCTAGCATTGCGAGCTGCCGACTTCCCGTTCACTTTTGCGACAGATGCGACCTTGACGAACCTTGACATTTGTGGTGCGCGTGGTTATGAAATCAAGCGTGGTGGGCACCGTTCAGGGAACTGACTCCCTCGAATGGATCCAAAGACCCTAATACTCAAAAGCCTCAACCACTCATAATCTTCAATCCATCGAAAAGCTTTCAGAATCCCAAATGCTCAAGGTTCTGACTGTTCATGATACCGAATCTATCAAGCAGGTTCGTAGTGCCCAAACATTCCAACTGCTCAGAATCTGCAATCGTCCAAAGACGTCCGTAATGCTCAAAATCCCCAACTTTTCGCAATCCCCAATCTGGCAAAGACGCCTAAAATTTCACATGCTCATAAACACCAACTGTTGATTTTGTATGGGCATGAATGAGTTTGGGGCTCGGCCTTTGAAGAAGCTCATACTTTATATGGTTGCAGGAAATTGGCTGTACCTCCGGTCTCAGTTCAGTTCAATTGAGTATGATAACAATTAGGGAAAAGATATTGTCCTGTTCCATTTTCGAATTGCTGTCACACTCATGATATTTTTTAGAAAAAAATCGACTGACTCACATAAAAGTGCGGTGCCAAAAACTCGGATTTGTTCTGTGGTACGGATTGGGATTTTCCTTGAGCTCATTATTGCACTCGTAAATGCGATAGATGGGTGTGCTCGTTGTTTCATTGATCGGCGACTGGCCAGCAATTCGTTGCGCCTCTGACGGGGCGCCGCTGCATGCGCTGACGGACAACATTGCATCAGTGCCGTCCGGCGCAGCCGAACAATGGCCAGCTGACGGCGCCGTCCACCGGCTCAGCGTGACGGCCGCCGCCGCCGCCGCCAAACTTGGCCGCACGACGGGCCGACGGCGCCGAGCCGGCCAGTTCCGGCCGGCGGCGACACGCACGGTGCCCTGGTGTTGACAGTGGAGGGCGGCGCGGCCCCGGCAACCTGCCCGCCGCGCCGGAACACACACGCCCCGCGCCCCGCAGCGCACCCCCGCACAGACATACTGCACCTTCACACTTCAGCACGGGTACCGGCCACAGTGACACATACTCATCGCACCTGTACACCACACAGATACAGGTCGCGGACATACAGACACACCACCCCTTCACACAGATACTGGCCACAGACACACTACACCTCCACACCACATAGATGCCAGCCACATAAACACGTACAGATTACACATCATACCTCCACGACATACAGATACCGGTCACAGACACACATACACACCACACCTTCGCACAGATACTGGCCTCACTGAGACACGGATAGGTCGCAACCCCACGCCTCCACACACAGACACAGCCACACTGTACCTTCACGCCGACACGGGTCACACAGACACACATGCACATTGCACACCACACCTCCACACCGCACATACACCGTTCGCCGACACAAACCCCGCCACACCTCCACCAACCGTCATATTTTCACACAAATGTCGGCCCGGCCCGGCCGTGGCACATGACGCAGCGTCCGGCGTGGTCCGAGCCGCTGTGCTCCGGCCCAGACTCGGCTCGGTCGGAACAGGGACTCCGTTGACGAGTCCCTGCACGAGCACGAGCTGCACGAGCGCAGTTGACCCGATCCGGTCAGCCGGGGCCGCCACACGGCCGGTCAGCCTGGGCCGCCACACGGCCCGTCAGCTGGGGCCGGCGGGCGCGCCAATATTGTGTGTGTCGCTCTGAGCAGCATATACCTTGACTTGCATTCTGGGCGAGGTACCGCTCACTTCGGTCCAGTTTTTGAACTGGATGTTTTGAGCCGTGCCTGTGCCATGGCTGTGGCTATTGTGTACCTATCGACACACTGCTGTGTGGAATTGGCGCTGGTATGGCCTCTGGAATTCCCGACGTTTACATGTCTACTCCCACTGCACCGAGTCCTGCCACAATGGCAGTCTGACCACTGCATGTGCCACTGCTGGTCTAGTCCACCGCATTGTCACAGTAGCTGTGCCACATTGGTCATCTAGTCCCACCATATTGCCGCTGAAGCCGTGTCACACTGCTTCTCTAGTCCCACCACATTGCCACTGTAGCTGTGCCACACTGCTCCTATAGTCCCACCGCATTGCCACTAGCCGTGCCACATCGCTCTTCTGGGCTCTCCACATGGCCGCGAAAGTGCCACACCGTTCCTCTAGTCCTACCATATTGCCACTGAAGGTGTGTTACACCGCTCCTCTAGTCCTGCCACATCGCCACTGAAGGCGTGCCACACTGCTCCTATAGTATCTCCACATTGTTGCTCAAGCCGTGCCACACCGCTATTCTAGTCCCGCCACATTACCACTGTAGCCTTTCCACACCGCTCCTCTGATCCGATCACATTGCCACACGGGTGGCGCCCACTGACGTGGCAGGCGGTGTGAGTGTGGCTGTGTGGCTGTGGTTGTGTGGCTGTAGCTACGGATGTGTGGGTGTAGCTACGGATGTGTGGCTGTGTGGCTGTAGCTGCGGATGTGTGGCTGTGTGGCTGTAGCTGCAGCTGTGCGGCTGTGCGGCTGTAGCTGTGGCTGTGCGTCTGTGTGACTGTAGCTGTGGCTGAGGCTGTGCGGCCGTGCCGCTGTGCGGCTGTGGCTGTGCGGCTGTGGCTGTGTTGCGGCTCTGCGGCTGTGGCAGTGTGGCTGTGTAGCTGTGTGGCTATGTGGCTGTGTAGCTGTGGCTGTGTAGCTGTGTGGCTATGTGGCTGTGTAGCTGTGGCTGTGTGGCTGTGCGGTTGTGCGGTTGTGCGGCTGTCGGGCTGTGTGGCTGTGTGGATGTGTGACCGGGCATGCGCCGCAGCGTGGCCTGTCGGCGGCGCCGTGTGTCTATAATCTGGGCCGGCCGGTGTACGAGGCGTGGCATTAGCCGGGTGCGTGCTGACCGGGCCTGGACGAGTGGTGCGGGCCGTGCCTCGAGTGGCCAGATCAACGGCCCGGCCACCAGTCGGCAGGCGATGATGGCCTCTCGGCGGCTGGAGTCACTTTCGACACTCGGTCCTCGTAGCTGCCTCTCTGTCCTTGCACAACTGTCGACGCGGAGGCATCCATGGCTGCCTATCTGCCTGTCTGTGGCTGGCGTCACTATCAACATGGCATCACAGGTATCAGTATCGCCTCTCGGTCGCGGCTGCCGCTGCCAGCACAGGCGCAAAATGACCTTGGCAGCCGAAGCGCTCCTTAGCCAGAGTAAACAATCAGCGCCGGGTCACGGGTATCATTATCGACAACAGATCTCATGTGCCATTATCGGTACGGGGTCGGTGACTGCCCGGCCATTACCACTAACGCACCCTGTCTGGCTGCCCGGCTGTCCGGCTGTCGGACAACTAACGTCGTCTTGTCTGGCCATTAGTTCATCGATCAAACCCCGGCCCGTCAGATCATGGATGCCTCTGCTGTGCGACTATCGAACATCCTGTTCCACCCGCCTTTTTATGGGACCAGATGATTGATCCAGTCGTGCTCAATTGGTTTCTTCTTTCGCCAGCTTCTGCCATCGGATCATCATCGATGTATCTCTTGTTTGGCATGCATCGACCATTTTCTTTCACCATGTCCTGCTATCCGATCATTGATTTTGCATGCTACGCCTTTCTTGCCTTTGATACCGCTCTCCGGCTGTGCTGTGTGGTTGTCGGCCATTGGTCTCGGACTGCTGGCCCCCGCCCCGTCCCGATGTCCAGCTGTATCACCGCTGGTTTCGTCCGGGTCTGATGTCCAGCTGTCTGACCGATAGTCCCAATGTCCAGCTGTCTGACCGCTGGTCCCGATGTCCAGCTGTCTGACCGCTGGTCCCGATGTCCAGCTGTCTCACCGCTGGTCCCGATGTCCAGCTTTCTGACCGCTGGTCCCGTCCGGGTCCGATGTCCAGCTGTCTGACCGATGGTCCCTATGCCCAGCTGTCTGACCGACAATCCCGCTCGGTCGCAATGTCCAGCTGTCTGACCGCTTGTCCTGTCCGGTCCCGATGTCCAGCTGTCTGACTGCTGGTCCCGTCCGGGTCCGATGTCCAGCTGTCTGACCGATGGTCCCTATGCCCAGCTGTCTGACCGACAATCCCGCTCGGTCGCAATGTCCAGCTGTCTGACCGCTTGTCCTGTCCGGTCCCGATGTCCAGCTGTCTGACTGCTCGTCCCGCCCGGTACCGATGTCCAGCCGTGCTGTCGACAAAGCGCGTGCAGCGACCAGAGTGTTCCTACTGCTGTCTGCCCTCCACTACAGCTGGCTCCGGCCTCCCTCCCTCTCTATCTCTCTCTCTCTGACCATGACCAGAGCTGCCTCTGACCTCTATCCGTCACCACGATTGACCACGGTGATCAGTGTTTCCCTGATCGTTACGGCGGCAATCGGTATGCTGGTTTGCTTCCGCTCCCTCGACGCAAACGTGCGATCAACTGATCATGGTATATTGTGTCCACCGAATACTGCCAGCCATCTGTATGGCCTGCATGATCTGCACGGTCTGCATACCGGCCACTGTATGGTAGCCGCCTAATACGCGTCGATTTGTCGACAGAGTAATGTTAGCTTGTCGAATATGTACCAACTCTGCTGGATGTCATACGCCGGCTTCCGTCTGCCAACACGGGAAGCCTGCTACTGGCCGTCAGAACCCTCGTGCGAGCTAGAAGAATCCCTCAGCACCTCGGCGTGACAGCTGCCTTCATCAGAGCCTGGCATGCCGGCCACTGTCTAACAGACCTTGACACACAGACAACTGTCTGGCAGACTTTAGCATGTCGGCCACGGCCTGACAGACCTTAGCATTCCAGCCATAGTCTGGACAGACCCTAGCATTCCGGCCACTGTCTGGCAGACCTTAGCATGCCGGCCACTGTCTGGCAGATCTTAGCTCGCCAGCTGTCAATCAATACGGTGGCATGCCAACTCTGTTGGTTATGGCCTTGGGATACTGGCTGTTGGCTTGCGGGACCCCAGGTCACCAACTGTTGTGTCCCAGGCTTCATTACACCAGCTGTGGTGTGCCGGACCTCAGTACACCAGTTGTGTCGGACCTCATTACACCAGCTGTGGTGTGCCGGACCTCAGTGCACCAGCTGTGGTGTACCGGACCTCAGTACACCAGCTGTGGTGTGTCGGACCTCAGTACACCAGTTGTGTCGGACCTCAGTACACCAGCTGTGGTGTGCCGGACCTCAGTACACCAGCTGTGGTGTACCGGACCTCAGTACACAGCTGTGGTGTGTCGGACCTCAGTACACCAGCTGTGGTGTGCCGGACCTCAGTACACCAGTTGTTCGGACCTCATCCAGCTGTACTGTTGTGTGTCGGACCTCTACACCAGCTGTGGTGTGTCGGACCTCAGTACACCAGCTGTGGTGTGTGGACCTCAGTACACCAGCTGTGGTGTGCCGGACCTCAGTACACCAGCTGTGGTGTGCCGGACCTCAGTACACCAGCTGTGGTGTGCCGGACCTCAGTACACCAGTTGTGTCGGACCTCAGTACACCAGCTGTGGTGTGCCGGACCTCATACACCAGCTGTGGTGTGCTGGACCTCGTACACCAGCTGTGGTGTACCGGACCTCAGTACACCAGCTGTGGTGTGCCGGACCTCACGGTTGTGCGACCTCCCTCAGTGCACCAGCTGTGGTGTACCGGACCTCAGTACACCAGCTGTGGTGTGTCGGACCTCAGTACACCAGCTGTGGTGTGCCGGTGGGCGGAGTAGTCGGCCGTGAAGTGTGTCCAGGCGCGGTCCGGCTGGTCCGGCGGCCTGGCCCGCCCTATGGCGGCCGGCCTTGGTACGCCACACAGCTGCGTGGGCGGTGCGTATGCGGCCGGTGCCGTCGCAGCCGTCCGTCCCGCACCGCTGGCGACTCGTCGTGGTCCGCCACAGTGTGTCCGAACGTGAACGGTGCACGATTCAATGTTGCGCAGCACCGGCGACACAGTGGCCGGTGCTGCGCTGCTCCTGCGGCCGGCGTTCGTGGTCCTCGGGTCCGGCCACAATGCAAACATGGGAGGGGAGAGAGAGAGAGAGAGAGAGAGAGAGAGAGAGAGAGAGAGAGAGAGAGAGAGAGAGAGAGAGAGAGAGAGAGAGAGAGAGAGAGAGAGAGAGAGAGAGAGAGAGAGAGAGATAGAGAGATAGAGAGATAGAGAGATAGAGAGATAGAGAGATAGAGAGATAGAGAGATAGAGAGATAGAGAGATAGAGAGATAGAGAGATAGAGAGATAGAGAGATAGAGAGAGAGAGAGGGCGAGCATGCGACGTGCGGTCGCCAATCCGATTCCTATTAGCAATTCCCGCATTTTGTTGTCTCAACACGCGGCCACTGGAGAGCGGCTTACGGCAGCATCGTGTGCTTTCGCCTCGACACAGCCTGAAATGGTGAACGAGACTATGTCATTGTTGCAAAGGTAGTCTGAGATGTGAGAGCCGTGAAACAATTGTGACAGCCTGTTTGGTTGGCTGTGAGTACCTGATGTGAATAACTTGCAAAGCATGTGCTTCAACTATGAAGCGTGCCATCATAGCTCAGCAAGTTTTCGACGTCCTGCTCTGGACGACCACTGGTGGTTTTATCGTGAACAGTTTCCTCGGCCATCAGTATGAGGTAGTGCTCATACCGCTCGCGGTGCAGGCAGGAAATGAAGTGGCTATTTTATGGAAATATTTGGTGAGCAGCGTGAAGTTTCCCTGATTTATGTGCACATTACGCAACGTTGCAGTCTCATTTCATCCAGCTCTATTTTACTGGTTGAGAAAAACATCGGAAAATTGTTCGTTCTTTCTGGAACAATTTCTTTCCGAGTTTTACGGATCGACCAGTTACAGGCCTGCCAGACTGAACTGTGTCCAGCTCCGGCTGTACTTTGTTCATCTATTTGTCTTGCTGTCCTGTCGTTCACATTCCTGGTCTACCCATCCGCCCTGCCCTGCTCCAACGGTCAAGTGGTGCCTTCACACTTTGTGTTTGTCGCTCGTTCTTCTGTCTGTGCATCCATTTATTTATCAGCCTGTCTGTCTGTCGCTCGTTCTTCTGTCTGTGCATCCATTTATTTATCAGCCTGTCTGTCTGTCTGTCTGTCTGTCTGTCTGTCTGTCTGTCTGTCTGTCTGTCTGTCTGTCTGTCTGTCCGTGCGCGGGGTCGCCGTCCCGGGGCGTTGACCGCCAGCTTTGTTGTGGATACTCACCCACTGAGCCGGTTCGGTGCAGGGGGCACACGGAGCAGCGGGGCGGGCGACCCTCGTGCGGTCGACGTTCCGACCGGACCGATATCTGTCGGGTCGCGCCGGAAACGAATGCCACCGGCACCGATGCCTGTCATACGATCTGGCCGTACTGTCACACTGTTGGGCGCAGGGGGACACGGTAGCTCAGGCGGTAGGGAGTCGGACTCTTGGTCGTAAGTGCGTAAGTCCGTAATCGGCGGGATTACCGATTCCACCCGTGATCAACCGGCGTGAGAGGTTGGCGACGCTATATGGCCCAACAGTGGAATGCGTCGCGAAAGAACCCAAGTGGCGCTACCGACTGTTCGGGCGCTACACGTCCGTGAAAGTGGCTGCGGCCGGTCGGGGTTATGACGCCCCTGAAGGCGGCAGCAGCTGGTCGGGGACCCTGCCGACCTCGACGGGCGGCGCTGTCGACGTCGGCGTCTGCCCCTGCCATTGACACGTCGACATTGATTGCGATCGCGATGGCGACGGTCGCACCGCCGGCCAACGCCTTTCCACCTGCCGACGCGCGTCACTTGTGGTGGTCGCGGCGCGGCGTTAGTGGCGCGGCGCGTTGTGACACTGCCGGCTTGGTGCGCTGACAGCGCGGCGTCGTATCCGGCGCACACGGCCGCCGTATTGCCACCGTATTGCCGCCGTATTGCCCTGCATTTCCTCCGTATTGCCCTGCATTTCCTCGCATTGCTGTCGTATTGCCGCCATATTGCCGCCATATTGCTCCGTATTTCCCCGCATTGCCTCGCATTTCCCTGCATTACCACGCATTGTCTCGCATTTCCCTGCATTACCCCGTATTGCCGCCGTATTGCCGCCGTATTTCCCCGTTTTGCCGCCGTATTGCCCTCCAGAATGCTGCCGCGACCCAGGGCTGTCGAACGGCTGACCGCTCTCTCATCAGTATTGGCGGAATGCTGGATTCACAGCACGCAGCATTCATTACGGGTTGTTTTGCTGGCCGGCATGCGAATTACTAAGACGTGTCGGTTTTGTGTTAAGGAAAGGCTTTATGCTCCAGCTCTCGGGTGCTTTCGTCCGGGAATATGGCTTTTGAGAGCTTTGGTTTTCAAGTTTCACTGCCAACAGGGAGCGTGTTATTAAACGACGCGAGCGCGATTAGATTAGGGAGAAGCATATCTTGTCAGCGCTGCCATAGGAGTTGCGAAACTGCGGTCTAGACACGTGTCGAAACAGAGTATTTGTTCGACAGGCACATGCCGACATTTGGGGCGTAGCATTCTGTATGTCACCATATTTCGACGAGAACGTTAATATAACGAACAGCCCGTTTGTAGCAATTGGATTTCATTACAAATTTCTTGAGAGCAAACTTAATTTACTGTAGAAAGCAAGCGAGACATGTGTCATTCGCCACAATTTTTCCTCAGCAGGACGTACCGACGGATTTGGAACAGACTAGTAAATTGTCCTCTTCCCTGAAGTAAAGCACTGATGCAAGCCTCCTCACTCGCATACTGGATCGAACCATGGATGAACTTTGTAACATTTCGGCCAAATCCGGCCCGAGTGAGCGATTCCTGCCGGAGAGGCGTCTTGGAATTGTCACGGGTCGCGGGGTGCGCCACCGGCCGTCCGGGTGCTGACAGCGTCGGGGCGTGCCAGTCGGCACAGTTGGAAAGTTGTTTGCTTGTGAGAGTACGCTGTAACTCGATCGGGCCGGGCCGAACCGAGCCGAACCGCTCGGCGCGATTAATTTCGACCGGACGTCGCTCAGCGTTCAGACTTATCAGAGAGTCTCCCGTCCACGCCCGCCAACATCCGGGTCCTGGTGGTGGTGGTTGTTCCAGAACGGGCGCTGTCTTATCTGGGAGCCTCCCGCCCATGTCTGTCAACACCTACCCGGGTCCTGGTGGTGGTGCTGTTCCAGAACGGGCGCTGTCTTATCAGTGCCTGCCGTCCATTCCCGTCAACACTCTGGCCCTGGTAGTAGTGCTGGTCCAGAACGGGCGCTGCGGATTGGGATCCACTCTGGCTAACCGGATCAGCGACACGTTCACCAACGTCTCGGCCGAAAATTATCCAAGTAGTCGGCGTGCCCTGAGGCACCAATGCGCCAAGTCCGTGGCTGGGCGCGGCATGTTGACCTCCGGGTCGACCTTGCTGACCATTGCATTGCGCCGGCTTGACGTGTCCACGGTGGTGGCAGATGCTGACGCAGACAGTTGACAGCCACGGCCGCACAGCAGCGCTGTCGCTGCGTCATCAGCCGGCCGAGCGAGCAGTGGTGGCCGTCGGGGCTGTGGCGATGTGGAGGTGCGATCCGAGGCCACGCACCTGCCCGTGGCGGCAGGCGGGGCTGTCGGCCGGACGGGTCCGGCTGGCAACTGTGGCCAGGACTAGACAACCATGCTGTTGCTGGAGTTTTCAGAGAGAACGTTTGCACAACGTCGTGTCTATAAATGTGTGCTCTCATGTTCCTCATTTGGAGGCTGAGCGGTGCTGTTTGACGATGAGCTGCTGCGACCAAGGGCCCGTGATTCACTGACAATTGCAAACTGAGATTCGAATGCGGCAAGTTTTATGAGAAATATCGTCTCCGTGTTTGAATACACCGAGATTTCCTCTCCACAGCCAGGATTACAAAGTACAAACCAAACCAATCCGTGGCCGTGGCGTTGGCCACCAGCCGACCCGTGGCCCGGCCTGTGTGTGCTGGCTGGTGTGACGAGCGGCATGACCGACTCGTTACGTCGGAACCACGATTTGTGTCACCGTAAATGCATCTGAATCACGTCTGTGCTCGGCGCCAGCAGCGCTCTGGGTCGCGCTGAAGGCCCGCGGTGCCCGCAGTTCCGTGGCCATCTCCTTCGTTCGCCTTAATAGGAAACTGGAGCCCTATTGACTCAGGCCTACTGCCGTCACTGTCAGATTGTGTCCGTCGGCGGGCGGTACAGCTTGAATATGGCCCAGTTGACGCGAATATAGCCTCGTTGACGCGAATATGACCCAGCTGACGCGAATACCACCTAATTGATGCGAGTGGCCGTGCTGTAGACAGCGCTGTGAGTGGTAGCGTGGGCGAGGCGACCATGTGGTGAGTGTGTGTGTTAGCCCTCTATGTGGTGAGGTGGTGGGTGACGTGTGTGGTGGGTGGGATAGGTGGGTGATGTTGTGTATTGTTGAGTGGGATAGGCTGATGATGACGTGAGTGGTGGATTGGGATAGGTATGGTGTATGGTGAAGTGTATGGTATGGTGTATGGTGGTTGTGTATGGTGAAGTGGGATAGGTGGGTGACGCTGTGTGCGGTGGAGTGAGATAGGTGGATGACTTTGTGTGTTGTGGAGTGGGATAGGTGGATGACGTTGTGTGTGATGGAGTGGGATAGGTGGGTGACGCTGTGTGCGGTTGAGTGAGATAGGTGGGTGACATTGTGTCTGGTTGAGTCTGATAGGTAGGCGGCGCTGTGGAGGGCGGGTGGATGACAAAATGCGTGAGCAGGGGGGAGGGGCTGCCTCTATACGTAAATGTGACCGCGACGTGGCACCGTCACCTTGGTCGGCTCACCCTCTGCCGACTGCCCGGTGCTGCCGTCACGTCACCCCACGTGCCGAGCCGGCACGTGGGGTAGGAGGGCCGACTGGGCGGGGCGGTAATTCAATGCTGAGCCGGTGCGGTAGGTCGGCGACGCAAGCCGTAACAGTAGGCCAGTGCCAGCCGGGCCGCAGGAAGTCAGCACCAGGCCATAACAGGTCAGGCCAGCCGGGCGGAAGCAGGTCAGCATCAGGCCGTACCAGTAGGTCAGGCCAGCCGGGTCCGGGCGATAGGAGGTCAGTACCGGCGCCCTTTGACTGGGGTGACTGCCCAGTGCCCATCTGCCACCCAGCAGTCCTGGGCAGCCGAGCTGTGCACGGCGACGTTCGTTTGCTGCCGTTCATTTGTGCGGCTTGGCTCCGGCTTTAATGCTCTGCGTACACTGGCTTCAAGGGTCACGGATCGACCGACCTCGTGCCTCATCTGTGGTCACGGACCGGGGGAACGAGGTCGGATCCACGCGTCTCCGATCCTTGGCAAGCATACACAACTCAGAGATGGCTCCGAGTTCGGCACGCATTGGTCTATTATAAATATGTCTAACAAATAATCCTCCCAAACTTCAGGACGGGTGAAGTGTAAAATTTATGTTGAAATAAATAAGAAGCAAAACTAGGTTTCCTCAGCTCGACGTGAGCTCCCACCGCCTATCCCGACCGCACGGCTCTAAACGGTTCCGACCTCAGACCTCAGTATTCACGAGCTCTCAGCCTACCGCGTCTCCCCGTTCAGGTCGCGGGCCGCCTGACCTCGCGAGTCCCGGCGCGCGGCCAGTATCAGATGACCTCGGCCTGCCGGCTGTGGCAAATGACGCGATCGAGGCGTGGGCGCGGCCGACCCACCCAGCGGGCGGCTGCGTGAGACGGCGCGGCCGCTGCCGGAGCCGTGTGTGTGTCCCGGGAGGTCGCGATCACTGGGTATTTTGAATTTGTGGAGGTTACGAACTGTGGAGGTTACGACCTGTGTAGGTTATGATACACTGTCGCCCCGACGAGGTCGTCTGAGGCTAATTTCACCAACATCACACGCTGTGTATTGACACCGAATTTGGTGTGAACATGCCTTTAGGTAATCTTCAAGTATTACCCCTGACAATTCTTTTTACATCAACAAGGTATTTAAGTAACCATCAGCTGACTGCCTAAGTCACCAACAGCTGTTGCCAGTAAGCTGTTGGCGACCTAGATATTAAATGAGATTAATCATAGATAACAAAATAAATCTTATTAAGTTAAAAATAATGAAGCAAGATTACCTGATGGTGTATACATAGCATGTGATGGTGAAATTGTCCTCTGGCCGCGCCGCCAGAGCGGCCGGCTGTGCGCCGCTCACTGGCGGCCAGGCGGCTCATGTGGCGCGGCCGCAGCTCCGCCAATGGCCGCACGCCCCACAGTCTCGCCACGTGTGGCGCGGATTGGGGCCTCACGCCGATGTACCGTCCGATAGCGGCCCCGACAACAGTCCCCGCCCCTCCTGGCTCCGTACGCTACAGCTGGTGACGTCATGCTGCACTGATGATGTCACGGGTGGGCCATGCTTGGGGCCGGTGTGCGGCCGGGGACACGTGCTGGTCATGCGATGATGGGTGGTAGCTGGGGCGGGTGATGCGGTTAGGTGGGACCGGGCGGCATGGGGGGTCACCAGATACCTCTGGGCGTCAGACGGGGTCAGTGGGTGACCTCTGGGCGCCAGACGGGGTCACTGGGTAACCTCCGAGCGTCAGACGGGGTCACTGGGTGTCTCCCTGGTACCGCTGGATTGTCACGGGGTAGGCTGCACTGCCGATCATTGCTCCTGCACCGGGGCCAGTGCACACATGGAGCCAAAAATAGCCACCGCAGTCGAAGGGCTGTCGCCTTGATCCCGTCGGCCTCTCTTTAGCTAATTGCGGTATCGGTGTGCCCGATCTCCAAGTGCTTCCTCGCAGCGTGATTGAAATACTGCTTTGAGCGTAGGCCATACTGCTGTAGAGACCACCGGCTCAGACGATTGGCATGGGCGCTGTATGACCGAAGCAGTCGATGCGCCCCTAAGCCCAAATAACCAACCAACCAATCAGACGAATTGGCAAATTTATGTGATATTTGCAGATATGTAGCACAAGTATGATAGCCTAGCTCTTCACTTTCCCATTGGTTTCATTTGCACAGTTTCAATTTGACATGCGCGGTGTGACAGATCAAACGCTTGCGCACGTTTTGACGCGCGCTTTGGCCCCGACGGGCGTTCGGGTGCTTCCAGCTGGCGATGACGTTTCTTTGATAGGCGGAGCCTATTTTGATGGTAGGGCCGTGGCGGCCGCCGGCACCGCCGTCAACAGGGCCCACGCTTCCAGCTGGCGATGACGTTTCTTTGATAGGCGGAGCCTATTTTGATGGTAGGGCCGTGGCGGCCGCCGGCACCGCCGTCAACAGGGCCCACATCACATGGCTGCCGATTAAAATACGGGGTGCGTTCTGTCACCTACGGTCAGCTGATTGCGCGGTCTCTGACGTCGTATGTCACTATTCACTCCGCACGAAATCTTCCCAAAGATTTGGTGGATTCCGTAAGGTACGCGCTGACTGTAATGAGCTGTTCATGCCCTGTGTGGTTTCGTGCAGGATGGCAATATTCGTGGCGTTGGCTATGGGGACCAGACCACAGTAATTATGGTAAGTCCATGGTTAATTTTGTGGGGGGCAATGCAGTCGTTCACATGTGTCTCCATGTGGCTGTGGTGGTGTGAGCGGCACCAACGGCCGGGTTTTCCAAGTTAAGTCCCGAAGTTTACAAATGGCGACACAGCTGGCTCACATAATTCATGTGCTGCGCGAGATTTACCAGAACTCTTCGCGCCTGGAGCCCACGGAATATGGGACGCCACATGCAGCGGAATCTGCGAAATAATTACGGCAAAGACCGCGCCCATGATCACGAAACAGACACCGAGACTCTGGATCGGCCACTGGCCGACTGGCGCCGTGTAAACAATTGCCTGTCAGCTGGTGGGAGTTCACTTGGCAACACTATGTAGGGCGACTGGCATATCATTGAGGAGTTTGTTAGTGAACAACGTCGGCGCATTTGAAGTTAAGAGGGCAGGGTTTGTAGATATTCGTATATTGTTTACGCCGTAGAGCATTGTCCCAACGTTCATTTAATGTCAGAGTAGCGTAGTTGGAAATTATCCATGTAAATGTGGTGTGAAAGTGCAAAATTCAGCCCATAATATGCTTTTAATAGTCGTAACAAATTTTGGGTAAGCACTGGTATCCTGCGCTAAATTTATGCCCCTTCATTTTCCTGAATTTATACATAGCTTACATGATTAGGTGTGTTGAAAGGTAGGAGAATTAAATGTGTGTTGACTGCAGGTTTTATCACAATTCTTGAACGGCTTTTATTCATTTTGGGTTCACTAATTAGGGTCACATTGGTGTAATCATAACAAATACACCCAAGGAAGTGTTTGTTCTATTGAACAGCCATCTCATGCATGTATACTTGAACAAACATCAATGCACGTCATGTGTAAGTAGGTCCAGCTGACATGCCACATGCACCATGTGGCATATGTCTCCAGATCCCATCCAGCATCAGAAATGCACGTCACTGTTCATACACTGCATGGTGATTATCCTATATCAATATCCAACATTCAACTACACAATGCACCGGTGACATGTGGCCAGGTAAATATATGACTAGACTACAACATAGCTGGGGTACGACATGGCTTTGTAGATATGCTCAATACTATTCTGTCCTGTCAATTGAATATGACTCAGTTATTCACTTGATTAATTCTTACCACTTCAAGAGCGTCCCGTTCAAAAACCTGGCAGGCGTCGTTTACACTAGCAGTTTTTTTTGTCTCCACATCACGCAGCCTCGAGTGACGATTTCGGCAAATACGCCAGCGGCTCCTAAACCTCTTGTTGATGTGTCTCAAATCTTGATTCAGTTTTCATCACCTTGCTGACGAATTACCCTGAAGTTGTCTTTTTGGTTGGTGTCTTTGGGTGTGCTTGTACGGTTGTCACTTACCACCCAGTTGTAGATACGAGGCACACTGCCATAGGGCATACTTTAGGCTTGTCATGTAGGCGACGGTGGATCGCCCCAGGGCCACATGCTTCCGCCACTAATGCTGCAAGCTGCTGGCAAATCTGTTAGCATCGACCCGGGAGCTGTCTAGGTTCCAACCTCGTAGATCAGCGTAAGGATAGCGGAATATGGCCGGCCTCAGCTTTTCCTCCAACTGCTCTCAATTGAATAATTGCCGGAAAGTCTGTGCCCTGTCTATAGAAAGGTGGCGGGCGACCTGGCGGGGGCAAGCCTCCGAACTGGCGAGTGCCCGGCTGCCGACACCATGATGGCAAGCCGCCAACACCACAGCTCATCACGCCGTGGGAAGCTGGCCACCGCGCCATCGACATCGTCTCTGAGACCCGGCGGCGTCGACTGTCACCGTCTCCAGCCGTCTGCCACGCTGCCTCAGCTCAGGAGGCGCGGTCGGCCGTCGGAGCGGCGGACCGTCGGCACAGGCCGCCCCGACGGCCGACCCAGGCGGCTCGGCAGGAGCGCGTGCCGCCCGCCCGCCCGCCGCGCTCCGACTGCGCCCGCTGGTGCGGACGTCGCAGGAAGAATGCGGCTATGATTTCGCGCCAGTTGCCAGCGGCGGGAGGACGCCCGTTACTCCGTGACAGCGGGAGGCGGGTGCCGACACGTGCCTGGACGCCCAGCCGCTGTGTGTTCTGCGGAATCGAGCAACAACAGCTCTCCTGCGGTCGGCGCCGTGCGGGCGGCCGGCGTGTGGGACGCGTTCTGCACTGCGACGTGCTGCGTTAGTGTACGCGCTCCGCTGCGTCGGCCGCTGTCGTGCTCGACGCGTATCTGATGTGTTCTGCACCGCTGTACTGGTTTGTCGGGTGTCGTCGCGGCGACAGTAGGCTCGCTCACCGGGCGGCATGGTCCGTCCGCCGCCGCCGCCGCCGCCGCTCGCCACGGACCGTGCGCGTGTGTGTGACTTGGTCGCAGCGGCAGTCACCGCATCTGTACTGTACTCGGTAGTGTGGGGCGTGCAGTGCTGAGATCCGGCTCTGCCTCGGAGGTCCGGAGGTGGTCGGCCCGCAGCACGCCGGACCACCGCGCCGCCGCCGCTGCCGCTGTCGTAGCCGCCCAGCTGGGCGCGCTGCGGCCGGCGCGGCGGCGCCCCCGGCTCGGCCGCTCGTCGCACTGCTTGCCCGGCTGGCCCAAGTGGGGACTCATCGGCGGAGAATCACCGCGCCGCGACTCCAGACTCGGGCCGTGCGTGACGCGCGCCGCAAAGCCCGTCACGTCACGGCGCGGCGGCGTTTCGCGGAAACTGCGCCGGTCCGCCTCCATCTGCCGCTCTGCGGCCGGCGGGGATTCACCTAGGTTCTTACTTCTGCAGGATAATTTCTGTACATGGCATCGCGATCATTCTCTCTGGAAGTGGGGAATCCCCGCTGACCTGACCCCAGCTGTGACGCGTTGCGCCGCCTTTTGCGTCACTACGTATCACGCCTATGCAGCCGCCGCCGGCGCCGGCGAAAGGCCGCTTATATAGGCCAACAATTCGCCGACCGGAAATCGGACAATGGCTTGTGTTCGGGTGTCGTTTAGAAATGCATTGTGCCATCGCAGAGTGGCCAGAGTGCGCCAATTGCCGTCGGAGAGCCGTGCGTACACGGCACAGTGACGTGATGCAATTTGGCAGTGGGAACGGTGGCATGAAAAGGCTCAAATGTTGCAAGGTAATGGCGCTGGCATTGGTAGAACAGTGTCGCCGAACTGGGCGTCAGCCGGGTTTTCCGTACACGGCGGACAGGTGCGTCGCTCTGGTATATCACATCCTGGTCCGCTCCTGGCCTCTGGAGCACGCCACATCCTGCCGCAACACCACCACTCCCTGGCCAGCACACCGCGTGCCACCAACACGCTCGCCCCCTCCGCGGCGGTGGGAGAAGAAGGAGAACCTTGGGTTCTTTTACGACGCATTCAACCAGGAGGTTATATAGCGTCGCCAACCTTTCACGCCTATTGGTCGCGGGTGGACTCGGTAAATGCAGTCGGTTGTGAGACTCGAACTCACAATCGTGTAATCAAGAGTCCGACGCTCTACCAATTGAGCTACTGTGGCCCCTCCGCGGCGATGGATATTCGCTGCTTTGTGGACGCATTGTCGTCTAGCTGGTGTTAATTAATTCCGGATCGTGAAACTGGATTCAGTCTGGTTCCACCGCGGGGTAAGCCCAGGAGTGTTGGCTGCGGACCCGCCGTAGTTAGGTGCGTGGAGCAGATATCAGCAATACCAGCGGAGCAGGTCAGCCGGCATTCCGCGGTGCCTGCTCTCCCCCAGGCGCCGCCCATTGGTGAGCGCAAGTGAAGGAGTGACGTAGACGACGTGCAGCGGTGCAGCCATGTGCCGCCGGCACGGCGGCGGTGTCCTGTGCGCCGGCACAGCGTGTACAGCTCGTGCAGCCTGCAGCACGGCATGATTCGCCATGGTGGAAAATAGCGGTCGACGCCGCCGCGGTGTGACTCCCACTCTGGTGCGGCCCGACTCGGTTCCCACTTGACCTCGACGTGACTCGGGTGACTACGCTGTCGCGGCGTGACTCAGTTTCGGCTCGGCCGCGGCGTGACTCAGTGTCAGCTCAGCCGCGGCGTGACGCGACTCTCAGTTGACCCCGGCCGGCGGCGACGGCGTGACTCGACCTGCGTCGCCGGCCGGAACTGGCGGCGCCGCCGTTCCGTGCGATCTGGGTCAGCTGTCGGCTACCGCTTTAAGCACACGCCGGGCGAGGGCGGGCCGTGGGCGCGACGGGACCTTCGGAGCCGGTCGGCGCGCCACTGTCTCCGGTCGGCTCCAACTCGGCGTGGGACAGTGCATGTTGAGCTGTCGGCGCTGGTCGGCCGCGGCGGGCATGTGCGGTGCGCGACTGGCAGCATGGCCGTGCCGCCGGCCGGCCGCGCCGGTGACGTGCCGATGTGGTCTGGACGGTGTCCACAGCGGTGATAACCGGCCGGCCTGGCGGCTGCCGGCCGCGCTGCTCCGTATCCGCGCCCGCGCGCCGCCGTCTCCGGCCGGCGCTAATATCGCCGGCCGGCCGGTGGCGCTCGGCGTTTCGCCTGTCAGCGGTGCCGGCGGACAGGGCGGTGGGGATTTTCCACCGCCAGGGCTGTGGTGCCGCTTCGCTCTCTGTGACAGGTGGCGGCCGGTGATCCATGCGACGGCCTGTGGCGGCCGGCTGCGATGGGCTGCGGGTTCGTCAGGCGGTGGCGGGTCGATGCCTGGGGAGGCCGGGGTTGTTGACAGTTTGCCGAAGCTGTGTGTGTGTGGTGGGCTGCTCGTTGTTCGGAGCGCGGTGTGCGTACGTCGTGTGGGTCTGCCGTAGATCGCCGTGTCGTCAGGCGGCGGAAGGTCACAGAGCATCTGCCGAGGCTGCGGCAGATTGGCCAGTGGCGGCCGTGTAACACAGCAGGACGCGCGTGCTCACCGTCAGGCGGCGGAAGGTCACAGGACATCTGCCGAGGCTGCGGCAGATTGGCCAGTGGCGGCCGTGTAACACAGCAGGACACGCGTGCTCACCGTCAGGCGGCGGGAGGTCACAGGACATCTGCCGAGGCTGCGGCAGATTGGCCAGTAGCGGCCGTGTAACACAGCAGGACACGCGTGCTCACCGTCAGGCGGCGGAAGGTCACAGGACATCTGCCGAGGCTGCGGCAGATTGGCCAGTGGCGGCCGTGTAACACAGCAGGACACGCGTGCTCACCGTCAGGCGGCGGAAGGTCACAGGACATCTGCCGAGGCTGCGGCAGATTGGCCAGTGGCGGCCGTGTAACACAGCAGGACACGCGTGCTCACAGTCAGGCGGCGGAAGGTCACAGGACATCTGCCGAGGCTGCGGCAGATTGACCAGTGGCGGCCGTGTAACACAGCAGGACACGCGTGCTCACCGTCAGGCGGCGGAAGGTCACAGGACATCTGCCGAGGCTGCGGCAGATTGGCCAGTGGCGGCCGTGTAACACAGCAGGACACGCGTACTCACCGTCAGGCGGCGGAAGGTCACAGGACATCTGCCGAGGCTGCGGCAGATTGGCCGCAGGCTGCGGCAGCAGGACAGCGTCAGGCGCCCACCGCCAGGAGGCCTCCTCAGGGACAGCTGGCTGTCTGTGTGGTAAGATCGTCGATCCAAACACGGCAGCCACAGCATGTGCATGGCCGCCAGGATATATCCGGAGTTATCCGGGGACCCGGACATGGGGCTGATGGTCCATGGTCCGCCATGTGACTGGCAGTCAGCCGTCCGACATGGAGCCGACGGTCGACGGACCGACATGGGACTGGCAATCAGCCGTCCGGCATGCGTCTGTTGATGATGTATGTTTACTCTGGCGTGAGATAGTGTTTGACTGGCTAGCAGTCGGCTGTGGTATGGTCAGCATGGACACGTGGTTGGTGAAATGCTGCAAGACAAAACACCACCACCACTATCCTCGACATGGGCCTGACTGGTACCGTGACGACGCCTCCGATTCTGTATCCCATATTTCGCGGTGCTCCATCGTTGAATTGGATTGTGGCTTCATTGCGACGCATTCAGCAGCTGTATGACCAACGCAGTCGATACGCCCCTAAACCCAAATAACCAAAGTGACGCACTCAGCAGCTGGGGCCATACGGCGTCGCCTGCCACTAACCCTGTCAGTGAAGACAAGCATCGCCGGGAATCGAACCCCGTACCTCTGGCGTGCCGGGCGCTCAGCTTAACCACTGAGCTGCCGACGCCCTGCGGTGCTCTATCGAAAAGGATACAAATACATGTGACTATATTTTGCAAGTGCGCATTATGTGGACACGCTAAATTCAGTATGTTAGGATTCATTCAATAAGGCATCAGGATGAAACTGTAAGATTCATCTCTGGAATAGACAATTGGAATGAGCCATATTCCGGCGACCCTTACCTTGAAATAGGCCCAGATTGCGATTTTGATGACCACTGCTTGGATTTGGAAGTTATTTGACTTCGAAATTGTATTGACATCTTCGATTGGATGCTTGAAATCACTAAGTTGGGCACATAGGTTTGTGTGTTCTGTGCACCCATGACCTCATTATATGTATATTTCCTAGGACTATGACATTTCCTCGTTCAATGATATGAAAACAAACAGACAGTTTTTGTGCAGGGCCAGGCGCGATAGACATCACCGTGGAATCGTGTACAACCGTAATCTGGCCGAGCTACTGGCTGTTTGTCGGCGGCACGTGGCACGATCCGGCGAAGCGGCCGCCATCTGTGTGTGGCATCGCTTCCGCGTGCGGCCGGGGCGCGGCGGGCGGCCGGCAGCGCAGCAGTCCAGAGGCGGCCAAGCGGAGCGGCCAGTCTATTGACGGCTCGCCGGCTTTCGTGTGCACGATTGAGTGCACGATTGAGCCAGTTTCTCCCGGCGACCTGTGCGTGACCTGGGCGGTCGGCATCGGCCGCGATCTGACGCCCGAACTCGTGCCGGAGGTCAGCCGCCGCGCCGACCTGCCGCCAGCACAGGGCCGGCTGAGATAGGAGGCACCTGTGGGTGGTCGAAATGGTGCGGCCGGCGCGGCGCGGTGGGTCGGTGGCGTTTTGTCGCCCAACTGGAATAGTGGGTTGGAGCGACGCGGACGCCGACCTGGCTCGGGGTCGGTGCACCGCTGTCGCTCGTCTTCCTGGGTTCTTGTGCGCCGGGTTGGTCGGGCTTTGATTCCAGCCGGGGCCGGCACGTCTCTGTCGCTGGCTTGTCGCAGGGAGCGGTGGTGGTGTTTCCATTTTGTGCTAGCCGGTGGGGATGTCACCCCCTGTATTGGAAGATCCGTGAGGCGTTTCCTCCTGTGCCGGTGGATTGGTGAAGCTGTTGCCTTCCTGTGGTTGGTTGGCTCGTGAGAACCCCCTGGCTGGACGGGTTGGTAATGCCGTCCTTCATATGCCGGTGGGCAGGTGACACGGTCACCCTCCCGGCTCAGTATTCCGGTGCCGGTGGAGACCCGGCTGTGAGGGACGCAGGCGGCACGCCTCGCCCGCCGGCCAGGTTTCTCCGGCCCGGCTGACGCTGCGCATGCATGACAAGCGCCGGCCTCACGGTGTCGGCAGCAATGGCCGGCCGGCCGGACGGACGCCATGCACTCGGTGCGTGCCGGCCGCCGGCGCACCGACGGTCGCAGGAAGCGCGCCGCTAACGGTGCGCGTCTGCGGTCGGCTGGCGAACGTGGCGCGCCGGCGCGTCGGTCCGTCACCGCGGCGTGACCCGGCGCGCTGCGGCCGACACGGCGCGCTGCGGCCGACCCGGCGCACTGCGGCCGACACGGCGCACTGCGGCCGACACGGCGCGCTGCGGCCGACACGGCGCACTGCGGCCGACGGCGCGCGCGGCCGACACGGCGCACTGCGGCCGACACGGCACTGCGGCCGACACGGCGCACGCGGCCGACACGGCGCGTGCCGACACGGCGCGCTGCGGCCGACACGGCGCACTGGGCCGACCCGGCGCACTGCGGCCGACACGGCGCACTGCGGCCGACACGGCGCGCTGCGGCCGACACGGCGCGCTGCGGCCGACACGGCGCGCTGTGGCCGACACGGCGCGCTGCGCGGGCGCTGCGGCGACACGGGCGCTGCGGCCGACACGGCGCGCTGCGGCCGACACGGCGCACTGCGGCCGACACGGCGCACTGCGGCCGACACGGCGCACTGCGGCCGACACGGCGCACTGCGGCCGACACGGCGCGCTGCGGCCGACACGGCGCGCTGCGGCCGACACGGCGCGCTGCGGCCGACACGGCGCGCTGTGGCCGACACGGCGCGCTGCGGCCGACACGGCGCACTGCGGCCGACACGGCGCGCTGCGGCCGACACGGCGCGCTGCGGCCGACACGGCGCGACGTGCCACCAACCACCGCCGTTATGTGCTCGGGTAAACCTGTTGGCATGTGACGCGAACTACATCAGCACTGTCTGACCTTCCGCCACATCCCGCAATTTCCTGCCGCTTCCCTGATCGTCCACATCCGGATGTGGCATCTCATGTCTTTCCGCCACCCTCCGCTAACCCTCACGGCGTCTCATGTCATTCGGTCACCTCTCGCACCCTCCCACCCATCACTCGTAGTCGGCGCTGTGTGGTCGGCGCTATAGTCCGCGCTGTGAGGTCTGTGCTGTAGTCGGCGCTATAGTCCGCGCTGTGAGGTCCGTGCTGTAGTCGGCGCTGTAGTCCGTGCTGTAGTCTGCGCCGGCCGACTACAGCACGACCGAAGGGCTGCGCGGCCGTCGACTAGGCCGTGGACGCCCACTGTTGACAGCTGACTGTGGGCACTCGCTCGGCAAACCGAATGTCAACCGACTGCAAACGCCAGACTCAGGCGTCAGGGGTAGTATCAGTCGGGGGTGCAGGTGGGTAGTATCAGCGAGAGGTGTGGGGGTGTCAACCATAGGTGTAGTAGAGTAGTGTCAGCCAGAGGTGCAGGTGTAGCGTCAGGGGTACAGGGTAGTGTCAGGGGTACAGGGTAGTGTCAAGGATGCAGGGGTAGTGTCAAATGCGTATGTGATAGTGTCAGCCAGAGGTGCAGGGGATAGTGTCAGCCAGAGGTGCGTGGAATAGTGCCAGTTAGAGGTACAGGGTGTGGTGACAGCCATAGGTGTAATGGAGTATTGTTAGCCAGAGATACAGGGGGTGATGTCAGCTAGTGATGCAGGGGGTACTGTCAGTCAGATGTCCAAGTTAGTCTTAGCCTCCCCCGGCGCTGCTGTTGTTTGTGGCTTTACAGCGCACTGAGCAGCCGAGACCACACGGCGTCGCTTGCTTCTCCCCGGCAGGAGAAGCGGACATCGTGGGGAATCGATCGGCGTAGCTCTGGCTTCCCAGTCGTCCAGTTTGGTCATTGAGCTACCGACGTCTCTCTCCTGGCGTCAAGACGTGAAATGTTCGGTATTCAAGGCTCATGCAGGCTTTCAAGGCTCATTCAAGGCTTCATTGTTCTGCATTATGAGTCATGCTCTCTAGGGAGTGGAGCCAGAGTGCGTCGAGTGATGCTTATGCAGCAATTAGCCGTATCCACTTGCAATCCGGTTTCCCATGCGGTTGACCTGTTACTCGCGGTGATGCATAGGGATGCTATCCCATCTGAACTGTGCCGTACGGAACTTTGGAGTGTCTAGATACTTACGGATGATATACACAATTTTCCCAGATGGATCCATGAACAACACTGTAGCAAGATGTGCTTTCGTGAGTGGTACTTCCTCTAAATATTTTCCCTTACCGGTGTGCATGCATAGGTGAGCTGCTTGAGCTGCCTCTGATTGAGCTGCCCCTGAGCTGCTTGTTAAAGTTAAAGCTCTACTTCACTGGGGTATTCTAGAATGTGATGCTGTCTGATTTTATCAGCACCATTTTGGCACTGACTGCAGCCCACAGATCCTCTATCACTCGACAAACACGTCCTACTACCCTGAACCGAGATGGGAAAAGCGTTCGTTTATGCTGGCTGCCGAGCCATGTCGGAGTGTACGGAATGAACATGCTGATTCTGCGGCGAAATGGGCACCCCCGAATGTTTTCTCATTTCCAGCCAGGAATAACATCTCGGGATTATCATCCTATGTGAATGCTAAGTGTCGGAGAAGCTGAAACACGCAGACCAGCATAAGCTGCATGTAATAAAACCACAGTGACAAGGTGACCTTGTGTGGACTGCGTATCGGTCACACATATGCCACCCACCAGTACTATTTATGTGGTAGCGAGAGACCTCAGTGCCCCCGCTGTGTGAACCCTGGCTATGTGAAATTAAATGCATGTTTATCATGCGGACACGTTTCAATGAAGCGATAGCTGTTTTTATGGAAATAGTACACAAAGCCTGGTATATTGGGACTAGGAATATGACTAAGAAATGCTTCATTCCGGAGGCATATTCCGATATCTGAGAGCGAGCGGACTTCAGGCCACCACCACTGGGCGCTAAATGATCATATATTTTGGTCCGAGCGCCCTTAAACTCAAATAGCTAAGTCGGAGGTCCAGGGAGGTGGTGTCAATCAGAGGTCCAGGGAGGTGGTATCAAGCAGAGGTCCAGGGAGATGGTGTCAGCCAAATATACCTAGATGTTCCTTCTATGCACATGACATATCCCGTACCCTCGTGTTCCTGCCCAGCCAGTGACGTCCCCTACGTTGCAGCGCTTCTCCCCAGCGAGTTGCATCTCCTCTGTCCCGATGATCCTCGAGCCAGTGGCCCAGCATGTGGTCCTGTGCTGTGGTTCCCTCCCCGGCCAGTAGCAGCTCGTGTTCTACTCGATGACGACTCGGCACCATTCTGAACGCTGCGACGTTTGGCCATTGTATGGCCTCCATGTCACGCGAAAAAGCTACTGACATAAAGCAAAAATGGCCTTGATGGTGTCGCAGCCGCAATCTTCAAGACGTGACGATAAGATCGACCATTATTCGCATTGTGTGCCTTTGTTTCTGTACCGAATTGCGCCAGTGTTTGTGGCTGCACAATGAGCATCACACGGTAGGCTGGGCACGTTAACTGGAGGACGCCGCTGGCCGTGGCGGTCGGCGCCGTCGCGGTGGGGCGTGGCTGGCCGCGGCCGAGACTGACGGCGCTGAGGTGGAGGCCCACCCTGTGCGAACGGTGGGAGGTGGGGTGGTAAGCTGGTGGGAGGAATTACAGCGGGCTGGGCACGCCTACAGGAACGACATTAACAATTGTCAATGAAAATCTGAACGAAGTTCTTGTGGAATTCGTGATGAGAAAATAATGCAATACGTTTCCTTCTTTGGCCTTTCTGAATCCTCCCTTGAAAAAGTGTCTGGATTTTACATGTGTAGATGGGTACATTTAGTGATAAATTATTGGTGAACTAGAGTGGAATATACCACTTTTCTGAACACTGGATGGACATCTTCCTCAAGGAATCATCAACGTCGTGCTTTTTGCTGTGTGTATGCAGTATGCATGCCTCATTTCTAACAGTATCTCGTTTGTACTAGCGTGCTTACGCTCACATAACGGACCGTGAACACCAGCATGTTGCAGCGTAATTCCAAATAGGATTACCTATGGTTTTGTCTGTTGTACAGCATCAGTTTATGGTATAGATATTTGCATCGTTGTCGTAAATATATGCATCCAAATCTCGTGTGCCTCTCAACACAAACGAAAATACACAGCAAAGTACGAAAAAGTGCACAAAGTTCAAGCTAAGTGACGATATTCGATCGACACTTAGCTTGAAGGACGTACAAAACACGCATAGTAACTAAATAAATAATTTTCACGGCGAATTTCGACATCTCACACATAATAACCATTTTGAACACTGAATTTGATCACTGTCATTCATTCGCGCTATCATGTCATGGAACCGGAAGAACAGCTTTTTCTAAGGTGAAAAATCCACCCTCCATAGAAGGTCAGACTCCTGATGATGGCCCCTGGCCGAAACGTTGAGTAATATAGCATGATCCCTAACGCTACTTTTGATGTTGAGTAAACCCAGCACCTCCTGGTATATTGAGGGTCGTACATTTCGTCTCACGGAAGGTCAGAGTGGCAATTTCCACCTCATGAAGTTTTGCCCGACTTCACTCTTATCATGTCTCCGAAAGTTGATGAAGAAAATGTTTAATCTCCGCCTTTGTTGGTATCTAGCATCTTACCAGTTTTTTTTACTGCTGATTCAGGTGAAAACGTAGCACATTGCATGATGTATTCATCTTTACACCCAAGCAAAGATAATGACATGGGAAACAGACTATCCCAGCATATCGACGGGCCACTTTTTGTTGACAAAGCAGTTTGTCGACGCCACTGGCCGTCAGCGACCTTGGGTCCGTGCCCCACCCCGCCGTCTGGTCACCGTCACGTGCGCAGAGCTGCAATTGACCGTGCCAGGGCCCCAGGGTAGTCCGCCATCGATGGCCGCCCTGCCGTGTGTGTCTGCCGATGGCCTGCGTCGTGACCATCGTGAGGAGCTCAAGCGGAGACCGGCGAAGTGATCAGCGGCGCCGTGGGCATGGACTTTGCGTTTTCTAGAGCCCTTTGCCATTAACGCCGTTGTTTTCCAGCGGGTTAATGTGTCGCCCCTCCTTGACCCGTGGTGCCGAACGAGCCTGTTTACCGTCCGGCCCGGGTGCTGTTTGTGCTGGTCTATACCAACAATGTAGCAATTGTAGTTGCAGTGTTTGGTTGATTATCGTGGTTGTATCGCGGGTGACCTGGTTTCACAGTGATGTGGCCCGTTGTGATGAGGTTATCAGCGGCTGTACCGGTGGCCGGCTGGATGTGACCCGTTGTGACGAGGTTGGCAGCAGCTGTGACGGTGGCTGGCCGGATGTGACCCGTTGTGATGAGGTTATCAGCGGCTGTACCGGTGGCCGGCTGGATGTGACCCGTTGTGACGAGGTTGGCAGCAGCTGTGACGGTGGCCGGCCGGATGTGACCCGTTGTGACGAGGTTGGCAGCAGCTGTGACGGTGACCGGCCGCATGTGACGCGATGGAACCAGCGTTTGTGGGGTTTCAAATAGTTTGCGTTAATTTGGCCTGACTTACTTTCCATCCAGTAAAGCTTTAATATTCTCTTGCGTTTGATGATATTTCGATGGTGACTGGGCTCGTCGTGATGATGGTTTGACCCATCACCTCGATTATTTTCCCCACTGTGCGGTGGTCTGACCAGTGCCATGAAATTGATTTCTCCAGATTGGTGGGCGAGGAGGGTGATGTCAAGAGCCAGCTGATCTAAAAATATACGAATGTGTATGGGTAATGCCTATTGATCAGTTGCTTTACATGACTTTTGTTGGCTGTATGATGGTGATGACAATAGTGCATTCACTGCCTTTGTCAGTCGGCAGTGCTGCAGCCCAGAAGCCACACATCCTTTTGAAGACGTATATCTCACTCAGCATGAAACAAAGGAAAAACAAAATTACATTTAATGATGTCAAAAAAGAAAATGGTGATGCGAAAAATGTCACTAAGTATGGATCTTCACACAAGTTACAGAATTTCATGGTATTTGTCTGACCCCATGTGACTGGCACGTGACCCGTGTGACCGTAGTTTCATCACTCGTGACTCCTGCTGGACCTGGTGTGACGGTGTTTCGGCGCCGTGCTCTGGCCATCCGACTGCGTAGCGACGATCTCACACTGCCCACGGCTGATTGCAGTGCCGCGGATGGCGACCACCGAGAACCAGATCCGGTTCAGCGGCCACACGCTGGACAAGGCCGTCAAAGCCAAGGTCACCCTGGAGAACTACTACACCAATCTGCTCCACCAGAACCTCGAGCGAAAACAGAGGTTAGTCGCCGGCGGGCAGAAGGTGCGCGGAGCCGCCTGGAGTCACGTGACCACGACAGCGCGTGATACCAACGGCCGCCTCCTCCAGCTGGGCCACATTTCATGCTTGGCTGCCGGAAAACGGTGACCAACTACTGGACGCGGCGTAGCGTGTTCAGTCTCGGTCCAGCGACACCTCGTTTACCACTTACTGACCGTGGCTTACGGCGAGGTTTTGACCTCGGTCCAACGACTCCTCGTCTGATGACGGCGGGTTGCGTTGACGCCGCTGTCGGGTTTAGCGTTCAGTTGCGATGTGCTGCTGCGTACCGCGGATAGCTCTGTTGTGGCATAACATTAAGCTTCTGATTACAAATAAAGTGGTCTATGTCCTCCGGAAGTGGCAGTTTAACAGTGAAACACGTGTTGAGTGCCCTTGTCCTTCGTGTGGCTGCGAGGTTCCAAATAAAGTGGTCTATGTCCTCCGGAAGTGGCAGTTTAACAGTGAAACACGTGTTGAGTGCCCTTGTCCTTCGTGTGGCTGCGAGGTTCTCTGCTGTCAGTGTCGTGAGCGACCCGTGTTATAACAGGCGAAGGGGCATAAGAGTTGGCGATGCATCCATGTACTTTGCGTGATCGTAACGACTAGCCCTATGGGAGAAAATTGCGCTGTCACCTCCACTTTTCACCAGCGTTCCTAGGCGCCTGCGTGCTATCCGGTAATCTTCCAAAGTGCAGCCAGCGCCCGACACTGTCGTACCCGACCACGCAGTAGGAAATGGGGACTAAGGGTGCGTTCTTTGGCACATTGCGTCCGCGGACTGTGGCGTCATATGTCGGTCATTGTTCATTCATCACGAAATCCATGAGCGATGCATGACCGACTCAGTCGACCCGCCCCTAAATTCCAATGACCAACCATCATCACGAAATCCGCGCCGATATTTCATGGATTCCTCGAGGACCGCACGGACTGCAATACGCTGTGCATGCCCTGTTCGGTGCAGTTTTGTGCAAAATGTGACGCTCGTGAACACTGATCTGGCCAGTACAACCAGATTTGGCCAGTCTGTGAGTGTTTCCGCCTCCAACGGAGAGAGGTTTTTCCGAGTTACCTTCAGCAGTTTGCAAATGGCGACGCAACCGACTCACATTATTCATGCGGCGCGAAGCCTACCGGAACGCCGCGCGGTTGGAACCCACGGAATATGCAACGTCACACACGGCCGAATCCGTGCAATAACTGCGACGACAAAACACGCGCCCCAGAGCCGACGTCGGCCCACCGTCCTTGCCAGTGGAACGCCTCGCCCATGTGTGTCTGTGCTGAAGAGAGCCGCCGAGAGTGCTCTCGTGCCGCCGCCAGAATGCCTTTCGGTCGCCGCCAGGCGGATGTCGAGTGTCGACCCGTTTCGGACGTCGAGTGTCGAACCGTTTCGGACGAGACGTGTCGACAGGAGCGCGCGAGCGGGCCGCCGTGCCAATCGGCGCGCCACGCCGCCGACCGTAATGATAATTGGCGCCAATTTGGCGGCGGCGGCGCGCCGGGTGGTTTTTGTGCGGCCGGCCACGGCCGTGCTGACGGCGGGCCTCTGTTCACCACTGGCCGACACACGAAGCTTCCGTTAGTCGACAGCGGTCCGCTATTGCTGGCCGTGCGCCGGGTTTCGCCACCGGTGGGAGTTTACCACGTTCCATTTTTGTGGTGCTGCGAGTTTTGTGTTCAGTTGCGTGCGCTGGTGGGTGGATGGAGAAGCGCGCCGGTTGTTCGGGGCTGTATATCAGCTCTGGAATGACCTGTCGTGTGGTTCCGCCTTGTTACTGTCGGACCTACGTGCGTTTTCGCCATGTGGCTGTCGTGTTTGCCTTACCTGGCAATCCGGGAGCTGGCGGAATTATGCCACGGCACAACATTGTCGGATTAAAGCCTAACCTACCCTAACCCAACCGGCTAACTAAAGTTATTTGTACCTATTAGTTGTTTACGCACCTAGTCTGTTCGCCTTTTACAAATTTGACCTTTTACAATTAAATGTATTAATTGCCAAATTAAACCTTTCACGCAGTGTTATAGCATGTTCGCAATCAGTTGCTTTGGCTAGGGTGATATTATAATATGTTCACTTCTATTCCCTTTCAGATATCTGCAATTGGACAGTATCTTCATCGTTATACTGTCACCGAATTTGGGTCTGTCGTTCAATTTTTTTGTAGCTACTATTGCTCTCATTTGAGGACCCGTTGGATAGTAGCTAACACCGATTATCCTTCGAAAATATATCTATCTTTTTCTCCACTTCTCTCCAATGAGCTGAGGTGATCAAGCTAATCATGTAAATTCAAGGTTGAAGCTTAGTTGAATGGTCGCGAATGATCAACTAGAAGTGCTCAAATAACTAGCTAAGCTTGCTTGAAGTTCTGGCTGTTTTATCCTACCTGTAACCGGCCCGACCCAGTTCTAGGTGCCGGTACCACTGACCTAGTGATGTCGGTTTTCTATCCATCCTCGTAAGGCCCCTCCTGTTGATCACGCGGCTGTGGTCGCCACACAGTTCGGTGCTGTGAAGTCCCGGACATTTGAAAGCATCGCATCTCCATGCCTAGAGTCGCGCGTTATCTCACCCCGCTTGGCAGCTGTTTTTCCTCAGCGACTCCTCACCCTCGGCCACATTCACAGCTATGTTTACGACGTGACAGGTTATTGCGACGTCTTGCTTGACTGGCGTCCGTTAGAGCTTCAGCGTCTCAACGTCTGCGACTCTTTCTCTCTCTCTCTCTCTCTCTCTATCTCTCACTCCCTGTGTATGCCTTTGACGCCCTCCACAGCTTTGTGCGTGCCGTTAGCTGTTGTCCGCTGTGCTCTGACATGCCGTTCTCCCGTTAGTGGGGTGTAACGATGACCGTTGAACGGTTTATTCTGTGATTGTAGCGAAGCTATTTGAATGCACAATGGACCGCTGCCAGCAACACATGATATACGATGTTTTCTTCTGGCCGTCCCATCACACTGGGCTTGATCGTGTCTACACTGTGCTTTGTTGTACAGCCCTAGAATTTACGTTCCTGGCTTCGTGATTGTAGTTGATGCCACACCAAGCTTGTTCTGTCCGCCCCAGCGAAGTGCCACCCGTTGTTGACGACTACCGTTGCCTGGGGCCGACTCGCCGATCGGGGTCGCCGTAGCTCAGTCGGTTGGGCGCTGGACGCTTGATCGTAATATCGTGGGTTCGAATCCCACACCCGGCGAGGTGCCGAATCCACCCTCGACCAGTCGGCATGATAGGTTGGCGACGCTCTAGGACCTGGAAATTGAATGCATCATAAAAAACCGCAGACCCAACAAAGAGCGCCGCCTAGCTCCTGACTAGACGTGATACGGCGTCACGCAGCTTCCGGCCGAGGTGTCCGCCGCCTGGCCTCAACACACGGACACATCGGGCCACACGTGTCACACGAGGTGGCCGGCGCCTGGCCGCCATACCCGGATACATCGGGCCACGCGTGTCACAAGAGGTGGCCGGCGCCTGGCCGCCATACCCGGACACATCGGGCCACGTGTGTCACACGAGGTGGCCGGCGCCTGACCGCCATACCCGGACACGTCGGGCCACGTGTGTCACACGAGGTGGCCGGCGCCTGGCCGCCATACCCGGACACGTCGAGCTACGCTATCGGCAGTGGAGTCTGATCAGCGCATGGACGTTCGAGCTCTTCGCACGTGTCGTCCGTCTCGTCAGCATACTCATCAGCCGGCGATGACCGCGCTATCGGGCCACGTCGCCAGTGTGGCGGCGATGGTGGCCCGGGGCGGTCCCCGGAGCCGGGCGGACCCTCTCTGGCTGCCCTGCTCGTCGTGCCACGAGGATGCCGTGGCGTCGCGCACGACGTGAATGGCGCCAGGAGGCGAAGGAATGACGTGAATGACGTGTGAATGAGAAGGAATGATGTGAATGACGTGTGAATGTGAAGGATGTGAGACGCGAGTTCTTTGGATGGTGTGATGATTCAGTACTAGGTGCGTGCGTTGAGATGTGTTGAGAGTCAGTGATGAGACGTGAATGATGGCGTTATATGAAGACAGAGTAATTGATGTGGGGACGTATGCGGGTTTCGACAACTAGTCCGCCGGCACTTTTTGCCATCAAGAACATCATCCTCTCGGGAAAATTACATTTTCGTTTTTCAGGCTAGAATGTTGAATGGCAGATTTGTGTGGTGGCCTGGCCACCACTGCGGATGGCGGTGATTCGCCTCCGCCCAGCTGTCATCTGTCGCCAATTTTCCCGTTTTGCACCCACATATTGCTTAGAAAATCGAGCATCTGGTACATCAGAGGTACGAGGATCCATTCGCTTATGATGCCTGCTTTTCCTGCCAGAGTGAGAGGCAGGCGACGCCATATGGCTTCAGCTGCTGAGTGCGTCGTAAAACCAGAATCTAATGTCCAATTCAATTCTTAGAAAATTGTCATCTCCACCCAGGAAATGCTCGTCGCGATTTTCCAATGTTCTGCGTGTGTATGTGTATGGGTATGTGTGTGTGCGTGTGCGTGTGCGTGTGCGTGTGTGGTGGGTATCACAGCTGACGTCTTTGTGGCTGTGACCGGGCCGTTATTGCCAGGCTGACCGCTTCCGCCTTCCGTCACTCCTACTCAAACTCTGTCAACAATGCAATGAGGAAGCCCCGAGACGAGGGCGCGCGTGCTGCGCTGCCCATCGGGAAGAGCGAAGGACGCGGCCGGCCGGGGTTGCGGCGCCTCACCTGCCCGCTCTGCACCGGGTGTGCCTGTGGATGGGTGTTCCCGACCGGCCGGGGCGCTGCTTTACCGGACACGCCGTGCAGCTTAGTCCAACTTCGCTCCACAGCCTTGGGCTCTTCCGTCTGAACCGCAGTGGTGGTTTTTCCTCTTCCTTTGTGATAACTGTCGTCAAGCTTGTGGAGTCATCGAGCGCGCGCGTCATGAAAAAGGTGGTGAAGGAGAGGGAGAGAGTGAGTGAGTGAGTGAGTGAGTGAGTGAGTGAGTGAGTGAGTGAGTGAGTGAGTGAGTGAGTGAGTGAGTGAGTGAGTGAGTGAGTGAGTGAGTGAGTGAGTGAGTGAGTGAGTGAGTGAGTGAGTGAGTGAGGGAGAGAGAGAAAGGGACAGATGGAAAGGGAGATAGGCAGAGGGGGAGAGAGATGGGTAGATCAGACCTGGATAGAGATATAGAAAAATCAAAGCATGCATATTCCCATTGATGAGATTAGCGCATTGGTCATGCTGGCAGCTCCGTAGATAGGTCTGCTCCTGTCAATTCCTCGCTCGCCGTCCGAGGTGCGCCCCGGGAGTGCAGGTGCCGATGCGTGCGTGCGTCGCCCGGCGGCGGCGGCGGCGGCGGCAGTCGCGGCACGCGCCGGCCTGCCCGGCGGCAGCGGCAGCGGCGCTTCTCTGTGTTTACACGTGCACGCGCCAACCCGCGACTGAACACATCGCGTTTCGTCCGACGACGGCGGCGGCTGGCAGGCGGCGGCGGTCGTCGTCGTTGTGTCACTCGTTGTAAGCAGGCGATGGGGCGGTTCTACCGCCGCCTCTCGACAGCGGCTGTCTCATCTGCGTCGTCTGTCGAGTGTCAGCGCGGCGGCTGCCGTCGGTGCAAGGTCGGAGGTCGGCCGCGGTGGCGCCGCGCCATCGCCGGGTGGGCGCGGATCCGGTGTGGGCTCTGCGCGGGTCCGGCTTGGGACTGGCGCGGGTCCGGCGCGGTTCCGGCGCCGTGTCCTGCCGAGTTGGCCTGGACACTGGCAGTGAGTTACTGGACCAACACCACGCATGCTTCCGGCCGGCGTCGCCCGCCGCAGGGGTGATGGTGTGCTCGCGCCGCTCACCGGACACCCCCCGAAAACGGGTGCAGGGAGGCGCAGAGGATGGTGCTGGCGCTAATCCGCCACGTCCAAAACAGCCTCGTATGAGATTTTGTCATCCGACTCAATATATTCGTCATACTGTTAGTATTTTCCTTTACATTGGATGATAATTGGTGATACCACATGGTCGCGTATTTGTTCAACTTGTTTAGCATTTCATGAAACACCCGGTTCGTATTGTTTACAGATACTTGCGGGAAGACATTTTGGCATAGTTAATGCATTAAAGCCAAGAAAAGGAGCCTAAGGATGCATGTAGTCTGACTTGTGTTTCATTTCACTTACCTTATCAATAAACGAACAATAATGATGTCCTCCGAACTCCGTGGAATAGGTAAAAATGGTCCCTGAGAAAATATGTTCGGCTAATTAACACAGTTGGACAATATCGATATAAAAGCCCAGGAGCTGGACTTGCACAGCTCCTTGTGCGTCGCTGTCTGGCTGCGGCAAAAGCAGCCCCGTCGAGCGCCGACGTCCGGGTGCGGTCCCGGCTCTCTCATTAGCTACCGGTGCCACTCGAACGCCGACATCCGGGTGCGCTCCTGGCTCCCTCTTCGGCCACCGGTGTCACCACCACCCAGCCGGGCAACCAGCACCGGACCACCCGCCGATGGCCACAATGGCGCCGCTTTCACGCGTCAGTGGCGCGCGCACGTGTACACGACTGGGTGGCACAGGCCGTGCAGGCGGTCCCCGCCGCAGCGCACCCACATTGCCCGCCACGCTCGCGTGCTTGTGGGCGTGCGCGCGCGCGTTCACGCCCCACGCCCGTGAGTGGCACGCGTGTCTCTGTCTTTTGCAGGATGTTCCATCTCGTGGTTAGTTCGATGACTAGCATTGTGGATAGTATTATCATGATTGGTATTGTGGATAGCTCGAGAACTACCTCTTGGCGGGCCGCCGTAGCTCAGTCGGTAGGGCATCTGGATAGCAAGACGCCCTGAGATCGTAAGACGTCTTGATCGTAAGATCGTTGGTTTGAGTCCCACAGCCGGTGGTATTGCCGGGTCCAACCGCAGCTAATTGTGAGAGGATGGCGACGCTGTGTGGCCTGGCAGTCGAATGTATCGTGACAACCCAGGGTTCTTCTCTGTCTTTTGGGTGATACCGGAGACTCCATCCCATGTGGGGACGAGTGGTCTAGGGGTAAGTTGCTCGTCTCACAATCAAAGGTTGTGGGTTCGAGTCTCACCTGTCACTACCTTCGCCCGCGACCAATCGGCGTGGAGATTGGCGACGCTACATGACACAACGGTCGATGTGTCGTAAAATCAATAACCAACCAACTCCATCCCATGTGTAGTCGAGAGGTCCCCCGTCTCGAGGGCGGCTCTAAAGTCCGCGTGTCGTTAGCGGTATCAGCCGGCTGCTGACGACTCGTCAGACCCGCTAGCTCAGCTGACCTCAGCCTGTGGCGGCGGATCTCCGCCTGGAAACGCCTGGCCGGCCGGCCGACTCACTCGCGCCGTTAACGTGACTGGCGTGCGGGGCTCCTGTGTTGCGCGCCACGCTGACCTGTCTGTGACCTCGCCGACACGGCGAGCCGGTCGCTAGAGGCAGCGGCGACCTTTGCCTGACCCGGCCGGCACGACGGCACCGGCCTATCGGACGCATCAGAGCGACGGCTGATCGACTGGCGATCGTTAGCCGGCTCTCCATCGCCGAACAGCTGATACTGGACCGCAGCTCCGCGGGGCCTCCATCACCGGACTGGCACGCGGTCGTCGGCGCTCCGTGAGGAACCGCTCACACCCACAGGGAGGCGCCGACACCCGGTCCGGAGAGGACGTTATGTAGCCGTGAGCTGCCGTCGATGGTAGCTGGGTGAGGCTGCCCGCCAGGGTACCACCGGTGGCATCTGACAGGGGCTGGCTGTGTATAGAGGTTTCCTCCGGCAGCATTTGAGAGAAGCTGGACAAAGCCCGTGCCTGGGGGAGTGGGGACTGGGGACTGCCTTTAGTGCCATCCGGCTGAGGCGGGGAGGTTGTGGCCGAATTCTGGAAAAATTGGAGAACCCTCTGTGGCCGGGAACCGAAGAAAAGCTCGCTGTATCTGGTGACTGGAAAAAAAATTTGGGGAAAAAAAAAAAAAGAGTTGTTTTTTTTTTTTTTTTTAGTTTTATAAAAAAAATTTAAAAGAAAAATTTTTTTAATTAAAAATTTTTTTTTTTTTTTTTTTTATCTGTGGCGGGGCTGGGAGTAGCCTGAGAAGACCCACTGTTCCTGCCGAGTCTGTGGCAAGGGGAGGGAGGCTAGGATAATCCGCTGTACGTGCTAAGACTGGCCGGTTTTGGGAGAGGCTGGAAGACTCCGTAGTACCTGCTAAATATGTGGCCGAGGCTGGGAGAGAAAGACCCATTGTGGCCACCGAGCCAGCCAGTGGGCGCTTTATGAACATCGAAGTCGATGCGCCCCTAAGCCCAAATAACCAACCAATAGCCAACCAGTGGCGACTGGTGTGGCGGACAGCCCCGGCCAGGACACCGGGACCGGGACCCGGCCTGAACTGACTCGGCCAGTCTCTCGCCGTCAATGTCACTGCCACCGTCCGACGGCCCATTCCGACGGCGGGAAGCCCCAGTCTGCCGGAAATAGAACTGGCCTCTCGCTGGCGCTTGAGCAGTGAACAGGTTTCGGAGCCAGCTGCCTCGACCCGCACCGTCCGCACCGGCTCCGGCGGCCGCGTTCTTTGCGGGCGGACATCCGACTGGTGCTGGAGCGAGCGCCCTCACCATCTGAGGAGCACATCTGCGTGTCTTTGTCACGGGAAGTGACGGAAGTCAGTCAAAATTGGCCACCTGGTCGTGCGATGTGGTGCTGTGCACAAGGGTAGTGGCGGCGATTCTTGGTCTTGCAACGTGCCGACTGTTCAGTCCTAGAGCGTCGCCAATCTCTCACGCCGATTGGTCGCGGGCGAAGAGTAGCAACACGTGGGGGTGGAACCCGCGACCTCTCGGTTGAGAGACGGGCAACTTACTTTTAGACTACTCCCCCGTACCGTACGCCTCATTTATAATCCTGAGTATATGTAGTGCGCCCCCGGTGTGCGATCTGGCCATGCCACTCAGCCACACAGCGCATCCCGCTGCTGCGGGGTGTGTCGCAGCTCTGTCTCAGGCTATTAGACTGTCCGATAAACTCGATTAGACCAACCGACTATCCGATAGAGGAGCGGTCCTCCTGGATAGAGTCGCACCCTGTAGCTGACCACTGATGACCGAGCGGGTGCTGGAGGGGCTGAGGTGGATCGTAAAACCGGGCCGGTCCGGAAACGTGAGTCAACAGCAGGGACTGCGTCGCACCGTGGCCAAATCACCACACTCTCCGGGTATCACTGGCTGATCAACGTGCAGTATGTGCACCGTGTCGTATTCGTATTTACGTGTTTGTACGACGCATTACCAGTCATGCAATATACTCCGCGTCACCGCACGGCGTACATCTCGCATTGCCTGACCGAGAAGTCCTTTCAGCACTGGCGGCGTTGAGCTGAACGCCCAACTGTTAGCGCCTCCGCCCAACTGCACAATGAACGTCGGCCACTGCCAAGCCTTTTTTCAGCTGGCCCTCGGGCTGACCCACTTCGTCGGCCGGAACTGTCGTGTTTGCTGAGTGGCTGTCGATAACGGGGCATCTGCCAGGCCCGGCGGCTCGCGTGACTCGGTGGTGACCTTGGCCGGACGGCTCTGACCTGCGTCACCCAGTCTCCGGATTACCGAGTGTCGGAGCTGATCGGGAGGCCGGTCGCTGGCGCAGGTGAAACTGAGCCGGCGCGGTGCGCCTCTACACGCGCTGCGCCAGCGCCGCCAGTTTCGGCCTGGTAACAGAAGTCGGGCGCGAGGTGCACCGGCGCGTGAGGCGTGAGGCGCGGGAAGCGGCACGGCCGGCGGCGCGACCGCCGCGCTCGATGCATTGATTGATGGACTATTCGAGCGTCAAAAAGCCGGTTTTGTGGACCACAGAGCGTGCACGGCTGACGGGAGACGGGCGGCGCACGTGGACGCGTGAGTCGTGTCACCGTCCGGGAGGAGGCGACCGCAGCGGCCGACATGCCGCGGCGACCCGGATGTCGTGGTCCTGGACGGTCCGACCGACCCGGATGTCGTGGTCCTGGACGGTCCGACCGACCCGGATGTCGTGGTCATGGACGGTCCGGCCGACCCGAATGTCGTGGTCCTGGACGGTCCGGCCGACCCGGATGTCGTGGTCCTGGACGGTCCGACCGACCCGGATGTCGTGGTCATGGACGGTCCGGCCGACCCGGATGTCGTGGTCCTGGACGGTCCGGCCGACCCGAATGTCGTGGTCATGGACGGTCCGGCCGACCCGGATGTCGTGGCCCTCGACGGTCCGGCCGACCCGGATGTCGTGGTCATGGACGGTCCGACCGACCCGAATGTCGTGGCCCTCGACGGTCCGGCCGACCCGGCGGATCTGGACCGCGGCGCGCCACGCGCCGACGCATCCCACCGCGGCGACGTTCGTCGTCCCGCCCGCCACGGCGACGGCGGCCCACCTCGAGCGACGATGACCTCACCGGCGCGGCGCGGCGGTGCCGGTGCCGTAACGGGCGCGGTCGGCCGCCCGCGGCGGCGGATTCGTTCGGAAGTAGGGTGTGACGTCAGACGACACGACCCGGACCGGCGCGGCCCGGGCACGTGCGCCCGCCCAGCTGTGGCTGCCGAGCGCCCTGTAGACTGACTCGACGTCGGCGGCCATCGATGGCCCGGCGGCAGCTGTTGTGCGGCCGTCGGACGCGGCAATCAGCCGAATCGCCACCACTTGGTCGCCACCTGTGTTTGTCCGGTCAGGATGGGCGCTAAATGACCTCGCAGTCGGCGCGCCCTTAAGCCCAAATAATCAGTCAATCAATCAATGTCCGGTCAGGAGAAACGTTTCGCCCTCGGCGGTGGATGCGACACGATACGATGGGATCGGCTCCGTGGATCAGTTACTGTCATGCCCCCTTTTTCACCTTGGCACCATGTCGAGCGTTTGGCAACAACTGACAAAGCACCGTGTTTCATGGCGGCTGACGGTGGTGGCTGCCGAGTTGGCTCACTGTATTCAGCCCATCTGACCTCCCTGCTGACCTCGAGTCTGTATGGTCACGTTTAGCTTCGGGCGATACTGACCTCTGTACATCCTGTGCACAACCATAAGCGGGATCTTGCTTGTTAAGAGCGGTTCGAGGCGCCCCCACCCTCACTCCACTATCCGTCGATAGGATTTTCGCAATAAGTCTGGGCGCAATATGGCCGTTATTGTCGACGCCCCCTGAAGCCCGAATAATGAACTAATTCCCAAAAATCGATGTCGCGACTCGCGATGGCAGCAGGGCGTTAATTGATGGCTAGCAGTGGCTTCGGATCGTTCCGAGCCGGACAGCAAGATCCGCCTGTGGCCGCCCATAGCACACATGTGCCGCACCCACATGTAGCCGCCCAAGGCACACATGTGCCGTATCCACATGTGGCCGCCCATGGCACACATGTGCCGCACCCACATGTAGCCACCCAGTGGCAGGTCATCTCCTCACCGGACGTGACGCACCTCTCGTAGTGAGTCACATCCTCCTGTCGTGTGGTAACTGCAGAGGAGCCGATACTATTCCGGGAGATGGCCGACTGTCCAGCCGGCTGCACACACCACGACGGTTTGGTTTTTGATGCATCACTTGTGGAGTTTTCTACCGCTCTGGAGGGGCTTGAGCACGTCCATTGTTCGGTTGAACCCCTAACATGCTAGAGCATTGACACTGGGAGCCAGCCCCTTCGTTGTGTTTGGAACTCATCGGCGATTTCATTGCTGGCCCCTTCTAGCCACTTATTTGAAGCTGTACCTCTGATTGTGATTGCTTCATGTCATGTATGTTCTATTTCTCACGCATGCAAATTGGAATCATTTGCTTTATTCGCATACGCATCAGTATAGTTGTCGGCAGGCATTGCATTGCGGCCTGGGATTGAGCATGTGAGCACAGCACGCACATGCAAATCACCAACGAACACACAAGGTCCTGCACATGTCCTGCATGTGCATAAGTAAGGACATGTCCTGCACAATTATATGTATTTGTTATTGTTGTCGAAGATCCCGTCCAGTTTCCACCGCCTTCTACTGAGAGGCTTGTGCAGACATGCTCGTTTCATCGTGAGCACTGCAATTACCTCCCCATACGAAACGGTCGTGATGATGGACTCGTCGAGCGAACGTGATATCGACGAACCCCACCTCCAATCTGACCGCAATGGCTTCAATGGCTGTCAATATCCAGCCTGTCGGTCGGCGACCCGCCTCTCCCGTCCCTCGACATCTTTGTGATGCTCGTTGGCCTCTGATAACATCGGGCCGGTCTCCGCTGCGCCATGAGTACGGGCGCCTCAACTTTCGCCGTAACTTACGACTGGTTTCCTCCGGCGGCGTTGGCGGCTCGGTCGGCGGGTCCCATGTCACCTGCAGCGACCGTCGGTCGGCCCGCTGGCGTCGCCTGCACGTGCACGCATGCACGCACACGCACACGCGCCGTGTTGATGTTTCACACCCGCACAGTCAGCTGTGGTCCGGACCCGGTTTGCACTTAGTGCGGCGCGGGCGCGGTTGGCTGGCTTACGCTGTTGAAGCCGTCCGGCCGCATGGGGCGGAGAAGTTTCCGTGTGCGAGCAACCGTGCTGCCGGCAGCGGGTTCGTTTCGAGTGGACTCGGGAAGTGGGTCCATGTTCGGGAGATTGTGTATGCACTTACCCATCCGACGGTGTCGGAAAGTGGGTCCGTGACCGGTAATGTGCAGCGTTTTTGGCACACCTCGGACCAGGTGTGGCTCACAACCACATCCGCATCCGGCGGTAGGTGTGGTGCCGTGCGTCTATGTTTCACATTGTGTCTGGTTGGGTTGAGAACCACATCCGTATCCGGCAGTAGATTTGGTTTCATGCGTCTATGTTTCACATTGTGTCTGGTTGAATTGAGAACCACATCCCTATCTGCCCCGTATAGCTCCTCGGGCGCCTGGCGACCTCCCGTCCGCGGGACCCAGGCGTCCCCCCAGTAGGGCCCCTTAGGGGTGGGGCGCCCGAGGAGTGGAACACAATATCACTACATGGCATCCATACCAACTAAAAACACCCCTGGTCCCTCTCGTGAGGGCCAGACCAACCATCATTTTCGCCGAGATCGGTATGACACCCGTACTGAACATAGTACTGTGCCTCGTGTGCTTGTATTCAGAGGAATGAACAAGTGTCTTGCTTCCCTGTCTCCGTTTCAGAGAAGGGACGGGTGTGACCGATTTGGAAGCATTCTCAGATGTGACAAACTGAAAGATGGAGCACTGGAGGTGGAATTCGCGGAAAGAGAACAGGCAGCTAGGGCGCTTAAGTCATCTCAGTTTGTATACGGTGTGCGAAGGGACGGCAAAAAGAGAATGAAACAGTAGCAATCACAGTAGAACCTCATAAAACAAAGAATACGTCGCGGGGAGTTATAAACTGTTTCGATCTGCGTGAAGTATCTGAGGACGAGATCGCTGATGGACTGACAAATTTCGGAGTCATCGCAGCCAGAAAAATGAAAGTGAAGAGAGGTCCGGATTTCATTCCAACCAACAACATAATTTTGACATTTAATAGTACAGACATACCTCCCGAGATCAGAGTTGGCTACCTACGCGTAAAAGTAAGACAGTTCTTCCCAAATCCAATGCGCTGCTTCAAGTGTCAAAAATTCGGACACACTACCCAGTATTGCCGAAACCGCCCAGCTTGCAGCAAGTGTGCCTCCCACGAGCATCCTTTGAGAATTGCGATTCGAAGCCCATTTTGTGCCAACTGCGGTGATGGACAGGTACCCCACACGTCGTTTGATCGTACGTGCCCAAATTACATTAGAGAAAAAGAAATTATTTCACTTAAACACATCAACAAATTAACATTTAGAGAAGCTAGAGAGCTATATGAAAGGTCACATCCCAGACAATCCTACGCCTCAAAGACCAAGAACACCACGTTGCTTCCACAAAACATGCAGCCAAATTGGGCTGCTGAGCTGATCACCCAGCTCACAGCCCTTCTCCGAGCATTTGGAGTGCCTCTGGCGACACCAGAGAGGCAGGCGCAGCCCCTCCCACATAACACCAAACGATCGAGGTCCCACTCCCATGCGACACCGAAGATCAATCCCAGGCGTCCCACTCCCATCAGCCCTCCTATCCACCCTCGCTTCCCGCACGCACCACTACTGCATCCAAACCCAGCCTCTCCACCACGTCCCAACCTGACCCTTCTCCCCTCCCGTGATTCAGGCCTCTCCCCCACCCTCGTGTTCCACGTCCGCACCTGCATCGCCGCCCCGACACCAGGAAGCTGAGAGACGCGCCCGCGAGGCGAAACGAGCGCGGCTCGCTGACATGGAAAATGCCCGCGAGAAGAACCGTCAGGGAGCCGAGGCGGCTGCACCACGGAGGCCGGCAACCCCATCGCCACGACGGCGAATAGAGGGACCGGCTTCGTCGATAAATCAAATGGGTCCTCCTCCACCCCCTTCCCGCTGGGGCCTCAGAAGCGAGGTCTTCCACCATCGAGCTCTCTACCGGGGAGGGGTCACCACGTTCCCGTCCGAGGACTCAGTCCCTTGGGCCGAGTCAGCCCGAAGCCCGCGGGTTACCTCCGACTTTGAGGGGCGGGAACAGGGGAAACCTAACCCGCTCTCGTTTCCCACGTTTTTAGTTCGCAACTTTCATCTTTATATATCTGACGTATGAGTTTTATTCTCCAATGGAATTGTAGAGGGTTGAGAACCAGCCTCAGCGACCTCCAAACCATTTTACATTTACGAGTACCATTAGTAGTTTGTCTCCAAGAGACGAAGCTTTCTCCTGATGCACATTTTCACCTCAACAACTACTCTGTGTTACGTAGGGATGTTACTCCGCACACTGTAGCACATGGAGGAGTACTTATTGCTGTGCACAACTCTGTTCCCTTCCAGCAAGTATCTATATCTTCAAATATACAGTGTATCGCTGCCCGTATGAAAATAAATCGCCACGCCGTTACCGTATGTAGCGTATATCTCCCGCCGGGCGAGAGGTTCCCACTTTCTGAACTCTCCCAAACGTTGGCGCAGCTCACTCCACCGGTGATGGTATGCGGCGACTTTAACGCCCACCACCCTCTTTGGGGCTCAGCTACCACGACGAGCCGTGGACGTGCAGCCGAATGTTTTGTTCGTGATTTTCCATTATGTGTACTTAATACAGGAAGGCCAACCCATTTTACATTGCCAACTGGGCAGACCTCTGTGCTGGATCTTACCCTTTGCAGTCCAGAACTTGCACCCTTTTTAGAATGGTCCGTGGACGACGATCCACATAACAGTGACCATTTCCCTGTTTGGTCTTGTTTCATTAACAGAGTTGTTGTAAGCCGACGACCGTCGAAATGGATATTTCACCGAGCCGATTGGGGTGCGTTCCAAGCAAATCTTGAGAGTAGACTCGGAGACTATCCTGATGAATCCGGCGTTTCCGTGGAGGCATTCACGACGGCAACCGTGGAGAGCGCTCAGCGATGCATTCCTCGTTCTTCCGGAACTTCAGTTCGAGTACCCGTTCCGTGGTGGTCGGAAAAGTGCCGAGAGGCGTTGCGTGCCAGGAAGAAAGCCTTTCGTACCTTTAATAGAAATAGTTGTATGGCAAATTTAATAGCTTTCCGCAAAGCACGGGCATTCGCTAGACGTACTATCGCCCAAGCGAAACGAGATTCATGGAAAGCTTACGTGAACACATTTAATCGATCCACATCACTGTCGTCTGTATGGTCCCGCATTAAGCGCTTTTCTGGAAAGTATACTCCACTCCCACTTCCTACCCTACACATGGCCGGTCGAGATATCATTGACCCAGAAGAAGTAGCGAACGAGATGGGACGAGCTTTGTCAGCACGCTCGGAAAACACATATAACGAGCAATTTCTGAGACACAAGGATAGGTGCGAGGCACGTGCTCTCGATTTTTCCACCACAGATATCCTACAGTACAACGTACCATTTTCCATTTCGAATTAACCACAGCAATCAGCACGTTGAAGAGCGTGGCAGAGGGTCCCGACACTATGCATAATGACATTATAAAGCGCTTACCAGCTGCTGCTTTAGAAGCACTTTTGGAAGCCCTAAATGCAATGTGGGCATCGGGCACATTTCCACCTTCATGGCGGGAGGCAATTGTAGTGCCCATACGTAAACAAAATAAAACTGGCACTGATCCACTGCATTACCGTCCAATCTCACTGACTTGCTCCCTGTGTAAACTTTTCGAAAAAATGGTGAATGTCCGATTGATGTGGTTTCTAGAACATAACAATCTACTTACTGTCATACAGAGTGGGTTTCGTAAACACCGTAGCACAATTGACCATATTTTAACACTCGACTCAGTTGTACGCTCTGGTTTCATGAAACGCCACCACACAGCAGTAATATTTTTTGACATTGCCGGCGCATATGACACGGCATGGCGTCACGGTATCCTGATGAAGCTGCACAATATGGGAATTAGAGGTCCCATGGGTGTCTTCTTGTCAAATTTTCTGTCTTCCAGAACGTTTCGCGTTAGAATAGGAAATTCCCTATCTGGCACGTTTTCGCAACCTAACGGAGTTCCACAGGGGAGCGTACTGAGCGTTGCATTGTTTGCTATTTCAATTAATGCCGTGGATACATCGCTGCCAAATTCCGTAGGGAGAGCGCTTTTCGTGGACGATTTCGCCATATGGTCCTCTTCACACTCTGTGCATACGGTTGAGAGACAACTCCAGATGGCTGTTCGGAAGGTGCAGGATTGGTGCAACAAAACCGGTTTCGTAATGTCTACGTCGAAAACCACCGCTGTCCACTTCTGTCGCAAACGCTCTTGTACTGACCCCGTGATTATGCTCAATGGACGCCATATTCCATTCAAACCAGCTGCCAAGTTTCTGGGTGTGTGGATGGATCGCCGACTGACATACACCACCCATATCAACGATCTTGCACAGAAATGTGCAAAGCGACTACAAGTAATGCGTACAGTCTCTAGATGTTCGTATGGAGCAGATAGATATATCTTGCTTCTTATGTATCGATCGCTCGTGCGTTCTAAAATTGACTATGGTTGTTTTATTTATGACGGAGCGTGTGCCACATCCAAGCGTCGCCTTGATGTGATCCACAATATAGCTCTTCGCATCGCTACTGGAGCCTTTCGCACCTCACCGGCTGCTAGTGTAATGGTAGAGGTAGACGAGCCACCTCTTGCACTACGCCGTAAGTTATTGGGCGCGAGATACGCATGCAATGTTGCTCAAAACCGGAACCATCCAGCCTATCGGTGGATATTCTCGAGGACATCAAATGCACGCCACATTACCCGGCGTGGATTACCGTTTTCCACTCGTATGTCCACGATTCTTCGAGAATGTAATATCCGGCCGCGTTCCATAGCACACGTGATCACGCCTAGCATTCCCCCTTGGCAGGTTTTCCCAGTGAAAACCGACATGACACTAACCTGCTCAAAGAAAGGTCAGGTAAACCCGGAGGAACTTCGAACGTTAGCATTGGAAAAAATACACGAATATCACGACTTTTCGCGTTTTTACACGGACGGCTCAAAGTCAGTTTCTGGTGTCGGGTGTGCTTACGTAAGTCGACAAAGTGTTCGATCTTTTTGTTTACCGATGCAAACCTCGATTTTTACTGCCGAACTGTATGCCATTCTACAAGCCCTCTATTTTATACAGAAAGACCGGTCCACGAAATACGTGATTTTCACAGACTCTCTGAGCAGTCTCCAGGCACTGAACATCTTTAATCAGGATAACCGACTTGTTCGGAGGATTGTCAAAGTAGTAAAGTCCCTGCATGACATGGGAAAATTTTTAGTGTTTTGCTGGATTCCTAGCCATGTTGGACTCGCCGGAAACGAAGCTGCTGACATGACCGCCAAGCACGCCATTAGCAATGGCCGTGTGGTCCATCTACGGCTCCCTCCAAGAGATATATACCCTACTATATTGTCAAGTATACATTCAGAATGGCAACGATCCTGGAATTCAAAGTGTAGTAAGCTCAAGGTTTTAAAGCCGACACTAGGAAAATGGCTATCCTCTCACCGAACCAAACGTCGGGAAGAAGTAATACTCTGTCGATTGAGAATAGGCCATACCTTTGCAACACATATTTATATGTTGACCGGTAATGACCGTCCCGTATGTCCGCGCTGTTCTAACCCGCTTACCGTGTACCATGTTTTAGTTGGCTGTACACTGCTAGAACCTCTACGACACCAGATTTTAGGACGGTTGAACACCGACTCTTCTTTACGTATGCTTATAGGGAACGACTCTGAGGCCGTTGCGTCTGGGAATATTTTTATGTTCATTCGACAAGCTCGCTTTGACGTGATATACCCCCATCCGTGAAGATGGATAGTGAGCTATGATAGTAGCACCGTAGATTGATTCCATTCTAGTTATGGGCGTAAAATGACCCTAGATGTCGACGCGCCCCTAAACTCCAACACACCACCACCACATCCCTATCCGGCAGTGGGCATGGTGTCGTGCGTCTATGCTTCACATCGTGTCGGATTTGGTTGAAAACTACCTCCACGTCCGGCAGCAGGCATTTTGTCTTGTGTCTGGTCATTGCTCTATGGATGGCATGACAAAAAACGAGCAGACAGCATCGCGTTGTGCACCATTTTTTTTCGGAATTGAAGAAAATGTGAGCACATCCTACATTACGTTTAGGAATACTATTGTTTCTGGGAACCTATCGAGCCGCGACTCGGCACCTGAATGTAGATACTTGCGATTGGGTACCATACTAATTGTATGTGAAACTACGTTTGTGATAGTTCAAGGTAAAGAACATGCAATTAAAAGTGCCTGACCGTGACTAATGTAGCGCCCTATCCTGGCAGGGTCGATGTCCACGCCAGAGCAGAATTAAATCATCCTGGTAAATCGCTGTCGTAATGATATCCTGGCAAATCGCTGTCCTATGGTTACTCCACGCGCCCCTAAACCCCAATTCATCATCCTATGGTTACTCCGTCCACCCCTGTTGTCACACACTACCCGGCTCATTCTTACTATTCGAAAATGGTTGCCATACAAGGGAAGCTATAATGAACTACGGAATATCAGTAAATCCGCTGAAACCTTCCAACATCGGGCCAAGATGACCTCCGCGAGGAGGCCATAATACGCAGGCTTCACGAAGCCTGTGCATAATAGAATCATTGTAAAAACTTAATGAAACGTGTACGCTAATGACACGACAAAGTAATCCGCACGTTGACTGGAATAACTATCCGTGATGAAAGCCGTGGCGGCACTGCGGATTGCCCCTGGTCCCTGCCACGAAACCACACGAAACATGGACGTGGACTCCGCCAAACGGAGGTGTACGAGGCGCAGATCCATCACCACCATATTCCCTGCTATGGGTGTATAGCGTTACGCCTGCTGGCTTTGTATGAAAACACCGGACCTAAAACTTCGACATCCGCAACATTTTTCTAACGTGACGGTGGTCCCGGAACCGACCCCTCTGTTTTCCCAACACTGCAGCTATGACGTGGAGCGGATGCGACTTCCAGATGAATGACGAGTACATCATTCTTCAGCAAAACTAGAGGGCATCGCACCATTTCAGACATGGTATTCATGCACTCTCTTTTGTCAGTCAGACAGGGGCATTGGTAGCTCGGTGGTTAAGCTGGGCGTCTGGTAACCCAGAGGTATGGGGTTCGATTCCCCTCGATGTACACCCTTTCTGCCATGGTGAGAGGCAGAAGACGCCATATGGCCTCAGCTGCTGAGTTCGTCGTAAAGCCACAATCCAATCCAATCGCCAGTCTGACACCGTCGGTGGCTGGGATGTCCACGTCATCTGACACACGCCCTCAATGTGTGCGGCCTGTCGGTGGCAGAAATATCCACATCACTTGACACACCCTCACTGTGAGCCGCTACCGACGTGCACAAGGTAGCGGAAGCGCTGTGAGCCGGGCCGGAATGCCTGGCGAAAGTTGACCCTTCTTTCGTGCTCGTCCAATCTTAGCGTCATGCCGACCGATTGGCCGCCGTGCTGAACGGATCATAGCCACTGCAGGCCAGCTGGCTCCGCACATGGCCATCCGTGCACACTCCACATCTGCTGGCATCCTTATGCATGTGGGCTAGCAGTGGAGAAACCGTGCGCCAAAGCTGGCAAGATGAGCGCCGAGTACGGGCGCCCTGTGTGGGTGGTTGCCAGGGCAGGCCCATATCTGCCGCACGACGGCCATCACGACGGGTGTGGATGCTTTCCGCGCCGCCTTTGTTCGAGATCTCGGCGCTGCTCGAAAAGGAAGCGGCGACTTTTGTGAGGTGCCGTTGTCATTAGACCTCCAGCGATTGTGTTTTTGACGTGGATGCCATTCCGTGATGCCTTTTACTGCACCAGCTGCATACACTAATCCACATGGATGAGATGTGTTGCACTTTAATAGACAGCATTTGGCTAGAAACAGTGTTTAGCGCTGGCATGTTATGCCGCCGGCCGGTGGTGCTCTCCATACCTTATCTGGAAATGTTACCTCTTTTGGCGCTTCACAGTCTCTAATCCGGCTTGCCCGGTCCTCTGCCTTAATCCGGAGAAAGCCCTTCAACTGAAAGGTGTGGCGGGGCGGCGAGGATGAGGAAGCTAACTAACATAACGTCGAGTCACTACTGTAGCCGTTGAGGTATTGGGGTGGCGCCAGGTGGTCAGAATGTTCCCCGTTTCAATGACCACAGATTTTAGAATGAGGGCCTTGTCAGCGTCGTCTCAGCAAAGGGAATTGCTTGCAGATATTTCTTTCTAGTTTTGTGCGGATACTATATAGTTGGTTCGGGTAGCTCATCTTATGTCATGTGACTTGACACATGTCCTCGTCGACGTTCTTCCAACAGGACGTGTCGGGTTTGACTCCTGTTGTTCAGGTATGTTTGAATAGGCAGACTTCGACTTTTTAGTGTTTGTAGGCAATTTCCTAGTGATTATTAATTTGTCATGCTCCCATGCAGGGACCTGTAGGACATCGTTCTTTGAAAGTGTTAACGTAGTGGGTGAATATTGCAATGCGATTTATCATCGCAATGTTCGAATTATTATTTTTCAGTATTTTGGTAGTCATCTTCAAAATCATTGTAGGGAATGCACTGTTGAGGTGTTTACTTTCAAATAGAGCTTCGTATTATTTTCTTCCACCATGTTATCTCCTCTATATTGGAAGCAGATCGGGGAGTTTACAAGATCATGACACCCCCACCACACCTCCGGCAATCGGATGTAACTAATGGGGTTCCGACCAACCGTTATAACAGACAACACGTCCCCCTGAAACATACTTTTTTAGTTAATACTAGCAATCGTAAAATCCCAGGCGGAATATTAACCTCCAGGTCCTACACCCTCCCTGTGATCCAAATCTTGAAACCTGGCAAGAGTGGGCTCGATCCTCTACATTACCGGCCCATTGCCCTCACTTCGTGCTTGCGTAAATTATTGGAAAAAATGGTAAACGTGCGACTTACATGGTTTTTAGAAACACAATACTTTTTTAAACAAACTCCCAATGTGGTCTTAGAAAGCACCGTGGGACCACTGATCATCTGCTAACACTTGACACTGCTATACGTGTAACATTTAAGGAAAGACGACACACTGGAGCTATCTTTATCGACCCGGAAGGAGCGTATGATACCACCTGGCGCCACGGTATTTCGATGAAGGCTCAAAAGTCTGGAATCCGTGGGCATTGGGCACTTTCATCCGCAACTTTTTGACTGAACGTTTCTTTCGCGTCCGGATAGGACATGAGCTATCTGCATGGTTCCAGCAAACCAGTGGTGTCCCGCAGAGCAGTGTCCTCAGCGTTACTCTGTTCGCCATGATGATTAATGATATTGACGCCGGTATAGCACCGATCATAGGACGCTCGCTATTTGTCGATGATTTCGCCATCTGGTCTTCCGCCACGAATACTTCAGCAATTACACGACGATTACAGCTAGCAGTAAACAAGCTCCAGAGCTGGACCATCAATAATGGCTTCCGGTTTTCCACCGAAAAACTGCTGCAATCCATTTCTGTCGCCGTCGGTGTATCCAGGAACTGGATGTTGAGCTGTATGGCGAGTCTATTCCAGTGAGAGCAACCATGAAGTTTCTGGGAGTACAATTTGACAGTCACCTGACATACAAACACCACATCAAGACACTTAGAGAAAAATGTTTTAAGTCTCAACTTACTGAAATGTGTTGCCAGAATGTCGTACGGCGCGGACCGTAAAACCCTGATGATATTTTATAAGTAATTTATCCGGTCCAAACTAGACTATGGATGCTACGTGTATAATGGTGCCTGCGCCAGCAACAAGCGCACTCTGGATACAGTGCACCATTTAGCACTACGTATTATTACTGGAACCTTCAGAACCTCACCGGCTGCGAGCCTGACAGCAGAGGTGAATGAACCACCGCTAGCTCTGAGGCGTGAAATGTTGGGTCTGCGACATGCGTGTAGGCTGCGGCAGTTTCCCACGCATCCAACTTATGATGCAGTTTTCTCCCGCCGTATCTTGATACTTTTTTTTCCAATGGGCAGAATCAGAGGACATTGCCATTCTGTACTCGGATGCAGAACCCGTTTAAAAATAGTAGAATGAGAGTGCGCCGATTGATGAGAGTACAAAAAATACCAATACCATCCCGGGAACTAATTTCACCTCCAATTGACGTGTCTGTCAGACATTCGCAAAGGAAATATCCCGGCAGTACTGTGTCGGCTGAGAACGATGGAGCACCTGGACTCTTACTGAGGACACACAATTTTTTTTACTGATGGCTCCAAGAGTACCACAGGAGCAGGGTGTGCTTTTGTGTGTGGTACTGCTGTACGTTCGTTCACCCTACCTGTGAATGTCTCTGTGTATAGTTCCGAACTTATTGTGTTCGTGAAAGCCATTGTCTTGTATAGAGGTTTCTCAGGACGCTAGCTATGTGATTCTATCGGACTCCCTTAGCAGCCTCTTGGCACTGACTACATTTTATCCGTCGGACCCCCTTCTACTCGACATTCTCATACGAATTACTACGTTGGAAAGACGAGGAACAATCGTCCGCTTATGCTGGATCCCAACCCACATCGGGGTGTGGGGAAACGAGCGCGCGGACACTGCGGCGAAGTGGGCAGGTCGGAACCTCCACCCCCGCTCACGTATATGCCTACTTCCTGCTAGGGACCACTTCTCAATAATCACCAATTTCATACTTACTAAATGGCAAAGATCGTGGGACAGTGTTAAATTATTCGTAAAATAAGGTGGAATTTACCACTTTCTGAACACTCAACTGACATCCTGCTCCAAGAAGTATCGACATCCTGCTTCTTGATGCGTGCTTATGAAGTCCTCGAGTCTCCTTTCTAACATTACCTCGTTTGCTAAGTATTAATTTTTTATCGCTATCTCGAATATAGCTCTTCCTAACATTTGAATTTCAAAACAACTGATGACGGAACAAACATTGGTTCAAATTTAGGTCTGAAAGACATCAAAGGCACTTGACATGACACTGATTCCATGACAAATTTCGTCATCCTACTGTGCTCGTTTCGACATCTCACACCTAATGAAAAACCAATATTTTAACACTGTCGTGGGATAGAGGAAACAACAATAAGTTGCATACAGTCAAGCCACGTTTAGGACCTTGGGAGTCGTGCCTTCGTAGGTCCAGACATGAAGAGGTCACACTTTGCAGGATCATCGGCCACACACACTCTACCCATCGCTACCTTCTGTGTGAGGAGGAGAGACCGAGGTGCCCACGCTGTCCGGAAATACTGACTGCGTCACGTGCTTCTGACATGTCAGTATCTTGCATCAGAGCGCCGATTATTCTTTGGAAGAAACGTGGATCGGTTGACTTACGAAGATATCCTGGGAAATTCATCAAAGCTTGTACATTCTGGGAAATTGTTCCGCTACTTAGCAGCGATTAACTTCCAAACTGCGTACACACCGAGGTAATACTTTTCCCTACCGTGAAACACTAGGATAAACGTTATGGTCGCGAATGATCAACCCTGGTCGATGCGCCCTAAAGCCCAAATAACTAACTAACTAAACCACACCCTCCCTCTTAGTGACTGCATGGTTTCATGGCATCCGCATTTCTTTGACCGCAGTCACGTACCTTCCGACTCATTGCACCCGACTCGACAACACTTCAACTGCAATCAGCGTCTCCTGAGCGGGCCGTGCGGTGATTGGCCTTCCCGGTGGGCCGCCACCAGTGTTGGGCGGGCAGCACCGGCCGAGAGCCATCTGACAGCTGTGCACGCCGGCGCCGCTTTCTCTGCTCTCGTCGGTCAGCTGGCCCGGACGTGGCGCGCCATGTCATGTTCGCACGCCAGCTGCGGTCGGCTCATGCGCACGTGCATGTGCGCCGGTCCACGCTCGTGCTCTGGTGCTGGGCCTCGCCAGTGGGCAGGCAGTCGTGCGTGAGGTCTGAGCCACGGCCGTGGGCTGGTGGCGGCTCACGCCGCTACACGACTGTACTGTCGGGCCGTGTAGGGGTCTGACCCTTGTGCTTTCTGGGCCATGCAGAGGTCTGGCCCTTGTACTGTCGGGGCCGTGCAGGAGTCTGACCCTTGTGCTATCGGGGCCATGTAGGAGTCTGACCCGTGTGCTGTCGGACCGTGCAGGAGTCTGACCCTTGTACCGTCGGACCGTGCATGGGTCTGACCTTGGTGCTGTCGGGCCGTCTAGGAACGGAGTCGAACCGTACAGGAGCAGCGTTTGATGCATGTGCCGCCGGACCGTGCAGGAGTAGAGTTTGATGTGTGCGACGGCGCCGGGGGTACCCGACCACCTCCTCCCTGACGTGTGTGTGTGGCCAGACCGGGCCGGGCCACTCGCTGCGACGGTGCAGGAACGATGTCCAAGACGGTCGCCTGGCCGTGTCGCCAGCCGTGTGCACCGGCGCGGCACGTATCTGCTGCCGGAGGTCCGCTCCATCTCCGCTCGGCACGACTCCGGGCAGACGGTGGTGACGTGTCACCGTGTGGCGGTACTGCTGGTGACCACCGACGGCCTGACTCCGGGCAGACGGTGGTGACGTGTCACCGTGTGGCGGTACTGCTGGTGACCACCGACGGCCTGACTCCGGGCAGACGGTGGTGACGTGTCACCGTGTGGCGGTACTGCTGGTGACCACCGACGGTCTGACTCCGGGCAGACGGTGGTGACGTGTCACTGTGCGGCGGTACTGCTGGTGACCACCGACGGCCTGACCACGGGCAGACGGTGGTGACGTGTCACCGTGCGGCGGTACTGCTGGTGACCACCGACGGTCTGACTACGGGCAGACGGTGGTGACGTGTCACCGTGTGGCGGTACTGCTGGTGACCACCGACGGTCTGACTCCGGGCAGACGGTGGTGACGTGTCACCGTGTGGCGGTACTGCTGGTGACCACCGACGGCCTGACTCCGGGCAGACGGTGGTGACGTGTCACCGTGCGGCGGTACTGCTGGTGACCACCGACGGTCTGACTCTGGGCAGACGGTGGTGACGTGTCACCGTGCGGCCGCGAATGATCAATTCTGGTCGAAGCGCCCTAAAGCCCAAATAACTAACTAACCGTAATAATAACCGTAATTAACCGTAACAAATAATTAGCTAACTAACCGTGTGTCGGTACCACCGGTGACCACGAGTTCGGGCCTCTCGCTCAGCGTCTCGCTCGGCCTCTCTCGGGTCGACTGGCTGGGTCAATAGAGGCGGGCGCGCAGTGTTTGGCCGGCCGACGGCGAGTCATGTGCACTCACCGCCCGCCCGCCTGTACAATGTTTAAGGAGCGGTGCCGCCGGCGGCCGGCCACGTCATTGGTGACGGCTGTGGGGGGCTGGTCACTGGTGCCTGGCTGTGGTGACTAGTCATTGGTGTGTCCGAGATCGGTCATTGGTGCTGCGCCGTGAGGTCGGTTATTGGTGCTGCGTCCTGAGATCGGACATTGGTGCTGCGTCATGGGGTCGGTCATTGGTATCGCGTCTTGAGACTTGTCGCTGGCACTGGTGCCTGGGGCCGGCCATTGGTGGACAGCCTTCCGGCCGCCTCTCGATAACCAAGCACACCGATGTCACCAGCCCGGCCGGCCCCAGCACCACACCAGAGCGGTGGCTGAGTCGCGACGGCCGCACGAAGTTCGATGCTCGGATTGGAGCAGAGGCATCAAATTTAACACCGGGCGGTTAGGCTTCCCCGGCGGCGCTCCGGCGCACCGGAGCTGGCAGGCGAGCAGCCGGTGCCTGATCCGGCCCCATCACGGCGCCGGCGCCGGCGGCGGCCGCTCCGCTCGCGCCCCACGGGTCACTGGGTTCTGATCTTGCCCGGAGTTGGCTCGCTGCCGGTATTCTGATGGTGCGCTGCTACTCTGCGCGGCACGGTATCGCCGCGGATCTCCTCGGGATCAAGTGATTGGTGTCATCGGTAGCGCGGGTTTTGTCCTGTACTTGCGATTCATTGCAGCGCTGAAACAGCGCATACGTTAGTCTTTGTCGAATGACCGACTGCATTTGGCCGGCCTTGGAAGTCGATCCGGAGGTATCGGGGACAGAGTTCGAGTGCCGTGTCGCCATTTACCTGGCCCCGGGGGAAAATGTGTCGGGCATGGGTGGCCTCCGCCCATGAGCTGCCACGACTGTCTGCCGCGGAGACGGCGTCGATGCACGACGCCGGTGTTGCCCACCCGGCCGCCTGCTGGAGAGATTCCGCTGGCGCAGTTCTGCAGCAGCTCGGTCGACATCGTGACGGCTATTCTCAGGTGGGGAAAGTGGAGTGGGTTTTTGCGGCGCGGGCCGGCTGCCGGCGGTGCGGTTCCCACGTGGTGAATGTCAGCGCAGGAGCGGGCGGCCGGTGCACGGCCGGCTTGCAGCGGGATGCCGTGTCGCCCGCTGACCTTGTGGCTAGGTCACCAGGTCACCCCGTGCTGCGTCCCGGGGGGGGGGGGTGGAAACAACGACCAGGGCCTGCGGCACAGCGCGCTGGTGGTGGTGTGGCGCTCCCGACCCATCTGCCCCGCTGCGCTGCGGTTCAAGGAGCTCCAATAGGGCCGCCTCTTGGCTGTGCCGAAGCTATTGCCACAGCACGGACCGCAATGTCCCCGGTGACACACTCGAGTTGTGTGCCGCTCGTGTTGGTACAAAAGGCACACTCTAGCTCCGTAGACACAACAGCAGACTCTTGCCCCACAGAAGCAACAATGACGTTTCCCGTCCCTCGCCCCAGTGAGCAAGCTCAATAAGAACCCCCCCCCCCACCAGTGAGCACAATGACAAAGACGCTGTCTTTCCTGAGATACATTAGCAGCGACGCTCCACACGGTGACAGAACAGCAGCAACGCTTTGTCCCCTTGGGCACATTAACAGCAACGCCTTGCCGTAGCGCACTAGCAATAACGTTCTCTCCTCACAGGCTCAACGGCAGCGAAGCTTCCTCCGTGGCAACACTAACACAGGAACCGTCTCTCCACAGGCATAACCGGCTAGAGGAGTCCATGCGCGAAGAGGGTCTCTCCGAGTCGCAGAAGGTGGAGAAGCGACAGCAGCATGCCGTCAAGGAGACCGAGTTCCTGCGACTGAAGCGGGCGCGCCTGGGCGTGGAGGACTTCACACCCATCAAGGTCATCGGCAAGGGCGCCTTCGGTGAGGTGAGCGGACCGCGGTGCGAGCGGGCGCGAGAGTCGCGGAGGTCCCGGGGGTGCGGTCGCCGACAGGTGTGCTGACGTCACAGCGGTCGTGTCAGTCGGCCGGGGCACGGCCGAGGTGGGCGCCGAACACCGGGCGCCGGGCATCAGTCGGCGGGGCGGTGGGGCGCCCGTGCCCCTGTGCATGCATGCATCGTGTGGCGGCGGGCCGCATTGCAGTTGGCCGCCGGGATCGATAGTGGGGCGGCGGCCGGCGCCGGTGCGGTTGGCCGTGACCTTGCGACGCCAGGCGGGTCGGTACCGCCGGCGCCGTCGTCCCGGCCCGGTCAGCTCGCCAGTGCTGGGATTGCCAGGGTAGTCGGAAATGGCACTGGTGGTCCCGTGGGGACTGTCGAGGTGTTCAGAAATGACGCTGGTGATCCTGTGGGGATCGTCAGCGTGGTCAGAAATGACACTGGTGACGCTGTGGAGTTTGCCAGAGTGGTCAAAAATGACACTGCCTGTGAGGATAGTCAAGGTGGTCGGCAATGGCACTGGTGATCCCCTGTGGATTGTCATGGTCTTTCAAGAATCAGTGTTATCGTGTGGGTCGTCGAGGGCTGTCTGGAAGTACGCTGGCGAGTCTGTGTGGGTTGGCATGGCGCCCGGGATTGAGTCGACACCGTCCTGGCTGTCAGGATCGCAGTGGATCGAATGGCTGAATCGATGCCCGACCTGTGGCATGAACGCTACGCGGGTCACAACGACATCCGGGTTCATCTCCTCGGTGTCCAAGCTCACCCCTCCCCATTCCTCATACTTGGGGTCGCGGTAGCTCAGTCGGGATGGCGTTAGACTCTTGATTGCGTGAGATCGTGGGTTCGAATCTCACAACCGGACGGATTATCGAGTCCCCCAGCGACCAAAAGTCGTGGGAGGTTGGTGACGTTATGTGACTTAGCAGGCGAATGCACCGCAACAGAACCCACTATTCTTTTTTTCACAACCCGGACTAGAACTGCACACGGGCCGGGATCCAATCCACGCTGCAGCCTGGCACCAAACCAGGTCACATTGGCAGATCTCCAAACGGCAGTGACGGAGGAACGTGCTGTACCACGCAAGGATGGCGCGACCACGGACACGCTCCGCTGCCGCCGACTGCGCTCACTGCGACAGTGGTGCTACATTGCAACACATTGCGACGGTGGTGTTGCACTGCACCATACGGCGACAGTGCTGTTTCACTGCGGCAGTGATGTTGTATCGCGACATGCACTGCAACAGTGATATTATACTGCATCAATGCCGTTGCACTGTGACACACTGTGACAGTGATGTTACACTGCGACACACATTGCGACAGTGATATTGCACTGTGACACACTGCGACAGTGCTGTTACGCTGATATGCACACTACGACATTGCTGTTACACTGCGACAGTGGTGTTACGCTGCGACATACGCACCAGCAGTGCTGTTACACTGCGACAGTGCTGTTCGTGCATTGTCCATGTGCAGCCGTCCGACGGCAGCTCCGTTGCCGCTGCGGATCAGTCGTGTGAAACGCGCCGCTGCAGCTGACCGTAGTTCATGCTCGCAATCAGTCGTCGGAGGAACGCTGTCGGCTGTGGGAACTGTATTGCGGTATCGCAGCAACGTTGATTCCGTGGGTCTTACGCAAGTGGAATCCCACCCTGTGGATCTTATGCAAGTGTAATCCCACCCCGTCGGCCTTACGTAAGTGTAATTCCACCCCGTGAGTCTTGTGCAAGTTGGGCTTATCGCTGTGGACAAACGTTGTTCAAGCTACACTCGGTGTGTTTATTCAGGAGATTATTTCCGTCTGAAGAGGACCCCATACCGCCAGCATCCGCTTGATATTGGTAAAGTACCGCCTGAACGGAAACAACAAGAAGTCCAAGTAAAAAGAAATTGGCTGGTCATTGGCCCTCTGAGCTGACGCCAGCGCATCCGTGTCCGGGATTCCCGAAGGCACCACTGGTGGACAAAAACAGAGCGGCCGGAATCGTCGCCGACGTTTAATCCGCTGCATCGTGTGGGAGCGAAGTGGAAGAAAGCTGGTGGGCGGCGACCACCTGACGACACGCCGCCGACGACTGACAACTGACGGCTGACGACTGACGACTGACGACTGACGACTGACGACTGACGGCTGACGGCTGACGGCTGACGACTAACAACTGACAACTGACGGCTGACGGCTGACAACTGACGGCTGACGACTGACGGCTGACGGCTGACGGCTGACGGCTGACGACTGACGGCTGACGACTGACGGCTGACGACTGACGACTGACGACTGACTACTGACACTGACTACTGACGGCTGACGGCTGACGGCTGACGACTGACGACTGACGACTGACGACTGACGACTGACGACTGACGACTGACGACTGGGCAGCCGGTGTGACGCAGCGTGCCGACACGGCGAGCCGGGCGCGTGACCACCTCCGGCTGGGGTCGCCGGGGTCGTGAGGCACGCCGCCGACCCCGGCCAGCGGCCGTGCTGCGGCGCCGGCCAACCGGCACACATGGCGTTCCGCTCCGGCCGGTTCGTGACCGGCCGACACGGCACGCTCGGCCTCGCTCTGCCGGCCGGGCCAGGCCGAGACTGGGGCTGGTACTGGACTGCTCGGCCTGCACCACAACTGGTACTGAGCTGACCGTCCCGCGCCACGACTGGTACTGGGGGACGAGTAGCCTAGGGGTAAGTTGCTCGTCTCACAATCGAAAGGTTGTCAAGGTTCGAGTCTCAACGCTCAAATTTGAAGAGGACAATCCACCTTCGTTCACTACAGCAGAAACTTGGCTTCTTTTCACTTTCTAGTGAATTTTACACATTTATTCAATCAAAGAGCAATAAGTTCGCAGTCATTTCAGATGCACCATTCAATCTTTTAGAAAGAAAATGAGAGGCTAATTTTCTGGACAGAATAATGTGCTGAATGACTCCCCTCCCCCAAAATAAAAAATAAGACAAAGCTGTTTTCGAGATCGTATTGAGTCAACTCCAACACCATTGGCAACACTTCTGTGCTATGTTCATTCTAACACAGTTGGCATTGGTCCCTTCTGAAAAGAATGGTTCTCGGTACCTTTCAAAATGAATGCAACTGGATCTTTCGACGTCACAACACGTCTGATGCTAAATAACCAATGCACAGGATACAGATGGGGCGGTGAATATCGAACACAGGCGCGAGCGTGAGCGCACCGGGGCCGGCAACCCGTTACCTGGCGACCCTTGAGCGCTGCAGGCGCGGCGATCCATAAACAGAGCAGAGGCAATGGTCCGCGAACAGAGCACCAGCCGGCCCGTGAAGGGCACGTGCACTGCCGACGTTGGCAGCCACGCTCGGCGGCCCGTTGGTGGGCCGTTCGCCGGCCGACAGCGATGACAGGCCGTCCCTGTCTGGCTGCTGGTGGTGGGGGAGGGACTGTGTGTGGGTGGTCTTTCTGTCTGCACGGATGCTTGAGCCGACGTCAGGACGGCCGCGGGGCTCACCGTCAGGCGCGAACGTGAGCCACCGCCGCGACGTCGGGCCGTTTGTTGTCTGGCCACAGCCGGCGCGGCGCCGCCGGTATACCGATTGACCACGCTCGGCGCCGGCTAAAAGCCGCCGGCGCACCGCACAAAGGCGCGCCCTCCTTGCACAGGCTGCCGCCGACCGAGCGGCGGCTCTGTTTGCGTTTCCTCGGCGGGCTGTCGAACGGCGCACTATCGCCGGGTTCGTTTCCTCGTCGTCCGAGCTCTCGGTGTCGGTCCGGTTGTGTTGGACGCTGGTTGCGGAGAGGTTTTGCGCGCGGTCGTCGGTGAGTTGTTTCCGTTTGGACCAGGAGGACGGTCGTGGTCGTGACGGGGCGTGTGGAGTTGGTCCGTTACTGGGTCTGCCACGTCGGTCGCAGCGGAATTCCGTGTCAATGGTCTCGGTTGGGTCTGGATCTGCGGCAATAAATAGTAGCTGCTGTGGTCGATGCTGCTCGATGATACCCAATTTCTTTGCTTCTTGGTGTAACATGATCCCGCAAGTTATGCTAGGATGGTACGTTGCATCAGCTGATGGCTGGAAGCTGGCATCATTACGCATCATCACGGCTTGTAGCCACACAGTTCCACATTTTGCCACCATTAGTAGTAGTGGTGCACATTTTGAATTGAAGGGCGGGAGAACAATTTCAGCCTCAAATTCACGCAAATTGGATAATGTTTGGGATTCATCATGTAACAAAAAAGTCCATCACTCGTGCTTCGTAAAGTTTAGTTCCATAAGTTTTCATTGTAGTGCTTCGTAAATGTTCCAATGCTTGGAAGCTAAACACCAAACCGTTTAGCTCAATTGTTTTGATCTTGTGCTGCATGTACATTCTTAGATGGCGTCTTACTTAGTACCCGGCTGAGATCAGTCCATTAACTGGTTTGCGCGGGTAAGCAGGTTTTCCTATGCTGAGTATTTGTTGCTAAGAATACCAGTGCATTTTACTCACGCTTCTATTCGGAAAAGTGGTACATTTACCTTCAATGTGGTAGCACGCATGACGTTTTGATAAAGGACTTTCTTCGTCGGCGACTTTCCCATCGGAGTAGGAGCGAGCGTGCATCTGTCTGCCTTGATCTCTGGCCTTTGTGGCATACTACTCGATCCAGCCGACCTGCCGACCCTGTTTGCGTGCCACTAATTGGTGATCGCGATATGCATGTGCGATAATAATCTGAATATGATACCAAAGTCACGCTTCGTACGCGACGTGTGTTGGAACAGTATCAGCGTAGCGGTGACGTTCAGTACTTCAGCGTAGCTTTGCTTTGTGATTTCGTTCAATTGGTGGCGAGGTGATGATGTCATTACTCATCAACTATTCTATTGTGCCACTCAGCATCAAGTAGCACTTCCGGCATTGTGCTGCAATCACGGATGAGCGGGCCTTGCTACCATTGACGCGTGCCCGACCTTCGTTTGCGACTCACGGTGCTGGGACCAGTGCGGCGGTCTTCCTGGCTGGCGATTTGCCGGTGGTGTGAAGCCTGGGCAGGGCGACGCCATCGCCCGAAGGTCGCCGACACACTTGTGGCCGACATACGGCACCTGGCTGTTCTGGCCTGACCCGGTGGCGGGGGTGGCCTCTCGGTGACGTGTGTCAACGGTGACACTTGTGGTCCGGGCGTCGCGTTGTGCTGACGGCTGCGACTAACCTTGAGCGTCGCCTTTGTGTCTGGGGTGTGATGTGGCATCGGGTGGCCAGTCCTCACTGTGTGTTGCACTCATATTACTTGGAAAGCTATATTTGCACTAGTGGATCGGGCTCAGTGAGGATTTGCAGATGTTCTTCCCAGCGTTCGGGAAAAAGATACTTCGAATAATAATCCATGTCGCAGCACTGCCGAAAATAACTATGTTCACTTGTTTTTGTTTTTGGTCTGGTTTCATAACGGAGGTGCATTGCACGATGTACCTTGTGCTGGTCCAAAAATAACACCCCGCGTGCACTGGCATTCGTCGTCGTTGCCCGAGTCCCCGTGACGTACAGTGCCTCATTGTATGTGTCTGTGTGCCGTGCACGGTGTGGATTGTCACACAACTCGGGACACCTAAGAACGCCCGGTGTCTTGAGTTATGCTCCCGGTACTCCTCTGCACCACCAACCAGTGTATCAATGTGTAGATGTAAAGTGTTCAATTAGATGACACGCTTGCTGCGACGGTGCGCTGCCAGGCGTGGGATGTCCCGGCGTTTTGTATATCAGTGACAATGTTCTGCGCGCAGATCGCAGCTGTTCTGTCAGGGGTGCCACGCAATGTTTCTTTTCCCAGCGGTTGCGCGTGCAGCCTTTGTTCGATGCTACGTGAGCTACGTCATTGCCGGTGACTCCAAGGTCTAACATGTGTGCTTGTTTGTGGCGCAAATGGTGCTGTCGGCCACACACTGGGCTGGTGGGCGTTGGCGGCGAGCGGGTCCGAACATTCACAAACTAAGCGCGTCGTGTGTCACGTACAACCAGGCGCGTGATGTGGCCTAACGAATCCCATCCGGACATAAATCGCACATTCACATTTCAGAGTAACTTGTTTGCCGCCTCCTGGGCGCTACACGACCAGTGCAGTAGATGCGCCCTGAAGCCCGAATAACTGTCTGTCTGTCGCCTCCCGGCCGCTACTCGGCGCCGGAGGGGCGTGGTGTTGGTGAGAGTTGGTGAGCGCTGCTGTTATGGTGATGTATCGCTGATGTGGCTCGGTCACGCAACCACTCGTGCCCGACAGACAACGCCGGCGCCCTTTGGGCCGATATTAGCGCCGTCTCGTCTACGCCCCCCCCTCCCCAGCCCGACGAGGCATGCGCTGACGCTGTGTCGGTCCTCAGGTGCGGCTCGTTCAGAAGAAGGACACGGGCCACGTGTACGCCATGAAGGTGCTGGCCAAGGTGAAGATGCTGGAGAAGGAGCAGGTGGCGCACGTGCGCGCCGAGCGAGACATCCTGGTCGAGGCCGACCACCAGTGGGTGGTCAAGATGTACTACAGCTTCCAGGACGCGATCAACCTCTACCTCATCATGGAGTTCTTACCCGGAGGTCAGTGTGCCGACAGAGACGTGGCCATCCGCTGTGTCAATCCGGCAGTCTCGTGCGAAGGGCTGGTTTTTGTCTGCCTGTTCACTGTTGTTGGATTGGTTGTTTCGCTCCCGGAGCGTCACTGTCGCCGACCGGTGTGTGCCCGACGACTTTACGACCGCCGGGTGCTCCAGCTTTATCGTACGCGCTGCTGTGGCGGCGTTCCCCGGCGGTGCTTCCCCATGTACGCTGCAAATTACGCGATTTGTGCGCTGGCGTGACGCAGTCATTGAGCGCCAGTATCGTCGCTGCAGCGCCATCACGAACGTGTGCTCTATCATGTTGGCAAGGCGAGAGCTGCACACCATCGGGATGTCGGGTTACTGAACACCATCGGGAAGTACACTGTACCGCGAACGCCTGCTGGTGGACGAGCAGAGCCGATGAAGTGCTGTTTGTAGTGCTTCCGTGCAGCTGATCTGAACGCGCCTTTGGCAGTGATGGTCCGTGCCACTCTGTGTACGCCCAGCCGAATAGGCCGGCCACACGGTGTTATCATCATCAATCACCTGAATGGCTACACTCATTCGGTTCAAAAGCGACGTGGACTCCACAGAATTTAGCGTCACGGCTGAAGCGATTGGTAGCAGCCGTCCTGAATAGACTATTATGAAATGTCAAATGGTCTTATTTTTGCCACGGACGTCATTCCCATTGCAATATAACAAGGCCGGGTCGTTTTCTGAAGATGTCATGCACAGGCTCCGGATCACTCCAATGTCAGATTGGTGAATCACGCTGCGCTCGCCGCTTCAGGTGTTGTTGTTTGTTTGTTTTGTTTGTCCAGCCTGCCACTGTGTAGGTGATGTCGGCTGTTGCTGTGTGTTGTGATTAGTGATCTTTGTATGTTGTTTTGTGGCCTGTGATGTATACTTGTATACAACCGTTTACGACTAAGAGGGAGAGCAAGGAGTATCGAGCTGAGGATAGTGGACGAGGAAGGATGATGAGGAAGGAGGGAAGGATGTGTGCTTCGGAGCCATCCGTGCATATTATATTACAACATACAGATTATATTACAACATGAGTATCGTGATGCGAATTGTCAAAATAGTTACTGTCTTTCTATGCCTGTGTAAGTGCACTTTTTGGTTATCTATTGGAAGGTATGTTGTGGGTGTTTTGTGTTTCCACCAGACGGCGCAGTGGTGGGTGGGAGTAATTGTGTGTTGGGAAGAGTGATGTGTAGGTCGTTTGCGTGTACGTGTATGCGGCATCCTGCTGTTGTCTTGAGCCGTGGTGCGTTCATCAGTTGGTATTTGCGTGTGGTGCGCAATTTGAGTGCTTTTGTATATGCGTGGTGTCTAATGAGTTGTGTTTTGTAGCGGTATCTAATGATTGATTGATTATTTGGGCTTAAGGGCGCATCAACTGCTTCTGGTTATGTAGCGCCCATAGCGGTATCTAAGAAGTGTTTCTGTTCGTCTGCGCTGAAATTGCGGTGGGTGGTTAATGTGCGCGCTAAAACTGTGGTAAATGCGTACGTGTTTTGGCAATTGCATGTATGTTTCTGTAGAAATTTCGAGACATTGATTTAGGATTTTGTCGATAATTTGGAGGTTTGTTGATCCATTGTTTAAAAAAAAATATGGATCTCCATTCTATAATTAGTCGAATGATTAATTTGTGTAGTGTCATGAGTGCATTTCTGTCGGGTCCACAAGTTGTGCTGGATTGTGCTTGGAAAATGTGAACTATTGTGATGCGTGGTTATGGATTTTTATATATGTAGCCGAAAGGCACGTTGGGGGGGGCTAATGGAATGCGTAGGAATCTTGCGGTGTTAACGAAAGGTATGACTATGTGATCTAATATAAGTGGTTGTAAATCCGTGGTGAAAAATAATGTATTTCGATTTGTGAGGTGCGGTCTGTAGGACTAGTAGTGCTAGTTGCGGTGCATTTATGTAAATGCACATTCAAGTGTTCCTGGTGTGTTATGCGGTGTGTTGTGTGATGCTCAAAGCATGATATTATCTGTATACAGAGCAATTTTGATGGAAACTTTGTATGTGATGGTAGAATTTATACCAAGCATAAAGTGGATAGGGCTAAGAACCGAACCTCCCATTAAACCGGCAGTGTGAAATTTTATGTCTGATGTAGGTATGGGGTCCAGTTGTCACTCGCAAGACGCAGCTTCACAGTTATCACGCTGACCATGCCACCATTGACACAAGCCACGCCACAGCCAGAATAGACCACGCCATACCGATCATGATCGATTTTGTGGACAGTTTGCAAGGAGTGACATCACCCAGGAAGTTTCTGACAGGGCCGTCATTACTAATAATAGACGACTTGCTGATGCCTGCTGGTACTCGGCCGGTAGAGTTGCAGCTGCGCCATCAGATTCATGAAATAATTACGATTGCACCAGAGATGTTGCGAAACCCCGGCACGGCAGCAGAAGGTGCGTGTGACGTTCTATCTCTACGATGGCCTAGTCAATCCCATATGCTCCGAGTTTCACATTTAGGTTTCAGAGTAGCGTGTCTGGCGTCGTTCAGTCGATACTCCTCGCCCGCCAAGGCATTTAACAGTCATAGTAGATAGGAGAAGCGCTTTGATGTCCCGCTTATAGTGTGGGGTCGGCCCAGGTCAGCTCAGATCAGCTCAGATCGCAAACCTGGTCACGGCGTGCTACTCCACCTAGAAGGCTTTATGAAGACGGTCGAGTTGCAATAACGAACGCCACTGACGTGAATGGCAGCAATACCGGGCCGCCGGCGTTCAGCCGCAGCCAGCTGTGACGGGCTGCACACCTGACTTATGACGTCACTGGGGGAGACTGCCGAGTCGCTTACAATCTGACGGCCGCTTCCGGAGAGTGTGGGCAATTTGCTCAATGGCCGATGTTTGGAAAGTATTACGGTGTTTGGGTTGCACAAGTTGTGAGATGCATGGTGTCACACTCCCAGGTTGTTTTCAGGACAGCTGGTCGAGTTTTTTGTTTAAACTTCTCCAGGTCCAGCCCGTTGTCTCTTGGAATTTATCTCGCGACGGCTGATTTCTGAAGCTGGTGCGCATTACTACGCTTCGCGATAGTCATGGCAGGAAGAACTGGTTAATCGGTACATGACCATGATTAATGCGGTGATCATGTTGTCAACGTGCCCCACTTGCATTTCCCGTTTCACTTGGAAAACCACAGTTAATGTGGCTGACCATTAAAACATTTTGTTCTTATAACACACGCGTGCTACTTCTGGAGTATGCATCTTTTCCTGGAGCGAAGTTATAAAAATCTTCTTTTCCACGATTAATCCTGAGTAGAGAAATATATGTATATATAAATATATGTTCTGCTCAGTATCTGTCGACTGCGGTATAGCACTAGTGCATTTCTCTATTTCTGTGACTGGTTTGCCAACCAAAACTGTTATGATTTAGCCGCTGGCCGTCGAATCGAATAATCTATGCTGGCATCGAAATGCGACGCGAGTTCTCCTATTCAGCTTAAAGTGGTCGAGAGGCCTGCATTTGGTCTACTCAACGCGACTTCATCATGCTTCGGTGACGGAATAATCGATGCGAACTCGTGCCGCCAAATCGCTGCCTTTGATGCCGGTGACTATTTCTGCCACGAATTCGGTCGTGTGAGGTGCGACGCTCACCGACTGAACCTATCGGCAGGTTGCCGGCACAAAGCCAACACACCCACCACCGACGGGTTGGCGGTGCAGCAGCCTGCCGGACTGTTAGCGCCTGCCGGACTATCAGCGCCGTCGTGTGGGACACGGGGCCGACGTGTGGGTCACGGGGCCGGGGTGTGAGACACGGGGTCGTGGTTTAGGACACGAGGCCGACGTGTGGGACACGAGGACGTCGTGTGGGACACGGGGCCGGGGTGTGGGACACGGGGCCGGGGTGTAGGACACGGGCCCGGGGTGTGGGACACGAGTCTGGCGTGTGGGACACGGGGCCGGGGTGTGGGACACGGGCTCGGGGTGTGGGACACGGGGCCGGGGTGTGGGACACGGGGCCGGGGTGTGGGACACGGGGTCGTGGTGTAGGACACGGGGTCGTGGTGTGGGACACGGGGCCGACGTGTGGGACACGGGGCCGGGGTGTGGGACACGGGGTCGTGGTGTGGGACACGGGGTCGTGGTGTAGGACACGGGGCCGGGGTGTAGGACACGGGGCCGGGGTGTGGGACACGGGGCCGTGGTGTGGGACACAGGGCCGTGGTGTAGGACACTGGGCCGGGGTGTGGGACACGGGCCCGGGGTGTGGGACACGGGGCTGGCGTGTGGGACACGGGGCCGGGGTGTGGGACACGGGCTCGGGGTGTGGGACACGGGGCCGGGGTGTGGGACACGGGGTCGGGGTGTGGGACACGGGGCCGGGGTGTGGGACACGGGGCCGTGGTGTGGACACGGGGCCGTGGTGTGGACACGGGGCCGGGGTGTGGGACACGGGGCCGGGGTGTGGGACACGGGGTCGGGGTGTGGGACACGGGGCCGGGGTGTGGGACACGGGGCCGGGGTGTGGGACACGGGGTCGGGGTGTGGGACACGGGGCCGGGGTGTGGGACACGGGGCCGGGTGTAGGACACGGGGCCGGGGTGTGGGACACGGGGCCGGGTGTGGGACACGGGGCCGTGGTGTGGGACACGGGGCGTGTGGGACACGGGGCCGGGGTGTGGGACACGGGGCCGTGGTGTAGGACACGGGGCCGTGGTGTGGGACACGGGGCCGTGGTGTGGGACACGGGGCCGGGGTGTGGGACACGGGGCCGTGGTGTAGGACACGGGGCCGTGGTGTGTGGGACACGGGGCCGTGGTGTGGGACACGGACACGGGGCCGGGGTGTGGGACACGGGCGTGGTGTGGACACGGGGTCGTGGTGTGGGACACGGGGCCGTGGTGTGGGACACGGGGCCGGGTGTGGGACACGGGGCCGTGGTGTGGGACACGGGCCGTGTGGGACACGGGGTCGTGGTGTGGGACACGGGGCCGTGGGGACACGGGCCGGGGTTGGACACGGGGCCGTGGTGTAGGACACGGGGCCGTGGTGTGGGACACGGGGCCGTGGTGTAGGACACGGGGCCGTGGTGTGGACACGGGGTCGTGGTGTGGGACACGGGGCCGTGGTGTGGACACGGGCGGGGGGGACACGGGGTCGTGGTTGGGCCGGGAGTGTGGGACAGGGGCGTGGTGGGACACGGGCCGGGTGTGGCACGGGCCGGGACACGGGGCCGTGTGGGACACGGGGCCGTGGTGTGGGACACGGCGGTGTGGGACACGGGCCGGGTGTGGACACGGGCCGGAAGGGCGGTTACACGGGCGGGGGAACGTTAACGGGCCGGGTGTGACAGGGTGTGGACACGGGGCGGGGACACGGGCCGGGGTGGGACACGGGGTCGTGGTGTGGGACACGGGGCCGGGGTGTGGGACACGGGGTCGTGGTGTAGGACACGGGGCCGGGGTGTGGGACACGGGGCCGGGGTGTGGGACACGGGGTCGTGGTGTGGGACACGGGGTCGTGGTGTGGGACACGGGGCCGGGGTGTGGGACACGGGGCCGGGGTGTGGGACACGGGGTCGTGGTGTGGGACACGGGGTCGTGGTGTAGGACACGGGGTCGGGGTGTAGGACACGGGGCCGGGGTGTAGGACACGGGGCCTGGGTGTGGGACACGGGGTCGTGGTGTGGGACACAGGGCCGACGTGTGGGACACGTTGCTGCCGGTGCCGCTGACCGGCCGGCTGGACACCGTCGATGTCCTCAGACGCGTCGGCCGAGCCGGTGCGGTGTGTAGGCCGAGCAGCGACCTGGTCCCGGCCGCCGCTGTGGTCACCGGCACGCGTCCGATCCGACCGAACCTGCCCTTGGTAGATCACTGGACGCGCCGCACGAGTGCCCGACTACCCACCGCTCCTTCGGAAGCCCGCGCTCACCGGTGTGTCGCAGACAGGGACAGGTATACGTCGGTGAAGCGGCCCTGGCCACGATGAACGGGGTCGTCGTGGCCAGTGATAGACCACGTATTCGACTGCAGGGCCATGAAGCATCCCCAGCTGCATGACCTATGCAGTTGATGCGCCCTTAAACCACAATAACCAACCAACCAACCTCTCACATCCATTGGTCGCTGGTGGATTAGGCAGTCCCGCTGGTTTTGAGATTCGAACCCGTGATATTACGACCACGAGCCCGACCGACTGAGCCGCCGCGACCACCGATGGCCAGCGGCGCTGAAGCGGTGGAGCTTGTGGGTCGTTGACCCGTATGTCCGAGTTCGCCGTATACTCGCACAGACGAGTGACGGGTGAGCGTGCGCGACGTATGCTTGTGGTGCTTATATAACGCGGCAGATTATTCGGCTCGCTTTCACGAGACCTTCTCACAGTTCAGTTGCGATGGGAATTTAACTCGTGCTGCGATGCCACCGACAGTTACGATGAGAACTTGACTCGTGTTGCGATACCTCTGGGCCCCGACACTGGTATCCTGCGCTCCTGACGTCAGTTGCGATGGGAACTTCACTCGTGCTGTAATATTCCTCGCCCCTGGCACCAGTATCCGGTGCTCATGACGTCATGCTGTAGAAGAGCGCGCCGCCGGCATCGAATTAAGGACGCGGTCGTTCACCTCCCAGGACAGGAGGAGGTGGAGAGTGAGTTTAGAGGCGTGCCGGACCATAAAGGTCATTTGCGCCGCTTTTAAAGCGAGCGGGTTTCGCAAGCAAGTCTAAGGCAAGTGCACATGTACGCCAAAGGTGTCTTAAGTTATAATGTGCGTGACGTTAAGGTGTTGAAGGCGGGGGATGGCGGGGACATCTCCCGAATGTTTAGCGTTTTTAGCTTTACTTTGCTCCTCCGCAGGATTATTTGTTGTTTGGGTGGGGGATGGATGACCGGAAAGTAGGTTTTGCCAGCACTAGCCTACACTTGTCGAAGAGCACCGAGGTGTCTTCACCGTGCAGACAAGGGGGTAATTGTCCACGCCGATTATCTCGCCGGCTGTCGCGTGCTAGTTGTTAGTGGGTTAATAGCAGCACGCTGTCATGCAGAATTGTGTTGGAGGCTAGTACGATGTTCTGCAATCCGCATTATCTACGTTCGTTGTACCTCTGGATAACGTTATGTTATGAATTTTGTATTGCCAATTGCCAATTCATAACGTTACGTTATGAATTGGCAATTGGAAAATTGGCTCATCCACGTGCGATGGCATCTCTGGTCCCATAACACATTGGTAAGCGGTGGATGCGCTGGGCGGACGCGAGTCTGTTTCGCATGACGTCATCGCCCCGCGAAGCCACGATCTTGTTTTGGTTACCGTGCAAGCCACCGACTGATGTAGCGTAAGTTACGGTCCGGTCGTGTACTGACCCATGTAGCGTAAGTTACGGCATATGTGTGTACTGGCCCATGTAGCTTAAGTTACGGTCCGGTCGTGTACTGGCCAACGTAGCGGTCCGATCGTATACTGGACCACTGACCTACCGACACTGCCAGCTCGCGGGTGGAGTAGCCTGAGGCGAAACGTACCTCATTGATGATGTAATCTGCTCGGCAGTTCGGTCATTTGCCTGATCTGGATGCCTGTGTACGCCATTAATTTGTGTATGCTCTTACTTGGCGCGTTTCACGGTTCCCATCTGTTGGAACGGGTGGCGTAATTTAACTGTGACCAGCAGCTGTATGACAGCTTGATTTAGTGTGTCTGTGGGGGCGAGGAAGCGGTCCATATTTGAAGCCATGTGTCTACAGTTGGCACTGTAGTCCACATTAACCCCACGTTAAGTTTTGTTTCTGAAATGTAGGAGAAGGAGTGGAGGGCAGTGCTTGACGCCACATGGATTCCGCGGCCTCTCGCCCCAGCTACATTTGGCTAATCGAAAGCGTACCGGAAGTGTCGGCATATAGAAACGGTAGCCGGATGCTGCATTTTCACTCGTTTCACACCACGTTTGGAACTGCCACTCACACACTTGTTGACCATTGAGAAGGGCTTCTCGCCTGGCGGACAATGGTGACCCCTGCGCCGGAAGGGCGCGCCAGGTCACCAGACAAGGACCGAGTGCGCTTTCACCGTGGCTTTGCGACCCGCTTTCTTTGTGCCGACTGCCGCGGCCGTGCACGGCGCCCGTTGCGTCAGCGGCGGCGCGAGATGGCCGGCCGTGCCGCACCGGAAGCGCGCATGCAGGCGAACGTGGCCTCTCTCTGCCGGTCGCGACACGGGTCACGGTCGCCGCATCGCGCGGCCCGGTCGTGGCCGGGCGTGCACGAGGCGCGGCGGCCCACTTCCGCCGAGACGGCCGGCGTCGGCGCCGACCGGCCGCCATGACGCGTGCGGCAAGGTGCGGCCGTGACTTAGCCGCCGCTCCCGGCCGCACGCCTGTTGTCGGGCGATAAAAAATGGCGCTGATGTGCATTGCCATGGACGCGTTGCCGAGAGAATGTGTGGTGCATTATCCGGGTGTGGTGATCGCATGCGTACATACACGTGAGCGGGCTAAACAAACTGTGGCGGGTCTTAATGTAAGTCTGGGTGCGTGTGGCGGGTGGCGCAAACGTCACTGTCAGAACTGTGGTAATAATTCGTATAACACAAATAAGTATGTGGAGGCATCAACATGCGGCGGGATGAAGTATTGGAGGATGGGGTGCATGGACAGCATCTGTCATACAGCGCCCAATGCGGCAGGGTGAAGACATGAAACAAATGTAATATTTAGAATACGATCGTGAATTAATTCGGTGGTGGTGGTAAGTGACAAGAGAGAAGCTATATTTCAAGGAAGAGATTTGCAGCACGCTAATATTGGCCATAGGAGAAAATGTCAAGCGGATGTCGGAAGTCTTGTTCTTTTACTCAGTGCCTACTGGGCCTTGAGTGCGACGGCCACAGTCACAGCGGATTTGTGCGATTTCAAGGCCATTTCAGTCTCGGGGAACCTCGCGAGTAGTGGCAGAATGCTTTCTCATCCGCGTTGAATCGTAAAATATGCGGTGAACATGGCGTTGACGTCACTGACATCTACCGCTGGACTTCGTAGCCAATAACTGCCACCGTCACTGAAAATGAATGAAGGTCACAGAGTGATGGTTGGTGGTCTCTATGGAAGTTTTTAATATGCGAGTTGTACACACTGTAACATGCTGTGCGGGCTGCGGGTGAAATGTCGTTGGGTGTACGGCTCCCTTTGCATTACCTTATACCCCGGGTATTACCCCGTTAGCGCTGTCGTATATTACCCCCTGAAGTGATGTTTGGATCGGCTGGCACGGTCTGCGCGTCCTGACGGTGGCCGTGTGCCGGTGCCTCCCGCAGGCGACATGATGACGCTCCTGATCAAGCGCGACACGCTGTCAGAGGAGTGCTCGCAGTTCTACGTGGCCGAGGTGGCGCTGGCCATCGACTCCATCCACAAGCTGGGCTTCATACACAGGTGAGTCGCTGTCGCAGTCACGGGGCGCGGCCGTTATGGGTGTGATGTTGCTGCCAACTCACTCGGGTACGCCCAATGCAGACGGCTGCAGGAATGTAGAGCCGTGCAGGGGATCAGGCGAGCTTGGCCGAGCCGTGGCCTGCGACGGGTGACTTACTTGGGTAGGTGTTGAGATTGTGGGGATCCCAACCGCACGAACAAGCTCAGACTGATCAGTGTTTACCAAGAATAAGCGGTAGGGTTGGAAAATACCAGTTTTGAGGTTCGAATGTGTCATGGTGCTGTATGGTGCACCGCACATTAACGTATGGTGGTCATCAGTGTTGAACAGACCGTAAAGCTTCAACTTTTTTGGAAGTGTGTTGCTGTCTCACGGTGAACTGTATCATTGTATGTTTGTTTGCATATATTGTATGTAATAACCATGAAAAAATAAATTTATCTTGTGAATTTATATCAACCATTGGATTTCGTTCTTGCCTTTGAACTTAGCTTTCCCGTTACTTCATCGTCATATCCGCTATCAAATCGACTGAATTGCGGTTCCATGCGAGTTCGGCTGTAATGCATCACTCCCGACCCAGTTTCCACCTTCCGACCGGATTTTCACACAAGCCGCCGTGCGGGCCGGTGCCAGTGGCGGCCCGGTCGGCACGTGTCGCTCCGGGCCGGCGGTGTACGTGCGCCCAGTCTCGGCTGGGTCGACAGCCGAGTCGGTGTCGCCGCGGGGTCGCCGGGTCCACTGCACCGCACCGCCGTGTAGGTGGACGGGAAACTAAGCCGGCACTTTTCGATGGCTGCTTTGTTCAGAACCGGTCTGCGCGATAGGGTGTGAGCGGGCTTGTGTTGCCGTGTCGAGAGAGCGTGACTGGCCGGCGGGAGTGTGTGCCGCCGTCGGCACTGGGCCAGCGTTTGTGAACACGGCGCGCCCTGCCGACGCTGCCGCGCGCTGAGTGGGCTGGTGAGTCACTATCGAGCCGCCGGTAGGTGCCCGTGTGCTGACCGGCGGCGTCTGGTCGGCCACGGTGACCCCGGCAGGTGGGTGTTGACCTCCGAGATAGACAACGACGCTGAAGGCCCACAGTGACCCTGAAGATCCACGGTGGCTGCGAGGACCTGTGTTAGCCTCCGGAGACCCACAGCGACCCTGGTACTCACAGCGATCCTGGTACTCACAGCGATCCTCATCCCGTTAGCCCGGCAGCGATCCTTGGAAGACGATTGGTTATCCGTGGCGGCTGGTAGCGGTCCTTGGACCCACGGGAACTCCTAGGAATTCGGTGGCGTGGGATGCGGCACAGTGACTAGCCCTCGCCTCTATTGATCATTGGCCATAATGAACAGCAACAGCACAAGCGTCCGGCTCATCCTCGGGTGCCTGCATCGACCCTGATTACCCGATGAAAAACTGGCATGATGTCACGGTACATCCGGCTGCTCAGTGTTGAAGCGTCGCCAACACCTGCATAGGTCCGCTTCGGGTGAACCCGGAAGTCAAGCGGCTCGTAAGATTCGAACCCACTGGTCAGTGGTAACCTCTCGAACCATTGCAACGACGTGATTCTTCGCATTTACCGATACTAATCCGTAGTGACCCGTCTGACCTTCAGTAGCCGCTGCTGCCCCACACCCAGCCACCACCTGGCTCACAGTGGCCGGCAGCCTGTCAGGACTGGCGGTGGATTGACGCACGCGAGCCAGCAGTGACCCTTCAATAATCGGCGCCCGACTGGTTTGCAGGGACATCAAGCCGGACAACCTGCTGCTGGACGCGCGGGGGCACATCAAGCTGTCCGACTTCGGCCTGTGCACCGGCCTGAAGAAGTCCCACCGCACAGAGTTCTACCGCGATCTCAGTCAGGCCAAGCCGTCCGACTTCAGTGAGTATCGGCGCCGCACGCGCTGAGGAACGAATGCACATTCGCTATGCGACACGCACACGTTCACAATCAAACAATCGAATAGTCCGAGTTTGCGCACACCACGCAAGCACATAAACGTCCGGAAATGTGCATGCATACAAGCGTCGTCCGCACGGGAGTGAATTTCAGGCTGGCATGACCAAAGCCGATTGTAAGGTCCTTCGACTGCGCAGAGTTGCATGACGTTATTGCAGGCTGACGTTAAGTATTCTAGAACTGGTAGAACTGGCAGGGTGTAAGTCGTCTAGGGCTGGCAGGGTGCCCGGAAGCCTGGCACGGCAGCGGCCCCACGAGCTCTAATTGGTGCCGCACACGCACATGTGGGTGAACGCCCGCTCGCGCTATGCTGGTCCGTGCTGTGGCGGGTGTGACGGCGTTTGCATACGTCGTGGGCGATCGGCCGAGGGCTGTAAGCCGGCCGACTGCGACTGCGACGCCGTCACCGACAGCGGCCCAGGGTCGGCCCGCCGGCCACGTGCTGTCGCCCGTCCTGTGTGGCGGTTGCTGTCGCCCGTCCTGTGTGGCGTGGGAGGCGGTGTATAAATAGTGCCGCGCGCAGCCCGTCCAACCCGTCAGGGTGGCGGCCGGACGCGCCGTCCGCCCACCTGCCGCGCAGCGCCGGCGCCGGCCGTCCCGCCTACCTCCTGTACAGCGTACAGGTCAGGAGTCCAACAGGAGTCCAGCGGGCGGCACGTTGACAGTCGCAGCCTGCTGGAGGATTCACACGCTTCCCGGAACGCTTTTCCCCGATGCTCGCCTCACTCGCGCCCGACGAACGTTGTTCAGATATCGTCTTGTGTTGCGTCGGCTTATGCGTGATGAAGCGTACGCGTGGAGCTGACATTGGCGGATGCATCCCAAGGCTTTGTTGTGTAGTGGTGAGAAGTGATGTCATCCGGATCCTCCACGTGCCGGCTGATTCATCCAGATCCAACCCACTGTCAATGCTGTTTTGAGGGCGAGAGGGTGGTGAGCGAAATATGTGTGATGTCATCCTGGTTGTGTTCGTGGTGGTTGCCTCGATGGGGAGGAGATGAGAGTAGGGCGAGTGAGTGAGTGAGTGAGTGACCCGTCCAGACCAGTGAGTGAGTGAGTGAGTGAGTGAGTGACCCGTCCAGACCAGTGAGTGAGTGAGTGAGTGAGTGAGTGAGTGAGTGAGTGAGTGAGTGCCGTGCGTGAGTGAGTGAGTGAGTGAGTGAGTGAGTGAGTGAATGAATGAATGAGTGAGTGAGTGAGAGAAAGAGAAGAGAGAGAGAGAAAGAAAGAAAGAAAGAGGATGAGAGAGGAAGAGAGGAGGGTGCTGTCTGACAGGCAGATAGAGGTGTACGACTGTTGCTACTGATGGCCACCTTTTTATCGCGTGTCCTTTTTGGCGCCGGAGACAAATGGCGCCAGCCTTGTGCTCGGTCGGCGGTGTAATGGCCGGGTGACGTGCGGCCGCGCCGGCCATTACCCGACGCACTCGGGAGCCGTCAGCAGCGCAGCCATTACACACCGACGACGGGCCACGGTGTAGCTATTGCTCACCGAAAGCGGGACATGGTACAGCTAGTACACACTCCAGAATGTCGCGGCATATATATTGCACACTCGAGCAGGTCACGGCATAGATATTACACACACAGGGAGCATGGCACAGATATTACAACACCGAGGACTGGACATAGTGCAGACGTTACATACTGAATACATGAGCGACACAGCTATTAAATACCGAATGCGGGACCCGGCACAGCCACTACACACGCAAGAGGGTCACGGTGCAGATATTGCACATCCAGATGGTCTCGGCACAGCTGTCACACACCTAAGACGACCTTGGTACTCATTAAAGCTTAATGCCGAGTTAATAGAAGTTTACTTTGGTGCCCATGCTATCCATCATCCCCTGAAATCGAGACTCATATCCCTCCAAACATCGAGCCCTATGATACGTCGAGTAGGCAACATGCCGAAACCTCGTCTAAACACGTCTCTGCCGCCATCCACATAGCACAGATCACGACGCGCCCATTACTGGCGGCGGGTCGGACGTATCGGTTATTGCCAGCTGCAGGCGCCGCATGGCATCACGTGATCGCTGCGTCGGCGGTGGCGACAGACTGCTCCGCTAATGTCCACACAGATATAGAGCAACTGGCTGTCGGCGCAGCGGCAGTTGCCGGCGGCGGGCGGCGACGGTGTCCGGAACTTTACAGCAGAGTTGGCACCGAGTTCGGGTGCCAACCCGGGTCCGCCCGTCAAATGTATCGTACAGCCGGGGGACCGGGCGATAAATAGCGCCGCTCACGGCCACTGGGCGACCCAATGCAGCGGCCGCGAGGGTCGGAGATGCGAGCGACGGGGAAAACAGAGGGACACGAAGCAATCAGTGTCGGATCATCGAGACGGCCGGACGCCTGGAAACGAGCAGACAAACAGGCGGCCATGGCGGGAGGAGGTGCTCTCACCCGCCCACCCACACTTGATGCTATTCTGTTCTTTTCAATGATTCAGATCCTCCTGCTTCCTGTCGAGTTGTACGGCTCGACGCCGTCGAGGCGATGGTGGGGTAGATGTCACGGGGACGAAGTGGCGAGCGGACGTGCTGTGCCTAACTCAGGGTAGCGGGTTGGGCATTTATTGTTAACGATGCCGTCACGTGGCGTGGAGCGGCGGCTGCGTTTTCCGCTGCACACTGTGATAACTCGAGGGAAAAACTGGCCATAAATCATAGCGGACAAAGTATGCTAGTTACCGGGGCGATTTTGGTCTTAGTCAAAAGAGGTTAAAATTTGGATCATATCGGGAGGATTTATTGTCTTAAATATTGCCTAACCCAGGAATGTCAGAGGTTATACCTGCTAGAGGGAAAGGAACATTCCGCTCCACTCATTTTGCTTCCGCGAAATATTTCGGGAACCAATTGAGATAGATAGCTCAAATTGTGCACACACCTGTATGAGTATCTAGTGTACCTTGCATTAAAATATCGACATCCGGTCATCCATGATGACATGATGATGACGTCATAAGTGAAGTCCGTTGGCGCTTATATATTGGATGATTATATACTCGCATAACAAACGCTGACGAATGTGAGCGCTTAACAATAACAGCGCCTAACAAACGCTCACTAATGTGAGCGTTTGTTATGCTCTGTTATTGTTGAATCTATTCACTAATGCGAGCGTTTGCAAACGCTCACTAACGTGAGCGTTTGTTATGCGAGTATTCTGCAGTGTAAATGTGGCCTTATAATTGCTACGCAGAATAGATCCAAGATCTTGTCATAAGTGGCTGAAATTACGCCAAAATGCATCATTAAGATATGCACTCAGGTTGGCTCATTTCAGAGCTTCTGAGAGCCCCACGAATCTTGCGGGGCCGATTCGATGATGACCCCACCTGTCGCAACACGAAAGTTGCGTCTTTCATGCCCTCAGCACGAGCACTTTGCCCAGCAACCTCCACGAGCTGCAGAGAGCTGTGCTATTCAGTAACTCTTGAGGATGCCCGACGCTGAGAACGGGCACTGAGGTGATCGTAGATTCTAGTTGGTCGCCCTTGCGCTCTCTTCACGGTCTCGTCATCAAGACGGGTCTTGGCTTCATCATCACTCACGACGCGGTTACCACGCTTCAGGGACACGGAGAACACCTCATCTCCAGAAAAATTGGTCGCAAACTGACTTCTGAATCTGTTTCTGGGCTCGCAGGCACTTAACCCACTTTCCTTTTTAGTTCTTGGCGATAAGTCGGTCGCCTTTCTCGAGCCCACAATTGACGAGTCACTTCGGTGTCATCCCTAAGGGATTGTCTCCATGATCAACTGTTTGTTGTTCGTTTTACGACACGTCGACCGTTGAGTCATGTAGCGTCGCCAATCTCTCACACCGATTGGTCGCCTCGTGGACATGTGGCACTGATGTGATTTGTCTGTCTTTTGAAGTCTCGCATACTGCTGTTCGCATGAATCCTCTTAAATTGTCCATCTAAAATTGTTATGGGCGCTGTATGACCAACGCAGTCTATGCGCCCGAAAGCCCAAATAACAAACCAACCGATTGGTCGCGGGCGAAGAGTAGCGACAAGTGAGACTCGAACTCACAACCTTTCGATTGTGAGACGAGCAACTTACCCCTAGGCTACTCGTCCCAAGATGAACTGCAAACTATAATTAAACACATGAGCATAATAGTTACCACACACAGACGCTTTTGTACTGGTTAACAAGTCCACCAATTCCTCTGCTGACGCGCGCCTCCATGTTCACTGTACGCAAAATCCAACCACAACGACCCGAACCTTACAGGCAAAGAAAGTTTCCCTGCCGTGGGAGACGATGTGCGTGACCTATCTCGGTTCAGTCGCCTCGTCAATTAGGGAACTTTTTGGCATAGCAACCACCGGACCAGGTTACCCGGCCAAGACACCCCGCTAGCCGACGCGTCGCGGCGTCTGACTCGGGCTTCCCCGTGCCGCCCGGGCTGACCACAGCACCGCACCGCGGTCTGTCGGGATGCAATTGATCACTATCGGTGTTAGAACAGCTAGGTGCAGCTGAAACTTGTGGCACACATAGTGAAAGGATCGCTAATTTCATTGGGATTGGTCTCTGGCTGTGCGCTGCTGTGCGTTTTTTTTTTTAAAACCTTACTTGAACTTCGAGGTACTAAAAAGTTGAACGACTATTGCAGTTACTGATTGTTTGACAACAAATAGCATATTGTTAATTGGTGTACGCCTTTTTGAATTGCTTAACGCAGTGAGAATGTTCTCAGCTATCATTTCATATATCACTTGTCCAGGTTTTCAGAATGCAGCTTACCTTTATCAATCGTCGAACTGCGACAACATTTGTGCACGTGTGCGTCGTTTTTTCAACATGTAATGTTGTCCATGTCCATTGAAGTGAAATCTAGTGAAATTGAAGTCCAAGTCCATTGAAGTCCAGTGAAAATTTTCATAAAAACTGTGACTTCGTCTGCTTCAATCATTTGCCGATACAATGGCGCCAAAAATACGGCATAACAAATAGTCGAGAAATGCATTTATGGCCAGTTTTTCCCTTGAGATGTCACACTGTGCGCTGGTGTGACGCGTGACGGCAGTGCGGACGGTCCTGCCTGTCAGGGTGAAGGCTGTGTACTTCGGTGTCAGGGTGGCGGTAAGTGAAGGTGGGCGGATCAGGTTGTGCACAGCTCCCTCTGACGGCGGCGCGATGTCGTGACGCGCCACGGTCCACTTTCCACTGGAGCGTCCCGCGTGTTCCGTGACCCGTGCCCGCTGCTGTCGCGCGCTTCCTGACCCGTGCCCGCCAGCCGCTTCGTGGTGTGCTCCGTCGACGCGGCGGCAGGTCGTGACACTAGGCGCCGATCAACAGTCCGCAGCGGCACGGCTGTGGAGTCGACCGGCTCGGCGGCCACCCGAGCGCTGCTCAGAAGTCGACTGTGGGGCCTTGCCGAACAGCGGCGCCGTGTTGACTGTTGACTACTTCTGGCCGTCAGCCGACACCCGAGCACTGCTCCGGGGTCGGCTGCCGTACCTGGCAGAGCAGCGGCGCCGTGTCGACTGATGACCACTTCTGGGGTCGCCAGTTGACACCCGAGCACTGCTCCGGGGTTGGCTGACCGCCACTTCTGGGGCCGTCAGTCGACACCCGAGCAGTGCCCGGGGTTGGCTGATCGCCACTTCTGGGGCCGTCAGTCGGCACCCGAGCACTGCTCCGGGGTCGGCTGACCGCCACTTCTGGGGCCGTCAGTCGACACCCGAGCACTGCCCGGGGTTGGCTGACCGCCACTTCTGGGGTCGTCAGTCGGCACCCGAGCACTGCTCCGGAGTCGGCTGCCGTACCTGGCAGAACAGAGGCGCCGTGTCGACTGATGACCACTTCTGGGGTTGCCAGTCGGCACCCGCGCACTGCTCCGGGGTCGGCTGCCGTACCTGGCAGAACAGCGGCGCCGTATCGACTGATGACCACTTCTGGACGTCAGTCGACACCCGAACACTGCTCCTGGGTCGGCTGCCGTACCTGGGAGCCAACAGCGGCGCCATGTCGACTGGCCGCCACTTTTGGCTGGCCAGTGCTGCGGCGGCGCATCGGCCCAGCCAGTTGGTTGGTTGGCCTGTCGGATCGCCGCGTCGGGCGTGTTGACCTGTTGGCGCCGGCAAACGAGGCACATAATGAAGCTTCCTTATGAAGTGGCGTCTCTTGTTTGTAGGGGGTTGAATTTGCTTGCGTAAAATCAGCCACTTCATAGTGACTGGAAAACTTAGATCACCAAACTATGTTTTGGTGATTTTATTCAATCTGATCGGCAGTAGTAAATTAATTGCAAATATTTTATGACGAGGCTTCTGCGCCGGTCGGTGAAGACTCTCACGGCAAAGTTGATAATTTCATCAGTGAGCTTTCCTTGTATGTACCTGTGTTGGTGTGACCCATTCTGGTAAGCAATGAATCAGGTTTGTAAATACCACTCACTTTGTGTAATTTTGGTGTCATCTGCATAAGAGATGATGGATGAATGTGTAGAAAGGTAGCACGAAATGTTATTTGCGTCGAAATTGAACAAAATTGGCCCCAATTTGCTGCTGGGCGCTACATGACTGATGCAGTTGAGATGCCCTAAAGCCCAAGTACCCAACTAACTAGGTCCCAAATTGCTGCCCATAATTACCCCAGAAAGTGCTACGCCTCCGCTACTGCTCTGTATAGACTGTGTTTGTCTACGTTACAATGAGGCCTATGCATCGCACAGAGTAGTTTATGCCATCGGCCAGTTTCATTGCTTCGTGTATTATGCCACTATTACTATTGTTTAGTGTCAAGTGGAAAACTGACCAAGTGATATAGCCCGGATACGTTTACTAAAAATGCCCAACATCTGGGCGACGGAGTATTTTGGTCGCGTAAAAAATGTAGTATGTGCATCTTTATATCATTGTGTATGTTCCAGTCGTTGGTATGGGCGATGTATTGTGGCTGCAATCCAAGAAAGGTACTGAAAACATTACATTCATGTGTAGAACATTTGTATTGGATCAGCTTATTTTTCTTCGCTCCCGGTATTTGGTTTTGCTTACTGTATCGGTGTTCCCGTTGCTTGGCTGCAATGTTAGAAGCCAGTATAGAACTGGGGCGAGCTGAACCACAACGGATGAAGTATTTCTCCTTGTTCACTCGAGGCGCTCTCCAGCTTCTCTCTCACTTATAACAAGATTTCTTGAGAACATGACATGATTTCCCAAGGACATACGATGAGTTGTTTGCTTCGTTTGCTGATGATTATGAAAAGAGCGTTTCAACACGCTGGACGGACCGAGAGTGAAAACCATTATATTTAATGTTGCTGTTGTGTGCGTTGTCGCTGTTACCATGCCCGGTGTGTTTTTGTGTCGCCGCTGTATCTGGCATGTAATGGCCATTAGCCGAGTGTGGCGATAAGTTCCGGCTGGCCGGCCAAGTCGTGGCCGGCCCGGTGCGATAACAGATACGGCGGCCCGCAGCCGGCCGGCAAGGACCCACCCGTGGGCCGCCGCCCGCCCATTTCGACCGTGCCTTGTGGCCGAGCTGTGCGAAAACCGGCCGCTCGCGTCGGCCAGCTCGCGTCGGTCCGTCGCCGGCCCGTCGCCGGCCGCCTGCAGTCAGCCACACACGGGGCGGTACCGGTTCCGGCCGGCGCCGGAATCGGGGTCAGGCCCGGCTGCCCGCCGAGCTGTCTGGTGGCACACTGCCTGGGGGAGAGGCCGCGTGGCAGGCTGTCGGGCTGTCTGGGGATGGAGTCACGGAGGGAGAGGCCGCGTGGCAGGCTGTCTCGGCAGCCCCGCTGTCGAGTTATCTGGGGATGGAGTCAGATGGCTGTCTGGGGAAGGAGCCTGGTGTCGAGCTGTCTGAGGAAGGAGTCTGTTGTCAGACTGTCTGAGGAAGGAGCCTGGTGTCGAGCTGTCTGAGGAAAGAGCCTGGTGTCAGGCTGTGTGAGGAATGAGTCTGGTGTCGAGCTGTCTGAGGCAGGAGCCTGGTGTCAGACTGTCTGAGGAAGGAGCCTGGTGTCGAGCTGTCTGAGGAAGGTGTCTGGTGTCAGGCTGTCTGAGGAAGGAGTCTGGGGAAGGAGTCAGGCTGTCTGAGGAAGATGCCTAGTGTCAGGTTGTCTGAGGAAGGATTCAGGTGTCAGACCGTCTTACGAAGTAGCCTGGTGTCGGGCTGCTCTGTTGTCCAGTTATATCAGAAGAATCCGGTGTCAGGCTGTCTAAGCGAAAAGTCTGGTGTCGGGCCATCTGAGGAAGGAGCCAGGTTTCGGGCTGTATGAGGAAAGAGCCTGGTGTCGGGCTATTTTAGGAGCCCTGCTGTCGTGTTGTCTGAGGAAGAAGGAAGGAGGCAAATGTCCGACTGCCAGAGTCGTGCTTGCTGCCTTGGGACTGCTTGAGTAGCCCGGCAACAGCAGTGGTCCGATGGGTGTCACTTCGGCTGCAGAGACGCGGTGGCTAATTTGAAGAACGCACCTTTTTCGGGGAGGATAGATGGCGCGCTTGGGAGACGCCACACAGTATGAGAAGAGACGCGACTGAGTGGAGTTGTCTCTTCCAACTAAAAGAGACATGCCCCCCCCCCTGATGAGTGCACGCACCACATGAAGAGTAAGGCGCCCGATCGAACGTTGCCACGCCGCTCCTCTGCTCTCTCCACGGCAAACACTCGATCGCTGTGCGTGCTCTCGTGCTCTGCACGCTCTAGACGGCGGCAGCGGCGATGCCTTCAGGGTATCACGTGACGTCGAGTATTGACTCACGCGGCAAGGCGAGATCAAATATAGACGCGCGCCGTCACGCACAATATGAATGCCAGCCATATTGCTGGCACAGGCCGACAGGTTGAGCGGGCGATCGTCCTATCACAAGCTAGTGCCGGCATATAGGCGCCCTTGTGGGTGGTCTACTGGTTTGTTTGTGTGCATGTGTACGTGCGTGCGTCAGTGCGTGTACCTCTGCGTGTCTACGTCTCTGTGCCTCTGCGTACGTGTGTGTACGCAGATGTTAAAGATAAAGACCTAGCATTGCAATCGCTGTAAATATCTTGATCTGGGTTTGTTCTTGTGCCTAGTTTTACAATCGTGCTGTCCAGGCGCCAGATCTGATGTGGTCGAAGGGCCGTTAAGCCCGATGTTCCTAATCCGGCTGGCACGGCTCGCCTGCCGCTGTCCAGCGTGACCTTGTCTCCGCTCCACTGACCCCGCGTCTGCCCGACAGCGAGCAACCCGATGGACAGCAAGCGGCGAGCCGAGAGCTGGAAGAAGAACCGGCGCGCGCTGGCCTACTCGGCCGTCGGGACGCCCGACTACATCGCACCCGAGGTGTTCCTGCACACCGGCTACGGCTCCGCCTGCGACTGGTGGAGTCTGGGGGTCATCATGTACGAGATGCTCATTGGTGAGTCGCGCGTTCTCCCTGTCGCAGTTACGTGCTCCTCTGGCACGGCTCCGTGCTTCTCTGTCACAGTTCTTTACTTGTTTGGCACAGTGCCTTGCTTCTCTGTCACAGTTCCGTACTTCTCTGTCGCAGTTCCGTTCTTCTCTGGTGCAGTGCCGTGCTTCTGTCAAAGCTCCGTGATTCCATATCATAGTTCCGTGCTAGTCTGGCACAGTGCCGTGCTTCTCTGTCACAGCTCCGTGCTTTTCTATCACAGTTCCGTACTAGTCTGTCTCATGTATAATATATATATATATATATATATATATATATATATATATATATATATATATATATATATATGTGTGTGTGTTTATGTATGCATATCGTCAAGCCGCTATATTCCACTCCACACGCAGGTACCGTGGCGAATGTGTCACCTTAGGACATCGTCACACAGTGTTGATGTTGAGATTGGGTCACGAGAACATGCTTGTGATGTCATCGTTGGCTCCATACCTAGCTTAGGTGTCGCATGACAGGCTACAGCTGGCGTCCCGTAAAGTCAAACTGGTGTCATGTAGCCAACTGGTACCGTGTGTAATTAGTCGGTGGTGTTTAGTCAGCTGGTGCTGTGTATTCGGGTGATGCTGTATGATCAGCTGGTACCGTCGGCTGATGCTGTAGTCGGTTGGTGCTGTGTGTAGTCAGCTGGTGCTGTGTGTAGCCAACTGGTGATGTGTGGTCAACTGGTGCTGTGTGGCAGGCCGGTGCTGCGTTTTCAGCTGGTGCCGTGTTGTTAAGGTTTCCCATGTCGGCAGGTTACCCGCCATTCTCCAGTGAGTCGGCAGTAGAAACTTACAAGAAGGTGATGAACTGGAAGGATGCGCTGGTGTTCCCTCCGGAGACGCCAATATCAGAACAGGCGCGCAACACCATCATGATGTAAGTTATGAGGCTTAAAGGAAGATTAACATTTAATGTATGGAGTGGCAATTAAGTAATCATTAGTAATAATAATTAGGGTCAGGAATAGTTTCATTAAGTAATAATTAGGGACGGCGACCATTTGAATTTAAAAGGACCTTATGCTCAGCATGTTATGGGCGCTAAATGACCTTGTAGTCGGCGCGCCCTTGAGCCCAAATAATCAATCAATGCTCAGCATGTTGACGGAGTCAGGACCAAGTATTTGCGACCCGCCGGTGCGGTTTGTCTCCATCCAAGTATAATCATGATCATAATCATTACATAACGAATTACGAAGAATCTATCCCTGAGTCAAAGGTCAGCAGTGAAGGCCTTCAGCTCGCCGCTGCTATCCAATCATCATAGTTGGCTGCTTTTCCGTGGAAAGTACGTCCTTTGTCCGGTCGTCGCTCATTTCCGCCACATCGCACCGCATCGCCACCTGGATCCGTGCCGTTGGAAGGTTGACCAGCGGTCGGAGGTAGCTACCTCTATCGGAACACCAACTGGTTGAGACACGGCCAGCTGAAGCGTCAGTGATGCCGGCCGGCTGCGTGCCGGCTTGTCCGTGACGGCAGTGTGACGTTGCCGCCGACCGGAGCCTGTCGCCGTGTGAGCGGGCGGCGGACCGAGTCCTACCGTCGACGCCGACGGCCGACTGTGCACTGGCTAGCCATGAGAACACTCACTTGGCCAGCGTGCTGCCGCCTACCTGGACGGACGGAAAGCCACGCCCCCGGCTTGGACAACATATTTGAGCTGTAGACACTGACAGTGTCTGCTGTACAGCCGCCACGGCCAGAACGAAAACGTTGCGCGTCGCTCTATGCAGGCGTTGGCATGAATGCCGGATGTTTATGGTATATGCTGTATATTGTATTATGACATTATATGGTATATATGTGATTTTATGCCGGATGGCATACCAGCACAAGCATATCATGTGCGTGGCTGTTTGGTTATCCAAACATCAGACCGGGCCTTGCATGCCCGATGTAGTCGATGCGCCCCTAAACTCCAATAACCAACTGACCAACCAACAAACATCAGACCACGATGAAATTTTGTTCTTCACACGAGCTCAACACATCACCATGCAGCCTCCATTGTGGCGTCATGAGTTTGACGAGTCTCTGTGCTCGCCCCCTGTTGGTTGCACACGACCCAGAGCGCATCGTCTAGATACATTACGACGGGGAAGGTTTCCACCGTCGGCCTAAGCTCGAATCGACTGGACGCTGGTGTCCACTCTGGAGCCTAGGAAGGCGCCAGTGTCCACTCTGGTCGGAGTTCAGGACACCAGTGTCCACTCTGGCCGGAGCTCAGGACACCAGTGTCCACTCTGGCCGGAGCTCAGGACATCAGTGTCCACTCTGGTTGGAGTTCAGGACGCCATGTCTATTCTGGTCGGAGCTCAGGACACCAGTGTCCACTCTGGCCGGAGCTCAGGACGCCAGAGTCCACTCTGGCCGGAGCTCAGGGCGCCAGTGTCCACTCTGGTCGGAGTTCAGGACACCATGTCTATTCTGGTCGGAGCTCAGGACACCAGTGTCCTCTCTGGCCGGAGCTCAGGACACCAGTGTCCACTCTGGCCGGAGCTCAGGACGCCAGTGTCCACTCTGGTCGGAGTTCAGGACACCATGTCTATTCTGGTCGGAGCTCAGGACACCAGTGTCTTCTCTGGCCGGAGCTCAGGACACCAGTGTCCACTCTGGCCGGAGCTCAGGACGCCAGAGTCCACTCTGGCCGGAGCTCAGGACGCCAGAGTCCACTCTGGCCGGAGCTCAGGGCACCAGAGTCCACTCTGGCCGGAGCTCAGGGCACCAGTGTCCACTCTGGCCGGAGTTCAGGACACCAGTGTCCACTCTGGCCGGAGCTCAGGGCACCAGTGTCCACTCTGGCCGGAGCTCAGGGCACCAGTGTCCACTCTGGCCGGAGCTCAGGACGCCAGTGTCCACTCTGGTCGGAGTTCAGGACACCATGTCTATTCTGGTCGGAGCTCAGGACACCAGTGTCCTCTCTGGCCGGAGCTCAGGGCACCAGAGTCCACTCTGGCCGGAGCTCAGGGCACCAGAGTCCACTCTGGCCGGAGCTCAGGGCACCAGTGTCCACTCTGGCCGGAGTTCAGGACACCAGTGTCCACTCTGGTCGGAGCTCAGGACGCCAGTATCCACTCTGGCCGGAGTTCAGGACACCAGAGTCCACTCTGGCCGGAGTTCAGGACACCAGTGTCCACTCTGGTCGGAGCTCAGGACGCCAGTATCCACTCTTACCGGAGCTCAGGAGGACACCAGAGTCCACTCTGACTGAGCTCAGGCAGACGGCGGGAGCCTTCGCCACCTTTATGGACCCAGAAGAGGCGCTCTGGACCTACGCCACCCACGAGAAGAGCGCAGAGATGAGGCGAATTTCGGGGCGTCCCTGTGGAGACTGCATAGAGATTTGTTCTATTCGTGTGAAAAACGAAATGTGGTGTTCTGATGTTTGTATAGCCAGTCATGTGAGTAATGTGTTTTGTTGGTTTGACGTCCGTTCTGAATGTTTCATTTCCAGAGAAAACCCGAGTATAATCGGCGATATTGGCGAACCGTTCAAACGACCATGAGCAGTATGGGCGTTCTCAAATTGTTGGCATACTCAGGAGCTGTGGGTGTTCATGGTTCGCGCGTGTGGCGTGGTTTGGTTTATGTTTACCGTGTGCCTGATGCAGTGCTAGGGATGCGTGCAGCTCGAAGTGCATGGCCCATGCTGACGGTAGCATATTTCGACCCACTGGGCGCGTTATTAGTGTATTTGCGCGCGTCACACGCCCTGCCATTATCACGAGGGCGCGACCCCGTCAGAATTTGCTGGACAGTGCTGGCACACGATCCGAACGCCCACATGTGTGCGCCCATAATCGTTCTAACCAGCCGGGCTGTGGCTAGGGGTACCATTTGGTGGGACCTCCGTCCTCCAGAGGCCGACCCAGCGTCAGCTTTGTGATCGACTGGCGTGCGGGCTGCGGAGGTGGCCCTCGAGACCGGGCTGCGGAGGTGGCCCTCGAGACTGTTGGGCAGCGGTCGGATGTACACTTGTGGGTGGGTGGTCAGTAACACAGTGACCCGGGACCTCCGTAACGATAGCGTCCTCGTCACTCGACAGGTTCTGCAGCGAGGCGGACGTGCGGCTCGGAGCCAAGGGTCTGCCCGAGCTGCAGCCGGTCGAGTTCTTCAAGGGCGTCGACTGGGAGCACATTCGGGAGCGGCCGGCCGCCATCCAGGTGGACGTCAAGTCCATCGACGACACCTCCAACTTCGACGAGATCCCCGACGTCGAGCTGGCCATTCGTGAGTGTGGGGGCGAATCGGGCCGTCCAGGCTGACAGCTTAGCACGTCGTAAAAGGACAATGGTCTTCTTGGCGCGATTTCTGAGTGGTAACGTCCTTTATGTCCTGGAAGGGTGGAATATATGGCTCGTCGGGCCTACTGTAAGACGAAATAAACCACCACGGGATGAAAAGGAGACGTCAAGCTGATGTCGGATGGCAGTTTTATTTTCTCTTGCCGGCGCGGAACGACACGGGCCATGCAGGACAATGTGCCTGCTTATTGGGGACACAGCCCAAATTTATGATACTTGTGTAGATCGTCGGGTTTAGACTGATTTTGCTTAAGGTGTGTTGTCATGTGTTAAATATCATCCAGGAACATGTTTTGCCACATACTGATTTTAATTATCGTGGTAGCTGGTGTGTTCTGGTTACGCCGTGAATTCTCACATTGTTTGGCGAATGAGTATACTTTAGCGCGTATAAGTATGCAACTTGACCGGCGTCTGTCCTCCCTGCAGCGTCGGCGCCGCCGGAGAAGGAGGGCGAGCCCAGCAGCTGCAAGGACTGGGTGTTCATCAACTACACGTTCAAACGGTTCGAGGGCCTGACGCAGCGGGGCCTGTCGCGCTCCGCGCGCAAGTGACGGCTCGGTCGCGTTGTGCCGGCGCCCTCGTGTGCCATGCGGCCGTCGTGCCTGTGATAGTGCCGCCCCGGCGCGCCGCCTCCTGATCTCCCCCCCCCCTGTACAGTCGGCGCGCCGCCTGTACACCCTGTGATGTGTTGGCGCGATGTGCGCGCGAGACGGGGCGTGGCGCGCCGCCGTCGGCTCGCGGCCGCCCTCGATGTAACCACGCCCCACGCTGTTGTGAGCCCTAGTTGTTGCCCCGCCCGCGCGCACACGCATTGGTTTTGTGAGTGGTCTGTTGTTGGTGCACCTGTGAGCGGTCCGCCGCCGGTTCTGTGAATGGCCTGCCATTGTTTCTGTGAACTGTGTGTCCGCCGCCGGCTCCGTGAGCGGTGGTTCTCCGACCCGCGTGCGATTTGTCCCGCGCGGGTGGCTGCGCGAGCGATCCGCCGCGTCGGCGCTGCGCGCGATCGCCACGGGTTCGGCAGCCTGTCGCCGACGCGGCGAGCGGTGCGTCGTCACTGGCTGCGCGGGGGTTCCGAGCGACCGGCAGCTGGCCTGGCGGCTGACGCGCGCGACTCGCCGCCGGTCCTGTGAGTGCTGAGCGGGCCGTCGTGTGAACACTGTGATGTGTCGCGGCAGCCAGCCGGTGCTCCGCGTGCCAAACACAGCCGTCCACGAGCACTGCACGAGCTGCCCGCCTGACACCAGGGACGGACTCATATCGCCGTGTAGATCCAACTAGTCATCGTATGCTAAGAATGAATAATACAGAGATACTGGTTTGTACGGTCGTGCTCTATTGATCTGACATAAATTGTCTAAAACAGTACAAATGGACGGTAACATCATCGGCCATTCTCCAACGCGTTATACGGTCAGGCAAAGAAGATTCGGGGTTACTAAGTGCGGTTAGTTCACGCAACTAAGTTCACGGTGTTACTAAGCGCAGGACGTAGTGCGCCCCTCAGTGATGCCGGCATGCTCAACTCGCCACAATAATGATGCATTTCACTTCAGACATGCTTCGCTGCAGGAATACGATGGCAGTACCTTGGCTGTACACTCATGAGTATATCGAGTTTACAAGCTCATCACTTAAAAAAAAAAGGAAAAACTCAGGTAGTACTCGTCGCCGCTCGGATGTCAACACTGCCCGCCTTGGAGTGATGATACTATACGGGATCGCGTTGTCATATGGTCTACACGTCAAAGTCGTCCTCCGAGTCGGGACTGGCCGGCCGGCGAGACGCCTTCACAAAAGGCTGCTCCTCGTCCGAGCTAGAGTCGCCCTCGCGAGCCGGCGCCTCGGCGTCCGAGCCAGCCGCCTCGCTGTAGTCCACACGCTGCGAGCGCCGCCTCGCCGCCGGCCGAGTCGACGCTGCCGCGCTCGGCGCTGGCTCGGCATCGTTGTCTGAGCCAGCCGCCCTCGCCGCGGCCCGCCGTCGCTTCCCGACCTTCGCAGCAGCGCCGCCGCGCCGCCTGGCGGCCGGCCGCTGCACTGCAGGTTCACGTGCGGCCGGAGGCGGCGGCACCGGTGCGACCTCCCAGTCTGAGTCGGCCTCCGACTCGGAGCTCAGCGCCAGCCGTGCAAACGTCATGCCGGCGATGGATGCCTCCACCATGCGAGCCTCCTCCTCCTTGGTCGCCGCGGCCGGCACATCGTCCACCTTCGACTCGAGCTTCGGCGCCAGATTCGGCACCAGCTTCGGCACCATCATCGGCGCCATCATCGGCTCTACCTTGAGTCCCAACTGCCGCTCCATCGCCGCCTCCAGGGCGCCTTTCTGCGTCGGTTTTGACGCCGCCTTGGTCGTCTGGCTCGTCTGCTCGTTCGCCTCCTGCGGCTGCCGCCGTCTGCTGGCGGCGGCATTGCCCGGTCGCGCCTTCTTGGCGGGCGCCGGCGGCTGGAGCGGCGCGGCTCGCTTCTGAGCGGCCGGCTCGCTCTCAAAGCTATACTTGGCGGCGAGTCGCTGTCGGATGCGCAGTGCACGGATCAGCCGGCGCCAGTTATCCAGCACGCGCTTCTCGCGCCGCTCTCGCTGCCGCCGCTGTGTCTCGCGCTGGTCCTGTCGACGGTAGGGAACGTGGTTTTCTAGACTCGGGTTGGCTAGTAGGCACAGACCCAGGCTAGTCAGTGGTCACATACTCGGGCTGGCCAGTGGTCAAAGACCCTGGCTGGTTAACTGTCACGCACAGTAGCTGGTCACACAGATACTCGCCTATTCAGACGCGACACGACGACGGACATACGCCACGCACGAATACACCTGTCATGGCGGGTTGCGTTGTTGGATTGGATTGACGTTTAGGGGCGCGTGGACTGCAAAGGTAACTCTGCGCCCGGTAGGTTGCGTTGTTTAGTCAGACAGACGTGAAGACTGGGATCAGTCGTAAAGGGATACACGCAGCACGTACAGCGACGATGGATGGGCACAGACACATGGCGAGTATACAGGAGCGCCGATAGACCATAGGCGCAGGGCAGGGGTGGGAGTAATGGTAAACAAGATGTGAACACAGCAAGGCTGGGCTGGGCAGATACGCGGAGGGGCAATACGGCAAGACACTGGTTGGGCAGATGCGCGGGGGACGGGGAGGGGATAATGCAACTGAGCCAGTGGCTGCTGGTAATCCCGTGGCTTCCTGTGGCTCGCGATAGCCAGCTAGGCCTTGTCTGGGCCGGCGGTAGCTTGGTTCGACTGCGCTGCTTGTTTCTAACCGCGGCTACGTGAACTTGACATCAGAAAGTGGCAAAAACGACGACGGTCCGTGGCCCGTCCCGGTCGGTGCAGCGGCAGCCTATCAATAACTACCAGAGCGGGGCCAAGTCTCTTGCCTCCACAGGGCGGACCTGTGCCTATCACCGCCGGACAGACATGTCCGGCTGATGAAACAGTCCGCTAGCAGACATCACGTGACACCCCGAGCAAAGTCCTCGGAGGAAGGGGTGACCGACGCCGCCCGGCCGACTATTAACCCACTAGCTGAGGGCATCATCGATGCGGCGGAGCCGGATGCCGCGCGACGGGAGGGGGGGGTGATTCGGTAGCGTCGTGGCTTATCCGATCAGTCCACACACACACATAGCCACAGCCGTAATTTTGCTACTTCATCGGCTACTAAAGCTACGGAACTTAACTTTCTTACAAAACAGAATAACAACCAGGCAAGAAACACATTGCAAGACCCTGATTAATCATTCGAAAGCACAGCTGCCATACGATATTTCCGTTCACGGTCGTATTGCATATCGTGATGATACAGTAACGTCAGTCGTGTGAGCATCGTACTCCACTTTCGGCGACGCTGTGGCTAGCCGGCGCGGCTCTCTGTGCAGCGCTCCACCGCCACAGCCTCTCGCCGTGCAGAGCCACCCCCAGCTGCTGCGGCTGTACCGACTCACCTCCTCCCAGGCGGCCATCAGCGTGTCGGCGTACTCGGCGCAGACCACCGAGCCCTGGAACACGGGGTGCGAGCCGCCGCAGTGGAAGTCCCAGCCGACCATGGCCGGCGCGCAGTCGATGCCCAGCTTCTTGGCGACGCGACTCAGACCGTCCACTGCCGGCCACACCGGTCGTCAGTCACAGTCGGCCCAGTCGCCCCAGCCTCAGGTGTGGCTCGGCTCCCAGTCACATCACACTCCTCGGTGGGGTGCATTCCGAGGTCATAGCGCGGCGCGAAGCCACGGCACATCGCTGATCGCAGCGCAGTCTAAACTTGGCGCACAATGGTCAACAGTTCGGAACACGACTAACCGACACGGCTTCCAGACACACAGGCACCTGGGAACGAGTCGCATGTTTGAATTCCATTCACAAGGTAACAGTCTGCATCCGCGAACAGGGTTGGATTTGCGCTTTGCAATCCAGGATGTGGAGAGGAAAGTTGTTGGGTAGCCGAACATGAAGGATGTTCTCCTTCAAACCCGTGGCATCAGAACCTCAGTTTCCACTTTCCATTCAATCTTGAGCACCATGCCAGAGCAGTTCGTTGTCAAATAGCACCACGAAACCTCAGAATGGGACAAATGAGAAGTTTGTTTATACTTAAATATTGTTAAATATTGGAGATAATAATGTTCTGGGTGGCAAAACAGAAACAACCTATTTTCCAACCCTATCCACAACAAACAGCTCGCCGAGCAGTTGGCAGCTAGGTCACCGAGCAGTAGACAAATAGGGTAGTTTCACCAGATTGCTCCGCCTCCTCCCTCTCACTACCGACAAAGCATTGGCCAGAGCGCAAGCCATGTGCAACATCACCTCACAGAGCATTCCAAAATGTTTCCGGATACCCGAGTCCTCGATTTGAGCACAGTATCTTGAGTGCACAACATACTCACTGACTTCAATGCAGAATCACACACAAGTGCAGTATCTCAAACTTCCGTCGCATTCTTGGGCGCCAATGTGGACTGGCGGGCGGCACCAACAGCGCCAATACTCGCGGATCACTCTGCAGGTGGACGGTGCCCCCAGACAGCACCAGCAGCCCCAATACCCGCGGATCACCCTGCAGGTGGAGGGTGCCCCCAGACAGCACCAGCAGCCCCAATACCCGCGGATCACCCTGCAGGTGGACGGTGCCCCCAGACAGCACCAGCAGCCCCAATACCCGCGGCTCACCCTGCAGGTGGACGGTGCCCCCAGACAGCACCAGCAGCCCCAATACCCGCCCGTCACCCTGCAGGTGGACGGTGCCCCCAGACAGCACCAGCAGCCCCAATACCCGCGGCTCACTCTGCAGGTGGACGGTACCACCGGACACCATGGACGGCTGTCGGATGGCACCAGCAGCGCCAGTATCCGCGGCTCACCCTACAGGTGGACGCTGCCCCCAGACAGCACCAGCAGCCCCAATACCCGCGGCTCACCCTGCAGGTGGACGGTGCCGCCGGGCAGCATGGACGGCTTGAACAGCTCGACGTTGCCGTAGTTGTTGCGCGGCACGACACCGTCGCGCGCGGTGGGCGGCACGTACTCGGCGGTCTGCCAGCGGCCGAACACCTCCAGCGGCTGGTCGGTGATCATCTTCTGCAACGTCTGCACCGCCAGCGAAGCCTCATCACTACCAGAGCGGGGCCGAGTCTCTTGCCTCCACAGGACGGACCCGTACTATCACTTACGGACCACCATGTTTATCCTGTTGGAAACACGGTCTTGTCCTGGATGTTCGTCATCCAGAATATCAGTGTCTCCCGGAAAATTATCCACTCCCTTTTTTGACAAAAAAAAAAGACAATGCAAAAGTTCGACAATTATTGCACACTCATTGTTGTTAAATAAACATGCCAGACATTTAAATAGAAGTACAAATAAAGCTTTGAATGTCAGAAGGAGAAAAAAGTAGTATTATCTCTAAATTGGAATACCCAACATTTCCATCTCCAAATATATAATTATAACACAATTTCAACCATAGCATCACGTCAGGGAGCAACAACTGTTACCAACAATGCAGACTATTACAATCAGTGTTCGTTGGTTGGTTGACAAAGAAAGCGGGCACCATTTTACGGGTCAATCTGATAATTATCTACTCGGCATATCCGTTTCGCCTGCAAACTTCCTGGAGAAGTGCACATTGCGCAATGAAAGCTAAAAAGGAACTCAAGGACAAAAACAACACTAAACAGATCCTGAGAAGTTTTATCACCCACGTCGCTCGGTACCTAAAAGAAAACCCGTTCACGGATTCTACGCCGAAATGCAGTACGGCGGTATTTGTATAAAGTATTACACCTGAACCGTACCACATTTCATGGAAACCGATTCAAGTGGACATAACTCTGACCGAAGGTCAACACATATTCCATCGGGTGGTTGATGTGCATGTAATTGGAATTCCAGGCCACACACCTGATGTCTTATTTACCCGAAAAACGATGCGCACTTCGTAATTCGTTACGATCACGGAATATGTCCTAGCACTGCAGGGAAGATAGGGTTGAGGAGGCAGTGTAAACTAATTCACCATGTGGCCTGGAAATGCACAGTTAATAGAGTCGTGGTATTTCATCCTCGTTTTCGGTTTTTACCATTTTGCCACATGATGTATGCGCAGTCATGCACACAACTGCTTAATAATGTAAAATGCATGTGACTGAAGCGAAAGGGATTCCGCTTTTTAATCCTTATGTGGCAAACCTTTATTTTCTTCCAACCATTCACTATTCCCAAGCAACTTCTTTCTTCATCCACACAGTTAATGGTGAAGTAATTTTAGGACACTGCCTCACAGTGTCCTAAAGTTGCTTCACCATTAACTGTGTGGATGAAGGAAGAAGTTGCTTGGGAACAGTGAAAGATTGGAAGAAAATAAAGGATCACCACTTAAGGATTAAAAAAGTGGAATGCCTTTCATTTTAGTCAGATGCATTTTACGGTATTTAGCAGTCATGTGCATGATGACTGCACATACATCATGTGGCAAACTGATAACAACCTAAGACAAGGATTAAATAGTACAATTCCATTAACTGTGAATTTTCAGGTTGCATGGTCAATTATTTTACATTGCTGTGAGGAGGTATCATAGAACCCTCCTTTTGGCAATTCTAATTACATTGGCGTGGTACAAAAATGTGCTCGCATGTTTAAAAATGGATCGTCTATGACACAATTCGGTGATATATGTACCCACTAAACAATGCGTTGGTGATAATTATTGTTAATCAACAATAAGCACAAATACCCAGCAATTTGTTGACGCTGAGTGCTGCTTCAGAACTAGAGTACAAATATCGATCATGTCGCATGGCCACTAAGAATTTGATAGAGGTGCTCTACTATGCTCGTCATTTGGTGTGGCGGCCGATGTGGGATAAGGGTGTCTTCGTGTTTTTATATTCGAAAATAATTAACACTTGGCATGGCGTCGGATATCCATGACCACATTCCTGTGACATGTCAGACTTTGACTGATGCTGCCAAAACCCACTGGAAAGTATTTGATAAGCCCTAAATACACGTACCATCACATCTGACATCCTCCAGTCAAAGGCAGATGCCATTCTGCAGGAAACAACACAAGCGCCTTCAGCTGCTTCGGTGTATGTTGAACGCATAGCAAGCATTAGCGGCCAGACAGGAGAATTGACATACACCTTCGGAAAACAAAATTTTCACAAATCTTCGCTGCTACAATGCTGTGCTATCGCTTGCCAACGTCATGCCTGCTGTAAGCCAAACAGGAATGATATTTTGTATGCATTTAAAGTAGACGAACTCTAAGCATGACTAATAATGCACCAGATCATAAATTTGATATCTGACAGAAGCGGACTATTTGCCATCAAGCACTAGTTTATTTGTTTTTAATTGGTGAAGGTTTTTCAGCCTGCTTCTCATACGCGATCCACCAAACTGGTGGTCTGGATCTGCCACTGGCAATTAATACCAATCTTGTTGATTTTGGGTTACAGTCAGTCTTCCAGGTCCAGTCAGAGGTCAAAATTGGCACCTTGCTGGATTGTTCTGAACTTGAACACAAATGAATAAATCGCTATCATTGTACCTTGCCAGATTATTCGTAAGTTGGTTCGTTATTTGAATTTAGGGACGCATCGTTGTTCGTAATTTGAATGCCAATGGATTCCGAGGTTATGGAAGGTCAATACAGCAAAGATGCTGTTTTGGAGGTGAAACACAACAATATGATTATCACAAGGGACATTTGTCGGCGCTTCGACCATGATATGGTTACTTAGCACTCATAACAGAACAAACGATTAGCTACTAAGAACCATGTTGCAGTAATATGGCTGGGTGAGACGTTGCCACTGCCCAGACATGTTATTGAAAATTCAACTTATGCAACGAACTGACACACTTTGCCTAGGGAGTCCGAGCCGTCACCAAAAAGGCTGGAGCACGTCTTGTTAGTTCCACAGCATTGAGCCCTTTCTCCTGTTCATAGAAGCGACAGGCGAGAATATGACTCGCTGTGATTGAAGAACTACATCATGGACACACCTGGTTTGACCTCATTTCTGAGGTGTCAGCATGTGACGTACGGGTGTCCTATTCGTAGCCCTTTTAAGGCAGCCTTCTCAGCTCGTGCCTTCCTAGAAGAAGACAACCGACATCCAATACGTAGTTTGATTGCCAGAAGCTCCAACGGCGCCCGCTGCCCGCCACCACTCACCCGGTCCCACTTTGGTCGCGCCTTGACGATCTTGTACGGCTGCTGGTCGGGGCGCACCACGCGCGCCTGCTTGAGCCACGTCTCGCGCGAGTGCGTCGTGTGCACGCAATGGCGCGAGTAGACGGGCACACGCTGCGAGCCCTTGCCCACATAGCCCAACGGCACAGCCGACGGTGGAAAGATGACCTCGAACTTCAGCAGGTGCCGCTCAAGCGCGTACAGCGGGTGATCCTTGTACCTGCAGGTCGAGCAGAGGGAGCAGGGCGAGGTCAATGCTGCAAAACAAAGGCATACAATGCCGTAAATATCGCAGGCGCTTCTCAGGCAGCGTATAGAATAGCAATAGCATGGCATTACATACTTTCATTGTATATGTGTGGGTGTATGCATATATATCTTCTTCCGGCTTCCTCTCCGTACCCGGCAGGCCTTCGCCACGTACCCGGCAGACTTTCGCCACGTACCCGGCAATAGACTGCGGCATGGGTCTCGCCAGCAGGTCCCTCTCCAGATCCTCATCCTCCTCTTTGTCTCTGCGCGAGGTACCCGCCTTCCAGTCGCCGATGGCGTCCTCCCACCACTCGGGCTCCACGCGCAGTTTTCGGGTGGTGATGTGCCAGTTGGGGTCGTAGCGGGCGGTGAGGTCCTTGAGATGCCCGCTGTTGTCACAGCCCACCACGTACGTCAGAGGGCTGGTGGCGCTCTTCTGCAGCAGAAACGCCTCTGTTACGTGAGGTACAGCACAGCTTCTGCCCCCGCCCCCGCGTGGTCCAGCACACATGGCCGATGCAAGCTAGAGCTTAAACGACGGACGAAATTTGATATTCAAGTTTTGGTGCAAGGGGTTCAGTGTCAGTTCAAGTTTATGGAACATGAAAATCTAAGTGACAAAAAAAAGTGGAGCTTGGTTAATTAAAAGGTTAAACAAAATACAATGGGAGATGCAGCTGTTTTCTATCATGCATCCAGTGATAAAATAATTTAGCATGCATCCCTCATGTCATCATCAATCTATGTTCGCTAGCCAGAAAAACATGTGATGGAGGATAACCACATGACTTAAAATGCAGAAATTAATCTGGTGTTGCTTGACTGAAGCAAGCATTACACCACATGACAACCACAATAAGACGCATGGAGAAATGCAAGCGTCCTGCAAGCATACCAGCGTGGCCGGGGTTGACTGCAGTCAGCTAGTGCCTTCACTGACCCGTATCAGTGCCGTGCAGTGTACTCCGCCGCCGGTCACGTTGACACTGATCCAGCGCAGCTCCTCCTCCACGTACACCTCGGCCCAGTGGTCGGCGGTGGTGCCGGCTGGTCGGCCGCCGCCGGCCCCACCGGAGTCGCCCGGCTCGTCCCGCACGCGCCGGCCGGCCCGTGTCGGTGTCGGCGTCGGCTCGAACTCGTCAGACGAGCTGGACGCCGGTGTCGAGCGGTGTCGGTTGGCTTCACGGCGCGGCGCCCGCCGGCGGTCTCGGTCGGCATCGGCCGCCTCGGCGACAGACGCGCGCCGCGACACCTTCGCCGACGCGCTCTTTCCGCCAGCCTTCCGCGACTTCTGACTGGTCTTCTCCGTCTTCACTTCTCTCTTCACTACCACCTTAGACTCCCGCATTGCCGCGGGCGTGGCCTTCTGCGCGGCCGACGGCTTGTGCTTCGGAGCTGCCGCCGCGTCGGTGCCGACGCCGGGCGGCCTCAGCGGCACTGGCTGCAGCGACAGCATCAAGCGACAGTCGACGCCGACCGCCCGCATGATCAGCACGAACAGGCAGACACGCTCCAGCGAGCTGCGGGCCTTCTTCAGGCGCAGGCTACTCTCCAGATGGCGGAACACGTCCTCGGACTGCGCGCGCCCACCCGCGGCTTCGTCAAGCGGCACCTTGTCCCTGAACCACTTGAGGAACTTTTCCACGTAGGAGAGCGACACCCGCTTGGGCGGGTAAGAGTAGGCAGACGGCAGCATCGACATGGCGCAGGCCAGCATCGACTCGGAGTTGAGCAGCGAGTTGAGCTGCAGCGCGCGCGACAGGAGACACAGCAGGTGAGCCTTGTGCACGAGCACCTGCGTCTGGCGGCGCGCGGCGTTCATCTCCCGCCGCAGGTACGCCTCCATGTCGAAGCCCTTCTTCTTTTTCTTCTTGAGCAGGGCCCCGTCGGCCGGCAGTGTTACCTCGACGAAGCCCTTGGTGGCGAGATCGGAGCAGTGCGCCTCGACGGCCTCCCAGTCCGAGTCCTCCGACGCCGAGACGTGGCCGTCGGCGTCGCCCTCGCCCAGTCTCAGCAGCGCGGCGATGTTTCCGCCTGGTGTCGACGGCTGCTCGCTCGCCGACGGCCGCTTCTTGCCGGGTTTGCCAGGTTTCCCGGCAGACCGCGTGCTCCCCTTCGCCGACTGACGTGGCTTGTCTGTTTGCTCGTGTTTGCCACCTGACAGAGACTGGTGGTGTCTCTCACCGGAGTGATGCTGCTCGCTCTTTCTGTGTTTTTCACCGACAGCATTCCCTGGGGTGGAGCATTTCAGAGTATTTTTGCCGGCCATTCCAGATTTTGTACCAGCAGCTCCTGTGCTCACCTTCTCATGTTGCTTGTCAGAAGAAACGCGTGGCTTTCTAGATTTTCTTTGCTTTGTGCAAGTTTCAACATTTCTTGAATGAGAGTCTTCCAAATCACTGTGAGCTGTCTTACATCTAAATTGCTTTCTTTTTATGCCTTCCATATGCTTTGCATTGTGTTGCATATTTAATTTGCTGACCTTAGCAACCGTTTTGCTTGTAGCTGAGCTTGTAGGTGATTGTATAATGGGGCGTTCCCTCATCAACCTTGCAAGCTTCCTTGCAGGACTTAGTTGACTGCATGATGGTGTACTTTCAGTCCTTGGATGAGACATTCCTTCAATTGAAGGAATGCTTTGTGACGATTTTGACCTCTTCCTCGGATTGCGCTTTATTTTCGTCAGGGAGGCTGCGCCTACCTCATGCTCCGAAATTACTTTTGACATGCTTGAATGGTCCGTTGATTTCTTCATTGCCGAGTTCAATCAATGATAAAATGAACCATGCCAATCGCCTGGAATAAAAATATGCATGTTGGAAGTACCATGGCCATAGGCATGTGAGACTGATTAGTTTTGCATCTTACAGCCGAGCAGTCTGACAAGTACGGTTCATTTGACGAGGTGTGGTCTGTATGGTGCGATTGGCGGTTATTGTGCTGATTGTGGTGTCTGCTGTGTGGCGGGTCGCGCGTTTTTCCGCGGGGCTGCAGACGCCTGTTAGATGTGGTCGCTGACCGGCCGGCAAGAGAACAATGGAAAAAACAGTGGGCTGCTGTCAATAACAATTGAAAAACAGTGGGGTTGCCCACATACGCTCTAGTAATGCAATGGTTGGAGCATGTATTATTCACACCAATGAAGAGAACATAGCAGCGACATTGGCCAACAACCACCATGACTGTCTGCTGACGAACAAAATAGCAGTCATTAGACAATGGGAACACATAGTTAATATCTATTTTTGTTACATTATAAGACAATGTAGAATGAACTATCAGGATATTCTCTTCTCCTCGCTAGTCATTTATCCAGAGCAGATCACACCCCACGACAACTTATCAGAAAATGAAGCTCCCAATATTTGCAATCTACTGATAGTTTACAAGCAAGCAAAACCGCGATGGTCTGTCATACAACTACAGCGGTCGTAAGGGCAGACAGGATCACTCGTTTTTTGTCGAAGTTCGCGGCACCAAGTCCCTCTTGGTAACCTGATGGTCGGCTGTCCAACAGCACGTCTACTCCAGACGTCCATCCAAGCCGTCTGCCATGACCAACCGCGCACCACGCGAAATCAAACAGGGTGGAACCTTGTTGCAATCTTGAGGTCTTTTTGTGTTCCAGACATGCCAGTCTGTATGGCCACTACCCTCCCCACAAGCAAAGGAAATTAGCACAATTATAACACCACCAGTACCCAGATAATCCTGAGGTTCACATGAACATACAGTATTGTAAGTGCACAAATTAAGTCTGCCCTGGTCACAGGTTTTGCAAGGAGGATGGAGTTATCCAAATTGTATTTAAATGATTAAAATTCAATTAACAATCTTTGCATGCAAAGAATAAGTACCAATCTTAAATCTTCAACATATAATTATAATTCAATCTGCAATCATTTTTGCACTCTTATCAAGATGCCTACTTTAAACATAATCATGTCATGCAGTCATGAAGATTGAGAAAGAAAGTGGAGCAAGCAGACATCCTAAATATTGAGGGCAACTGCTTCATTCATGAGTACACTGATCAAAATTTAGTAACTATTTTCACCAAGCAATGGCTCGAAAGTTATCCATTACATGCTTTTGGCTATCTTCATGCAATGAGATAATTGTTTTAAAAAATATGACTACCAAACTTCTTGTGCATAATGCCTATGTGCAAGGCATAATACTTACCTATTATAACTAAATGAGATGTTTTTAATAAAAGATGGAGTACTTGGCAAGGTGGTTGTGGTCATATTCATTGATGCCCAAAATGTACACCTACATCAGCAATGCACTTCCTGCATGTTTCTGGTGCCTTACACATATTTACTTGCAAAATACAGATGTATCATAAATGAACAATTTCTTACATTTTTCCTCATGACCAGCTGCTTTCATGGAAGTAAAATCTTCAGATGAACTCAAGCAAATGATGAATTGAAGGAAATTATTTCAGGTTTTCCAGTTTTCCTGGCCCAGGCTATGGTCTTGGTATCTTCACAGTGGTGTCCCTATGTCTTACTTTATTTATTCTTCCACAACTCCCCAAAGTTAAAGACAGCATGGGCCGGTCTAGCCTCTTTGATTTTGCTTTATAGAGGAAAAGTGTAAGTTATCTTGTGAACAACATTGAAAATCACCATCTTAGTTGCATGCACTATACCAACACACACTTAATTCACCACCAGCAAGTCCTGAAATATCTTGTGGACATCATAATTCTGCTATAGGTATTAGGTGATAGGTTTGTGTAATTCCATATTGTGTTGTGGGACCAAGCATTAGCCATCATGACACACATAGGTAGGTAGTACTGCAAACTTCCACCATTTAGCAGCAGTAACCTTCACTTGTATCTGGTGAAGTGTGCTGCATGAAGTCTTCAGTGTTTGAAACCCACCACCCCCTTCCCCCTACCTAGGTGGCATAAATGTGCACAAATCAAGTACATCCCAAACAAATTTATGATGATGATGGTGATGATGTGGTTAGATTTGCAACCTTCCAGATTCCTTTGTTTGCAAGAGCATAACTTAATGGTATTATTGCAGTTGATGGTAACCATGATATAAATTTTACACACATTTAACCCAAAAAAGCAAATCAGTGCATTATACTTGGTTTGTCTAGGTCGGTTTAGGTTTCCTAAGTTTAAATTTGTTCCAAGAAAAAATCAAACATTATGAAATTGAATTTTTTTAAATGGCATTTCATGTTGTTAGGTCAGGTTTGCTTAGGTTTCCATTTGGACAATTTTAAGAAAATAAGATGCTTGATATATTTTTATTTTTTATCCAAAGGATGTTAGGCTAGGTTAGATTATGCTATGCTGCACTTTCCAAATAAAAAACATTTCCCTTTAGTTAGTTATTAAGGTTTTAAGGCACAAACTGCAGTGGCTATAGTGCCCATAACATTTCTATTTATGCTACTACCTAACTAACTCAAAGCACATATTTTAGTGCTATTTTACGCACGGCCTGGAAAGTAAGAATTTGCACAGAAGATGGGTGGTCGGTATAATCTTAGTCACATCCATAAACATTGCATTGGGAGGATAAATTTCGAGGATTCATAAAACACCTAAAAGCACAAATTTACCATAGGTGCACATATAATTTTCGACCAGGTCTCGTACGTGCGAGGCGGGGGCACCGGTGTGGCCGGCGCAACGATTGGTGCGTGGATGTCCACGATAATGGACGGGCAATTCACGCACGACTGCAGAATCAGAAGAAAATCTTCGCACATGCCTCGGAAGATCAAAATAAAACAAAACAAAAATAAACAGCGCACCGCATTTGACTCAGTGGACAGCTCCCATATTTGCTTCCCGCCAAAAAAGCTCCCTGCTGCCAAATTTTTAACGGGAAGTGAGGGACTGGGTACTAAAACTAAAGCGGGTCCTGGAGGCTGTTCGTTAAGGACTGTTAAGCGTGCCGTGTCCTATGTACACTTTTGCATTGAGCCGGTGTGAAAATGTGCTTAGGTAGAAGAGGTGCTTTCCTGAAGCTCATAATTTTCTAACCTCATTTTTTTGTCTCGTATTTGGTGCGTGTATTTTATATTCTTTAGCGCGAATATTTTTTCCTCTTGGTGCGTTTGTTGATTTTTTTCCGCGGTTGGTGTCTCGTCCAGGTGTTTGCGGCCGGTACAATCTAATACAATATTTACTTATGTGAGGATGGAGAGTATGAGTATATTAACCAACGGCTGTACACCTATGTCAACGAGAGAAATATGAGAGATACAGAAAGCAAAGCAGGGAGAGTAGAAAGTGGAGAGTTCGGCACTCCGAGAGGGAGCTTAGAAGTGGGGATCTTCGAATTCGTAATATCCGCCGTGGACGTCAAGAGGGCAGGGGCTACTTACAGCGGATACTAAGGGGGGACCATGGCATGCGTACCACCACCCATGGGCGTTCTCTTATATACCTTTGAGGGACAGGTAGCCCCTCAATGTTGGCTCACTATTATTCCAACTTCTAACGAGACCCTGTGGAGCGTGTCCCCAATCCATTTGGGCCTAAGCATTGCCTTTACGTACTCCCCCCAACAATTTTCAGAAACCAACCTGTGTCTCCACCTCTATCGGAAGGGGGCGCCCGTCTGGGAATGATCGAATCCCTCCCCCGCACAAACGCGCCCCTCGGATGGGGAAGTGGCGCCCCTCTGGCTATGTGCACCCATGCCTGAATCCACGGCCACCCAGCAATCACCTGGATCCGTCCCTGAGGAAGGCGCAGCGGGGGAAGTTATCACTCCCTTCCTCGAAGAACGTTGTGGCCTAAATCCATGGAGTGATGTTTGGGGTGAGAAATAGCAAAAATCCTGGCCAATACTCGACTTGCCACTCAACCTTCCACTTCCCCCATAAATCCGGTTGGTCGGGAGACACCACGGCCTACCGCTAAGGATGTTGGGGGGGGGGGGGGTGCATCGGCGGGCGCCCAATAGACCTGGACGGAGGGGAGGAGAAAAACTCCTTTCGCAATTGCACATTAGTTCAAACAAAAACCGTCTCAAATTTCGGCCTTCGCCAACTTCTGCCCAGGTGTAAGGAGTAATTGTAGTGGTTGATTGATGATTTGGGCTTAAGGGCGCATGGACTACTAAGGTCATTTTGCTAATTGTAGTGGTGACCAACGACAAATTCAGAAGCCTGGTTTGGGACCGGTATGGGGGGCAGTGGACAAAAGTTCCGGAAAAGTCTTCAGATTTCAACAGCAACATCCAGCTGTAGCATCCGTAACGTGTCTGCTTCAGACAGTGTTTATCTCATATAATGTTATTAAAGCGTCTAAGACATGAAAACGAGAAATACTATTTTAGCGGTCTCTTGGCGGTGGGACATGTCCCCCTTAAATCAACCAGCGACTACTGATTTGTTGGCGTGTCCAATTTCATACATACTAGCCTGGATGCTGTACATAATTTTCATCGGAATGTAGCAAAACTACATATAACTTATTTTTCCGGTGGAGGGGGGTGTTTGCCTCAGTGCTCTGGATTTATTTCGTAGAGTGTAGGCTGGAAGGCGAAGATATCGAAACCCTTAATGACATGACTGAAACAATTTCCCAATATAACAAGAAAAGGCAAGCGCAAGAGGGTATTGACAGATGAACACCACATGTCCTAACAAGATTGCAGTGGAACGGATGCGAAGGAACAGTTGCTATTTAAATGTCGTGAAGCTTCATGGAAGTCGATTCAGGAAGTCAAAACCCTAGCCGCAGGTCAGAGAAAGTTCTTGATAATTGTCGTTTTTCACGAAAATGTCGGGATTCAAGGACACTGGTTGGACCTCGGAAAATCCCAATGTTTTGATGAGATTATACACATAACACTTGTTGGTGTTAGTCTCGGTGAAGGGGATGGTGACCAATAGCATGTATGCCACACAACGTTCAAAAAAGCAATATTACATTGTAGTCGCTGAATGGACAAGTGACTTACTACCAGTGTCAGCCGGACGCGGCAACATAATATCAGTGACAGCGCCCTTCATCCACAAGTGGATCGGTGAATCATATCCATTAGAATAACATGAACATGCAGCTGGCTAGGTTCCCTGTATTGAACATTCGATGGGTATTGATTTGCGCTTGCAGCATCCAAGTGACGAAGCGTGGTGGATAACCTTAAGACATGTTCATTTAGACACATTAAACATGCCGAATGTTTACTTTAATGACGGTAAAACATTGGTCAATGGCTCAACAATGCATTTCTTCTTCTTTGCCCGATTGTCCTTGAATTTCTTCTTTCGCTTTGCCTCCTTCTTCAGCCTGATCTCTTTCAACTTCTCAGAGTTCTTCTCGGCACTCACGTCATCAACTTCAAACTTTATTATCTTGTTCTGCGGTAGTTGGTTATTGAAGGACACCACATGCGCCGGCATGGTCACCTTGTTGTTTGAAGTGACCGATGGAGCTATTGTCTTCCTCAGACTCTGAGCGATGTCTCGCTTCTGGCGCTTTGCGTCATCCCAACGCTCCTTCTTTTTCTTCTTTTTCTTGATTGACGACCTGGATTCGGCCACGGCGTCGCCAGAGAACACGTTGAGCGGCGCCAGTTTGGCTGGCGGCTGGACCGCCGGGGCCGCCGCGGCACCCTCCGACTTCTCCCTGCGCAGCTTCTTGCCGGTGACCCGGTCTACTTTGGCTCGCGCCGTGGCGTGACACTTCTGCACGCGGATCGTGCGACCCTCCAGCTCGCTGCCGTTCAGCTTCAGAGCGCGGTGCGCCGCCTTCTCGTCCGCGAAATTCACATACCCGAACCCTTTTCCGATCATGGACTGCGCGTCGCGCACCACGCGCACACTAACTATAGAACCGCACTCGGAGAACGCTTGCCAAAGGTGATTGTCCTCGGTGTTCAACGGCAGACCACCCACGAATACAGCTTTGTTTGGGTCGTGCCGCACCTCCGACACGGCCAGGTCCACGCGGAGATGGTGCTCATGAAACAGGACGCCGTTTGCCCCGGACGCCGCTCGCTCGGCGTCAGCCACCGTCTTGAAGCGGACGTATCCGTTGATCGAGCTGCGCTCCTTGCTGAAGCGGCTGGTGATCACCGACATCCGGATCGGCTTGCGGGCGTCGAGGCGCGGCGCGCTGCGCAGCCGCACCGACACAACGCCGCCGTACTGTGCGAACAGCTTGCGCACGGAACGCTTGTTCACGGCCAGCGGCAGGTTGCCGACGAAGACGGTCCGACCCTCCAGTTGAGGGTCCTTCTGCTTGGCCAGATTCTCGTTCTTCTTGGACTTGTGGTCGGTGACTGTGTCGGAGGGTGGTGGGACGGAACTGTAGTCGGCCGACAGCCCAGTCGTGTCGAGGCCACCGTCAGAGGCGCGCTTGTTGCGGCCCTTCCGTGGTGGCCGCTCGTTGGCGGCGTCAGGAGTGGTGTCGGCATCTCCAGAAGCTGTCTCTTCCTTGAAGTCATCATCAGCCTGTTCATGGAGGTGCTTCCGTTTCTTCTTGGGTGGGATACTCGCTTGCTGATCAACTACGCTGACAGATTTTGTATTATTAGAAGTGTGCTTTTTCTGCTTCTGATTGCATGACATATGGGTGGTTGACATAGTTGCTTCACCAACATCAATGGAAATTTTCTTTTTCCGGTCAAAGCTGTTTGAATCCTTCAACTGCTTTCTCTTTCCTTTGCCTTTTTTAGGACTTCCTTGTCTTACCTCCTCTACAATTGTCATGTTTTTCTGAAACATCAAATAGTTATCATGGCATGATTAGAACAATATTACCCATAAAAAATGGAATGCCATCAAGATGACCTGCTGCTTGGCATACAAGCAATGAACAAATGCTCACCTACATATGTGCTCCACATCATGTTGGATGGAGTCACCACAAAATGCTGCTTAGCATCAAGAGAATAAACTTGGCACATATCATAGATGCTATGTAAACTGTGCAAGTTATGTTCTGTTATGATCTGCACCAAATGCACCAAATGGTCTCCACAGCAGCTTTCCAGGCTGGGAATGAATTGTAAAGCACAAATAAGAGCACCATCTCTATCATGAGGACAGTTGAGATCTAAGTCCACCAAAATTATTTTTGCTACTTGCCTATTGTAACCATATTAAATCAGCATGCAACACCACACACAGATGAAAGGAATTTTGAGTTAAATATTTTTTCATTATTTTAAAACAAGTAACAGATGAAGGGAATTGTTTTTAATTTTTACTTAATCAACAAAGATTAAAATAAATTGACAGCATAGAAACAGGTGCCACTAAGCATTCCAAAATTACATTCTATAAGGAAGAGTGAAATGTAATTAGCACCCACATAGTTTGAAACATTGGTAAAACATATCACACTACACCATGAGAAACACAGCACAATAATGTGGTGTCTCTTTTTCTCCGTGTCTACTTAGCCTCCCTAGTTGAAGAAGAACCTTGGGTTCTTTTACAAAACATTCAACTGCTAGGTTATATTGCTTGACCAGCCTCCCACACCAATTGGTGGAATTGGTAAATGCCACTGGTTGTGAGATTCAAACCCACAATCTTGCCATCAAGAGTCTGACTCTCTACCAACAGCTGGTGTGGCCCTCACCTTATCTGGTGAAAAACTACAGGATTTCTGATGGTTGAAATCTCAAATAAGGTCTTACTCTTACACATAATCCATTATCAACATGTATGCTGAGAAGGAAATAAGCAGAAGGAGAAGGTGAACTTCAATAGTTACCTCATGTAATATAAGAATATAGCTATATTACAAATGCAATAATGCAAGTTACATTATTAACGAAATTGCTCCCACGCGATAGAAACTCACCTCCCCATTCCCACCCAGATCATCGAATACGGAAAACAGGTTTTTACCAAGGTTTACTAGGAATCACGTTACTGTAGCAAATGCGGGAATTTTGCCTCACATCTGCATGCGCCAGAAATACCTGGTAAAGGATTTTGAAGAAAATACATAATACTAAAAAATATACAGAGCAATAAGTGTTGGCTATGAACACAATGATGCAAAATGTGGCCATCTAAAGCCTACGCATGTTCGATCACTAAAAATCTACGAATGGTATCTCCTGTAAGGTCCACAATCGTGGACAATGTTCATGGATTTTCGACGGTGTAAACTAAATTCCCCATAGACAAAACATTTATATTTCTTCGCTTGGTATTCATATCCTTCTGACGTCACAAAACAAAGTTTTCCTCGGAGCCCAATACTATAAGCTATACATGTTTCATAATCTGAATTTAGACCTTGAAATCGATTTGTTTTACTCTTGCTGTTGTATTCTATTATTTTCGCTCTTCTATTATTATCGTCAGCAGCTCGCCGGCCGAAGTTAGAAATGCGGTCGAAGTACTGACGCGAAAGGTACTTGAAGTTATTGTGTACAGTTATTTAAGCCATTGCGACTGCGTGTATCAAATTCATCTCAAATTAATGTTTAACTTCTCTTGCTGACAGATTAAGCTACCTAGGTAGGTGATTGACTAGCTCACCAGTGTTGATGCTAATGTATGTATGAGTTGATTCCCAGTGCCATCAGTGTGAGAGCTTGCAGGACATTTATGGCTGATTGTTAGAGTAGGCTCCCACCTAAGTCATGAAGTAAATACCGACCTAGGTACCTAGGCAGGTAGGTGCCTAGCTACCTGCTGACAACCAACATTAAGATAGGGTTAAGCTTGCAGTTTCAGGTATTTTTCGATTTCTTGGAATTTCTTTTTTTCAATGTGATGCTTATCCATGTCCTTAAGCTAAACATGATGTGACCAATCATTTTCTCAACAAAGGAGTGATTTTCAGTTGGCAGACAAAGTAACAAAAGGGGCTTGAAGTTGGTTAATGCAGTGTAAAAAGTAAGATTCAAAATGAAGAAAAATGTAACATAACTGAGCCTAACCTACCATAACCTTTTGTGCAAGAAGTCAAATTCTGGGTGCTGCATGACCTCTGCAGTTGATGCACCCCTAAACCCCAATAACTAACTAAGAAGTCAAATTCTTCATTTAAAAATGGAATATTTAAGAAGAAAGAATCAAAATATAAAACCTAACTGAACCTACCATAGTGCTTAGTAATCTAGTCTAGTGTTTTTGAAGATAAAAAATATTGAAGAGAATTTTCCCAAACTAAAAATTATCCCACCACAAATGCCTTACATTACATATCTTAAACAAATATAACCCCTTTCTACATTTCATGGTGATAAATTGTGTGTAAAATTGTTACATGATTGCCCTAAGCTCCAATAATACTGATACTAACAAGTATGAAATCAGTTCTGAAGTTAAAGTTCTTGGGTCATGATGAGGCATATGGTTGCATGAAACCTAATATGGCATTTCAAGAACAATAGAACCAATGCATTTACAAACATGATTAAGATTGTAGGACCATTCATTCATGTAGGAAAAGAGCACCTTCCAGGTGGGAACAAACTGCTGTGCCAATAATGCAACTTAATATACCCTAAGCTAATGGAGACCTAGCTTTTTACACTTTTTTGCTATTTGTACATAGCTTAATATTCTTCCTTCAGAAAAAAACATTGATTGCAATTTGCAACAAAGATGTTTGTAAATTTCTCCAATTTTGTTTAAAGCCTTCTGAAAAAAATGATGCTAAGTTTGTCATGAATTTCAGACAGTTCCAGCAGAAATGAATGGTTCTGTCATCTTAATCAGGTCCATAAATTTTTCATGTTTTTTAACAACAAAATTGGTTTGGATTTTAATAATACATATTGCTTATGAGTACATAGGTACCTACCTAAGTAGCATTCATTTCAAGGTATTAATTTGCTAAACTGCTTAGTGCATGGGTAGGAAGATAAGTATACTTCCATTTACAAAGTTTGCTATTATGGTATGCCTCTTTCAATCAATTGCATTCCATAGAATCCATCCACTAACATCTCACATGCCCACCACTGCCTATAATATATCCACCCTACTCCAAAGTGCATTCAATGAGGGGCTCCCCACATCAGCAGGCAGACTATTTTGTTGATCAACAATCCTTGGACTCAAGAGCTGTTGTTGCTGAAATGCACTACACTTTTTGTGTCTAACCTGTATTGATTATCCCTATGTTATATTCTAAATAGAAGGGATAATTCAGATTGACCTGATCTAGCCCTTTAATGATTTTATGCATTTCAGTCATATTACCCCTTAATCTCCCATACTGAAGTAAGTACATATCCAATGCCATGTGCATTGCTCAGTATTCTAAGTCTCCTAGTCCACTGATGAGTCTAGTGATTTTGCACTGTACTCTTCCTACCATATCTTTATTTTTATAAGTAGGGCTCCATATCTGTACATAATATTCTAATTGAATCAAACATGGACCAAGTGCAGTACTTTCACAACTTCCTTGCTCTTGGAAGAGCAAGGAAGTTGTGAAATTGCTGCACTTACACTCCTATGAATTATTCCCAACATTCTGATTGCTCTGTTCGTAGGTGAGATGCATTGTGTTTCTGTTTAAGGTCATGTGAAACTAACATACCTAAATCTCTATCATCACAAATCTTACCCAAACTGCTACCAAATATAGCTAGGACTATAGATAATACAATGACATTTGTTGGGTTAGCTATTATTTGGGCATTCTGTCCAGTTGGAGCCCCTTTAAACTACAGGAACTAGCAACAATTGGGGAACTTGAATTACCATAAGTCATTTAGTACATATTTGTATTAAATATGCATATAGTGCTCTCCAACTAATGGCAGTTTAGTTGTAAATATAGCAGACAATGTAGTACTATGCTTGGATGCACAATGTCCACAGCCTAGTGCACACCATCAGATACTGCTGAGCTTTGTGACCTCAGCTTATTCTATCTAACACATGGAAGTGCTTGCAAACTAATGGACCTGGAAGTGGCATCTCAGCAGGCTTTGCATCAAGAGCCATGAACATCTTTTAGATACTAGTGATGGGGCAGCACAATTGTCTGTTGTATTCCACCTATTTGTAGAGTCTATACAAGTGAGAAGAGGTGAAAGTGGAGTGAACCAACTGCTCTCTATATACGTACACCAATTTTACATACCTAACAGCCATGCAGTCTCAGTGTGAGAGCTCAGGGATTAAAAGACTTGAAAATGTAGAGGTATTATGTTCTTCGACTGTACAAGATTGTTCTCAACTTAGGTTATGATTATTCATATATTGCAGCTTTATACTTGCACCTTTTTTCAGGTTGGTTTCAGGTTCTACCACCATCTGTTGTGTACCAACATCTACCAACATCTGCTGTCTGGTAGCAATTTTACAGCTGGTCAAGACTGAGTCAGCGAAGGTCATCCCGCGAACACATCGTCTCGTAATCGAGACCACGCGCGTCGAGGCTTCCGCGACCATCGTCTGGTGTTCAGCGGCCATCGCCTGGCTTGTGGCAGCCATGGGCGACACGGGCGGCGACTTGCACTACGAGCCGCTGGCGTACCGCGACCTGTGGCCGGCCGTGGACGAGCTGCTGCCGCCGCTGGCGCGCCACGACGCCGACCAGCTGGGCGGCGCGCGCGCCGACCCGCTGCTCGACGCCCACCTGCTGCTGGACGCTCCTTTCGCGTCGGCCGGCGGCGACGCGCTCGACACGACGTTCGCGCCGGGTGTCGAGCTGGCGCCAGACGCGGCCGGCGACGGCCGCGGCGCGCGCGTGCTCTACGGCAGCGTCGGCTCCGACGGCGACAAGCTGGTGCTGCGCTTCCGCATGGTGGACGAGGCCGGCCAGCCGGACCGCAGCGCGTGCAAGCTGTGCGACTGCCCGGTCGACCTGTTCCACGCGCACGAGCACAGCGTGCAGGGCCGCTTCGTGCTGTCGGGCGACTGCGTGGTGCTGGAGGTGGGCGCCGTGTCTCACCCGGCTGCGCCTGCGCCACCTCCGCTGCCGCTGCTGCCGTCACAGCAGCCGTCGGGACCACCGGTGTCGCTGATGCTAACGCAAGCGTCGCCACTAATGCCGGCACCGGTTCCGGCGTCGGTCTCGGTGTCGGTTCCGGTGTCGATACCGGTGTCGGTACCGGTGTCGATACCAGTGTCGATACCAGTGTCAGTACCGGTGTCGGTACCGCTGTCGGTACCGGTGTCAGTGCCAGTGTCGGTACCGATGACACAGCCGCTGGTGCTGAGTTCCAGGCCGGAGCTGGCCGCCAAGCAGGAGCAGGCGGACGCCAGCGATCCGGACGACCCGCGACCGCACGTGTGCGGCGTCTGCCAGAAGACGTTCACCTCGGTGCGCGTGCTCAACAAACACCTGATCAGCCACTCTGGCATGCGGTTCCCGTGCGACCAGTGCGACAAGACATTCCCGCGGCTGGACCGGCTGCGTCGGCACCAGCTGACGCACGCCGCCGCCCGGCCCTATGTATGCGACACCTGCCAGAAGGGCTTCAACCGGCGCGAGTACCTGGTGCAGCACCAGCGCGTCCACTCCGGCGACCAGCCGTTCCAGTGCGACGTGTGCGGCATGCGCTTCAGCCTGCACTCCAACTTCACCATGCACAAGCGTGTGCACGCCCAGCAGAAGCGCTTCACATGTCAGGTGTGCGAGCGCGGCTTCAACCGGCTCGACCACCTGGAGGCGCACAGGCTGCAGCACTCGGGCGTCAAGCCGATGATCTGCGAGAAGTGCGGTCTGCAGTTCTCGGCGCGGGAGAAGCTGGCCAGGCACATGCTGGTGCACGCCGACGAGAAGCCGTTCGGCTGCGCCGTCTGCCAGCGTCGCTTCCGTCGCAAGGACAAGCTGGACGTGCACATGTGCCGGCACGCCAGCGCCGGCCTGGGCCTGGCGTGCGACCTGTGTCCGCGCGTGCTGCCGCGCCGCGAGCTGCTGCGTCAGCACGCGCGCCAGCACTCGGACCCCGCCAAAGTGCAGTGTCCCACCTGCCTGAAGTTCTTCGGCGGCCAGGCGCGCTACGAGGCGCACGCGCAGCGCCACAAGCCGGCGGCAGACGTCGACAGCGCGCGCCACACCTGCCCGATGTGCATGAAGCCGTTTCGGCGGCCGTCCGCGCTGAGGCTGCACCTGCAGAAGGCGCACGACCGCGTGCCGCCCAGTCCGGCGCGCGTCATGAACAGCAGGCCGCGCTCGTTCCAGTGCCACCTGTGCAAGCGCGCCTTCACGCGACAGCAGACGCTGCGGGCGCACGTGCAGCGCGTGCACGAGCCGACCGAGTCGGCCGTGAAGACGGCGGCCGAGCCGGCGCCGGCCGAGGAGCCCTCGGCTGTGCCCGCGTTGGGTGGGTGTGAGGCTCAGCAGGAGCTGAGCCAGGCCACCTATCAACTGCTGGCATTCCCGTCGTACTCGTTCTAATGCCATACTCAGTTCAGTGCTAAGACATTAATCCTAAGCACAGACAACAACACAGTGCATACAGTTGTTTTTAGTTGAGAGGCAATCACATGCTTTTGTGCTTTGCATATATTTATATACGTATATATATATATATATATATATATATATATATATATATGTGTGTGTGTGTGTGTATGGATATATACATATAAACTATATATTGTGTATATGTAATACAAATGCACCTGGTGCATGAGCTTGGTGGTACTGCATGTTTAAGAGGTACAGATATAGTTCACTGGAAATCAACACTGAAGGTACAGCTGAGGTAATTTTTTAACCCCAGGAACAGGAATTTATGTACCCGAAAATCAATCGCTGTGATGAAATTTGACGCCACCATTTCGATAAGAGTTGCTCGTTACATTTGGGTTCTGGGGTGTTGGTAATCATTGTTTTATTGTCTTCATAAATGCTACTTTTCACATTGTAACATCATTTTATTCGTCAAGTTGCCGAGTTTTTATCTTTCATTGCACATTTCGATGTTTTCACTGATGTTCTCCTTTGTACAGAATGTAGTTTTTTTTCCAGAGCATAGGTGACAGTTTCTGTTCCTCTTTCATATTTCAAGTATTTCCAAATAACTCGGCACTTCCGCAGCAGTGAAATTAATGTACCGTTACGTTACGTCGCACTTATGCGCCATCGGCCACAATGATGCATGCTTCAGAGTGCCCAAGTAAATGTGTGGTAATCGCGCGGCTGAAATCAAGCTAATGATCTCCGACGTAGCAGCTCCGTGAGTTGAGGCTGTGTTGACCTCCGCCGCCGGGAGCTGGCATCACGGGGGTTCTGTGAACTGTGAGACAAGCGAGGCATGTCGGAATGGTGACACTGCCAGCTGCAACTGGTGCTCATATACTCCCCTCCTCTCAAAGTTGGCCTGATAAATCCAGCTGTTCGTACTTGATGTGCATCTGTGTATTTTGTCCCCCAGACACAAGCGCTTGAATCACAAGAAATGTCGAGGAAATACAATGCCACGTCTGGGTATGTTTTGAATCACGTCTCGCGCCAGGTGACTATCATGAGTGTTCACATTGCAGTAGTTACATACGGAGTTTGCACAGGTATTTCGGTATCGGACTCACCACTGCGAGTAGTAATAAGTTGCGACTGTTCTGACTTCACGATCTCAAGTACGGCTGCCAGTTACTGTTGATGGACCGAATTGCGGTGCCCGCCGACGATCCTCTGCGCATAGTCCGCTCTGGTGTGCCAGAACCTCTCGGTAAAACCAAAATGTTTTGGCAAGCGGTGATCATTAGGTGTCATTTCGGTGAGGTTGCCGTCCCTGGGCCCCCGTTTTACTCCAGATAATGTGCGTGAAGGCCGTTCAGCATTTACTAGTCCACTGCCCGCCGCCGAACATAATTATACAACGGTGATGTTACGAAGAATGCACGATTTTCTCCTGGACTCGTCTCGGGTGCTGATGTAGTTACCATCGTCACCTTGTTCTTCCGAAGGGCTTTCTGGCACGCAAATGTTTGTCCTCAAAGCTTCGAAGGTCAAGTATCAGTTGTGTGTGTGTGGTACTTTACCAAAATTTTTGGTAGGTGGTCGGGTAGGCTTTTCACCGTTTCTTCTGAAAAGCCATCTAGCTGAGACACCTGCCGTGATCGTGGCGTGTTGAGAGAGTGTACTCGAACCTTTCTGGAGGGACTCCCGACCAATGGGCACCACCTTTTCATGGGAGGGGACATTTTCTCAAGCGCTCTGCTATATCTGTCAAGTGGCATGGGAACTGTCTCAGTTATATATCTTGTCTGCCTCTTTGCTCCCGTGCACTCTTGATGGCGAATCAGATCACCTTAGGGTCCATTGTTTGGGCGTCCAGGAAAGCTAGCGAACAGTGGATTGGGATCACTGCCATCTCCCATAGGGCCATTCATTGGCGTCTCCAAAGTGAGGGAAGAAAGGCTCTTGCTCAAACTTCCCGCAATTATCATTGTGACATGCAGCACAGGTAAGGAATCCGCCTAAGAACACTGCCCAAAGTACCTCGTGACGTCTTCATTGATAGACTGGTGGTCGGGGCAGATACGGAGAGGGGCACAAAGTTCATGCTCCTCATGGAAAGGTGTTCCTTAAGGAAACTGGGGTGCAACTCCGTCCCGTTCAACTAATTTTCAATAAAAAGGATGTCTCTTTCCGATGAAAAGACGCCATTTCAAACGGATGGGAGCCTGCTTCGTACGCTCAAGTGAACTGAATTGCCGCTACCCGGTCAACGCATTTCATTCCGCCGAAGTCTCCTCCGGTGTCAATTATCGTGGATCTGCCCTTGCCTATGGTACAATCGATGAATTATGCCAATGGAAACCCGATCCATATCCGTACATTTTGCATGGCTTGAATAATGACATCGATACAAGCACGCAACTGCTCATTACAGTGGCAGAACTAGGGGCACCTGGGGGCACCTGTCTCTCCTCGGTAGCCAAGTGGCGGTCCTTCGACTGGAAAGGGCTCCATCCAGGAAAACCATGAATACACCCCTTTCCCCCACAACCTACACCTCTTAGCGAGTTTTCAGCCTCGTTGAAGTCCGACCCTCCGGATAATTGTTGCCCATCCCCTGCTCAACGAGCTCTTCAGCCGATAGCGGCCCCTCCGGAGACAATGGCGCCCCTCCAGAGCAAAGTACCCTCCTGACACAAATGTCTGTATCCGCTCCTGGGTCATTTGCAGTAGAATTTCACTGAGTGCTGATTTAATGCAATTTTTGTCATTGTATATTTATCCACCATAATTGTCAGTACTCTTCCGAAAAAAAATGTTCTGACATGGTTCTCTAGCGTGCTTAAACATATTAGCTACGCACCTCCTTGAAGGAGTAGTACACCTGTAATTCTGCGGTAGTGGAATAGTTATCTAGAGCGACTTTTTATAATTTGACAATAACTTAGAATGCTTCCATATTGCCGCGCCGGTATTTCGCCTATGACGCGCCATGACGGGCCGTAATTTATCTTGATTAAATACACACCGCAGGTTTAGGGTCGTGCCTATTCTGTGTTACTGGTATAACAGGTGAGATTCTCGTTGAAGCCGGCATTCAGTTGCGTTTTTTTGGCATCGTCGACACATACCTAGGTGGTCTAGGCATTCCTACGTGTCACCATTCTCCAAGTAGATACATATGTAGGTGTCTGCGAAGTCGTAGGGAAAGTGGAAACTTGGGTAATACGAAGTAAGTTATTTAAACCATACATGTAGGCAAGATAATGCTGGAACAATTATGTCACCGCATCAATGTAATAAAATTCCGACATCATTTTTTGATAAGGTGGCAACAAGACAAGTTGTTACACACATTTGCCTCCATAATGGGAACACATGGGCAAGGTTTGGTTATGTTTTGTTAGTTTTGGTTCTTAAGTTGGAAAATGTGAAGACATTTTTCTTTCAAATAAGCTTCAGAGAATCAAAATAATTTTTTCTTCAAAACATTGTATGCTAGGTTGAGTTATGTAGGGTTAGGTGTTCTTAATTTGGATGTTTTAAGAACAGATTTGGTACATTTTTCAATTAAAAAAATTGTTTTTCTCTGAATCTAGGTTAGTCTATGTTGCATTCCATTAAAAAAACATCGCATTATATGTTCTGTTACCTAGCTCCAAGCCCTTTTTTGGTGTTATTTTGCCCCCAACATGGAAAGAAAGCATTTGCACAGAAAATGAGTGTTCCTGTCAGCATGGTCAGTGATAAACATTGCATTATAAATACAAATTCCAAGAATTCCTAAAATACCCTTAATGCACAGATTTACCCCCCCCCCCAAAAAAAAACCTGTGGCAGTTGGGTGAGTATGAAGTGAGCATGACTTTGGTATGATGACCAGATGGTCATTGGTATCAATTCTAGGCCAGGAGTGCAGGAACATTTAGGAGAGTGCAGGAACATTTAGGCAACCACAGAGTGCATTCTCATATTTAAGTATTGCAATCTGAGCACCCTGCATAGCTGGGCATTCTTCAAGTATTACCCTCACACATACTTTATCTCAACCATGTGTCCAAGCCATCATCAGCTGACCACTAGTCAGCTGTTGGTGATGTCACTCAAAGGTGCAGACCCACCCCCAGCTAGGTGTACTCAATGACCCAAGGGCATCACCAGGAATATTTATGAGGGTTAGGTTAGGTTAGGCTTTCATCATCAACCCCTTAAAAATGTCCCTGGTGACACCCTGTGGTCATTTCAGTGCACTCTGCTGGGAGTGTCCATATGTTTGAGTGATGCAATCAGATCAAACAGCTGGCTGACAGTCATTTGATAGTTAATTGGATGCATTGTTGATAAAAAGTGTGAGGGGTAATCAGGGTTAAAACAATGGTTTTTCATTAGGTGCAAGATGTCAAAACAAGCACAGTAGGATGTCAAAATTTACTATGAAATTAGTGTCACTTAAAATACTTTTGATCCCATTTAGACTTAGACATGAGTCAGTCGTGTAGGTACCTATGACTGTACCTTTATCACTTGTTTGATATTTATATTTCAAGAAGAGCTATATTTGGGAGAGGGAGAATAATAACTGCTTTAAACTGATGTTGTATGCCCTATCACATTATAGGTAATCCCTTTACCTGAAATTGCATTGCAAAATGTTCGTTCATCACAATTTCTTATCCAGAGCATGCATATGCTACTTATGAATGAGCTACCATTAGAAAAGAGACATGAATACTTTATAGGCATGCATCAGTGAGCAAGGATGTAGATGCTTCTTGAAGAAGAATGTAGATGGAGTGTTCAGAAAGTGGCATATTGAACCCTATTTCATGAATAATTTATCACTGGGGGTAATACTTGAAGATTGCCCATAGCTGCAGGTTGGTGTACAGATCAGGTTGTAGCATGATTATGATGTACTGAGGTGTGCCTATCTAGGTAGGTACATATCAGTAATCACAAAGTATTACCCCTCACACTTTCCTTATATCAACAAGGTATTTAAACCATCATCAGCTGACTGCCAGTCAGCTGCTGGTGACATCACTGAACCATACCAAAAGGGGAATGTATGCTTAAATATGTTTTATTAATTCTTATTATCATCATTCCAATGCAATTTTTATTAATGTGACAAAGATGATGGAACCACTCATTTGCTGTGCAAATGCTTACTTTTCAGGAAGTGAGAAATATAGCACCAAAATATGGCTTTGAGTTAGATCACAGCATAAAAAGAAATGTTACAAAAAATGCAACACAACCTTAACATGTGCACATCCAAGGGGCAGATATCTGCCCCCCCTGTGGTTTTTCCTAATTTTCCACCATACTAATTGAGTTAGCAAGGCCAAACCTTGCATGGCTGCTCATTAATCTTCTGCATATCCTCACACATTTTTAACCCTGGGTCATCTTAGGTCAGGTCACCAGGTCAGGTGAAGTGACCCAACTACACTCATTCTAGGTAGCATAACTTCCACAATAATTGGGCTGTTCATTTCAAACTTATAACACATCATGATCTCATCAGTGACCATAATGTGTATATCTGTTTTTTGTAGCATTGACCTGAGATCAGGTCATGGCCATGGCTTCCCCATTTTTATTCTATGATAAAATTTACAAATGTTTCTTGGTTACATATTTTCTCTCGGAATGATCTCACAATGGTTGTGGCATGTAGTTGGAAGCTATGCTCAATGTTACCACTGACATATTTTCTCAGTGACCTCACCAAGGTCATCTGAGGTCAACTGAGATCCCTACACATTTCTGCACATTATATCACACTGCATTGAGCTAGAAGGCTGAAATTACCATCATTGTGCTTGTATCGCCAAGATGTGTCAATTGATACATTGCATGCCCTCTAGGGTACTTCATGACCTGGACCTGAGGTCATAGTTTTGGTTGATCTGACCTTAAATCACACTGCCTATTGTCGATAGCACATTTCAGGACTGTCAAACAGCGTTCGCTGTTCAAACAGAGCTCACCAATGGATAGGCTAAAGCTTACTATGCTATAAAAATATAAAAAGCATAGTACCTACGTCATTGTGATGATGATCAAAGTGAAAAGGTGAAAATTCATGAGCCTAATCTTGAAGAATGGCTCTGTAATTGAATGACACTTGAAAAATACTACGTACAATTTTGTCATAAACTTTTAATGTCTACCCTATTGGTGGTTGATATCCTTCAACCTGTGCTGCTCTTACACAGTTGTACAGCCACTATGAATGATGCATTTACATGCTGGTTACTTTAATTTGTTCCCACTGATTACCTGATGGAGAGGGCCACATGTGTAACAGGGAAATGGCTCTGGTTCCATGGCAATGTCCAGCAAGCTGTACCAGTTTCATTTTTCTGCATTTTGTTCATGAGCACTGCATCAGATTATCAACACCTACATATAGAATTGAAGCCCTTGTCTTCCCTGGATAAGCTCCTGGAGGTGCCTTTGTAATCAAGGATACTGCAATACATGGATGCTGATTATGTGCTTTGAGGGTGCAAGTGTGCCTCATGCACTTGCCATCCACCCCTGGTTGGAAATGGGCACAGCTAACCATAGACCTGGCACTGCAGCAGGCCCTGACCATCCATGCTGGCCAACTAAGAGATAACATGCATGATTTGTGTTTTCATGTCTCAGATGGTGCTTTTTGTTTCTACCCCTAGTAGCATAATTTGGTGAATGTTCTGGGTGCAAAATCACTTCAGATCTGCATACACGCTTGAAGAAATGTGGCTGTGCAAGCACCCTTAGGCAATGTGTATGTGACTGATAACAAGTATTTGATTGTGCCACGCTTTTAACACCTGCCCTCGCTCGTCCAGCACACCTGTAGGAGCTTTATGGTATTATGACATATCTTAAAGTACAGCTTACTCTTTAAATATGACATGAGAATGGGATGGACAGTACGTGGACATGCTTGTCATTGCATTAGTGGCCAACAGGGCTAAGAAAACTGAATGGTGCTATTATGTGTCAGCCATATAGTATGCTTATTTTTCTACATCCATACAAGCCTGTCATTCCATGGTGTATCATTCCAGTCACTTCATGGTGTTTGTTTTGCATTGTATGTGACTTTTTATGCAATGGTTGATATGCAATATGACTTGATTTGTTGGCAATGACTAATACTGCTGTGATATTTGCCAGGTTTGGTTTTTCAGCAAGCCTTGCACAAGGACGACATCATGTCCACCTTTGGTGGGTTTGGTGGCTTTGGTACTGCAACTACCAGTGCTGCCCCCTCAGGTAAAAATATATCAGTTTCAAGTTGAACTGACCAGCGAGTACACTTGTTGTAGTGTCTCCAAACAGGCCTGCCAGGGAAGTGCAACTCAGTAGTAACCTCATTGTCCCCCAGTGATGTTGTGAAATGGCATGGCAGGATCGATTCATTTGCCAAGTGATCCAAGTCCAATGAACAAGGGTGGATGCCTTAGCTAGCTACATCCCTGCCCCTCCCAGCGAAAACTCCTTATAGCTGTCAATGACTTATGGGTGTACTAAGTAAATTATCTTGTGTAGAAATGTCTGGGTGCTCCACTTCTGACTTACTACATTTGGATAGTCATTTGGACGCTCTATGGATAATTATTGGCGATGGCAGAGCCCATGTAAGTATAACTTCCCCATTCATGCGAAAATAGTGTACATGAACAGCCTAGCCTGACCACTGTAATGTTTAACCCCTCAGAACTGCTTTCATGTAGTGTGTCAAATCTTCCTCTCGTAATTCAAACTTATATCCAATTAACCCAGTGGAAGGAGTTGAAAGACTGCTTTAAAAAGCCTTTCAATAACTTACCTTTGATGGGGGCATGTATTTTGTATGCTTGCACAATTGTTTGGACTTTGACTGGCACGATCCTTTTAGATAAAGACGAGTGAGCTTTCCCGACATCAGCTTTCCTTGTCAAGGTTGTTGTTTTGGAGCAGACGTCGGAGTTGCTGTCCTACTAGCACTGAGCATATTGTGATGATGTCACCAGGCTCACAACGCATACTTTGTTGGGTGTCGGGAACACCATTGCACAGTTCGAATCATTTCTGGTCTATCGCGGTTCGTGTCACTGTCCACGTCTGTCAGGTTGTATTGTATTGGCTGACCTCACCTAGTCTGGAACGACATCGTCCTTTACGTTCGCCTGCCCCAACCTGGAGCATTTCCGACATTCACCATTCTGACCCTCGTGTCTTTGACACCTTTAATTGCGGAGAGCTTGCAGAAAAAAAATCAACTGCCCCTACCGCACATTATGCAGGGAGCTTCTTTACTTGGCGTGCTACTTTGCCACCAATATTCCGTGTAAAGTTTATATTTATTTACCCCATTATGGCAGGGTTCGTTTGGGCCTGTATCTATGGAGTGGGAGGTTTCTGCTTGTCTGAGATTTCGGGATCCATGGGGCCAATTTCAAGACTAGTTAGGTGGAGCAAATTGTACTGGTCTAATTTACACTATTAAAGTGTTAAAAAAGTTTCCAAATGACAAAGCTTCTCAGTGGCCATGTAAGGTGCCAAATATTATGCAAGCACATGTGAGACAGCAATGACTTAGCTGCTCCCTGTTACCGGAATATGATTAGTACATTGTCTTGGTCATTATTTTGTTGTATATCTTTTTAACTGGAATATGTTATGCCATTTTGTGTAAATCGCTGTGAATCCCAGACTGTCCACAATAGCCACAGTACTTGGAGGCCATGTGTCGTGCAATACAAAAAGCTAATACTTCTTTCGCTATCGTTAATACAACTTTGTTTCAGGCTCCCTGTTCGGAGCAACATCAACTCCATCGTTCTCGGGCTTCGGCACAGGGACTACCACGAAAAGTGAGATACAGAAGCGTATATATTGTTCCACGACATTGCCTCATTGACTGATGCCCCATTTTGCCTTACTTAATCTGCCAATGCCAAGTTTACTTTTGCCTGTATTTTCTCGATTTCTCTTCGCCACGGGTGCATTCACCCCTCTTCTGCATTCACGGCATGATTCCTCTGTGGAAAGCGCGATTCTCCTCTCTCCCACTAGGTCTTGGGAACTTGCTGCCAGATAATTTACCTGGCAATGTAGTTAACAAAAATAATGGTGGTGAGATGTATCAGTCTGTCTTTTCAGCAAAAAAGAAAAGAAAAGCAGTGACAAACGTAATGGTACAAAAGGAGATGAGACCTTTTTCTCGCATGGTTTTCTTCCTATTCCCTCTGACTTCTATTCCTGAATCTTTGTTGATTTCTAAATAAGACTTCATGGTGTCGGCGCGATGCTGAACATTGTAATTGCAGTAAATAGGAAAGTAAATAACCTTATGCTCTTCCTTAATAAAAAGGTAACTGGCCGATGAATGAATACAGTGAATGTATCCTCAATGAATACAGTATACTTCAGCTACCGCCGCATTCTTATGGTTCTCCAGACAGCCACGTAAATGAAGTATCCGATGTCATCTGAAGAGGCATCAAATGAGTTGGCTTTTGTTAACCTGCTGGTGCATCGTGTTTCCCCACGAGTCTTGATCTCACATGGCACCGTTGTAATGACGTGTATGACGAGCCATGTGCCGTCCCCAGGCGTCACCTTCAACCAGCAGCCGGCCGGCACCAGCTTCGGAGGGTTTGGCACGGCCGCGCCGGCCTCGGCACCCGCCGCCGGCTTCGGCTTTGGTGCGCCTGCGTCCACGGCCCCCACCGGCTTCAGCTTCGGCGCGCCGGCGTCCACAGCCGCCACCGGCTTTGGCTTCGGCACGCCAGCGTCCACAGCCGCCTCCGGCTTCGGCTTCGGTGCGCCGGCGTCCACAGCCGCCACCGGCTTCAGCTTTGGCACGCCAGCGTCTACAGCCGCCACCGGCTTCGGCTTCGGTCCGCCGGCACCTGCAGCGGCCACCGGCTTTGGCTTCGGCGCTCCGGCGTCATCGGCCAGCACCGGCTTCAGCTTCGGTACGCCCGCGTCATCGGTCGGAACCGGCTTTGGCTTTGGGGCCCCGGCGTCCACGGCCGGCACGGGGTTCGGGTTCGGTGCGCCGGCGCCGGCCGCGGGCTTCGGTTTCGGCGGCACGGCTCCTGCTGTCGGCACGGGCTTCAGCTTTGGCAAATTCGGCTCCGGCGCCACCGCGATCAAACCCGGCACAGGTGAGCCGTCTGGCGTGCTGAACATCCAGTCAAAGAGCACTGCCGGTGTTGAAGTGGAGACACTGTGCTATTGGCTGTGTGTAGTGGTGAAGGTACTGCGGTGGTGTGGGATGGAGGTACAATATGATTGTGTAGTGCTGGAGATACTGTCGTGGTGTGGAATAGAGGTATGCTGTGGTGATTGTGTAGTGCAAGGGCAGCACACCTGGTCCGTGAGGGAGGAGCGAAAGCTGATCCGCTAGGGAGGGGTAGCCTGGCCTGTCAGGGAAGGGTAGGGTTTATGAATAGCCTGGACAGAAGTGACCTGCAGTGGAAGAGATAAGCTGATCTATTGGGAAAGGTGGGTCTGCTCTGTGGAGAAGGCAGATGTTGATCTGTAATCTGGCTTGTAGGGGAGAGGAAAGCTGGTCTGTGAAGGAGGGAGGCTATTCCATTAGGGATGGGTAAGCTGGCTTTTCACAAACTGTTTAGCTTCACTTTAGTTAAATGTCAAAGGTATTGGAATCTGCCACCGATGACGGGAATGAGGTGAGAGTTGGCAGATATGTATTGTAGTTTAGGGGCCATCAACTGCATATGTCATATAGCAGTCTTGGAAGATGTGTTGATAATGCTGGAATGTGATGTGTCCATGAACATAGGGGGGGGGGTGATAGTTGTGAGATGTGAGCGAGTAATGCTGGAATAATGTATACCACAGATAAAGAGAATGAAGTGATAGTTGTGAGATGTGTGGATAATTTTGGAATGCCATGTGCCACAGATTAGAAAAATGGGATGAGAGTTGCGAGGCATGTGGGTAATGTTAGAATATCATGTGCACAAGATCATAATAAGGTAGGAGTTGTGAGCTGTGTGGGTGATGTTCCTATACCATATGCCACATGGGAAGAAAATAAGGTGATAGTTGTGAGATGTGTGGGTAATGTTGGGATACAGTTTGTCCATGAACATAGTTAATAATGATTGGATGTTGAACTTGAATGTGTCTGATGTGAATCCGGCTGATTATAATTTAGTATTGTCTTGATGCATTAATTATTTGCGAGGCATAGTATTATGAGAGAGTATGTATCCACAAGCCATACCAATTCTTTAGCGATTCAAGGATATGGCAGCATGGACGCAGCAAAAGTTCCATGAAGTGTCCAGTCACCTCTAACTTTTGAAATCTGACATGAGCTGTTTTAACTCCATTGAACGTTTATCATCTCAATTTTATGTTTTGTTACTAGTGGCGGCTTATTTTGAAAGCATTTGCCCGATGAGCACCATGCATAGTGTTCTAAATCGGAGCAAGTTTTCCCGATTAGGAAATTGTGTTTTTTGTTGTTGTTGTAACAGAATGAGAGTGAAGGAAAGCATAATCTGTGGTGGCATGCATAATACAACTATGGTGTTGAAATGTTTCCAGGTAAAAATGGAATGGCCTATAAAAATGCAACAAGCCCTCCATGTGGGTGATATCAAATTTACAGATGACCACAACATATATACATTCGTTTATTATCCACTGCGTCGTGCTCATATGTCTCACCTGTGATATCACCTGTCTCACCTCACTAATCGCGCCAATCGGGACGTGGCAGGTGCTCCCGGCTTCGGCGCCCCGGGAGATGTTGCTGGATTCGGACAGCAACAGCAGCAGCAACAGCAGCAGCAGACTCCGGCACTGTACAGTGCCATGCTGAACGTGTCCATCTACGGTGACGAGCGAGACGCCATCCTGACCAAGTGGAACCAGCTGCAGGCCAAGTGGGGCGTTGGCAAGGGTGAGTCCGTCGGCAAACGGTGACCCAGGCCTCTGCGTCTCTGCCCGTCGCCGGCGAACAGCCGCAGGGCGCTCGCATCAGACTATGTGCGTCCATCGGACCGTTGGGCCTGGAATGACTGCATCGCGACGAAACAGTTGGTAACAGTCGAACTATTTGACGACTCCGAAGGAAAGTAATGAAACGCTTCGTGTACCTGTTCTTGTCGCGATCACCATGACAGTATAAGACCTCGTAAGCCAACTGTTGTGAAAGCGAAAGGATCGTTCTACCCAGTGCATTTGGTACATTTGAAGGTAAGACCATTGTTCGTGTTTATTCATTAACTAACGATACAATGAAGCATCCTGGTAGAAACAGTATTTGTGTCCATTTCAAAGTACCACATACAGGTGATACTTTGACATGTAACGGATTATGATTATTTATCCCACATTTTAGCTGAATATAATGACTTAACAAAATCATTTTATAAATTTTGCACCGTTCTCCTTCAGAATGGAATCCAGTTTATTCGTGCAAAATAACCGATATTTAGCCCCGCCATGAATACCCAGTGTTCTATCAGGATGAGCACAACAGCGTGTTAGAACGAATTCCTAACGTAGACATTTGTTGTGTGCATATATGGGGCGTGTATCGGCCTAACCTTGACACAGTCCTGCAGTGCATTGTACCCCGAACTACGGTGACCGTTCATTGGGCTTTACTCGGGGTGTCGTTGACCCCGTCGGTTGCCCGTCGCGTGGCTGCTTCAGCATCACCGAGCATCTGTAACGTCATGGACAGGCCGTCGCATGCCGTACGGCAACATCTCACCCTCTGCTGGTGGGCGTGGTGCCACCCTGACACGGAGAGCATGGCGACGTTCTGACGTCATAGACAGGCCGTTACATGCCGAATGGCGACATCTCACTCTGTGATGACGGCTTGGTCCCGTCAATACACAGGGAGACTGGCGACATCTCACTCTGTGCTGACAGTCGGGGTCCCCCGAACAAAGGAAACATGGCGGCCCGCTGAGGAGCGGCGTGATACCGCTACTGCTGATCCGTCGGGCACGGGTCCCAGCCGCCTATTTTCGGGTGAAAAAAGATGATCAAACCGGAACGGAACAATGTTTGCATTACGCGCCATGAACACGTGTAACCGCAGCCATGCTGTCGGCTGAGAAAGCCGCCAGACAGCAGCAGATGGGGTCGTTGATCGCAGTTTAGCTGACAGGGCTATGCTTTGGAGGATGCTGACAGCCCCGCCAGTAGTGTTGCTCGTGGTAACGGTGTCCGCCGGCCGGCAGGGTTCTACTCCGCCGAGGCGGCCCCGGCCGACTTCGGGCCGGACAATCCGTTCTGTCTGATGAAGGCGGTGGGGTACGCCCGGCTGCCCACCGCCAAGAATGAGCACGGTCTGGTGGTGATGCGACTCAACAAGAAGGAGGCGGATGTCAGGTGAACGCGCCGGCTGTTTGCGCTTTGCACTCCTGTTTTTTGGAGATGAATTTTGCACTGTGGAATGTAACCGGCACATGTTTTTTTATGGCAGGTAATCCATGTATTTTTCCGTGTTCTGAATACATGATTATGAATCTAATTCAGGCTCCGCCAAAATGAACAAATATAGATGCATAAAGTGCAATAATTTTTCTTCTTAATAATACCCTGTTTAATTAATAGGACTTCACTTTTTTGTCCCGATAAAGATTGCATGAGACATGCAGTGTATTTTTCAACCAGCATTGTATTATATTGTAGAAACAGTTATAACCTGCTAAAGATATCCTTCGAAATGTATGAAAATCCAGTTGGTCGTCAGATTAATTTGTGGAGGCAAGGTAAGTACCCGAGCCATTCCAATTGTTATTCCGAAACATGCAAAAGAAAACGAATCCACCTTTATTGCGATGAAAACACTCGCGGTTCTCTGTATAATTTCATGAGCCCGATATTTTGGCGGATATTTTTACCCTGTTAAACATCCACTGAGGCACAGTGATTATCCATGTGCTGTTTGGCTGATATGAAGTCTTAACATTAAGCATAAGTGTCTATTGGACGAGCTTGTAGGCGCATCGACTGCGTCAGTCATGCAGCTCATTGGTATCTATGGTAGCATGCAATAAGGAATAAAGGACAGTTGGCTGTGAAAGGGATCAGAATCATCCTCGTGGGATCGTCAGCGATCACGGTGCCATGCTGCCAGCTTGGACAGAATCAGGATATAGGTATAGTTAGGGGAACAGAAAATCAGTACAGGTCTGTCACCCCCTGTATGGCAGTAATGGCTTACGTTCCTCGATAAATTAGACTGATGTGGTTATCTTGTATGTTTGTGCATGGAGACATGTATTTGCCGCGTAGGGGATTCATTTCCCTCTTTTTGTCGTTTTATATGACTCCTCGCCATGAACCCAGTAGCAAATGGCAACAGAGGGGATGCCATCTGACAATCCTCTGCATCCCCAGAAGTAGACAGCATCAACAGAGGCGGTACCATCTGACAGTCCTCTACATTTCCAGGAGTTGACAGTAGCAACAGAGGGGGTGCCGTCTGACAGTCCCCTGTACCCCCCAGGGCCAGACAGCAGCCGAGGTGCTGCTGTCTGACAGTCCTCTGTACCCCCAGGGCCGGATAGCAGCAGCAGAGGGGGTACCGTCTGACAGTTCTCTGTTCCCCTAGAACCGTCAGCAGCAGAGGGGTGCCGTCTGACAGTCCTCTGAACTCCAGGGCCGGACAGCAGCAGATGGTCGACGCGGTATCGATGGTGCTCGGGAACCGCGCCTCGCTCTCCGTCTGTGTCGACATGGTGCGCTCCATCACTCCCGAGAAGTGCGAGGTTCACATCTACGTCCAGGAGAGAAGTCCGAACGGTAATTATTTCGGTGTCGCTTGTCGGCGCGTTTGGTGTCCCAGTATGCATTCGGTGTAATGTCGGCTATATTTTTCCAAAGTTGACTTTCGTTTACGACCATGGTCGAAATATTATTCGATGTGTTAGTGCAGTGAGCAGTAAGGATAATGTCGTCTCGTGTTCTGCACGGTTAGAAATAGCTATGATGGTGTCTGCCTCACTTTGACAACTTGCCTCTCATTCATCAGCTGCCGTGGTATGTGAAAGGTTCTGACGCGTGTAATATGATGTCTGTCGAGATATTGTGTGGGGGCCTTCGTGACATTAGTGACGTATTAGAACCTCGAACGTTGGTGACGTATTACAGACCTTCTGATGCGGGCGACGTCACAGATCCTGCGATGTGCAACGATTCGCGGGTTCTGTGACGTGCTGACGTTTGACGCTCTGTGACGTGGTGACGTTCGGCAGACCGTGAGGTGTGGCCACATTTGGCATTATCTGGCGTAAAGAAGATCAGTAGGTCCATTAACATTGGTGCCATTTGCCAGGCCTGTGACGTAGAAGCGCTTAACAAGTCCTATGGAGTTGGTGATGTTTGACGGACTGCGTGGTGCGGGTGGTTTTTAAAGGATCATGTGGTGCGGGTGGTGTTTACCCGATCGTGTGGTGCGGGTGGTACTTGATGGACCATGTGGTGTGGGTGGCTTTTGATGGATAGTGTGGGTGGCGCTTGCCTAACCCTGTGACTGCGATGTGTAATAATTACGTTGCGTATCATGGAGTGTGACAATCTGAAAACCCATCTTGCACTGATGATTGTTTATTGTGTTTCTGAGGGGGCGGCACCGTCGGTGGGATCATACGACTTTGTTGGTTGTCCATGAAGGGTTGGTGATGTGTTACCGTTTTGGTTAGTTCGGCGATGTAGTGGTGTACTGAGGCCGTGCTGTGTGTCAGGCTCTGTGCGGCGCGTGCCGGCTTCGGACCTGTGTGCCCACCTCTCGGCGCCGGCGCAGCGCGCCCAGCTGGCGTCCCTGGCGCTGGATGACCTGTGCGCGCTGGTGGCGCCCTCCTCAGATCAGCTGCAGCTCTACCTGGACAACCCTCCCGCCGGTCAGTTTATCCAATCTGATGCTCCGTCCATCGAGCAGTCTGTTCCGCCTAATACCCCTGCCACTGGTGGGTGTCCCGTCTGATACCCCGCCAATCGGCCAGCCTTCCCCGTATGATGTCCCGCCCATAGAACGGTCTGCTTCGTATAACATCGCCCAGCTTATTTAATAATTGAAGGGAAAAGTAAATAGATCGCCACGCCAGTGACGGTTAACTATGGGTGACCAAGCAGTCTGAGCATATCAGGTGATGAAGACCGAAATAAAAAGAATACCAGCCGTATCTTTGGTTTGATCTGTGGTCCGGCACATATACGCAATAGGTCACGAGTTGCGCGGTTTACAATGTATATCCACCAGGATTCTCGCTATGGCCGCTTTCGCAGTCTGTTTGAATTGGCTGAGATATAACATTAATTGCCGCTTAGTTAGCTCAGTGGATAGATCGCTGACCTGCAAAGGCCCCCTTTCTGATAAAACTGGCTGGAATCGTCTCACGCACTCTCTGTTAGCTCCTCCGGCTGGGGTGATCAGTTGGCAACTGGCCAGACGGGGTCGGGGGGCGCAGGTACGAGGTGACGTGCCCGGCTATGTGGACGTTACACTTTTGCAAAATTGTGCTGTGGAACTGGATTTTCCCAGTCGGAAGGTGGGTGTGGGATCAATGCAACCAGCATGTGCTTAGCATGGACTCTGATTTTGTAAACCTACTGAGCAACAATTCGAAGTAAATATCAAGAACAGCAACACTAATTGGAGATTAAAAAAAGGTATTTGTACTGAAAGAGATGGTCAAAGTCTGCAATCATTACGTTGTGTTATTCAAACCAAAGCAGATTGTGTCGAATTCTACGTCGTATTTCAGGCATCGACAAGCTGATATGGGAGCAGGCAAAGAAGGATAATCCTGACCCGAAGCTGATGATTCCCGTGCCCATGATCGGATTCCAGGAGCTGCACCGAAGAACTCAGTGTCAGGTAATGCCAATCACAAACTAGTCGGGATATATAACTGACTGGCGCAACCCTCCGCAATAATTGCAAATGATTCTTAATTATCGGTGTGATGGTATTTAAGAATCCGCGGTGCCGTGCTGATAGCAAGCTAGTTCCATGACACTTGCGTTGTGTGACCTCTGGTGTCTCAGCTGCAAACGCATGTGCAGAACTAGTGCCCTCTTCGTGCTGGCAAAATCATGTCGACTGAAGGCCTGTTTACACGTTGGCTGGCTCCCAGCAATGCTCTCAAGTTGCGATTTAGCGGCCATTTTGGCGGTCCATTTAGTGGTCAGTTAAGGATGCCCGAAATCTTGGCATTCAACAGGAAGGGGACTGTTGTTCAGCATTCTTGCCAGTGTAGAATGACAGTTTCCTGTTGATGATGCTGATGTTTTGGGGGAGTGGGATGACGTATTTACTAGGGCATCTAGCGGTAACCCATGCCCCTGGAGGAAGTGATGCTACAATAATTGCAAGCGATCGCGGACAAATCGACTGTACCCCATGTCTGCCTTTATTTTTTTTTGTCAGCCAAGGGCGACCCTCTGAAAATATAGGCCAGGGAGGTTCTGAGTAACTACATCGATATTTTATCAGTAAGTACCGCCGCTCCACGGGCATGGCGCTCCTCTAGCCGAGGTCGGCGCATTTTGGACTAATGTGGCGTCCTTTCCACTGCACCGGCGCCCTTTCAACCCTTTTCCCTCAAGGTCTAAATACAACACTGGAAGCTACTGGAATTTTAATTGAGTGCTATAATTTAAAGCTTTTATTTTAGAATAAGCAAATATTCATACCGGCTGGTTAATTGCTTTCATGAGAAATATTTCTCAATTAGTTATATATTTTTTGTATTAATTTTATTATATTAATTATATATTGTATATTAATTTTAGCATGCAGATGTTTAGGAAAATGCGAGCCTATGAGAAGTCCACTAATTGTTGTATCTGTGCCAACAAGTCGTCAGGATTCTGGGAATTCAAAAACCGACCTATGAAAATTATCTGGACGGAGCTGGGCAGGCATTGAATCCCGGCAGAACCCTGTCGGCAGGTAGCAACAGCCTGGTGTCATGCTTCATTGACACCAGGCTTGCCATCCATGCTTCATACTAGCACAGTGTCTTAAAATTACTTTTTCAGTACCTGTGCGGATGAAAAACAAAATCACTCTGAGATAGTGAAAGATGAAAAATGCTGAATAGATGCATCATGATGAAAACCCAGATTGCGTCAACATGCTAATAAAATAAACACATGCCCAGAGTAGCAGACATAATCATACAAATTTGGTGCAATCCAGATAACTGTGATCATACCTGTGACCTGTCACGTCTTCAAATGCTGAACCAGTGCCCGCAGAACGACCGTATCACCAGTTCAGTGTGTGTCTGACAGCACTTTCGAATCGTCTGTCTGCATATTTCTGCGTCTGCTTTTCGGCTGTAACTGGAGCGTAACTACGGCAATGTCGTTAATACTGACACTGCTTTTGTTTTGCTTTTTGTGATGTGTTTATGTTCTTAGTCATTTGGTCTCAAGTGAGCATCATCTCTGGTGAATGCCATGCCCCAACTCGATCAGCTGGACAGCTCGAACAGCTGGACTTTGTAAATAAATAATACAGCACACATCAATATTTAATATAAGCGTGAAATGAGGCACCTGAACAGTCAGCACCGACGCCATCAACGGAAGCACTAACCAAGCCAATAACAACTTTTAATTGTGCATGGCTGAACTTCGGATCGATATGATGGCGAGCGTGACTGGAAATGTGGATAGTTTATACGTATACTAGTCAACAGCGAAACCAAAATCGTACTATCTCACGGAGATAATTGTTTTGCATATCCCAATGCGACTTGGATTCGTTGAAAAGAAGCAACAGCTTCTCTTGTGTTCGTCCATCGTTCCACGTTCTTTCAACGCCAATAATGTAGTACACACTCGGAACATAAAATACGAGTCTTATTGCATCAACAACCATAACCGTTTAAGTCAATCGAGTGATACAATCGCTTAAAAACTATAATACCATGCATTAGGGGAAGCTCGGTAAAACGCCCCACCATGCAAACATACCTTCTCACGCTTTCCTAGTATTAATGCAAGGGCAGAAAGCGCGGGCTTGACACGCCGGCACGCGCTTTAGCATGAATGAATACATGCGAAAACAATTAAACTGGTCTGCTTGAAGGGGCACACGCTCATGTACAACATACTCACGACAGTGTTCTTGTTCTATATATGCATGTGCAGATCGGTGTCTCATAACAAAATGCGAATTAGAACACACTTTTTCACGCTAACATTTCAGCAACCTAGCTTCCTCGCTCATATGGGGGACGAGCGGTCTAGGGATAAATTGCTCGTGTCACAATCGACAATGCGGGGGCCACACCATTTTGAATGAGATTATGTAATGCAAACAGCTGCATTTCTATAATATAAATAGCTTGAAGCGGCTACCGTGCCAGATCTGCTAAATGCTGTGCCGTGACTTGCGATTTCAGGCCACGGCCATGACTGCAATGTGAAAGAGCCAGCGATTTCACTTTGTATCATATCACTTTGTATCATATTTCGTACGTAACCCTCACGAGATTAAAATTCCAGGAGATTGGAAGCTGGCAAATGCAGTTCTTAATATCAAATAGGGTGAAAAGGGGAAAGCTGAAAATGATAGACTTGCAAGACCAACATCCTTAGGCTATACGATGTTTAAAAAAATAGTAATCACATAGTAGTTGGTTTTCTGGAAGGGAACATATTGATTCGAGACACCCAGCATGTGCTTAGAAAAGGTTGATCTCGCTGACAAATATCTTTAGCTTTTTGGATTTTTCTACAGACCTTGCTCCAAATCCCTCCTGCATAAGCTGACAATTAGTTGTGTTTGGCCAATGTCATGATTCAGCCCTTAAGCGTGTCAGCTCAGCCGAATTTCTGGTTATGCTACAGCTTCACATGTTGTTTTTTAAAGATGCATGGTATGAGTTTGTATTGTATGGATTCATGCATATTCATAGATTGCTGCACTTATGTTCATGCTATATAATCCTCTGCATTGTGAGGATACACTGTGAACTTCATGCCTAGCTTCATGAAGATACACAGCTAGTCCATTATACAATAATTTTCAGCCTACCAGGAACATCTTCACTACAGGTCCATTAGGTTTTGTCATGATATGCATTTGTCTCAAAGCCCATTATATATTCAGCTGAGAGTGAGACTATTGATGCCTGCTGGAAAAACAAAAGACAAGGATGAAAACATTGCAAACATGTATTTTATTTCCATCACAACAACCACCATCTGTGTTTGTAATATGTTTACGAAAAGATGAAAGTCATGGGCGCTGTATGACCAACGCAGTCGATGCGCCCGAAAGCCCAAATAACCAACCAAAAGATGAAAGTCATCACCAAGGATGAAACCTAAAACTTCCATTAACTGTGACTTTCCATGCAAAGTGGCGATTTTTTTTTCACTGTACTAGCAGGATGACGCCATCTATCCAATGCCCTATTAAACGTCCCTGCCGTTTGTATATCGCGCCATAAATGATTCAGTGCGGTGCTGATTTAACTCTGGGCGGTAAAGTTCGGGGTAGGATATGGCGTTGATTTGTGAATAATAGCTAATACTTGACTCACAGATCATCTTTTAATATGCTAACTGGACTGGTCCGCCAATGGTCAAACAGATTTCTTCAGCTTCGGGGTAACTACCGCCGATCCCGACTAACTTCCTCTTCATCACGCACATTTTGTCGCTGCACCCATCCTCTAGTGGAACTTGCTTTAAATGCGCCCTGCTACGAAGCACTCTTGTATTTTATGCGCCCTGCTACGAAGCACTCTCGTATTTTATGCGCCCCGCTACGAAGCACTCTTGTATTTTATGCGCCCCGCTACGAAGCACTCTTGTATTTTATGCGCCCCGCTACGAAGCAATCTTTTATTGTGAAGGAGTATAGTTTTATTGTTGTTTTTTATTCCCGACAGGATAGTGCATTTTTCAACACGTTGGAACGCAAAGAACATAATCTCACCGTTATGGAGCTGAAACAAAACACGGAAAATTTGAGGTGCTCTACTATCAGGATGAATGAGCAGTGGCGTATTTAGAAACAGACGAAGGAGAGACTATGGGCGCTACATGACCAATGTAGTCGATGCGCCCTTAAGCCCTAATAACTAACGAAGGAGAGACTAAAATTGAATTAAAATGCAGTCCAATGACGTCAGTAGCGTTGTCGCCGTCGCTGGTGTCGTTATGACCTTCGTCGGCGCCGTGCTGATGACGTCATCACGGCCATTGCCGCTCGCGGTGGCTGACGGCCCGGACACCGACCGGTAAATGTCCAGCGGTCCTGTCGGTTTCGCTCTCCACACGCTGACCGCCGGCCGTCTCGGCTGTTGAGCAGGAGCAGGAGAACGCCAACCAGCAGCGCCGGCTCTCCCTAATCTCGTCCGACATCTGCGACCTGCAGAAGACACAGGCGACCACGGCGGCACGGCTCAGTCAGCTGAAGCGCGCCAACCTGGAGCTGTCCCACCGCATACTGCAGGTAGACGGGGCGTGGCGACGACGCAGACCGCACACTGCAGGTAGACGGGGCGTGGCGACGACGCAGACCGCACACTGCAGGTAGACGGGGCTTGGCGACGACGCAGACCGCACACTGCAGGTAGACGGGGCTTGGCGACGACGCAGACCGCACACTGCAGGTAGACGGGGCTTGGCGACGACGCAGACCGCACACTGCAGGTAGACGGGGCTTGGCGACGACGCAGACCGCACACTGCAGGTAGACGGGGCGTGGCGACGACGCAGACCGCACACTGCAGGTAGACGGGGCTTGGCGACGACGCAGACCGCACACTGCAGGTAGACGGGGCGTGGCGACGACGCAGACCGCACACTGCAGGTAGACGGGGCTTGGCGACGACGCAGACCGCACACTGCAGGTAGACGGGGCTTGGCGACGACGCAGACCGCACACTGCAGGTAGACGGGGCTTGGCGACGACGCAGACCGCACACTGCAGGTAGACGGGGCTTGGCGACGACGCAGACCGCACACTGCAGGTAGACGGGGCTTGGCGACGACGCAGACCGCACACTGCAGGTAGACGGGGCTTGGCGACGACGCAGACCGCACACTGCAGGTAGACGGGGCTTGGCGACGACGCAGACCGCACACTGCAGGTAGACGGGGCTTGGCGACGACGCAGACCGCACACTGCAGGTAGACGGGGCTTGGCGACGACGCAGACCGCACACTGCAGGTAGACAGGGCTTGGCGACGACGCAGACCGCACACTGCAGGTAGACGGGGCTTGGCGACGACGCAGACCGTACACTGCAGGTAGACAGGGTGTGGCAGCCATCCGCCGGCTAACAATCGGCATTGTAGGCTGGTGACGTCATATGGCCCGGTGGTGGAGCGTGTTGTAATAAACCAACTCAGGGTTCTATTCTAAAGGTTGGAGATTTTATTTATTTGTGAAAGCGTTTAGTTTGATGTAAGACCTGTAGTGTTGTCCTACTAGTAAAGATCAGGGTTAGTTAATGCGGATGATATACGAAGCATCATCGTTCGTTCCATGCTGATTGCTGATATAAATATTATGGCGATGAAGTCGTTACTTGTTTGTTCACAGGGAAAAGTGGACCAATTCCATCACATGCACTCACTGCAACTATGGCTTTGTGCTAGGAAAGGTCCTGTGGGCGGGCTCAGCACCACACCTGAGACAGATAGATTCGGCGACCGCTCGCAGAAATTGTTTCGTCACCCTCTCCCTCGTGTCTCCAGCTAACGTTGCGCTGGCCAATGTCGCCAGGTGCTGGTCCGTCAAGAGGTGCTGAGGAAACAGGGCTGGAGCATCCAGCCGCACGAGGAGCGACTGCGGGTCCAGCTGGAGGCGCTCCAGGACGAGCTGGCCACACCCACTCAGTTCAAGGTAGACAATATAGTCTCGTGCGCACTTGACGGTTTCGGTGCCGACTATCTCAGATCAGGTATGCGTCGGCGTTCGCGATTTACGATTTACAATTAGCTGGGCCAGCCGATCAGCCGTGCAGTGTCTTGTGCTAGCCTGCGGCCGCACTCTGAGTCGTGGTGTGCAAGAGGTACGGGGTTCGATTCCCCGCGGTGTCCGCTCTTCCCGCCAGGGTGAGCGACAGGCGACGCCGAACGTCCTCAGCTGCTGAGTACATCGTAAGGTCACAGCCAAACAACCAGTTTGAGCCCGCTGCGCGTGTGTCGGTCTGAATTTGAGCACTGTTCTGTGTGTGAGTGTCCGTGTTCCTGCAGGGTCGGTTGTGTGGGATAGCTATGTCCGTGTTTCCCCGCAGGGTCTGTTGCATGGGGGTAGCGGTGTTCATGTTCCCCACAAGGTCGGTTGTGTGTTCGTAACGTCCGTGTTCCCCGCAGGGTTGGTTGTATGGGGGTAACGGTGTCCATGTTCCCCACAAGGCTGGTTGTGTGCTCGTAGCGTCCGTGTTCCCCGCAGGGTTGGTTGTATGGGATTGACGGTGTTCATGTTCCCCACAAGGCCGGTTGTGTGCTCGTAGGTCCGTGTTCCCCGCAGGGTTGGTTGTGTTTGTGCAAATGTGTTCCCCGCAGGGTCTGCTGTGTATGCGTGTATGCGTGTGTGCGTGTGTGTAACTGTTTCCGTGTTCTCATGAGGGCTGTTGTATATGTGTATGACTGTCCATGTTCCCTGCAGGGTCTGCTGTGTATATGTGTGACTGTGTCCGTGTTCCCGGCAGGGTCGGTTGTGTGTGTGTGTGATTGTATCTGTACTCCCTGCAGGGACAGTATGTGTGTGACTGTGTCCGTGTTCCCGGCAGGGTCTGTTGTGTATGTGTGATTGTATCTGTACTCCCTGCAGGGACAGTATGTGTGTGACTGTGTCCGTGTTCCCGGCAGGGTCGGTTGTGTGTGTGTGCGTAACGATGTCCGTGTTCCCTGCAGGGTCTGCTGTGTATGTATGTGACTGTGTCCGTGTTCTCGGCAGGGTCGGTTACGTATGTGTTTGTGTACGTGTGTGACTGCGATTCTCCAAGCCAAGCTTATTTTGTACAGGAAGACCGGTCTACAAAGCACGTGGTTTTCACAGACTCCTTGAGCAGTCTCCTCGCATTGACAACTTTTAACCAGGATAACCGGCTTGTTCGTAGGATCATCAAACTCGTGAAATCCCTACGTGACATCGGCAGAAATATCGTTTTCTGTTGGATTCCTAGCCATGTCGGACTCGCGGGAAATGGGGCTGCTGACATATCCGCTAAAAATGTCATCAACAATGGCCGTGTGGTCCATCTACGGCTCCCTCCAAGGGACCTATACCCTACTATACTGTCAAATATACGGTTAGAATGGCAACGAGCCTGGAACTCGAAGTGTGCTAAGCTCAGGGTTCTAAAACCGACACTAGAAAAGTGGCAATCCTCGCACCGAACCAAACGACAGGAAGAGGTAGTACTCTGCCGATTGAGAATAGGTCATACCATTGCAACACACAGCTACATGCTGACTGGTGATGACCGACCTCTATGCCCACGCTGTTCTAATCCGCTTACTGTGTACCATGTTTTAGTAGGCTGTACAATGTTAGAACCACTACGACGCCAGGTTTTAGGACCGCTGAACGCCGACACTTCTTTACGTATGCTAATTGGGAACGACTCTGATGTGGCGTCCGGGAATATTTTTACCTTCCTTCGACAAGGTCGCCTAGAGGTGATATACTCCCAACCGTGAATATTAATCAGCTATGATAGTAGCACCGTAGATTGAGTATAATACAGTTATGGGCGCAAAATGACCCTGGATGTCGACGCGCCCATAAACCCCAATCCACCACCACCACGTGTATGACGGTGTCCGTGTTCCCGGCAGGGTCTGTTGTGTACGTGTATGACGGTGTCCGTGTTCCCGGCATGGTCTGTTGTGTACGTGTATGACGGTGTCCGTGTTCCCGGCAGGGTCTGTTGTGTACGTGTATGACGGTGTCCGTGTTCCCGGCAGGGTCTGCTCTGTATATGTGTGACGGTGTCCGTGTTCCCGGCAGGGTCTGTTGTGTACGTGTATGACGGTGTCCGTGTTCCCGGCATGGTCTGTTGTGTACGTGTATGACGGTGTCCGTGTTCCCGGCAGGGTCTGCTCTGTATATGTGTGACGGTGTCCGTGTTCCCGGCAGGGTCTGTTGTGTACGTGTATGACGGTGTCCGTGTTCCCGGCATGGTCTGTTGTGTACGTGTGTGACGGTGTCCGTGTTCCCGGCATGGTCTGCTGTGTATATGTGTGACGGTGCCCGTGTTCCCGGCAGGGTCTGCTGCAGCGTGGGAAAAGTGGTTCGCTGACCTGGAGTCGGAGAATAAAAAATTTGTATCGGAGCCCTCCAAGAAAAAGAAGATATTCCTGCCCATGGAGTCGGAGAATAAAAAAATGGCCTCAGACCCCACCCCCCCTAAAAAAACCAGAAAGCTACTGGTGTCGGAGCCCCAAAAAAAAAGATGATTGTTAAAAAGCGTACAAGCCGCTTACTTACAAGCATACTTACACCCCTTTACTGGACCCTAAGTCACTTCAATTACGCCCACTTAATTCACTCGCACTTACTAGGTTTTTCTCCGGAAAGCTCTCAAAACTTTGTCTCAACCCGAGTATACCCAACCAATCGAGACAAAGATCTTCGCGCAAAGGGAAGGGGACAAAGCAGCGCGGCGAAACGCGCGGTCAAAGTGTGGTCGCTGTGTAAACATGACTGCAATATTTACACAATTTCAAGACCGCTGCTTGACCTCAATTCCTGTCGCTTTTTAATAGGAATTCATACGTCAATACGGTGTTACCTTTTTTCTTCAGTTATATAGGAATCAATACACTGAAGATATATGTTCCTAATCATGAAATTACGTTGTCTTTATCCTAGATCAAAACATGAATCGGGCGAGACCGTCCCAATAATTTGTTAATTCTCCTACTCTAGTACGGATATTGTCCTGTCCTAACGGCGACGTATCCAAGGGTGGTCAAATGATGAAATGATAAGATTTTTCGTAACTATTTTAAATGACGTCCAATTGTGACCATAAATGGCCCGGAGAACGTAATAACTCCGTACATGCACAGTTACTGCAGTTGCTGAAGTGATAAAACTACTATTCAGATGCTTTTCTCTTGATGGGTTACTGTAGTTTTGCGAATTGAGGTGGAATTCATACCAAAGTAACCCAAGGTCTTTTGCATTTTTTAAAGCATTTACATGGCTCCCAAAAATAGGTCTTCTGCCATCAATGAAATTCGCTAGCTGGTGCTATTTTATGCATTTCAATTCGAAATTGAATGCTCTATTTCATGAAATTAACAGAATTACTTAAAACTGTCTGAGATGTCCAGAATTGCGTTCTCCGGTAGTCTCCGATTGGAATGCGGCTGGAGAACAGGACCTCGGGTCCGATATGCGAGTATATGACGTCGTTGTGTATATTTCGAGTTCCACTATGGTCGCAAGATATGGCAGCAAGACGAGAGGTTTCGTAATGGAGATTTTTTGGTGTAACGCCAGTATTTCCCGGAATTATGAAGAAGAATCGTGGTATATTCCAATATTTCCTTCTGAAGCGTCATTTCGACAGAATTCTGAAGACATACGAAAACCTAATCCCTCATATCTTTGTTATTTAGAATGAGACGAGATTGGCGCAAGCCGAATGACGATTCATCTGTGGTTACAGAGTGATTGTGCTGGGCCGCCGTCCTCCCAGTGTGAAAATATCCTGGAGAGTAATTGGCTGAGGTAATAACTAGTTCCGAAATTTACATTATTTTGTTCTCTATTGTTTCTATGCTATGTCGATGCTTTTGTTTCGTTCGGATTTGGAGGCATCGTGCACACCAACGATTACCTGAGTAACCCCCGCGAGTTCGGCCTTGATTGGGGCTTAGACTGAGCCAGGACATAGTTTGTTTGACACATGCACAATGCAATCGAAACAACCACCACAAACTTGTAGGTATTCTGATATAACATGATATGATTCCTGGGCAATTGACTGCAACCTGCATTTCATGCCTTATGACCTGCTATGCCATACTCTTCTGTTCTGTTGTCCAGGCTTCTAATTTGTATGATGGACTGGAAACTGCAACTGCATTGTTGGAGCTGTACTGAGATCCTGGAAGCAAAATGTCATCCATAAATTGGCACGTTTCATTCGGAGAATAAAAAAGTTCAACATTTGCAGTCACAATCCTGGAGAATAAAATGTCCTTAGGTCTCCATACTCCAGGAGAGGCCCAAAATTCCCACCCTGGTCTGCTGTGTATATGTGTAACGGTGTCCGTGTTCCCGGCAGGGTCTGTTGAGTACGTGTGTGTGACGGTGTCCGTGTTCCCGGCATGGTCTGTTGAGTACGTGTGTGTGACGGTGTCCGTGTTCCCGGCAGGGTCTGTTGTGTACGTGTGTGTGACGGTGTCCGTGTTCCCGGCAGGGTCTGTTGAGTACGTGTGTGTGACGGGGTCCGTGTTCCCGGCAGGGTCTGTTGAGTACGTGTGTGTGACAGTGTCCGTGTTCCCGGCAGGGTCTGTTGTGTACGTGTGTGACGGTGTCCGTGTTCCCGGCAGGGTCTGTTGAGTACGTGTGTGTGACGGTGTCCGTGTTCCCGGCATGGTCTGTTGAGTACGTGTGTGACGGTGTCCGTGTTCCCGGCATGGTCTGTTGAGTACGTGTGTGACGGTGTCCGTGTTCCCGGCAGGGCCGACTGAACGAGCTGCTGTCGCAGACCCGGCTGCAGAGCCAGCAGGCGGTGCAGCGCGGTGAGCGCTACAGCATGGACCCGGCCGGCCAGGACGAGGTGCGCCTGCTGCTGCGCGCGCAGCAGGACGGCCTGCAGCAGCTGATCGCCGTCATCCACACCGACCTGGCCGACCTGCAGGTGATCCAGGACGGCCTGGAGCACGCGCCGCGGCGCTGACGCTCCGGCGCCGCTGCTCACCGGCTCGGTCAGGCGGAACACGTGCGGGACGGCTGTCGACGGCGTGTCGGGCCACGCAGCTCGCCGCTGCCGAGACGGGACTCCGATGGGCCGGCGGGACTCCGGCGGGGCGGGTCCAGTCAGCTGCGGAGTTGCCGCTGTGGTACCGGCCGAACGTGTGCCCACGCTGCTGACGCCTTCGTGGTGCCTTGAAGGCGTCAGCTGATGATTGCGTGATGTCGTCGCTGACTGGCGTCAAAGGTCGTCGAGGTGTGACGGCGCGGAACGTCATCGGTCGTAAGGTTACACCAGCACGTGATGTCATCTTTGGTCATCGGGATTGTGTTGTCGCGTGAGATCACCATGGTCGTCGGCGATTGGGTGGTCAGCGTGTGTCGTCATGGGTTGTTAAGTCATGGTTGCATATGTAATCGTCATCGGATTATAACGGCTCATTAACATGATCGACATTACAGCATTATAACTGCACATTCACGTGACTGACATGGCACGCGAGTCATCGGGTTACGTCAGCTCGGGACTCATTGGTGGCTGACTAGTCTCCGCGCCAGTCTGCCCTCAACTGGCTCTCCGTTTGGCCGAGAGATACCGCTGCCCAGCATGTCGAAAGGTGACGCCCCGTTTCGCTCGGAGCTTCTCTCAGTTGGACTGGGCGTGAACGATCAGTGCCTGGTCGAAGCGCCTGTGAATTCCAGAGCCAACTCTCAGTTGTGCTGTGCAGGGCGCTGGTGTTTGCATGTGACGTACTGTTGAGGTAGGAGGACGTCATGTTCCGTCCGAGTTGACTCCGATAGTCGGCGGTGGTCACTCGGCTGGCTGTGCATTGCTGTCGCGGGAGATGGCGCGCTGTTTTGTACTGTGGCGTGGTGAGCCGGCACCGCCGGCGGATACGTTGTCTGCCGCTGCGATACGTTGCCCCGTGATGGCTCACTGGCCCGTGGATCGCGATATTGATACCCGTGCAGGGCCAGAAACACGACCTTGTCCTGGATGTCGGCCGTTCAGAACATTATCCTTTACATGAAAATATCTGCTCCCTTTTTGCCAGCACAGAATTGAATAGTTGTTTGAAAATGACGAATTATCTGTTTGGTAGGAATACTTGACATCGATTGGAAAGTACAAAAAGTTGTTATGTCAAGCAGACAAACGTATCCCATATATATTGCAAATACAAATAGCAAATTCGAGTGCCCAAAATTTTGCTCCGTATTCTGGATTTCAAAACGTATGCTCACGTTGTTGCTTTTTTTACGTGCTGTCGATTCAGCCTAGGAAATATGTGAAAGCCGCACCGCAGCCAAAAGCCCAGTATCGTGCTCACTCGAAGTTATTCAAGACAAATAATGCTAAAATATTTTGACTTACAATGCCCTGTATGCAGTTTAGGTGTGGGCTCTTTGGTTGCTAGGCACATTAGTATTCGACCTTCATTCGCCTTGTTGCATTTTTGGGACGTGAAACTTTTTGCTCAGCATGTTTACCAAGCAATAATTCGCAGTGCAGTGTTGTCTTCGTTTCTACTACTGCATTCGAACCATGATGAAGGCTCTAATGAGGCTGAATACAGGTCTGACGAACGATGCACAATGTTGCAAGTGCACCAGTTGCCATCGTGAGAAACCATCTGATCATCTGCGGCAACGCCTGTTAGCCATAGTGAAATGTGTGCGGATTAATGTCAGCAAAGCGAGGTAATGGGAGGCTTGCGTCCCACCCAAGCTTCGTGAAACTTAACATTGTGGCCATGACGTAAGGAAGAACTGGCGTAAAGACACTTCCCCGCCCCTGCCAAAAATTATGGACAGCATCAATATTCGTGGAATGCGGGAATGAAACGGGAGGGTATTTTTCACGCTAAATACACGAATACGGCTTTCTGTCGCTCTCCGTCTTGATTATATCGGGAAATTTGGTTGCGAACTAGTCATCGGGGAGCATTTGTAACAGCATGCACGCGAGAAGTTCAAAGAACGGGGACACTTTTATGCAACGAGGCGTGGTCTGACAATTATGAATTAGTCTGGGAGCCAACATCTGGATAAAATCTGAACCTAAAAATTAACCGAGCCCACTGGCCTACCCAGGAGTTATAGCACTCGAGGCCAAAGGCCCGCAGCTACCACGCTCTGCCAGTGTTCCATTCTTGAGTCAGAAGTTGGTTTTGGAAAAAGTGCAAACGCTCCACTGTTAAAAGAGCTAATTGATTCCTTTGACACTGGGTAAGCTGCCCCAAGTCCAATTTGCAACTCACAATCGCTTCGTCTTCACAGAGCCATCGAGTGCAATTATCGTACACTCAGCAGCAATGCCGTGGCTGGAGAAGATGGGGGGGGGGGGGCAGGGAGCGATTCGCTCCTTGCTGTGAGAGGGGTGAACATATGGCTCCCCTTGAAGTGTAAAAGGGCCCTTTCCCTGATGGGTTAAGCCGGCTAAGGAAACCAAAAGAAACTTAGACAAAACGTAGAATCCAGTGGCGGTCTCTGGCAGAGGAGTCGAAAGCCCAGAACCCACAAAAAGGCAGACAAGAAAATGCTCACAATGCGCGAGAAGAGGCCCCAGGACGCATGAACTCTCGAGGCGGGTAAGAACGGGAGCTGAAGGATCTACAATGAATGAACTACCTTGGAGCAGCTGAGACCTTTTAAGTCTTGTAAGGGAAGTCCCAGGGTATGAGAAAAGGGCGCACAATGCGTGAGGGGTCAATCCAGGGGTGTTGTTTTACATACGTTTGTGGGAAAAATGCCCCCTCAATGTTGGCTCCCCAATAATTTGAAGAACGTGGAGCACTGGATTGTGTCCCTCAAACTATTTGGGCTCGCCCATTGCTTTCATGCATTGTGTCGCCCCCAATAATTTTCAAAAATTAACACCCGTGAGTTAATAGTTGCGTTTTTTGCCTGTTTGTTTTTTAAACTGAAGAAACCCTTAAAACGAACAATGAATATGGAGTTGGCCGTACTAGAATCCCATGTTCGATGAGGCTTGATTAGATCCAGCTTACGCTCTAGGATGTCCTTTCGGTTTTCGCCACTAGGAGAAATTGATGGTGCCGTCATCATGGATCATATACGCCTGGATTGGAAACCAACAGCTGTTTGCGTATCAGCCCACCTAGCGGCGGGTAAGTAAAAACACGGAATCGCGGCCGGTTTTCGGCCGTGCGCCTATGGGAATTCTGGGTACGCATTTAGTATTTGATTTTTCTCCAATTGATGCAGCCATCCCAGGAGGATTGCATCTGCCTTCCATGATACAGAATTGATCAAGGAACCTTGCCGTTCTTTCCTTATTGATTTATTACGCTCCGTTCCGATGTTGTGATGCGAAGTGAAGACTTTTGTGGGAGGGAGCCCATTTCGCCGAAAGGGTCAGCACACCGATGTTGGTATCTGGAAGATTTTCATCATGAATCATTATCTCTTATCTCTCTATCTTTATCTTGAAATGTTTGTAGGGGACAAAATACATGAAGGCAATGGACAGACCAAAATGAATTTGGGCCACATCCCATTGGTTCCCGTCTTAGAAGTTGAAATAATTGCGGGGTTGGTCAAGCAAACATTGAGGTGGCAGTCCCCCTCTAGGGTATATAAAACAATACCCCTGAGTCGAACAACTGGCAAGTGGTAGCGAATCGGCGAGAGGTAGCTGCGTTGCCAGCTAGGGTATGTTGCAAGGGTTGATCTAATGGGGAGGAGAAAGTTGCGCCCCTTATGACCCGAAGGATGCCTCTCTTGGAGGTTCTAGTGTACCCCTCCCTCGAAACACTCAGCGGAACGCGCTCCTCGGCCTGGGAACGGCAGTCCTCTGAGAGTCGGAACGCACGCCGCAAATTTTTCGGCGAAAGTCACTCCTCAGAGAGAAACAAATGCTGCCCCTCTGGTAGATCGGAGTGCACCCCATCCAAATGTTCTGGAAAAAGAACCGCCCCTCTGGAGAAATAACGCCTCCTTGGCAAAATCATGAATCTGTCAATGATGGTGTATTAGGGGTTTGTACCCTCCATGGATCTTCCTCTCAATCCTCTGCGGATTGGTGAGTACGCCGAAGTGTACCCTCCATTCAGTTGTGTAAAGCACTCCACCTGAAAATATCAGCCACATATCTAGAGAGCAAGGAGGGTGGAGGCGAAAACAGAATATGGGAGTGTATGTAGTGCGCACTTTTAACATGGGAGTGTATGTAATGTGACCCATCTATTCATTTTGGTCTGCCTATTGCCTTCATGTACTTTGCCCTCTTCAATCGTTTTAAAAAGTCAACAGGTGTGCCGACCCTTTCGGCGAAATGGGCTCCCTCCCACAGAAGTCTTCACTTCGCATCACAACATCGGAACGGAGCGTAATAAATCAATAAGGAAAGAACGGCAAGGTTCCTTGGTCAATTCTGTATCATGGAAGGCAGATGCAATCCTCCTGAGGTGGCTGAATCAATTGGGAAAAATGCCAATACGAAATGCGTACGCAGAACTCCCATAGGCGCACGGCCTAAAACCGACCGCGATTCCGTGTTTTTACCTACCCGCCGCTAGGTGGCAGGTTGGTGCCGCTGATACGCGCAGATGAAAGGCGCCGACGCGGAGTTCCCAATCCAGGCGTACATCATCCATGCCGTCATCTCGACTTGTGGCAGATATAGGGACCACTGAGGGCATGTGTCCCCTCTTCCCATGATGAAGTGCAGTCCCTCCGCCCGGAAAAGACGAACTTTTAGAAAGGTTCGAATGCCCATCAAATTCAACGAATTTATTGGCCAAAGCTTCCCTTTTCGGAAGAAAAGGTCACCTTCGAAAAGAGAAGACGCCCAAAGGGGGACGAGCCGAAAGGGCGCCTTTCCGCTAAATGTCCCCCTCCTATGAACGCTCCTGGATCCGCCCCTCCTTTCTTCTCGCTCATTCACATTTCTTCTGCGCTGAACTTGCTGAAGGGAATTTATCAAATGGTAGCGGCTAGTTTGAACAAAACCAGCGCATATGATACATAACACCGCCGTAAAAACTTTGCCATACCGACTGCATTCGCTGCATTATTTCCAACTTTTTCGAGGCGATGTTTTGCTGAAGATATCTTTATTGGAGGTTAGACGTTTATTAGAGGTTTTATAGGTTTTGCTTGTAGGATGGGAGCTTGCTTGTAAGCTATATAGAAGCCTCAATGCCAGCCAAGCCAGTCAGCTATGCGGACTATTGAATGCAGTGGCAAGCAGGCAATTTTGCTGCCTGTTAATCATGAGATATTTTAACTGGTGAAACTGAGTGGAGGTGCAGACTTTCCCGGCCAAAGCCTTTGGGTACTGCTTGTCTCATCTGCCTTTGGAATCTATAAGATAACTATCTGCACCACCATTCACATGCTCAAACACCATTTGCTTCTGGCATGTGCATATATGTAGTCATGCAGTCCTAAAGTGTTCAGGGTTAATGAGAGCCACATGGGCCCATCAGAGTTGAGCCTGTAAAGGGGAGACACTATTATATAATCCAGTTCAGAAAGATGTTTAGTACTCTAGCCAATACTGATATGCTTCAAGTATTTCCTCTCACATTTTTGGGAAGTTTGCAGTTTGAGGTAATCCTTCTTTCTTGGATTTCTTGGAATTTCTTCTTTGATGCAATGTTTATGAATGCAATGAACATGATGTTACCAATTATTACTTCCGTAAATTAATACCTTTCAGTTTGGATCAAAATAACACCCAAATGGGGCTCAGAGATAACAGCATAGAAGGTAATGTTCAAAATAAATAAAAAGTAATGTAGCATAACATATCCTAAACTAGCCTAGCCATCCATGCAAGAACATAATTTTTTTAATGGAAAGTTTGTAAGCAATTTTTATGTTAATGGTGTTAATTACAAAAAAACCTCACCTAACCTAAGTAAGCCTTAGCTCTATGATTGGAAAAACTTTTAAATTGAATGCTCACATTTCAAACATTTTTATAATTCACAACAAAGCCATAAACTAACTTATCTTGGCCAAACCTAACCCCATTGTGTATCTCATGGAGGTAAAATTTGTTATGTGGTTACCTTAAGCTGCAATAATACCACACTTCCTTTATGTTGACATGGTATCTAAGTCACCACAAGCCATTCACCGGTCAGATGCTGGTGATGTCACTCAAATGTACCCAGAGAAGCCTCCAGCCAGCTGCACTGAATGCACCTAGTATTAGGCTAGTTTTGGTTAGGCTACTCTGCTGATGTCCCTGAATGAGCTCTGCATTGACCCTTTCCCTGATGACACCTCAAGGTTCATTCAGTGTACCCAGCTGGAGCTGATGGTGACTTAGATACCTTTTTGATATATAGAAAGTGTGAGAAGCAATACTTGAAGATTAACACTAATACCATATCAAACATTCAAAAGAAGCTATCCACCAACATCTTAGATGCTTACCAATACTTATGTAGCCCTATTCACTTCCCATATAACATGTTTATCAAGTGCACCATGAATAATCTTCCATAGCTACATTCATACCCGTGTTTAAAGTGGCCTGCACATTGAACACCTAGCATAAACCTGATCTCATTGATCATTCATTAGAGCTCAAAAAGAAGTTTCTCTAGTCCAAAATATTTGGTAAGATTGCACTTTAAAGTAATTTTTTGATACTTGGAATTTCTTTTTCAATTGCAATGTGATATGATAAATGATGAATGCGAACTGCAATGTGATGTGCAACATGCCATAGCCAAACCTATGCTAACCTTCAATGTGATAGAACAATTATTTGAAATAGGAAAATTTAAAACCCATTTTGCATCAACCTTTCAAGCTAAAATGACCTAAATGAACATACTCTTTTTGAGGAAAACAAATTTGGAGAGAAAATTTAAAAACGTTATTTTTTAAAAAGTTTTCTAACTTAAAAAGCTTAACATAACCTAAGCAAACCTAGCTCCTTTGTTTGCTTCATGGATATATGATATGTGTGAAACTTATTCCATGGTTACCTTAAAGGGCAATAATACCCCACACTTGTTCACCATATATTTTAATACATCCAATGATGAATTATTCACATCAGCAGGCAGCCTGTTCTAGATCACCCTTTAACTGAAAGCCTGTTGGTGCTAACTGTCCTATGCCTTGACTTGTGGAACAAGAATAAATGACTCCTATGTGAATAGAAGGGCATCATTTGAATTAGCAGTGTCAAACCATCAAAAATTATTTTATGAATTTAAATCATATCACTCCTTGATCATCTATATTTGAGTAAGTACATATCTAATGACATAAGCCTTTCTCCATATTCTACTGATGGGTCCAGTAGCATTGTACTGTATTCTCTCGCACATATGTGCATCTCTTCCTAAGCAAGATCTCCATGTATGCATACAGTATTCCAAGTGGCGTCATGCATAAGCTAAGTACAGTTTTAATCGGTTATTTGCCCTTATGCTGCATTCTCCTATTAATCATTTCGAGCATTCTGATTGCCATATTCTTAGGACAGGTACATTTTTTAGCTATGCACAATAACTCAACAAGTTTGAGTTAGCAAGCTGTTGCCAATGCCACAGCTTGTTATTGTTTAGGATTGACACTGTGTCACAGAAGACTGTTGCTGTAACAGGTGCGAATTTTGCGTCACAACCAGATTATGGGAATTTTTATCCTGTATCATTTGGTATAGGTTGAGCATGATCAAACTTTTGTGGCTAGGGAATATGCTTTGGTTTCGCGACTGGGCACTTGTAGACCATGTGTATGTGTTTATGGACATACATCTGCATTGCTATAGGTGCATTTAGAAACTTTCCTGCTTTGTCACTGCAACATGAAATACTGGGGCCAAGATACACCTTTAGGCTGGCCCAAAACATATGACACTGGACATATGTCAATGGGTATATTATAGTCTCTCTGCCATACAGCCCAATATTAGGAAATATTTTATCCCATTTTCTCATTTGCTTATTGCTAATATGCTTTGCGAATGCAGAATTCAGCTGAAATACATAACAGCTCTACATCCCAGTTGCACTCTCATGACGGCAGATCGAAATTGGCCCTTGATCTAGCATTGGGTGACTTCTGGAAGTGCAATATTATCATCGCTGATTCTCGTATGCACGCATTAGGCAGGTTCCAACCACGTACCGACACTATGCGGATCTACACCGACAGATCAAAGCTCAGCAGCAGGGCAGGAAGTACCTTTGATGTAAGTCATGTAGTGCATCTTTTGAACTCCAAAGACATTCACTACTTTGCACGGCGGAACTGCATGTCATTTTGAAGGCTCTCCATTTTGTTGAGAACGGCGACAGAGACCGCGCCAAAAACTGTTTGATACTCACCGACTCTCTGAGTAACAGTTTTCCTCTGAAGATGTTTAATCATGACAGCTACATCTTGCATGACATCATGGCAACCATGGGTTCTCCCCATGAAGAGGAAGTCATTGTAAGTTCATGTAAATCCCAAGCCACGTGGGTCTGGGTGGCAATTGGGCTGCTGATCTGCACCTTGAGGAGTGCTGCAGGCGGCAGCCACATGACACCTCTGACCATCTCCCCCCCCCACCCCCCCACCAGTGACTTTAAGACATCAATTTTGTCATTCGTGCGTCGAAAATGACAATACACTTGGAGCCTGAAACCCATCAAGCTTCAACTAGTGAAGCCAGTGCGCAAGACGTGGAAGTTTTCATTTCGTGCACAACGAAGAGAGAAAGTTTGGCTGTGTCGGGCTCCAGATAGGACGTACACTAGCGAAACACATGCACCTGTTGACGGCAAGTGGCCGCCCTTTGTGTTCACCCTGTTCCACCCCACTCACTGTGCACCACGTACTTAGTGGCTGTCCGGTACTGCACTACACGCAGCAGATAAATCGGGACCCGGAGAGTTGAGGTGTCGCTGCGACAAATGGTAGCAGATGACTCCCTGATCGTCGCATCGGGGAACATATTTACATAACTTAAAAAGTGAATTTTAACATTATCTGTCGTCCATCGTAAGCACTCGGATACGAGCTAAAGCCTCATCTAACCATAATATGAAGGCAGATGGCGTTATAGGTGCAAAAAGACCAAACGTAGTCGACGAGCCCAAAGACACAAATTCAACACCATCTGACCGGTGATGAGAGGGCATTGAGCCCTAGGTGATCTGCATTAGTATCAGTGCGACACACGATAACCTGTTGTTCGCTACTTGCCCACGGATGGAGTGACGGCTCTTTGGACGTAACTCTGTCTCGCTTCGGGAATTATTAGGGGATGGTTCCACCAGTGTTCGGTCGGGGCAGCCTTTCCGGTTCCTCCTAGAAATCAGCGTTGCTGTGATCTGCGGTCTTCATTAACGGCCGATGCTTCTACGTTTTAATGACAAGTTGTAAGCGCTGTGTGACCTATGCAGTCTGTGTGCCCAGACGCTACAGTAACCAACTAACTTACTAACCTTATCTTTGCGGACAATTCCCGGGAAATTAGTCATAGAACAGGAATAATGATGCTGCTTGGTTAGGTTGGTTAATCTTCTATCTTTGACTATATGAGAGGATGCTTTTTATATCAGAGGGTTTCTTTTTTGAAGAGAGGCATACAATGCTCCATGAAAACCAAATCCACATCCAAAGACATTGACCAAGCAGCAGATATATATATATATATATATATATATATATATATATATATATATATATATATATATATATATATATATATATATTATATATATATATATATGTGTTTTATGTATATATATTATTATATATATATTTTTTTTATATATATATATATATATATATATATATATATATATATATATATATATATATATATATATATATATATATGGGAGCTTTTGAATAACACAAGCCTACTTTCTGAACTATTTACCAATGGGGCTGACTGGAGTGCATGGTGATGCTGGAAAATAATATGCTAGTTAACTAGTATAGACGTTCCACAGGGCTTGGTTTCTGCGCCACTTTATTGGCCATTTTTGACCTGGGTGGATGGCTGTCTGTTTTTATTAACTAATTGTGATGCCGTTTTTATTCATTTGTTAGCTTTTCAACATGCAAAGATGTCTTATGACTGATTTATGCTATGCTATGCTCTTATCATGTTATATAACTCATGAAATATTTCAGTTACACACTACAAAAGCCAAGTCACTGCAAATAATGCATTTTTCCTCATGTATTTTGGTTAAAAGATGTAGGTTCTACAATTATGCCATTAAATTTCTGTCGAGGAATGTTTATCAAGAAGCAGTGGATCCTGTAGTGCAAGATCTTTTTGATGGCCTAAAGGCTAAGAATAGAACCAGCCTTGCAAAAGCAATAACTTTAGTTGAAACAACACATCCAGAAAAGAAAAAGTTGGCGCATAGTCTGCTTTCGCTTGTTGCAAAGGACTTGCAAGAACAACAAGGGGGTAAAGATGGAATGCCATCTTCATTCAGAATTGGTAAGTAGGTGGGCAATGGGTTGTGTATGAAGTGTTCCAAGTCATTGGAATGCGGTTGGAAAGATATTGTATATTTGTATACATTGCAATATATCATGCAATATATTAATATATTTTTATAGTGTAAGTGTGACTATGCATGTTTGCTTTCTGTGGTGCATCTGGCTGGTATTTCAGTGTGTGAACGTCCCACGAATTAAGCTTCGCCTCCCCATGTTAACCTCTTTTTTCATGTCTATGGTGCTACTTTAAAACTGTGATGGTGCAATGTACAGTACACATATTTATAATTATCTATTTCTATCATTATTGGTTCAACAAAGGCTTATTATTTGTTGGCAGACATATTTTTTCTTAAATATAATAACAATTTGGAATTGTTAATTACCTGTGTATTGCCAGGTCTGTCTGGACCACCTGGCACTGGCAAATCCACATTCATCGAGACTCTCGGCAAACAGCTGACTGCCAGCGGACACCGCGTGGCCGTTCTGGCTGTTGACCCGTCATCCAATGCCACAGGAGGTAACTGTAACCAGTAAGAGCTGCTTCGAGTTTGACGTGAGGAGTAACAGCTGATTTAAGCTCAATCCAATGTAACAGACGATACCTGTTGTGTGCGCTTGTACACTGACTGCTGGGTCCGGCTGACACTCCGGTCTGGATATCCACAGTAGAGAGACACGCTTGGCGTCTGGCTGATGTTAACTTGGCGTCGAATACATATGTACACATCACATACGTATGCGGACGCCGATATAAGCATGCAGCCGATGCACATGCTGGAAGGAGACGTCTTAGACGCTCGTTTTGCCATGATGGAAGAGACGGCTATTAGGTTCCTTTCGGTTGGTTGGTTATTGGTTTTACGACATATCGACCGTTGAGTCATGTAGCGTCGCCAATCTCTCACGCCGATTGGTCGCGGGCGAAGAGCAGCAACAAGTGGGCCTCGAACCCACAACCTTTCGATTGTGAGACGGGTAACTTACTCCTAGACTACTCGTCCCTTTAGGTTCCTTTCGAAGTGGAATTATATGTGTTGTACAACCAAGAGTACATTCCAGTTTTGAATAGTCTCACGGTGCTGCGATGCATCTTCTTGTATTTCAACGGGCTTCATTTTGCAATGCCCTTAATATTATGCAAGCGGTGGGTGCTCTACGACCAGCGCATTTGACACGCCATCAAATGCAACCAACTGTCCAGTCACGTCCAGTGGACCTATCTCAGCACCAAGCCAAACTCCATGCTGAATCAGATGTTTCACCGAGCTAAGTCTGAGGTTGTGCGGAGGCGGACAGGCTGGTTGAAACTCCACCACCATCACCATCATCATCATCATCATCATCATCATCATCATCATCATCATCATCATCATCATCATCATCATCATCATCATCACCATCATCGTCGTCGATGCTATATGGGGGCTGCCAACAAGATAAGATCCCGACCTTATTAGTCTCCGTTCCTCCATGCCATGTATGCAAGACATATGTTTTTGTTTATTTCCTCGGGTGGCCCAGGACATTCCTTGAGGGCTGGCTCATTTATGTAGTGTGTGTCTTGGTAAGTTATGCTCGTATTTATTGCGGAACGTGTCAGATAATGAGGCCTTACAAGCTGTTGGCTTAGCCTCTCATGCAGCGCCTGTGCTCTACCTCTGTTTTGGTTGATTATGTTAGTCTCAGGAAGCTTCCATCAGATGAGGTCATTAAGCGGCGAGTCCATGACGTGTCATACCCATTCATCAGCATCCTGCTCTTCCATTGGCCGTATGCACTTCCAACCAACCGACCTGGATTTTATTGCCGCGTTGTAGTTGCATGCTGTTGGCGGTTTAATTCAGCCCATCGTATCACTTATTGTATTATATATCACCGTATCTTGGTCACTCAGGCGGCGTGACTAGGCTAAACCACCGCCGCCAGGCTCGCTGCTGGGCGACAAGACGCGGACGCCGCGGCTGACTAAGAGACAAACCACCGTCGCCAGGCTCGCTGCTGGGCGATAAGACGCGGACGCCGCGGCTGACTAAGAGACGAACCACCGCCGCCAGGCTCGCTGCTGGGCGATAAGACGCGGATGCCGCGGCTGACGGTCGACCCGAGCGCCTTCATCCGGCCGTCGCCGACGCGCGGACACCTGGGCGGCGTGACGCGCTCCACCAACGAGACGATCCTGCTCTGTGAACAGGCGCGCTACGACGTCGTCATCGTGGAGACGGTCGGTACGTGGCGCCGTCGTGTTCTGCAGGCTGTACACTGCCAGTCCGGACCGGGGGAGATGAATGCGCTTTTGTTATAGTTCGCAAGGTCGCTATAGGTTACGTTTGAGCACATTTTGTTAGTCAGGTGATTGAAATTGTGAAGGAATTTATGTGAAGATAACCTGAAAGCATTGTGACCGTAGCTGAGCATTTATACCTTTCGAGACTTGTGAAATTACAATGGGGGTGCAGATTTCCATCTCCAATGTCTTCCCCTTTCAGACACCCCCTACATCAACTTCTCATTGCATTTGGTAATAAATAAAAAAATCAACCTCTAGCATAATCTTCACCTAGTCAGGACGTGCAGTAAATCCAGTATCATGGGTCGTATGATTGGATTGCAGTTTGAGGCCGACTTATGTGGACATGAGTCCAGAGTGACCATTTAGTTAGTGTGCCCTTAGGCCCGAGAACCACCACCATTTACGGATCGTTCTGCACTACACATGACTCACTACACCCCCTGGCGATCGCAGAGCACTCACCGTTTGGACTGTATGCCATCAGCAGATTAGGTTGCATAGCCAAGCACATATACACGAAGTTCACCTATATTTGCATCAAACCGACGCACCAAATACTTCACAAAACCCTACACCAAACTCTTCAGCAAACCCTTCATCAAACCCTTCAGCAAGCCCTTCACCAAGCCCTACATCAAACCATTCAGCAAACCCTTCACCTGGGCGCTGTATAACCTATGTAGTTGATGCTCCACTAACCATAATAACAACAACAACAACAACCCTTTCACCGATGCATGTGGCGCACCGAACCGTTCACGAAATGCATAGTAACCTTGACCTCTGACTCTCAGCTTCAATTTCTTCAGCGACGAAACTATACACGCAGCTTGTGTCTGGTTGTGTGTCGCTTGCTCCCACCCGGCTAACGTACTTCTTCTCCGGCAGGGGTGGGTCAATCCGAGGTCAGCGTATCGGATATGGTGGACGTGTTCGTGCTGCTGCTGCCGCCCGCTGGTGGTGACGAGCTCCAGGTCGGTGTCAGACCAGGTCGGGTCAGGTCAGTCTTGGTGGACGTGTTCGTGCTACTGCTGCCCCCCACTGATGGTGAGGAGCTCCAGGTCAGTGTCAGACCAGGTCTGGTCAGGTCAGTCCTGGTGGACGCGTTTGTGCTGCCGCCCGCTGGTGATGGCGAGCTCCAGGTCGGTGTCAGACCAGGTCGGGTCAGGTCAGTCCTGGTGGACGTATTCGTGCTACTGCTGCCCCCCACTGATGGTGAAGAGCTCCAGGTCAGTGTCAGACCAGGTCGGGTCAGGTCAGTCATGGTGGACGTGTTCGTGCTGCCGCACGCTGGTGATGGCGAGCTCCAGGTCAGTGTCAGACCAGGTCGGGTCAGGTCAGTCCTGGTGGACGCGTTCGTGCTGCCGCCCGCTGGTGATGGCGAGCTCTAGGTCAGTGTCAGACCAGGTCAGGTCAGGTCAGTCCTGGTGGACATGTTCGTGCTGCCGCCCGCTGGTGATGGCGAGCTCCAGGTCAGTGTCAGACCAGGTCAGGTCAGGTCAGTCCTGGTGGGCATGTTTGTGCTCCTGCTGCCCCCCCCCCCCCCCCCCCACTGGTGGTGACGAGCTCCAGGTCAGTGTCAGACCAGGTCAGGTCAGGTCAGTCCTGGTGGACGTGTTCGTTCTACTGCTGCCACCCGCTGATGGTCTGCTGCCACCCGCTGATGGTGACGAATTTTCCAGGTCGGTGTTAGACCAAGTCAGGTCAGGTCAGTCTTGGCATACGTGTTTGTGTTTGTGGGCCACCTGCCGGCGATCGTGAATTCCAGATGCGTATCAGGCCAGGTCAGGTCTATGGAGAATGTGCTTACGTTTCTGGTACCACCCACTACAGTTGCAAACCCAAGCAAGTGTCAGGTCATATCAAATCAGCTCGTGCAATGTTCATTGCATTGCACACTTTCCCTGACGTGCGAACCAAATACAGAGCTTAGCTGGTGAATACACGGATGAATATTGGCAAACAGTGAACTCGTTGCCATGGCGACACAGTGGGTGTTTTTCAGATTCATCGTTTTACTCCTAGGCAATTTGTAGAGATGGGCCACACTGGCCCGACTCTGTCCGACCAGGCCGAACTAGGCCGGCGGTCTCAGGTGAACTTGATGTGCACTGAGGTAGCTCGCTTGGTCTTCGTCCTCGTTCTCAATTAGAGGAAGTATTATGTTAGTATGTAACAGCTTTGTAGATTTGAAGATGCCTGACGCTGTCGTCATGAGCATTGCGTTACTTTGTAAGTTGCGTATAAACATGTGTAATAGTACTTTTACCACTACGTTCTGAAGAGAAATAACTTGTACGAAAGCTCACGAAGTGGTTTGATATCTGCGAAAGCCACGGACCAGAAATATGTGCCTGACAAAGTTAATAAGCTTCGTAGCCATGGATGCAAATGCTATTTTGTATCGTTATCACGGCTCACATTCGGTTGTTGTTTCCTGTATATTGGTCGCAGTATGTGGATGCGGGTGTTGTTTCCCTGGGCCCTGGGATGGGATGGGTCTGCTGTGGATGTTTTTCACCGGAAGCGCCACGGTGTGTGATCCTATTGTTCTCCGCAGGGTCTGAAGCGCGGTATCGTTGAGCTGGCGGACGTGATCGTCATCAACAAGAGCGACGGCGAGCTGGTGCCGGCGGCGCGCCGCATCCAGGCCGAGTACCTATCGGCGCTCAAGTTCGTACGGCCGCGCTGGGCTCGCTGGCGACCGCCCGTGCTCAGGGTGTCCTCACGCTCAGGCGACGGCGTGCCGGAGCTCTGGAGCACCCTGCAAGGTGGGTGTTCACCGCGTCGTCGGTCGCCTCGTGCAGGGTGGTTAATGATGCAGTAGAGATGCTAGATTGCAGTAACAGTAAGATTGCAAGATGCAGTAGGCGTTGCTTGTTGGCTGAAAGCAGCATTGCACCTCTCGGTGGTGTGATGATGGTGAAGAATTATGAGATGTTCGTTTGAATACATCTGTTAATTAATTAAAAATGATGGTACAAATAGTATTGCTTCTCATGTGCCAGCTAAATACCGATGGTTTTCTTCTCTCCAGTCGTTTTTACTGGCAGTTAAAAATAATGTACTTATATTTTTTCTCCGCTGGATTCATTTGGCGTGTGTCGGTTGTCGTGATGGCGGTGAGTACCACAGCGTGCCTGTTGCTCAGGCGTGCTCCGCGCGTGTCGCCGCCTGCGCCGTCACCATCGCGTGCCGCCGCCGTTCTCGTGTCGTGCCACCGCCGTTCTCGTGTCGTGCCGCCGCCGTACTCGTGTCGTGCCGCCGCCGTACTGGAGTGTGCTGACGTGACCGTGTGTGTGCGGCAGACTACCGCTGCCGGGCGGCGGCCGCCGGCTGGCTGGAGTGTGCTGACGTGACCGTGTGTGTGTGTGTGCGGCAGACTACCGCTGCCGGGCGGCGGCCGCCGGCTGGCTGGAGTGTGCTGACGTGACCGTGTGTGTGTGTGTGTGGCAGACTACCGCTGCCGGGCGGCGGCCGCCGGCTGGCTGGCCGAGCGGCGCCGGCGGCAGCGGCGCGCCTGGCTCTGGGCCGAGCTGGGCGACGCCGTGACGAGCGCGCTCCGCCGGCACCCGGCCGTCGGCGCGCTGCTGCCCGACCTGGAGCGCCGGGTGGAGGCGGGTCTGCTGCCGCCCGGCCTGGCTGCCGACCGACTGCTGGCCGCCTTCATGGCGCGGCGCAGCTGACCGGCTGCCAACAGCTGCCCGCCGTGGTACAGGTGACCAGCTGTCAACAGCTGCCCGCCGTGGCACGGATGACCAGCTGCCAACAGCTGCCTGTCGTGGCACAGGTGACCAGCTGCCAACAGCTGCCTGTCGTGGCACAGGTGACCAGCTGCCAACAGCTGCCTGTCGTGGCACAGGTGACCAGCTGTCAACAGCTGCCCGCCGTGGCACAGGTGACCAGCTGTCAACAGCTGCCCGCCGTGGTACAGGTGACCGGCTACAGACAGCTGCCTGCCGTGGTGCAGATGACCAGCTGTCAACAGCTGCCCGCCGTGGTACAGATGACCGGCTGCCAACAGCTACCCGCCGTGGTACAGATGACCGGCTGCCAATAGCTGCCTGTCGTGGCACAGGCGACCAGCTGTCAACAGCTGCCCGCCGTGGTGCAGATGACCAGCTGCCAACAGCTGCCCGCCGTGGTACAGATGACCGGCTGCCAACAGCTGCTTCCCGTAGTGCAGATGACCAGCTGTAAACAGCTGCCTGCCGTGGTACAGGTGAGCGGCTACAGACAGCTGCCTGCCGTGGTACAGGTGACCGGCTGCCAACAGCTGCCTCCCGTGGCACAGGCGGCCGGCTGTGGACAGCTGGCCACCTGTCAGCTGGGTTTCCATGGGACAGCTGACATCTTGACGTAACAGCTGACCACCTGGCGGCGAGGTTTGGCCGAGTGCCGGAGAGCATGTGGAGCAGGGGCAGGCAGCCCGCCCACTCCCCGGCTGGTTGGGGTGGTGTCATCCGGCCTACCGCAGTCGGCCGTGAGCCTGAAAAGTCTGGCCAGTCGGTCGGCTGTAGCGCAGGAAGTCTTGTCAGCCGACTGAAATGGTGGCGTCAGCCCCGTCATCCGGACAGCTGCAATGTCAGCAGCGTCAGCTTGATCAGGTGGATAATCCTGTCAGCCGCATTGTCAGCCTGATCGGCAGGTTAACCCTGGCAGCCAGTCAGCTACGATGTCAGTAGCGTCAGTCCGATGGGCCCCAGTAGACAGTCAGCTGCAGTGCCAGTAGCGTCAACCCCGCCATTTTATCAGGTGGTGTCGGTAGCGTCAACCCGGTCAGCATAGTCGCCCGGTCAGCTGTAGCGTCAGTGGTGTCAGTTCGGTCAGCCCAGTCAATCCCGTCAGTCTCATCAGTCAACCAGCCGCGGTGTGTCAATAGCGTCATCCTGACCACCCCGGCAGCCCGACAGCCAGGTCAGCCACTTCAGTCGATGCTGTGTCAGTAGCGTCAGCCCGGTCAGTCCTGCCATGGCCGTCAGCTGCGGTATCAGCAGCTTCAGCCCGGCCAGCCGAGAGGATTGACATCACCATGTGAGCGTGTTTGGCCGGTCCTGTAGCACGCCGAGACGCGTCTGCCGGTACCAAAACACGGCGTGTCGCTCTCTGACACTGCACCTGCGGATGGTGCGGGTGCGCATGTTCTTCGCGAGGTCGCTCAGTATGCAGGTGGCTGGAAGCAGGGTGACGTTTGGGATGGCGGTGCGCAATGACGCTGATGCCGGGGAAATAGTCACGCTGATATGTTTTAGTGTTATTACCTCATAGCATATTTTGGTCCATTCCGGCGATGGCACGTGTGGCATCGCACGTGCAGCACGCGGTCCAGTTCCAGTGCGCTGGCAACGGATGTCGGTGGTTGTCTGTGCTTCAAGGTGCAATACACGAAAGGTGCTTTCTTGCCGCATATCATATCCTGCCTGCAGGTCGGGCTGAGGGAAGTTTCGCCGATGCGCGCCAAACCGTTCTGCCCTCGCTCGCGCGGCAAGATGTTCGTTTCAGTCATTCAAGTTCTGCAGTTCACATTTGCAAGGTTTTGCTGCTATATGAAGAATGAAAACAACACACAAACATATATATATATATATATATATATATATATATATATATATATATATATATATATATATATATATATATATATATATATATATATATATATATATATATATATATATATATATATATATATATATATACACATACATATATCTGCACCTGAACACCGAACTATTTGCGTAGGTAAGCCTAACGTAAACTACGTGCTACATGTTTTATCAAATATCGGCTATTGCAAGTGCATCAGTCAAACAGTTGTGAATGCCAAAGTCCCCGGACTTTGATCCCGTGCACTTGATTTCACCGCAGGCATTGATCACACAGATGAGGGCAAAACACCGTCGCGATATATGGGGCACGTCAGTATCGAACCTCGCCCCGCAGAAGCCCACTGGCAGTGGACACCAGGCACCAATCACGCTGGCCGGTTCCGAGATCGTCAGACGGCGGGCTTCCCACGCGCCCCGGTCAGGCGCGGCCGCCCCCCCCCCCCTCCCCCGAGGGGGCGGCCCGGTCGCATGGCAAACAATATGGACAGCCCAGAGGAGCCAGTTGTCAGCTGTAGTGGTGCTCGGTGATGAGACTGCCGGTTGTTAGATGTGTCGGCTACTGAGCACCCCCCAATTATGTTCCAATGCAACTTCTGGCCGAGCGCCATTGAGTTGCAAAGGTTCGGCGGTGCCGATGTCATTGCACTCGATGCACTTCAAAGCTCCTGACTGCTGATTGCATGCACTAGCGCCCTTGCCTATTACCGCAAGTGGCCTGCACTGCGCCGGCCACCGAAACACGTCTCCTATCGTAATTCGTCTTCTCTTTGGCGGGCACAACTCACTTCATTCCGGCACACGTGTGTGTTTGCACGACGCCACTCCGCCTGCTCGAGATGACGAGAGCCACGATGCCACCGGCCAGCCGGCGGTGGGTCCGCACGCCGGACGCCGGCGCCCACCTGTCCGGCGGACGCGGTGGCGACAGCCGCGCACCGTCTGATCGGACCGCGTGTGCCGGGCCGGCCGCCGCCGCTGCCAAGTTTAATATCAGGTCAGATTTAGCCGGCCGCGGTCTGGGTAAGGGCGCGGCCGACGGGCTTTCCGGCGGCAGTGGTGTTGGCGGAGTCCGCCAGCGAGCGGTGGGAGCGTCGAGCCGCCGCCCGGCCCTCTCCGGTCACTGGCCACGGTAAGCCACCTGTCGGCGACCCGGCGAACCACAGCCACGGCCCAACGGCGTGGCTGTCGGTGACGCTCACGTTTGGTTGAATGGCCCGGGGAGATTCTCTCGGAGATTGGCGGTGACGTCACAGTTAGCGGCTGTTTTTGCATCCGCGAATGTTTCTGCTGGACGGGGATGTGTTGGCGGCGGTGCGTCACATGACGACAGGCTGTTATCGTTCCTAATGAAAATACATAGCTAACGGGGGAGTCGCCATCAGCTGCTGTCATTGCCAAGTAGCGTCTGGGAGACCAGAAATGCAGGGCTGGATTCCCCGCGGTACGCGCCCTTCCTGCCAGGGTGAGAGGGCATGCGACGCTATGTGACCTCAGCTGTTTGGTGATTAGCAAAGCCACAAAAAGAGCATTGCCAGGCCAATTTTGAAACTGACTTGTTACAGTCGCAAATTGCTGCAAGCTACAACCGCTTGTTGCATGAAAAAATATATTGCTTTAGCTCACCATTATCCTTTATCATAGTTAATAGCATTCATAAATCACTGTCACAATGCCGTTGCAATTGTGGCTTGCTACAACAAATTGCAATCGCATATTACATGAGAACTTATACAGCGCTAGGGTAAGAACGGAGGGATTCTCAGTCAGAAACAATATGACTTCAAGATAAAATTGCGAGTTCGTCTTCGAGTCACCAGACAGGTCAAATACACCTTCCGCCACTAATACCTTGGAAACATTCTCTTCATTAATCAATCTCCTTCAAAATGGGCTAGAACGCAAAACAATTTGCTGTTGACCTAGCTAATTCGGCAGTTACATTGCTGACGAATACTACGTCAGCGAAATTTGAAACGGAGGCAAAACAGCAATTTACCCTGGCTTCCCGCCATTATTCAAGACAACATTACTCCATGGACTATGCCATCGAACTATGAGCGATGGCCACTGCCCATAATTTTTCTTCCTCACATGTTGAGAAGAGATCAGCTCACATCCGTACCGATAAACCGACCCGAGGTCGGCAACATCTCAATTGGTTCGTGGCTTCTGCTGGCTCAGTCGTGCTCCTTTGCTGACGTAATGCTGGGGGTGTAGGCTTGTATTTCTTTGGAGGGCACATACCTCTCCAATGTTGAACATGTACATCATAATAATCTCTCATGCTCTCAAATACTAGAAGTACCATTTGAATAATAAATGCCGCATCAATCTGGTAATGTTATTGCCAAGCCAATACAAACTCAACAGTCATGCCTCCAGGTACAAGAACAAATATGCATTCTTTCAACTTTAGACAATTAGGTGCAAATCAACTAGTATGTTACGAGCAACAAGTACAAGCTATTCACCCTCAAATTCCACCCAGAAAACAGCAAGGTAATATGCATATCAGCATGGAAGTGTTGCCCAACCATACAATATCACAAACAGAGATATGGGCATGATAGCTAAAAAATACTCCCAGGAAGCAGAAGTTTCCAAATTGAGGCCATCACACTGTGGAGCATTACTGAGAGATTGAAACAATCGATACCACTCAATGCTGGTGAGTGTTAGCAATGCTGCTCAATGTCAACAATGCAACCAGGGCACATCCAGTCCAAATCATTCCAGTTCCACACAAACACCAGACAAAAAGGACCCCTCCCCTGTATCCGTCAATGAATTGTGGTGAGCTGTGAACACGTTATAAAATTAAGGTCCAACTGTCCGTGGTGCATCACATCTCACAACTTTTGTAACTTAGCATTGCGATAGGATGGTGAGACAGGCGAGCACAAATCCAGCAATGTGAGAGCAGCCACCACACAACTTTTGGATGATGGCAGGAGTGACGAAAGGTATGGGGTGCTGGGGCGTTGCGCACCTCTGCGCGAGCAAGGGGGAGTCGCACTCCCTTGGTCGGCTTGCTCTCCCTGGATACCATGCTTCTTAAAAGAAAGCAAATATTAAGCAAATGAAGTTAAGTGCGGCATCCTGACAGCCTGTATAGGCACGGATAGAGCACATGTTCGTAACTTTTATGGTCATTTGCTCGGTGTATTGATTCAACGAAAATTATTGTCCGGGTGTTAAGCATAATCGCGTAAGTGACGACACTGTCGCCAACGCCGGCTCCTTCGCTACCGATAAAATGACGTTTGAGTACAGCGTCCCACCCCACCCCCCGCTTTGCCGTGATGTTATCCGCCTCCCTGCATATTGGTCGAATTTGGTTCCATCATAAAACAGTCGTACAGGGTTTTGCAGTTCCAGTAGTTCGTTGCTCCCGCCTTTATCCTAGTAGTCTGCGCAGGGATGTATCCAGAAGCCTGGTTTTGCAACGGTTTGTGGGGGGGGGCATTAATGAAGTACATAATTCGATTTGTGCAACACAAAGCAGATCAGATTTGAACAGCTGGGATAGATCAGGCCTGTTTTAGACAATATTTATGTGATACAATGCTTACAAATTGTCAGAAAATGCACATTGAATGCAGAATGTTGCCATCTTTATCCCTAGAAAGTTGGGCATCTGCTGCAATGAACATATGACGTTGGGCGCTACATAACCAGTAGCCGTTGATGCGCACCAAAGCCCAAATAATCAATCAATCAACACATGACGTTGATTAAATACTGTATACAAAAATGGCGACAGGGGCGGATACTGGCGGAAGGTGCCCTTCCATCACTTGGAAAGGTGCACCCTTTCGGCAGGAAAAGGAACCTCTTTAGAAAGGCTTGAGTGAACTCCCTCCCCTCCTCCAAACGAATTTTTTAGGCAAAGACGACTCGTTTCGGAGGAAGACAGACGAAAGGTGCCTCTCTAACGCGAAAAAAACGTCGTTCAGTATGTCAAGAATATTTCCGCCTAAGGCACCCCTCCAAGAAAATATCAACCTCTCTCGATGGAAATTTATGGGTCCTACCCTGAATGACGATCTTATGGCATCCTGGTGTGCCGTAATCGTTTTGAAAAAGCTACACCAATTATGCGTAGCGGCACGATTCGTGCACCGAGTAACATCGTAGGGGGTGGGGCCTAGATGTGGCTGCGGGATCATCTCTAACTATGGAGCCACCATGGAAATTATTGGCAAGCCCCCGGCACCTGAGCCCTCAGCACCAGCACACCCTGAGCGGGTCTGTGTGTACCCACCGACTGCCAGGCAGTCGGCCATCAGCAGACACCTGCATCGCAGGACCGGCACATTGACCATTAACCTGGTGCGGCGCTCGCCTGACACGCGGCTGTTCCTTCTGTTGTGCAGGTGCCGACGCCAACCCACTCTCTCTCGCTCTCTCGCTCTGCAGACGCCCGGACCCAGACTCGGCAGACTCCCGGACCTCAGACTCGGCAGACTTCCGGACCCAGACTCACCAGACCTCCGGATTTCAGACTCGCCAAACCTCCGGAGCCTAGACTCGCCACACCTCTGGTACTTGAAGCTCGGCACACTCGGGGACCTCGGACTCGGCAGATTCTGGACCCGCACACTCGGCAGATTCTGGACCTGCACACTCGGCCGGGTGCCGGAGGTCAACTGGACCGTGTCAGAGCGGTCAGCAGCGCCGCTCCGCTGCCGGAGAGTCGTCAGACCTGCGGCACTTCAGCGTCGCACCTTCAGAGCGGCACCACAACACGTTGGAGCTGACTGAAGACCACCACTGCGAATATAAATTACGACATCAGAATGGCCCCAGGGCAGCATCGGATAGTCTGATCGGAGCGCCACCATAGCTCAGGGCAGCTTCACGTTAAGGCGGAGCCGGAGCTGGACGATTGGTGACGATGAGGGTGGCAGGCCGGCGGCGGCATGAGTAAGGCGGTGCACTTCGAGGAGGAGCAGCCGGTGGTGAAGGTGCGCGTGAAGCTGCTCGACAACTCGGACAAGGATGACCGCAAGAGGGTGGTCGACCAGTGGTGGCAAGACTGGCGCGATGGAAAACTGCCGGTAAGTGGCGTCGAGCACGGCTTCCGTCACACACAGGTGTAAGAAGCGCGTTGGTAAGCATGCGTGCGCATGGATTAATTAAACCGGATTACAGTGGACCAATTATCAGCTGAATTTTCTTAGCCGGTATGCATTTCATCAGTTTCTGAATTACTCTTGCTATTTATGATTTAGCTGTTGTGAATTCTTGTTTTTTAGTTCATAAGCTCTCATAAACTTACGCAAATTGTGACAAGGTTCGGCTCCACATGTATACCTAGTTTTTCAAGGCAGATCCGGCACAATGACATCAACTTTGGTCCGCTGCCAAAATGCCGGTAAGATAATTGGTCGCCGGATCATCCGAACGCAGGCGCCGGGAGCAGCTAACGCAGGCCATCACAGTTCGCCGTCCGTCCCGGGTAACATATGAACAACGCTGCCTCCTGCCAGCCCATTCAAGATCTTCCATTGCCTGTGCACTCCTCACCTGTCGAGGTTTATTACCCGGTCAGGTTGTCTTGGCTTTGTCTGCCGATGCTAAAAGTGTGGATGACTCAGTGGCACCGCCTGGAACACGTGACACGTGCTGACAGCGAGTTCCTCCACCGTCGTCCCGTGTTCGTCATGACCGGGCTGAGTTACGATTGCTCTCGTCTGCAGGCGTGTGTGACTGTCAACACGTAACACGTGCTGACAGTGAATTCCTCCTTCCTCCTCCGCTGTGCGTCATGACTGGGATGAGTTACCATTGCTCCCGTATCCGCCCGCAGGCGCATGTGAGTGCAGTCATGCGTGGGTGTGGGGGTGGGTGTGTCAACATGTAGGGGAGGGGCGGGGGTAGGCTTGACCAGCCTGCCACCAGCTGGCGCTGTGCCAGCGTGTGCGGGCTGCTTGTGATGAGTGGTCCGCCTCCTGGCACGTGTCTGGTGGTGGGTGGCGCGAAGCGGCGCATGCTCAGATTTAAACGCGAGCAGAAGATTAGATACGCTTGAGCCGTCGGAGTTGATGAAACCGGCCGAGTATGAAGCGCAGTGATCCGTGTTACCGTGCATATTTTCGGAGTAGGATAGGAGAGTGGCGGCGTAACTTTCCAGATGTTCGCTGACGTCTCGCACACACTTGCCAAATGGGTCATTTGCGACCGCAGCCGAAGCACAGGAGAGGTTTCCAAACCGCCTTGCCGAATTACAACTACCGGATTTAGTCCTGCAAAGCGGCGCGCAGTGTATCGCTTGTGTGTTCGCATCTGTAGCGCTAGATGGGTAGTGCCTAACATGAGCGTAGCTGGCAAGACCTCCGCTGCCCCTCCCCTCTCATTACCGATCCGCCATGCAGGCGGTAAGGAACGGCCGGGTGGAAGTTGGACGACAGGCGTTCCGCTAACTACTCGCCGACGTGGGTCAGTAACTCGTGCTGCCGGTCCGCCGAGCGGCCCGTCAGCCGCCAGTACCGCACCATACTGTGCCTGTAAATCGGCCGCCGACACGACTTGGCGGGACTTCTTCCGACGTGTCTGGGAACGTATGGCTTGGCGGCGCAGCCATCATCAGCGCGGCGATGATGAGCGCCATTATTCACTGAGGCTGACTGAGCCACCTGGCAAAGGCACCGAGTTCACTGCCGGTGAGTCAGCGCTGTTTCGGTTCTCGTGACTGAGGTCAGTTACGTTTTTGGTAATTGTTGTTCGTCGGTGGTGAACGAGGGTATTGTGCGGAAGCTGGTGTGCTGGAAGTTCAACTGCTGCCATCTCACTGCGACTTGCCTATTTTGTTTCGGCGCTACCGCTACATCTTCGACAATTTGAGAAGTTAGCACTAAATGTGATAACCGAAGGACGAAACGGTATGCAAATTCGCCTCATGACAGAACTTCTTCCGCGGCTTCCACTCCCGCTCGGCTCCGGAGCGAGCTGCCGACCGCTCCCGATTAACCCGTCGATTAGTCAGCCTGACGAATTCCTCCTCTGGTCGGCGGTTCAGCGGCGCGAGTTGAACTCCCCCGACGGCGCGCTCGGCCGCCAGCGAGACCTCCCCTCGCCGGCCGCGCGGTGTTAGCTCGGTGGGTGCTCCCCTCGCGTGGCGCGTGCCGCCCCAGTCGCGCTCGGCAACACAAAGGGACACGCCGGCCGCCGCTGCGGCGGGGAAGCCGACTGTGTCCGGCATCGCCGCAGCAGTGGAGCGACGGTCGGCGAACACGAAGTGCGCGCCCGACGCGCGCTGCCCGCGCTGGCTCGAACACGGCGTCAGGCGGCTCCGCGCACAGCGCGCCTCGAGGCGGGTGTTGGAGGCGCGGCGAGCGAGCGGCCGCCGGTGGCGCTGGGGTCGCGCGACGTTGATAGCCGGCAGCTGGCAGCTGGAAGCTGGCAGCTGTGAGCCGATGTCACCTGGAGCTGCCGCACGTCTGTCACAGCCGCCCAGGTGGGTGTCCACTGCCACCGTCAGTGTCCGGGGTGTTCGCGCGTGGCGGGCACGCCAGTGGCGGGGGCTGCGCGTCACCGGGTCCCGCCTCTGCACACGTGGAGTCTGTTGCGGCTGTTGCGGTGCCAGCGCCATGTCGGGCAGGCGTGGCCGGAGACGGCCTCCGGTCCTTCGTCCGTGACCGCAGTGGGATGACTGCCAGCTGACTAGTCAGCTGGCAGTCGTCAGGAAGTCAGCTGTCAGCGTCGCGAAAGTCAGCTGGCAGTGTCAGGAGGTCCCTGCAGACTGCAAAAGTGCATGGATTGGCTATTGGTACCTTGTTTTGGTGTAAATGTGTCTAAACCGAGTACGGGAGTACTACGCTAGCAATTTACCCTTTATTCGTTGAGACACTCAATCAACTCTGACACCAAATGAGGTCTGCTGCAGAGTGACCTAGGCTGTTAACGTCGCTGCCCGACAGTGGCGGCGACACCAATTACTATCCAATCTGTCATAGCCAGTGGACCTTCCGATCTGGGGTCTCAAAGCAGTATGCTGGGGGCCTCCTATCAGGCGCTGGGGTCTTTTTATAAGCGTTAAGGGCACCGTATCAAAGTCAATGGGTCTTCTGTCCTCATGCCGTGCCGAATATTGGAGACTTTTCGTTATGACTTGCACTTCTCGTCATTATTAATGGCCCTTCTTTTATGCCTGGAGCCTTCTAAAATTTTCAGGTGAGAGGGAGGGAGGAACGTACTCAGTCCCTTGTTTCGCGACGGGGCGGCCTCACTTTGCGCCAGTGGGGCCGCCACTGATGTCACGCACGCATATGCAAGGTGTTGTAGGCCTAATCTGCTGAAGCAAGCAAAGATCAATAAAGGGATATGAAACAGTCGTTAAGCTCGATGATAATGGAGGCAGCGGCATAGTTCGATCATTCGCAAAGCATGATTGCCAACGCCCATTTTTTGAGTGTCAGCGTCCGAGCCATTCCTGCCTGAAACCCGTTTCAGGTTTTACGTCCGTCGTACGTCAGTCGAACGCCCTTAAAATCGCCGGAGGCTATCCGCTTTCGACGGGGATGCGGTGTATAACGGCACTTTTGGCCGCCTCCGGCGCCACATTTTACATTTTACGTGCGTTGGATATCAGCCCAAAGGTGGCAATTGTTTCAACTTCTGCGCCATAAACGCACCTTCGACGTCTATCGAGAACGGAACAGAATGGAAGGCTGAGCGGAGTGCCCGCGAGTCTCGATTTCTTCACATTCTGTTTTCCCTCCCATTGTCTTCATGTAGGTATTGGAACATTGGTGACCTCAATGATTTTGAGAAATTGACAACCCTGATGTTAAATACGGTCGTTAACAGATAAAAGTACGTTTATTCGTAACTAACTCCAATAGCAACATACCTTTGCTCAGTGGTGCTGCAGAAACCAAAAGGCAACATCCGCCCACCTTTCCCAACTTCTTTTGCGCTGCATGCGTCTTCAGGAGAAGCCAGCTTCTAGTGGCGTACCTAACGCGACTGCGCCAGAAGCGCACAATGGACGTCCATCAGGACGAAGTAGAGCCGAGTGCCTGTGATTCTCGACTTTTTCCTTTCCGTTCAAGACGGACGTGAGACGTTCGTAAATATGAAACGGGCGAGGTGTGAAACGAGTTTTAGATAGACGGCATGCCGGCTATCCTCGGAAATTGAGAGGAACCTCACTTTGGAGGTTCTGGCGATAGGCGATGAAGCACAAGAAAAAATGCTATGTGCTTTCCACACGAATGCACTGCATATTCTCTATCGGTTTCTTGCGGTTTCTTAAAACAAATTGGGGTGCTTAATGTCTGAATGGCATAGAGAATATGGATGAAATATCCATGGAAAGACATATGGCATTCTTATATACATACATATAAATGTGTGACGTAAACAATCCTACGATTTACTAGCCAGAAAACTTGGAGCCCGAAGACCGACCACCACCTTACATTTCTCGTGAAGAGATAACTATTCTAGAATGCTCCACCGGAGGCCCATTACCCTGTGACACCGCACAAGCCGGCAACACATTCCACATTCTTATTATATTACTTACGTCATCCAACCAAGCCCAAACTTTTCTCTTCCCGACTATCAGTGGTGTACTCAAGATAGGTGAGCATTAAGTCAGGCTGCCTAAATTAGGAGGATATCCCACATCATTCGATTTCGGCTCGAAGTCTGATAAAAAGTTCCCACCCATTTTCGTCGCCCGATCCCTAAAGTATGTTCTGCATGAGCTCCTGTCGACCATGCGAATAAATAATGTGAACTTCCACAGGCCAGCCAGACGGCGGAATATAGAACATGAGCACATGAGCTCAAACACGGCTGATCGGATGTGTCGCAGTCGGTAGGTCGTCACTAGCTCATGCTTCTGAATCCTGCAGTGCTGTCGTCGATGTTCATTCGTGCCAGAACGCTTCCAGCTCACGCAAATTTAACCTCAGCGCCCAACACAGGGTGACATTTTACTTGCATCATTAACCATAGATAAGTTCAGTATCGCACGTTTTCGTCCGTACGGTCAACCCTTGTTCACATTTTTCCTACCAGGTTGGGTTGGTTATGAAGCAGAGGTGACGGGTCACGTGCCTATCGTATTTAGCCATACTGCGGCGCCGGGGACATTGTCGGCGAATTGGTACACATGGTGGGATGCCCAACACCATCCAGCACCTCCATGCTGGATATCCCTGCTGCTTCGTAATTTGTCAGGATTGTAAACTGGAAAATCGCCGCATCTCCGCTGCCGAGTGTCGTTATTTTTCTTGTGAGAATTCCGTCAGTCTTGGCAAACGGAATAGCTGCTGAAATGACAGCCTCAGATTAATGAAAATAGAATCCGATAATCTGATAGCACTAATCGGAACTAAAAACCAAAATATTTTTGGCCCCCAAAAAATATATGGACATAATACGACAAACCATGGTAATATGTCTATCAGCACTAGCGCATTAAATCATAGTTTTCCCCTCTGCACCATCAATGCAAATTCCATTTAAACTTCCGATAGTTTGGCAGCATAAGACTTCTGCGAAGTAACCTGAGAAGTTCCGTTTGCTTATGTAAACACTTCCGAGCTTTTGGGACTTGAGCTGGAACGTAATTACGTCTACAGTCAAACCTAATTGTAGGATGTATGCAAACGAAGCATGCGAATGCCAGCGAGGCCATTGGTTAGCTCTGTAGCAGGACAGAACTGAGCGCACCACGTGCCCAAGAGACGAGACCAATCACCGCCGAGGCGTCTCCGTCTTTGGTGCTGCCCGCCGCGGCCCGGCCGACCGAGTCGGCACCACACCGGGTCTGGCGGTGGTGCGCTGACCTCGCGACAGAGTGACCGTGTCCGTCGGCGTCCGACCTTGGCGGCGGCACTCGCCGGGCCGACCGTCCTGCTCACGCCAATCGATAGTCTCTCCATGTCGGGACCCTGACCGTCGCGGCGCATCACAGTCGGCGGTGTTAGTCGTGCTGCTGCGGAGCCGGCAGCCGACCAGGGCAGGATGGCTGACAGTCGTGCTGATCTGACACCAGCAGCCGTGCTGCTGTGGTGCCTACAGCCGACCAGGGCAGGACGGCCAGCAGTCGTGCTGCTCTGACACCAGCAGCCGTGCTGCTGTGGTGTCTGCAGCCGACCAGGGCAGGATGGCCAGCAGCCGTGGTGCTCTGGTGCCGGCAGCCGTGGTGCTGTGGTGTCTGCATCCGACCAGGGCAGGATGGCCGGCAGCCATGGTGCTCTAGTGTCGGCAGCCGTGGTGCTCTGATGCCGGCAGCCGTGGTGCTCTGGTGCCACAGCTGTGGTGTTCTGGTACCACAGCCGTGGTGCTCTGGTGCCGGCAGCCGTGGTGCTCTGGTGCCGGCAGCCATGGTGCTCTGGTGTCGGCAGCCGTGGTGCTCTGGTGCCGGCAGCCGTGGTGCTCTGGTGCCGGCAGCCGTGGTGCTCTGGTGCCGGCAGCCGTGGTGCTCTGGTGCCACAGCCGTGGTGCTCTGGTACCGGTGGCCTGCTCTGGTGCCAGCAGCCGACCGTGTCGGGGAGGGCGGTCGGCGCCGCCCGCCGCTGGTGTTGTGCGGTACAGAGGGACATGCCAGCCTGGCTGATGGACGACCTGGACAGACGCCGGTGTCTGTGCGCCAGAAGGCGAAGGACACCAATGGAGTTTCGCTCATCTTCCGACAATCTGAGTAGCTAGTCCTTTTGTGTGTCTCTGGCGTTTCAAGATGGAGCTCTTCTCATGTCGCTTACTGTTGAAGTTCTAAAATGTCGATGGAGCTCAACTATGCTCAAGTGCTGCTTTAGCACCACCTATGTCCTGAGGTGATGTTTTATACTTTTTGTCTATTTCCTCAATCGGAGTACAAGCAAATTCGGCGGTTATAGAAGCCTTCATACCAAAATCTTTCAATTTTAACATGAAGCGAGGACTGAAAAGTGGCCTCCTGATGCCATTTTTGAATACCAATAATTTCCTGATTCCTACACCCAATATTTCCTCTTAGTGTTGACTGCCTCCATCCATTGGGCGCTGATTTGCATTCATCAACATGCCATGTTGATTACCTGTACCGCCATGCTCGCTACCCCGACATTTCACCGGTGGTGGAGGGTTGCTGTTCGAGCGCTCGTAGCGCCTCGCCACCACCGCGGACTGGGCGCGCCGACGAGCGCGGTCAGCTTGCTAACAGATCGAGTAGGGCAGGCGTGAATGAAGGCACGCCTGTTGCCCACTCGCCCACGCTCGGTGAGCTGCCGGGACCCGGGCTGTTTACGTGAGCTGGCGGTTTAGTCGTGTCGCGCCAGTCAACTCATTTCCCCTCGGTGTCTGAGTAGAAACACCGCTGCGCACGGCAGGCAACACACAGGAGCGGCGAGGCACCCCACGCTGCTACCAAAGGTGCCCCCAGCCACCCACCCACCGGTAGAGTTTCCATACTTTTGGTGGGGCCTCTGGGCACCAACATCTTTCCCTTGACCCAGCCAACATTTTGCTTTCTTAGCATGGAACCCTTTGGGATGGGTCTCACCAACAAAAAATGGTGGCACTCATTGCCTTCATGCATTGGGCACCACCAATCATTGTCAAACTTCAACCCATGCACCATCACCACCTCCGTGACCTCAGCATACTTAAGCCACGCGGCGTGCTAAGTGCACGTACATCCGGCGATGACCTCCTCCCAGTCTCCTCATTGCCGGCCACTTTCAGTCACATCCAGCGCATGCAATCCCGGAAACCAGCGCCGACACCCCACCCTCGACCCTGCTGCAGTCGCCCCTGGCGGCGCTCGGCGTGCATCTGAGGCGGACGGGATGTTGCCATGACAACGCTTCTACGCCGTCGGCGGCCACGGCCACTCGGCACCACTTCTGCGAGCCGACGAGCGTCGATCCGTCTGCAGTGCTGGGCCGACGGCGGGTCAGGTCAGGTCGCGTGTGGTCGGCGGCGATGGCGGCGGCGGCGGCGGTGGCGCGCGCGCTGTCTCCATGGGCCCCGTAGAGCGGGAGAATGGCGGCCAAACCGAGAATGCTGTGAGTGTTTGGCGTCGGCTTCCGAGCCGGGGTGGGGTGGGATCGTGGGATTCTGAGGTGGGGAGGGATCGTGGCTGTGCTGCTGAGTCTTCGCCTCGTTTTGTGAGTTTGATAATGTCGCAAGCGAGTGTGAGGAGATTGGGTGGCTGATGAAGACCTTTCCTCGAATGTTGTGAGTATGCATAGGGAATGGATCCACGATGCATTTCGGTTGAATATATTTAGAGTTTGTTGTATTATTCAGAATATACAAAGCACACCGACTTCTTTGGAACTTCAACTGTCTATAAATCCGAATTTAAAGTATCCGGGGCCTCCTCCGTCGATCTAAAAGTCCATCACATTAACTCAGCCATGGGCCTCAATATCTTTCTAAGTGTACTCTGTGTTGGGTCGGGCCCTTGTCCATCGGCCCGGACACTTCGTCAATCCGGAACCCCTTTCACCGGCTCAGTGGCGCTACACACGGGCCCAAGGACTCTTTCGGGACCCTGCACTGACGCTTTGAGAGGCTCTTGTGGACCCCTTAAGGCGCCCGCTCAGGGCCCCCTCTGACCCTCCAGGGGAAGGGGCGGCTGTCCCTTCGCCTCCCTTCGGTACGCCATCGGCGGCCACAGCAACATGAGACATAGGATGTTATTGTCGAGGACTCGACAAAGCCAGTTCGCTGTAGTGTGTTCTTTTTTCAAACTGCTGCAACACGCTGTGCATTTGCAAGAACTTTTGAGAGCAATTCATTTCAGGGACGCCGTTTTCTGACAATGCTGGCGTCGCCACGGCTAACTCCGTCTGGCCACTTTGTTGCAAGCTGATGCGGTGAGAAGTACGGTAATCCCTTCGGTGGCGGATCTCGTCTGGCAACGCGGACTTTGTGAGATGTCGAAACGAGTCGATGTAGAAATCGGCCATGGCAACATGCCAATTACAATATCATTTCGGTCCTTGAAGGCTCCACTTGGTCCAATACTGTACTTATCGGTGTACATTTTTGGTTTAATATTGAAGACATCTAATATATGGATGCCTATGTTAACGATAACGAATGCAGTTCCATTTTGTCAGCATTCGTATGATATAGCACAACACATAGATAATCTGTGTATCTGGAATTGCGCTACGAGGTGTTTGTGTAATCAATGCGTAATGGTGAGATAAGCACGCTACTTATACTCACAGTGCTCTTAGAAACGAGTCAGGTAGACTTCATAAGTACACTATGACTATCACTAATATTATATCATTGATCACACATTGCCATTTGGTTTAGCGTCGCCGTTTTGGATGCACATCATGTTACAATATTTATGAGTCATAGACTGTACGACTATTCAGAGCATATCCCTGCTTGATCCGTACTGATTTTACGATCATGTTCCACACGTGTTCAAACATTCGGCTGGGAACTGACTTGGCGTGGTATTCACTTAATTTCTCTTCATTTAGACTCCCCAATCCGACGGAATAGCCCTCACGAGCTGGGTATCAGCCCAGTTGTGTGTCTGCCGGCTGGAAATACGTAGCTATTCTGCACGGCCGACAGCCTCCAGTATTTCGAGGCGGAATTGGCTCCCCAGTGCGCCAACCCAGTTTGTGTCATGGTCTCTGTCGTGGCATTGCTTAGTCACAAGTCAGGTGTGTGGAATCGTGGCTGGAGGTTCCGGGTGGGACGGCAGAGGGGTCTGCACACACTGGTTTGGTACCCTGCTAGTGCTAACTTTTCATTTTCCCCATCCAATCTGAAAATATGACTTGAAAATAAGAACATGGTCATCCCCTGGCTTCGTGAGAGATCCCGGGCCTGTGGGAAATAGCAGCCATTTTCAAAGAAACTATAACAAAAACTATGATAATATCATGTCACAACCAATTTATCTTTTTAGAGATAGAAAAAGCCAGCATCCTGTAATGAGTTTTTGATCTCGCGTCATCTACAAATCAGATTACATTCCTGGTTGTACGTCGATCCGTTAGGGGTCTGAGACCAGAAGCTTATCATGCTATTTGTGGCTTGTTTTCGATCTCCAAGTTAAAAAAAAGAAGTGACATATTGCTGATCATTACGTGCATCAATCAGGTGGAATATGTACTTACAGTTTACACTACGGACTACATGTGTATTTTTGCACCAAATATTTCAGACAAGCCATGAGATAAAGGCGGATATCATTCGCCAACAATTTTAGCTTCGTGAGCAAAACAAACCTGCATAGTATTGTCTCTTCGCTCTCGCTCCCGCTCCCGCTCCCGCTCCCGCTCCCGCTCTCGCTCTCGCTCTCGCTGTCGCTCTCGCTCTCGCTCTCGCTGTCGCTCTCGCTGTCGCTCTCGCTGTCGCTCTCGCTGTCGCTCTCGCTGTCGCTCTCGCTGTCGCTCTCGCTGTCGCTCTCGCTGTCGCTCTCGCTGTCGCTCTCGCTGTCGCTCTCGCTGTCGCTCTCGCTGTCTCGCTGTCGCTCTCGCTGTCGCTCTCGCTGTCGCTCTCGCTGTCGCTCTCGCTGTCGCTCTCGCTGTCGCTCTCGCTGTCGCTCGCTGTCGCCTCGCTGTCGCCTCGCTGTCGCCTCGCTGTCGCTCGCTGTCGCTTCGCTGTCGCCTGCTGTCGCTCGCTGTCGCCTCGCTGTCGCTCTCGCTGTCGCCTGCCTCGCTGTGCTCTCGCTGTCGCCTGCTGTCCTCGCTGTGCTCTCGCTGTCGCCTCGCTGTCGCTCTCGCTGTCGCCTCGCTGTCGCTCTCGCTGTCGCTCTCGCTGTCGCCTCGCTGTCGCTCTCGCTGTCGCTCTCGCTTCGTGCTCTCGCTGTCGCTCTCGCTGTCGCTCTCGCTGTCGCTCTCGCTGTCGCTCTCGCTGTCGCTCTCGCTGTCGCTCTCGCTGTCGCTCGCTGTCGCTCTCGCTGTCGCTCTCGCTGCGTCGCTCGCTGTCGCCTGTCGCTCTCGCTGTCGCTCTCGCTGTGCTCGCTTCTCGCTGTCGCTCTCGCTGTCGCTCTCGCTGTCGCTCTCGCTGTCGCTCTCGCTCTCGCTGTCGCTGTCGCTCTTGTTCTCTCGCTCTCTCTCGCTCTCTCTCTCGCTCTCTCTCGCTCTCTCTCTCTCGCTCCCTCTCGCTCTCTCTTTCTCTTTCTCTAGCAATGTTCTTCCGTGCTTCACTTGCAGCTGGCCGGGTGAAGCATAGCCCCTCCATCATCCTTGACTTGCTGCTCCCTTGCGAGGAAATCCTGTGGCGCGTTTCTCTATTCATAGCTAATTGATTTGATAAACATTTCCTCAAAAGCTCGGGAAGCCAGTGACTCACCGCGGCTATTCTTGAAGCGCTACAATGCACCGACAATTGAAATGTTGAGGAAATCACGCAAATATGGCTGGCATAGTCCAACAAGCGCTCAGCTGACCAAAATGGCCATTTGACACAGTCACCATAACGGAGACTAACGGTTCGCTGAAGCAAGACTGCGACAGAATAGTACAGAACGTCCTCTAAAGGATATATATGGCACCTTGCGTTATCTAGGCTACCGTGTCCTGTCCTCCGGGAATGTGCCGCATTCCCCCTACACCCAACGCCCTATGGGGGACCCATCCTCACACCCCCAGAACTCTTGCTGGCTCACCCCAAAGCTACCCAACCGCCCATGAAAGCTATCGGTATATTATTTAGAGTGCTCCTTCAAGTTAGATGGTTTACAAGCCAAGACCACCGGTGCACCGGTGGTTAGCCAATTGTATCGAGTGTGAAACGTAGAACAACAGCATCCGACAACAGCTCCCAATGTTGGGCAGAAGAGTGATGTCACTCATGACGTCTGACATGACATGACATGACGTCAAGCGTGCTGCCACTCGTGACGTCACCCCTGTGCGTGGGCATGGGGACGGCCAGGCAGGCCCGGTACGGCTGAAGCGTGCTGTCACTCATGACGTCACCCCTGTGCGTGGACATGGGGACGGCCAGACAGGCCCGGTACGGCTGAAGCGTGCTGTCACTCATGACGTCACCCTGTGCGTGGGCATGGGGACGGCCAGACAGGCCCGGTACGGCTGAAGCGTGCTGTCACTCATGACGTCACCCTGTGCGTGGGCATGGGGACGGCCAGGCAGGCCCGGTACGGCTGAAGCGTGCTGTCACTCATGACGTCACCCTGTGCGTGGACATGGGGACGGCCAGACAGGCCCGGTACGGCTGAAGCGTGCTGTCACTCATGACGTCACCCCTGTGCGTGGGCATGGGGACGGCCAGACAGGCCCGGTACGGCTGAAGCGTGCTGTCACTCATGACGTCACCCCTGTGCGTGGACATGGGGACGGCCAGACAGGCCCGGTACGGCTGAAGCGTGCTGTCACTCATGACGTCACCCCTGTGCGTGGACATGGGGACGGCCAGACAGGCCGAGTACGTCCGACGTGACACAAAGGGTTATATGAACATCATGAAATCGTTCCATTCGATTCTAACAGGCAACAAGAGGCTGATCCGCACGACTTGCAAGTCATATCGGCTGTCACTTGCCGAACTGGATAAAATGTGGTGCACAAGGATCTGCTGCGTTTCCACTTTGAGCTGAATGGAAGTTCAATCCATCATCCACTGTGGTTCACGAGGGCCTAGTGTGGTCATCCAGCTAAGTAGAGCTTAGCTGTGGTCCATGGGTTTCTAGTGTTGGCGTCCAGGTAAACCGAGAGCGCGCAGCGGCGCGAGCCACCACAGACCGGAGGTGGCTCACCCCCGCACCCACAGTGGGACGCGGCAGGTCGGCGCCGTGGTGGCTGACTCACCCTGAGCGACCCTCAAATGTATGCACGTCCTGACATGCATAGCCATACGTCCCCCGTATAAATGAGCGCCACGACGTGCATAATCATACGCCCCGCTCGATTTCGAGCTGTCTGGCTTCTTGGATCATTGAGATGGCTGCTGCCCGTGAGAGTGTTGGGACGTGATGCGCATGCCACACAATCACGTATTGGACGGAAGTCAAAGTTCTGTTTGCGGGAAAACTGCGACGAAATTTGGCTAGCTTTTCGGCATCTGTATTCTGTGCATAGTCGTTTTGCAGAATCTACTGTTGGTCTGCTATGATTGAAGCCCGGAGTTCCTGGTCTATTGTGAGGGAAATATTTCAGCACCGTAACTAGCTATGGGCGTTGGTGCAGTCGGGGTTGATACATTTATGTACTAATATCCCGAAGCGAGAAGTTGAGATATTAGACAAATGTATATATCCAGGATATTTGTGTATGAGGTGTGACTAGTTTTTGTGGGATCAAATGGGAAACACTCTTTGCGTAAAATGCATATTTTGATGTAATGTTAGGAAAGGTGCAGCATCAAATTTCTCACAGCCTAGTTGAAAACAATAACACTTGCGAGGAACATAGCTTGAACCGCCCGGCTGGGTCCGTCCAACACACCTAATACATCAGTATTGCAGGTATCTAGTGACAACAACAACAACAACAATTATGAGGCGGAGAACTTGTTCAGCTAAGCCCCTCGCACACTGCGCGCTCCTCATGTCTTTCGGCAGTGCGACATCTATCTTAATCGAAATTGAAAGCAGTCGGTAATCGCGGGCACCCTCCGTCCAGCCACGTACCCAACAGATATCGGAGCTGCGTCTGGGACGCAGCTGATCATATTTCGCGCCGAGAAGCCTCACTAAAAGCCGAGACCTATCCGATTTTTGGACGGACGGTCAGCTGGGCGCCAGACGGATGTGAACTGGCGCTCCAAAGTCGCTGCTACACATCTCGTTCGTCGAAAACGGACACACCCGCAGGCGATTTCACGGTCGTCCGACGGATGTCCTATATGTTCGTAAAACCTGAAGCGGGCGCGGTGTGCCTCGAACTTTACAACGACGACACGTGTTGTCGGAAGCGGACAGTTCGGAAGTCGGACACATCGCCGGGCATCTGCTGTCAGTGGGGCGTGGTGCACCCGAGAGCGGGCGCCGTGACCTTTGTACCGACCCGCCCACCGGTAATTGTTACACCACCTCGAGAGGTCGGACCAGCTTCCGTCGGCTCAGGTGGCGGCCAGGTTGGACGGCTCGGTGTCGTGCATTTCCTCCCCGGGGAGCGGAGACCTGCGAACTCGACATGCGGTATACCTGTGGACGCTCACGCCATTTGACGACTCAGACTAGACTGGTGGCATATCGACAGCATTAAGTGCGATAGCAGTCCATCGCCGCGGATATGCTACATTGGGCTTAGAGAAAGAGCTTGTCGCGTGAGCGGAAATCCATAGTGGCGTAATCTAGCGCGTAATTTTGTGACGCTAATGGGATGCTCGAGACCGCAATTTGAACGGCACCGCATCCGGAGCCGCGCCTTCAGTTGTATGCGCGAATCAGCAGCAGAATTACGCAACAGTGGACGTAAAATGATGGTGCGTTTGCCAGACATCTGACACCTGTGGTACCTCCGCGCCACACCACAATCTTAACAATGGATCCCTTGAACGTTTAGTTAGCATTATCATTAGCAGTCCTAATATTGCAGAAGCTTTTCCCTATAACTAGATTCAATTTTCCAGGATACATAGCATGGCTGGAGATCCCGAGTGGGTCTGGGGAGGGTGGGGGGCGAGGTCTGGATCCACTGCAGTGGCACCCTGCTAATGTTACGTAGTCATTTTTATGTCAAATATGAAGATATATCTTGCAAATAAGGACTTTGACCTTGGCTTCATGGGAGATCTCAAGCCCTGTCTAAGATAATTGATGTAGCAAAACGAAATTGCATAACAAACCGTGATGTTATGGTTCCAAACTGTACGATTATCATCGGGTATGAAGGGATGGCGCTGAACATCCCATTTAGCAATATGGAAGGATTTCTGATCTTCAAATTTCACAATAGTAGGGTGCCCAACTATAACCTAGCCGAAACTTTGCAGCCCGCACCAGTTCGATGATGTAACTGATAGTTTTCCACCAACTCTATAATTTTCCTCAGCAGGCTCAATCACATTCGCTGCAACCTTCAATTTTCAACCAGTCCAATTCTCTCGTCCCCGCCCGGTTCCCGTTGGGGATTAACTCTACTTCGTTTTGTCCGTGTGAAATATTGCCTGACCGTTTGGGTGCTGCAATGCCATATATTCGATGGATATCCCTGTATGTGAAATATCCAGGGTTTTCTTGGCCAGTTCGTCTATTACTTCGACTTTGTTCCACATTGTACGGATCACTGGGCTGGTTCCCGTGTGCTGAGCTGTGAAATGCTCCAGGTAGTGTCGACCGTCTCCAATTGGAGACGGTCGACGCGTTAACGTGAACGTCGCGCGCTGTCTTCTCAGGAGGCTCCATCAGGTCCGCCGATGGGGTGTAGTTGAGCATCCCTTGTTTTAATCCGTTGTTCAATTTCACTATTGTGTTTGAAATAGCTTCAAAGGCGAATATTGTCTGCTTTCGTAGAACCAGTTTTGTTGAAACTTTACGTGTCACATCTTCAGACGAACGAATAGATTCAGAGACATGCCCACATTTATCGCATCTGGATAAAACGACTGAGTGCTCTATTGCTATGGCCGGCTGAAAATGTTCGAACACAGTGGGGTATGCGAACTCTCGAGTTGGGCCTCGAGCCAGCAGGCAGATGAAGTTTGTATCGTTTCTCACACAGCGGGGTTTGGCGCGTACCGCGTCCGCCAGAAGCCGGAACTCTGATCTCAATGGGCGTGTAAAAACGTGCCGCCAGCGGCTCAATTGAGCCTGTCAGCGGCCTCGAGCGCAGCCGAGACTGAGCCGCGCCAGCCACCGTCCTGGGCCGGCCGGAGTCGTGTTGGGGGTGGGGGGGGGGGGGGGGGGGTGGGGGTGAGGGACAAGGGCGCTCGTGTCGGCAGGCAGAGCCGCTGCGTTATCGGACGCTCAACTGGCGCTCCCGCCGTGGAATGCTCCGGTGTCGGTCCGAAGCGATGTCGTCTTTGGCGATGAGTGTCTTGTGTCGCGGTGGCTGTTCGCTCGAGCCCGTGCCTCGTCGGCCACGCACATATCGACCCGCAGCGTCAGCCACTTGTCGAGGCGGATTCGGCGAAACAGCACCGGCGCCGAGTGACGGTTAGGCGGCGCCACCACTCCGACGACTGGTGCATTTGTACGCTGAACACAGCCAGAACTGCACAGGCATTGTACACGGCCAGAACAGGTGCCAGTCTAAAAAAACAGACACCATCGCCCGTATGTGAGAGGCTTCAGTGTGTGCCTTACACAAGCTGCATGCTCATGCAAGCAACTACATGCTTAATATAGAACATCTTGGCGTGCATCTTGGTGCGAATAGAATGGTTCGGTTAGTGCAGGACGCTGGCTGAGGTGTACACGTGGATTCGACGAAGAAGTTGAATTTACGTGAGTTGGTGTGGGTTTGAAGGGGCGGCGTGATTTAGGACACCGTTTTTTGGTATGCAACGCCATTTATAAACCTGTGACACTTGAGCACAATTTTTTTTTTTTTTTTTTGGGGGGGGGGCCTCCGCGATAGCCGATAGGGCGGCTGATTCAGGCCAAGTTGGACCGCTAATTTTTGCACAGATCAGAAGTTGGATGTATGGACGCGGCGTGGTGGCCCGGCGTCAGGCCTAACGTCGGCCGAGTTTGGGGCTCTGACAAGGATGGCGAACTGTGAATATTTCGCCTTATCTATTTAAAAAGTCGCAAGACATTTTCAACCTACTCCGATGAGGGGTGCGACATGTTGTTTATGTCTTCTTCTATTCTGAACATGCTATGATATATCAACTCAGAGCCTTGCTCAATGTCTAGCAGATTAGCCGAGGGCGCCGTGCCCATCTCTCATGGCTGTTCACTTCAAGCCTATGACCATTCTCCGCTACGGCGTAGCATTACTGGAAGAGGCGGAGCCTGGTTGGCTTGGATGGTGGCCCGATAATTAATTGCCAAGGGGCGCTACTCCCCGTCAGAATCTCTTAGAAGAGGCCCTGTGCGATGAGACACCCTGCCGACGGAATGTTTTTCAAATTTTTCAAGTTTTTCCTGAGTACGAGTGAGGGTGAATGAATATTCACGACAGTGTGACAACGCTTGTGAGCTGTGAACCGATATTTACATATCCACGGCGCCACTTCCATAGCCGGTCAAGACTGACCGATCTTTGCATTTGGTGCTCCCAGTTTTCGTCCTGCATCGAGGTTAGCACTGCAGCCCTCGTCTCAGCCTTTGTCTAGCGAGAGCAAAGGTAGGTTCAGAAGCCAAACCTTAGAAGGAAATATTGGCTACAGCTGAAATAGCTGAAGCTGAAGTTATGTTTTTGGTAGACGAAGTTGAATTGTGCCCACATTTTCTGAGGAAAACTCATGACATGTCGTAATCCGTATTGTAATCATGCGCATGATTGGTGTTATTTTGCTTATAATCCGGAAATTTTACTAGTTTCTTTTTATTAGCCACCGATTGGCGATTAGTTACAGCGAACTTCTTTGAGAACTTTTGGCTTATCGCTTCATTGCATTCCAAAAGCAATGCTAATATACCATTGCCTTTGATCGCGAAAGTGAGCGGTGTTCCACTGAGCTACGCTATATGAGGCCGATAGTTATTGTCTATAGTAGCTTTGATGTGAGTAGGTGGTTCGGATGCACTGCAACATATAGCGATCAAAATCCGCCGCAGCGTCTGTTATTTTTTACTGCAAATCTCGCTCTGGGCGATATCCGGCAGTAGCGGCGGTGACGATGCAACACTCAGGCGTGGTGCGCGTGCCTTTCACCAGCACCGCCCCACGCTGCGCCGGGCACAATGGACCAGAACGGCGGCTGGCCGGGGGGGGGGGGCGACGGTCCAGCCATAATTGGCCAGTCGCCCGCGATTCGAACGCGCTCCGTCGGCGCCGACTGGGACTGCCAGTTACCAGGCGGCGGTCTCTGTCCTCGACAGTCGACATGTGTCGGAGACGGCGTTCTCTGTCCTCGATAGGTGTCGGAGACCGCGGCTCTGTCCTCAACATGTGTCGGAGACGGATGTCTCTGTCCTCGATAGGTGTCGGAGACCGCGGCTCTGTCGTCGACATGTGTCAGAGACGGCGGTGTTTTTCCTCGATAGGTGTCGAGAGACGGCGGTCTCTGTCTTGATATGTGTCGAAAAAGGGGGTCTCTTTTCTTGAAAGATTGGAATTAAGGAAAAGATTTTTTTAGAATGGGAATTTTTTAAAGTCGGCGGCGGTCTCTGTCCTCGACAGGTGTCGGAGACGGCGGTCTCTGTCCCCGGCAGGTGTTCGAGACGGTGATCAGAGCGGCTCGGTTCGCCAGCCATGCTGGTGGTCTGGCGCTCCTCGTCGACGCACGTCGGAGCTTCTGGCCCTGGCCGTGTTGTTCAGCGCTGGCATGTCATAAATGCGTGTTTGTAGACGCGTGCACGTGTCGGCTGTGTTTGGCAACGAACACTCGGAGTGCGTGACAAGCAGAGCGGAACATCTGCCATACGTAATGTGCGGCATGGAACGCGCTGGTGGTGGGCAAGGTTACCGGCATGGTCTAGGCAATTCGAGATGCCAAGTGGTTATTTTGAGTTCCCAAAATATTTCTTCCAATATCATCAACGCTTTGTTCCCTTAGAAATGGAGGTCATGGCATCTCTGTCTCTACCCGCATTTCCCCATCCCTATGTTCATGTTGAATGGCGGAACGCGAAAACGGAGCACTACCTGCCTTTAATGAGTGCGATCAGTTTTTCAATAATGAATATGTGAACGTTTAAGCAAATGCATGCAACATATAGGCATACGTGGCATCCATTTGCTTAAACGTTCACATATTCATTATTGAAAAACTGAGCACACTCATTAAAGACAGGCAGTGCTCCGTTTTCGCGTTCCGCCATCCAACATGAACATAGGGATGGGGAAATGCGGGTAAAGACGGAGATGTTATTACTTTCATTTCTAAGGGGACACAACTATGATGATATTGGAAGAAATATTTTGGAGAACCCACGATAACCACTTGGCACCTCGAATTACCCCGCGAAGGACAATTGTTCTGATCCTTCTTGTCACGGAATTTCTAGATGAGTCGTAATCTCTCCGGTGGATATGTCCAATCATACTACAGTATTCACAATCATTTTTAGTTCAAAATGTTTGTACGATACAGCTCCCATGTTAGATTTGCTTCGAGACAGGGATCCAATCCCCCTTCATAGTCCCCCAGCATGATTGCAATACTAGTCCAGGCGCTGGTCTCCACGGTGTTACTTGTCTACCCGACGGTGCGCCGTCCTCACACGTGTGACGTCATCACACGTGTGACGTCACCCTGACACAGGTGCTGTCCGCCAGGGTAGGCCGTCTACTACCGGACGATGCCCCGGTATCCGTACCTGCAGGAGATGAAAGATAAACTGCTCAACGCCGGCAGCAAGCGTGAAGAGATGGAAGAGGCGACCGCCGAAAGTATGGAGCTGGGAGAGCCATGTGTGTCCGTCATAAAGGTAAGCGACACCAACTGACATTTTTACGTTCGCTGCGGTGATAATGCCTACGTTATGCAGTGAAGGAAAACATTTCTGCTTTGCTTGTAGTTCTTCTTGGACGGTGTACATGCTTTACTTCTACCTTTGGTTTGACAACGGGTATATGCGTGAGTATGGCGATCACGTATTGCTGTCAAACGTATTTTAAGCTCATCGTAGGTGCAGTTTATTAGGAAAGTTTATGTGGTTGATGTTCTAAGCTGTGGTTCCGGGTTCATCAAATACAACGTTGGTGCTGCAAAAGGATCAACAGTGCAGCTTTAGAAAATCTGATGTTACAGGTAATACGGTTGGTAATGTCTGGAACACTACATTGTCCATCGCGGGATATAATTCAGTCGAAGTAATTGAGATGATAAGTATGATCCAAGCTTGCGGATCTCATTTGAGGTGACTGCATTTAGCTGGTGTGATAGTCAAAGCATTTAAAATGCACTTAGGCTGTGCAAGAAAACACTACTCATACACACATCCCCGGTCGATCACCAACTTATCTATGTTTATGCCAAATTTGTTAACGTCAAACTGATGGCATAATGCACAGAGATTGATTCTTGAAAGCTAATGCACTAATTTCACGATTTGACCTTCATTGATCGCTGAAATATTGAATTGTCGTTTTAATTGAGTATAATCTGCCTGCGACTTACAGTGCCATAAATTTATTGATTTTTCTTCAGTTTCTACGAAGCTCGTTATCTAGGTAGAGATTCGTCAATGTGTGTGTCGCCAACTTTTCACGCCTACCGTGTGCGCATTGGTGAAAGATCCATCAAACAGCAGTGTCTTCGAACTCGAAGCTCCTAATCTCCGTGTCGGCCACTCTGGCTGGGCATGGCGCATCTCTGACTAGACTCCGACACCTTTTCGACTCGCTCCGACACATTTCCGACTCGCTCCGACACATGTATGACTCGCTCCGACACCTCTCAGAGTCGCTCTGACACATGTATGACTCGCTCAGACACCTGATTTAACCAATACCGACAGGCGCACGATACTGACCCACAACACCCGGCCGCACTGCGGGCCGCCAACTATGTAAGTCTTGGCAAGTTCTCGGCTCGTTCGCGAGGTTGCAGTCGACCCATCGGCATCCAAAACGCTACGGTAATGTGAACACACTAGATGCCACACAATTGCTGTTCAGCTATCAGAAGCCATCCTATCTTACGATCCGTCAACAATTACACGAACAGCGTTTGAGCTCATAAAGCTTGCATGATCTTACTTGACGTTATTATATTATATTTTCATTGATGTTACTTCGACCACTTATTTGACGTTTGTCTCCTTGACATAAAATGAACATATGTGAAAGCGCCGAGCTTCTTGGTGCGTATTTTATGCATTCACCAACATTCTACAATAAACATAGAGGTTCAAAGTGGCTAGTTCAATTGGCTAGGGTGTCTGTGTTTTTCGTATTTTCCGTCCTAGCACACAAGGTTCGAGTTTCAACACGCGCTCGCATTTAGCTCCCGTTAGGGGGTTCGGCTGGCAGCTGACCGATAAGGCCAGGCACGCGCCGACAAAGCGTTGGTGTCGGTGCATTGGCCGCACGTTAAATGCCTCGTTTGCCCTCTGTCGGTGAAGCCGGCGGGGTCGGGTGGTAGGATCGACATCTACACAACACGCTGTGTTTTGTGTCCGGCTCTGTCCCATACCGTCACCGCAGTGATCATTGCGACTAAGTTTGTTTTAAGAACAAAAATTGCATGCTATTTCTCACGTGTTGTGAGGTTTCTGACATTAACTGCCACTCCACGGGTCATGGAACTTGTCTCGAGGAATTTCCTGAGATAATAGGACCCGGAGCTGTCCGTTTGCGTTGGAATTATTCCAACCAGTCAGTTAGTTTCTGAAATGTTAGTGGTGGGGGGATGGGGTGGCGGTTTTGCCTCCGAGTTGGCGGTAAGTGGCGAATTCACCAAGTAGTGTATATTATGCAGCTTAACATTGACTCGGCGCAGTAACGCATCCAGGACTTTTCCATGTTGTGAGGAAGAGTCTGAGGGGAGGAGTTCTACGAAAGTCATTTCCATGAGAACAAGTGCAGTCTGGTACTTTCGGGAAGTTCTTCCATTCAAAAGCGTATATTACACTCCGGCATATTCCGAGCTAATTAATTTGTTCTCAGATGGAAACACCGCAGATGTTCAGCCCATACATTTTGGGGAGAGGTCTCGGAAAAAGATACAGGCTATCTGTAGGTTATACCGCCTGCTGCACCATTAACCCAATGTCATCGACGCAAACAAGCCACTGTAGCTGCATCCGCCACTCAGATGCATCCGGTCTGCAGTCCGAATACTTTGTCACTGCACTGTTAATCAGTTTACAGCTGCATTGTATTGCAGGGGCGGATATAGAGGGGAGCACTGGAGCGTGTCCATTCATATGGAAAGGTGGTACTCCTCTGGTGGGCAAGGCCCGAAGGAAGAGCCCCCCACTATGCAACGGATTTTTCAGCCAAGGATGCATTTTCAGAGGAAAAACCCATCCTGGTATTGAGACGAAGAGACACCCCAGCAGTATGCTCGAGCCCCCTCCCCGCTCAACGAATCTTTCCGCTGAAGGAGTCCCCGAAGAAATGTGCCCCTGCCCGCTCAACGAATCCTTTCACCGAAGGAGCCCCCCGAAAAAAAATGTGCCCCTCCCCATGCAAATTCTGGATCCGTCCCTAAATGCAGATATTGCCATCGCATCATTGCACAACGCCAGCGGAGCATGCTTACGCTGGCGTTGATCGACGTTCCGTTCGACTGGCTTTTTGTGCCGTCTGCATCGCTGTGGCGGCCGGCCGGCCGGCCTGTTTGTCTGGCGCTGCCCGGACTGCCGAGTCGGCTGGCCGGCCGCCGGTAAACAGTCCAACCCGGGTCGGCGCTCCTCTGACGGTCTGATGCGCGACCTGCTGCCACGGGCGTCGCCGGCCAGGTCGGTCGGTCGGGGCATGGCGCCTGCTGGCGGGGGTGTCGGCCGACCCAGTGAACCCACCTCCCGGGACACAGTCAGGTCACGCTGAGACACAGTGAACCCACCTCCCGGGACACAGTCGGGTCAAGCGGAGACCCAGTGAACCCACCTCTCGGGTCACAGTCGGGCCACGCTGCGATCAAGTGAACCCACCTCCAGGGTCACAGTCAGGTCATGCTGCGATCAAGTGAACCCACCTCCCGGGACACAGTCGCGTCACGCTGAGACCCAGTGAACCCACCTCCCGGGTCACAGTCGGGTCACACTGGGACCAAGTGAATCTGCATCTCGGGACACAGTCGGGCCACGCTGAGACACAGTGAACCCACCTCTCGGGCACAGTCAGGTCACGCTGAGATCAAGTGAACCCACCTCCCGGGACACAGTCGGGTCACATTGGGACCAAGTTAATTTGCATCTCGGGACACAGTCGGGCCACGCTGAGACACAGTGAACCCACCTCTCGGGTCACAGTCGGGTCACGCTGAGATCAAGTGGACCCACCTCCCGGGACACAGTCGGGTCAAGCTGAGACCCAGTGAACCCACCTCCCGGGACACAGTCAGGTCACGCTGAGACCATGTGAACCCACCTCCCGGGTCACAGTCGGGTCAAGCTGAGACCATGTGAACCCACCTCCCGGGTCACAGTCGGGTCAAGCTGAGACCCAGTCACCCGCCTTCTGGGACCCAGCCGTGGGCAGAAGCTGTGGGCGGACAAGGCCGTGCCCTTCAATCCGCTACGTGCTGACGAGTTTTGCCAACTCGCAGTGTACGACAACGGCACTGCAAAACACGATCAAGGCGGTGCCGTCGATCTTGGCCTCGAAGCTGACGGCGCCAAGGTGGTTAGGGAGTCGGAGCCAGCGATGTGTGTTGGCATCGCCGGCTGCGCAGAGCGCAGTCTGGCGGGCGGGGAAGTACGGGGGGCTGGGGGGGGGGCGGACCGCGCCGGGGGGCAGCGGCCAGTATCAGACCGGGTCCGGCGTCGGTCGTGCGCGCCGCCGCGGTGTGACGGCACGGTCTCGCCGTGACGAGATCGGAGCTGGCGTCGGGACCGCCGCCGTGACGAGATCGGAGCTGGCGTCGGGACCGCCGCCGTGACGAGATCGGAGCTGGCGTCGGGACCGCCGCCGTGACGAGATCGGAGCTGGCGTCGGGACCGCCGCCGTGACGAGATCGGAGCTGGCGTCGGGACCGCCGCCGTGACGAGATCGGAGCTGGCGTCGGGACCGCCGCCGTGACGAGATCGGAGCTGGCGTCGGGACCGCCGCCGAGGCGCGGTGCTATCCCGTGACAACCGGGGGCGCAGCGGCGGTACTGGACGCGGCTGGCGGTGTCAGGGGAGGACCTGGGCGCACAGTGGCGGTGTCAGGGGAGGACCTGGGCGCGCAGTGGCGGTGTCAGGGAAGGACCTGGGCGCGCAGAGGCGGTGACAGAGGAGGACCTGAGCGCGCAGTGGCGGTGTCAGAGGAGGACCTGAGCGCGCAGTGACGGTGTCAGGGCGGACCCTCTCTCGCCGTGATCGTGGCGTGGCGAGCGGATCGGATACGCTGTTGGCCGGACGGCGGTGCCATGACGTCCTCGCCGCCGCTCAGGCTGTCGGTCAGCCCGCGGAGACACCAGGTGTGGACCAGAGTGGAGGTCTGTATCGCGTGCGGACCGGGTGGAAACATTGGCGTGGGAGCGGCCGAAGTGTGTGTTTGTGTGTATATGTAGGTGTGTATGTGTGTGCATGTGTGGGTGCGGGTGTGTATGTGTGTACGCGTGTGTGTGTGTGTGTGCATGTGCGTGCATATGTGCGTACACGTGTGTGTACGTGAATGTGTGGGGGCGGGAAGGAAATTGGAGACAGAGTCGATTTTTGGACCTATTATCTCCAAGCAATGTCATATGAGGTGGAGTATGACCCCCGTGCCAACACTAATAGGTGTAAGCCTTTGGCACATGAGGTCTGGGGTGGTCAGCATCACGATGAACCGTGGTTGAGATCCATATCACGTGTGGGGCAGGTTACGTGTTAGTGTCGCATACTCTTATCACATGACTTAGCTCAGGGTTACAGCATAATTCAGTTTGGTCTTAATAACAAACATCTCAGCCATGCGCTTTTGCGAAGTACCTGGTACTAAAAGTACCTGACATTAGAAACACTAACATTGCAGCATTTTTTTCTTGAGCTGATGCAATTCACTGGGCCGCATGATCTTGCAGGCAATGCTGATTAGTATTGCGGTAACTTAGCCTGATCGTTTCCACACGCAATTCAGCGCGAGAATCCAAATAAATATGGAAAACTCTCTACTCTCTCTCTCTCTCTCTCTCAGCTATGCCAAAGTTCTTACGTCTCGGGCCTGCTATGGCCATTGGCAAAGTGTGAATCGTTGAACCTGCTCAGATATTTTATCTCTGAAAACGTTTCTGCACTCCAAGTTCAAACTTCATGAAATCTACGTCACATGTACTCCGACACAAATATGTTAAAGCAGCGCAAATACCACAAAAACACACACATAACGATGCATCCGCAAATACGAAGTTATTACACTCACGGTCGCCACTCAAATTCAACCCACTTTTTCCATCTACTAGCGGCAGCCCACACATAACTTCACTCATCAACCATCGACCACGGTGACGCCAAGTGATTGTGATATGTGTATCTAGGTGTGTACTTGCAGTGGCAGTCAGGCGTGCTGATTTGGGCTCCGCTCCGTCCGTCGATTGGCATCCGAAAATTAGAATTTAAACTTTCGTAAGATTGGATGGCATTGGCGAATGTGGCTGGAAGTGACACACGACAGAAACTGCCCGTGTAAAAATGTGCTCCGGCTCCGAAACAGAAACTACTTCAACGGAGACCCATAGAGGTCAGTTTCTCACTCTGGTTGTTGGTTGCTGAAATCTGAACACTGCCACAGATGCTCCTCGTTAAGTTCCCTAGCGTCAGGCCGAATCTTCGGATTGTGACGTAAGCAAATCGCTGGGAGGGCCCTGTGTTACTAAATCAGATTAATTCAGAATGCATGGGATGGGTTGGCCCACAGGGTTCCCAAATAACATCGATTTTTTTTGTAAGAGCTTAGCCGAATATTGGACGAGCTCGAGCGCTCCAAAAAGATGGAAGCGCTGTTGGCTGCCTGTTTAATTTCAGCAGCACGGTAGTCGCCCCCACACTCAGTTCCCGGCCAAGCCACTGTGGGCGATGACATCAGCAGTTCCAACGCCGGCCCGCCGGCCATGGACTCACCCCGTGGTGATTTTGGCACCGCCATAAACACACTGGCGGTTGTGTCTCCGTTGCCATACTGACAGTTCGGCTGATTTCATCTTGGGGTGTTAAATTAAAATAGCATTGGTTTCCACGAACGATTTTCCGGCCTAGATCTAAGAAGGACTTTTTGTCGTCGAGAAATCATTCCTCCAGCAAATCTCCTTCTTCGACTAGAAGCTCAATTGGTGCAGTGCTTAATCTGGCCAGAAAACTATCCTGTCCTGTTCCACTGAAAGGTCAAATTGTGCAGTCTTATTGCTCTTTGATAAATGTTACCCGATCTGTGGAATTAAATAGTACTTTTATATAATTTTTTTGTTGCAAGACGTTTATTGGTTATTTTCATGAGGAAAGGCAAGTATCATAAAGACAAGTAGAGTATATTTGCTAAAATGTGAAGAATATTCCGAATCATTGGCTTTTCATAAACCAACAGTTGAAAGTTGAGTGACAAGCAAGAACTTGGGCAAGATGGATTTTCAGTTGGGGTACGACCACCCACAACCGGACAGGATTCTTCCTCCTCGGCAGTGCAAGACTACACACTGTAATGATTCAAAGCTGGGAGAACAGTGTGCTTTGTGAAGTCACGGCATAGCCGTTCACTCGGGCGTCGCCAGCATAGCTTCGGCATCCGTGACAATGGTTCAAGTATCAGTTCGACCCCGAGCGTATTTCTGATTTCAGACTGATTGTGTCTTGCACAGTAGCGGTCTCCGACGAGAGCGCTCACCATTCTTGCAGTTATCTCTGATGAGAGCTCTTACCAGCCTCGCAGCTATCTCTCGTGAGAGCGCTCGCCAGCCTCGCAGCTATCCCTGTTGAGAGCGCTCGCCACCATCGCAGCTATCTCTGGTGAGGGCGCTTGCCGTCTTTGCAGCTCGACCAGGTGAGAGCGCTCACAAAGCTTCCTCCGGTGAGATCGCACACCAGCCTCGCAGCTTCCTCCGGTGAGAGCGCTCGCCATCCTCGCAGCCCCGGTGAGAGCGTTCGCCAGCCTCGCAGCTCCGGTGAGAGCGCTCGCCAGCCTCGCAGCTTCCTCCGGTGAGAGCGCTCACCAGCCTCGCAGCCCCGGTGAGAGCGCTCGCCAGCCTCGCAGCTCCGGTGAGAGCGCTCGCCAGCCCCACAGCTTCCTCCGGTGAGAGCGCTCGCCAGCCCCACAGCTTCCTCCGGTGAGAGCGCTCGCCAGCCCCACATCTTCCTCCGGTGAGGGCGCCCAGGGCACGAGACGTCTGGTGCCGCCAGCTCCGGTGAGAGCGCTCGCCAGCCCCACAGCTTCCTCCGGTGAGGGCGCCCAGGGCACGAGACGTCTGGTGCCGCCAGCTCCGGTGAGAGCGCTCGCCAGCCCCACAGCTTCCTCCGGTGAGGGCGCCCAGGGCACGAGACGTCTGGTGCCGCCAGCTCCGGTGAGAGCGCTCGCCAGCCCCACAGCTTCCTCCGGTGAGAGCGCTCGCCAGCCCCACAGCTTCCCAATATGAGGGCGCCCAGGGCGCGAGACGTCTGGTGCCGCCAGCTTCGGTGAGAGCGCTCGCCAGCCCCACAGCTTCCCCGGTGAGAGCGCCCAGAGCGCGAGACGTCTGGTGCCGCCAGCTTCGGTGAGAGCGCTCGCCAGCCCCACAGCTTCCCCCGGTGAGAGCGCCCAGGGCACGAGACGTCTGGTCCCGCCAGCTCCGGTGAGAGCGCTCGCCAGCCCCACAGCTTCCTCCGGTGAGGGCGCCCAGGGCACGAGACGTCTGGTGCCGCCAGCTCCGGTGAGAGCGCTCGCCAGCCCCACAGCTTCCTCCGGTGAGAGCGCTCGCCAGCCCCACAGCTTCCCCAGATGAGGGCGCCCAGGGCGCGAGACGTCTGGTGCCGCCAGCTCCGGTGAGAGCGCTCGCCAGCCCCACAGCTTCCCCCGGTGAGAGCGCCCAGAGCACGAGACGTCTGGTGCCGCCAGCTCCGGCATACCGGGCGCGGCGCGCCATGGTCTGTCGCAGCCGACGGCCTGAAATAGGCGACTGGGCCGCACAGCGAGTCACACACAGCGTGGGCGGCCGTGCCGAGCAGGCACCGCCTGCACCGCCCGTGCCGGCGACCGGTGCACACGCACACACGCCGGCCCATACATCCAGAACACACGGGAGCGAACGCTCACACAGGCCTGTGCACGCGCATGCACGCAGCGTGTGCAACTACACAGAGGAATAGGGTCGAAGGAGAGGCACATACGCACACGCACCACCCGCACTCATACACGCACACATCTATTGCTATATATACATACATGAGCATGTTTTGTTGAAAACCACACCATATCATGTCTTGATAAGCTTCTCATCGCTCGGGTTATTCGTCTCTGTTCTTCAGCTTTCCATTTAGGTCGGAAAGTACCCGTCCGGTAACGTTCGTTTATTCTTAACGCTTCAGTGTACTTTCACTATTTTCAAAGGATTATTTCGACATTCATGTACCTATCACCATGCATGCTATTGTACTTATAAATGTGTTCAGTAGCAAAACATTTTTGAGCTAACAACCACAATTACTGTTATTACAAGTGCTTATGAAAAGAAATGTAAATCTACTCGTAAGCTTATATTTTGAAAACATGCACCATGTATATAGCACACACTGCACGACTGGTCCACGGATGACATTGTTAAGCAGCTCAAGAGTTATACACGACCGGCTCAGGATGATCATGATAGGCTCTTGGTCTCGGAATACAATTTTCTCGATAACTCCAAGGCGTCACTTGTTCGATATTGTTCTTATAATAACGGTGCTGTGTGCCAGATCTATTCTTGTTAGTCGATGTTGATGTTCCTGGAACATGTGCTGCGATGGCGCTCCGTCTTGCAGGTGCATCTTAAGATATCGATATAGGGTAATTGTCCTACCAATGTAATCTACTCGGCGAAGTCTACAATGTTCGTGAGGGCATGCTACTTTGCAGATTACGTTGGTACGTTGAGTTTGATTGTTGCTGTTGGCTGGGTTGTTTTTCACTGCGAGGCTGTCGATGTTTTGCTTTTGCAACAGATGCGGAGTTGTAGTTTGTCAGACTTGTCGGCTGGTTTGACATTTTGCCTTGCAATGTGTTGGATGATGCGCTCGTCAACTTTGTATGTTGTCGATATTTGGTTGCGGTAGAACAGCTTCACACTGAATGGTAGTTGCTGGGTGGTAGTTGCTTGGTCGTATTGACATTAGCACTGATCACGTTGTCAATTAATGTACTGCTGAAACCGTTGCTGACTAGTATTTGTTTTAACGGTAGCAATTCGGCGTGGGTGGACTGTCTGATCAGTGATCGAGGGCCCGTCTCACGAATGTCCTGAAGACGCTTAACTTGTAGCGGTCCGGACCTTTGCTGTTGGCATTGAGACATTGGTCTACATTGGCTTCCTTCCGATGCACTTCTGTCTTGAGTGTGCCGTCTGTACGACTGATGGCAATATCTAGAAAGCTAATTCGGCTGAAGTTGCTGACTTCGGCGATAAAGCCGAGTGGAGACTCGGACTTAAGTGCATTTTGAAATTGACAAAGGTCTGTTGGTTTCTCACGTCGACGACAATATCGTCGACATAACGACAGCAGATGTTGGGTAAATTCTGCAATGCGACATCTACAAAGTATCATAGTTGTAGACTTCGCCGAGTAGATTACAATGGTAGGACGACATCTACCCTATATCGCCGTCTTACGATGCACCCGCAGGAGAGAGCACCATCGCGGTGCATGGTCCAGGAACACCAGCAGCGACTAACAAGAACAAATCTAACACGCAACATCGTTATTCTAAGGGTAATATCGGACAAGCGACGGAGTTCTCGAGGAAATGATAATCCTATAACATGAACCTGTCCTGAACGTGCACACGAGATCATGCATAACACTTGAACTTTTAATAATGTCGTCCTGCGAACAGTTGGGCGGTGTGTGCTATGCACGTGGTGCATGTTTAAAAAATGCAAGCTTAGATTAGCATTCCATTCCTAAAGCGCTTGCGCTGACAGTAAGTGTGGTTTGTGCGGGGTGAGGATGGCCGAGTGGTTAACGTGATGGGCTCTGGGTACCAAAGGTCCCGGGTTCGACACTAGCGCCGCTCCGGACATTTCCCAATAATGCGGCCCACCGGAGAAACAGTGTGGGAGGCGCCGTTAGCCGTGAATGTGCAGAAAGTGCGTCGTGAACCACTCAATGAACAAACAAGTGTGATTTTTACCTCCAAAATGCTTTGATACTGAACGCATTTTTAGTACATTAGTATGCATGGTGATAGTAAGATGAATGCTCAAATAGTGTTCTTAAAATGTTTTTCCTTCCTTCCGCTCTTCCTCGACTGTTATGTCAGTTTGCACTCCTCGTCTCTGTTCCGACGGGCCAACGTCTGGGCTGCACGTCGCGAGGACGCTCGCGGATCGGGCTGCCGCTGAGACATGGCTTAACCTTGGGCTGCCCTGAGCCGCACGGTGGATCAGACCACCTCGTGGCTATCGTCATGAGGCGGGACGGCAATTTCCGATAGGTCGTGCGCTGACAAAATGAAAAGCGCTGGCGAACCCAGGTGGGACGCTGGTGGCGGCATGGTGCTCTCTGCGATCACCACGACGTTGATAGCCGGCAGAAAAGCGCGGTATAGGTCAGTGCAGTAAGAACGATTTCGTGTTTGGTTGGAGGCGGTAGGAAAACTCATTGTCCAATCAAGTTACTGGGTGCATAACAAGTTTCTTCTTATACGGCGCACTGAAACCTGTTTAGTTCTTCACATGACCACCATATTATCATTTCTCACATTATATATTATCTCATATTATCTAGTCCAGTTATATCACATATTATGTAGTCCAAGCGGAACTACGCAAGGGTTACAATTAGCTTATGGTACATATCAACGTCAGTCCGAAATATTGAATATAGATGTACGGGCCTCGGAAGGTCGGTCGACAGGCAAGATCGTGGGTTCGATCCCACAACAGAAATTACCGAGTCCACCCGCGATCAGTTGGCGTGGGAGGTTGGCGACGCTATGCGACCCAACAACTGAATGCGTCGTAAAGGATCCTGAGGAATGTAGATGCAAATAGACACGAAATGTTGTGGTGGATAATGGCGTTACATGCCACTATTCTTGTATTCTTGTATCCATATTCCCTACATTGGATAAGGTCATGGGCGAGATTTAGGTAACTTCGTCAAAGTAATGTAATGGAGTCCATAACTATGTGGCAATCGGGTGCATGTGTGTAGAAGCAGTTAGAAGTTTGGGTCTGGGGGTACCTGGTCATGTCAACCAGTGGGATATGTGTATTTCAGCAGTGGGACTAGAGGGTGGACTCCCAAAATACGCCATACCCGCTACCTGACCTGTTGTTACCAACGTAGTCGACGGGTCCTAAAACACAAATCCACCACCTTGACCATTTCCGAACGTTGGCCATCTTATTCGTTATTTTTATGTATTATTGTAACAGAATGAAGATATGTTGGGTCATTATCACTTATTGCCGTTCGCAAGGATATTCTTCGGTTATTTTGTTTCCTTTTTCCATCGGAGAAAACAAGGAAAGTGAGGATGGAGCAGTCGTTATTGCTGGCTACCACCACCCAAAGTGAAAGTATCAAGCATACGTGATTCCATCCACACTGTATATGCCTAATCACATATGCTTTCGCAAACCGTGAACATCCAAGACCTAGAAACATTTAGGACCTCTCAACACCATATACTGACGTAGGTTTTAAGCAAAACACACGCCATTTGAAGAGTTCTTTCGGGGAAATACTACTCTCATTTAGCTGTTTGCTATGGTTTGTGCGTAATTGTGGAAAAGTCAAGTGGAACAGTGATAGTAGTCTCTCTCGGTAGAACGACACACGGAATCCAGGGCTAGGACATTACTTGTTTGATTATTTATACCTCATGGGCTGCTAGATATACGTTGTTGCGTGGTAGAAAAAATGGCTATGAGAAGTTTTTAGGGCTGCATATCCTCGTCAAATGTCAAACCCTGTATCTATACCTGAGATTGACGCCTATATATGTCTGCGAAATAAGTTCATGGTTCCAGCCATACATACTTGATTTTTGCTCGCCTTCGAGAAGCTCTTATCAGTAACCGATCCCAAAGAGTAAATGGTTTAGGATTACACTGATTTATGCATATTGTCAATCGATTGGGGCGCGCCATCTGCGACGCCTTGGCACCGCGGCTCGACGAGCAGCGGCGGCGGCAGTGGTCGGGCACGTAGCCGGCCGGCCACGCACAGCTCATTCTGTCTGGCCCGCTTCTGTGGCGTGAGCGGCCAGCTTCGGTTACGGCGCCAGTTTTGACGACCGTGCCAGCTCCGGTTTCGTTTTCTTTTGTCGCGACTCGCACTGCTTGCGCACAGTGCGCACGGCGCCGGCGCAAACTGGCAACGTGAGACGACTTCAGAGTGGCCGAGCTCTGCTTGCTCTGGAGCTGGCCGAACAGAGTGAGCCGAACCGAGCCTGGCCGGACCGAGCCTGGCCGGACCAAGCCTGGCCGGACCGAGCCTGGCCGGACCGAGCCTGGCCGGACCAAGCCTGGCAGGACCGAGCCTGGCCGGACCGAGCCTGGCCGGACCAAGCCTGGCCGGACCAAGCCTGGCCGGACCGAGCCTGGCCGGACCGAGCCTGCCCGGACCGAGCCTGGCCGCACCAAGCCTGGCTGCACCAAGCCTGGCCGCACCAAGCCTGGCCGGACCGAGCCTGGCCGGACCAAGCCTGGCCGGACCAAGCCTGGCCGGACCGAGCCTGGCCGGACCGAGCCTGCCCGGACCGAGCCTGGCCGCACCAAGCCTGGCTGCACCAAGCCTGAGCGGACCGATCCTGAACGGACCGAGCCTGATCGGACAGAGCCTGGGCAGACCGGGCCTGGCCGGACCGAGCCTGGCCGCACCAAGCCTGGCCGGACCGAACCTGGTCAGACCGAGCCTGGTCTGACCGAGCCTGGCCGCACAGAACCTGATCGCACCAAGCCTGGCCGCACCGAGCCTGAACGGACCGAGCTTGAACGGGCCGAGCCTGACCGCACCAAGCCTGGCCGGACCAAGCCTGAACTCGCTGCGGCTAGGCTCGGTGCGAGCCTAGCCGCAGCGAGTGAACCGCAAACGAACGACAGTCGCAGCTCAGCGGAGGAGGCGGTGCGCCCGAGCGACGGAACCGCCTGGAACCGACAGTGGAGCTGGCGCAAGCCATCGGAGGAACCACCAGCAGCCACCAGGAGCTGCAAGCCATCAGCGGCCACCACGGACGAATCGTACAGCGCCCACGGATGGACGGACCAGCTGTTAGGGACAAATGAAAGAACTGTGCCGCGCCAACAGCTGACAAACGTCACCTGGCCTGTTGCGCCGAACTTGCGTTGTAAACTTGTACTGCACCGAGTAAACTTGTACTGCGCCGAGACTTGCGCAGCCAAAATGTGCACTGGCTAAAGCATTATCGACTGTTCTAGGACCGGGCTACAGCACCCCAGAGAGCTATCAGCTGCCGGTCTGCCGAGAGTCTGCCGAAACTGTCGGAACTCGATCGGCGCCGGCGGTCGGGCCGGCCGACCTCGCAGACCCCCGGGAACCAGAAAGAATCTCAAGCTATGGCCGATCTAGTGGGATTACTTCCGTAGGTGGTCACATGCGATTGCCACCAATACAACTTCAGTACAGCACCGCATTCCTTAATTACTGACGTGAAGCTTGGACTTTGAAGCTGGACGGCTTGTAGTTTGTAGGTGCTTTATTCCACGCAACGCCAAGGACTCGCGTGCAAAAGTTCCAAGCTCATGTGTACAGGGTTGCACTAAAGGTCCTTCAGCTACCACGCCCATGGCTGCATCCCATATTGAATGCTAATATTGGGCACATGGTGATGCCTGGAGAAGATTAACCGAAGATTCAGTTCGCTACTAAAAAGCTGCAACGCCTCAGTATTTATAGAGAGTGAGGGAGAGAAAGACCGAGAGAAAGAGGGCGAGAGGGAGTGCGAGCGGGAGGGCGAGAGGGAGGGCGAGAAGGGAGGGCGAGAGGGAGGGCGAGAGAGAGAGAGAGAGAGAGAGAGAGAGAGAGAGAGAGAGAGAGAGAGAGAGAGAGAGAGAGAGAGAGAGAGAGAGAGAGAGAGAGAGAGAGAGAGAGAGAGAGAGAGAGAGAGAGAGAGAGAGAGAGAGAGAGAGAGAGAGAGAGAGAGAGAGAGAGAGAGAGGGAGGGAGGGAGGGAGGGAGGGAGGGAGGGAGGAGGGAGGGAGGGAGGGAGGGAGGGAGGGAGGGAGGGAGGGAGGGAGGGGGAGGGAGGGAGAGGGAGGGCGAGGGCGAGGGTGAGGGCGAGGGCGAGAGGGCGAGAGGGCGAGAGGACGAGAGGACGAGAGGGCGAGAGGGCGAGAGGGCGAGAGGGCGAGAGGGCGAGAGGGCGAGAGGGCGAGAGGGCGAGAGGGCGAGAGGGCGAGAGGGCGAGAGGGCCGGAGGGCCGGAGGGCGGGAGGGCGGGAGGGCGGGGGGAGGGAGGGGAGGGAGAGGGAGAGGGAAGTGTGATACGTAATGTGATAAGAGTACCATTCAAGCATGATGTGGCTGATGGTCTGTTTCATTGCTCTCTTGATGTGAAGTCGCTTGCTACATCTTTGGAATAAAACGTAAGTTTGTTATCTCATTAATGCAATGAACCCCATAAGCCGCGTGTAGGTCGCTATAATCCGTTGGCGTCCGCCCTCAGCCAATGATGAGGCTTTTGCGACGCCCTGAGGAACTCTCCCCACTGCGAGGAAGTGTCGATTCCTTGGCGACTCGCCCGCGCGAACGCCCAAGAGGCGAGACACGGGCCAAAATCTATCAACGCCCTGATGATATCAGCCAAGGTCTAGGACGCACGACCGGCGTTGGAAGCCCGCTCACGTTGTAGCCACCTAGCGGGCTCCGTGGCGAACTAGAAGTTCGCTGTGTCGAACTCGAGGTGTCTGGCATGGCGCGCTGTTTACGGAAGCAAGCCCAACTCGGCGCCGGAAATGACCGAGGCGGCGGGCAGCACTGCTGTTCGGGCCCGGGCGCCCCGCCCCGGCTCACAGCCGGAGTTGGTGTGACCGGGCGATGCTTCGCTCACATGACACTATGCAGCACAGTTGACCGCACGCCAGCTGCTCGCTGCAGCCGAACATCGTTCATCCAACATCGAACGCCGAACAGCCCTACGTGCGGCGTGGGGAATTTGTCAAACTCACTACCGGTACTTCGTGATATCCGGCGTACCGCACACTCCTTCCGCAACGAACGCACGCGCAAATGCAATTCCTGGTAGTTTCGGAGTCGGACTGTACTCATAAATTTGCTCTATTTGTTTTCTTCTAATTTTCAAACAAAGTTCAAAGTAACCAAACCTTGGAGAAACAACGATTGAGGGATGCTGCGAATTTGATTTTCTTGAAGCTTCAACAAGATGGATGTCTGTTCATTTTCCAAGGACGACATCCCAAGGAAAGTTGCAAGACTGGAGTAGTGATTGCCTTAGCTAAAATATCCCAAGCGAAGGAGGAGTGGTGGAAATTATCATTAAATAACTTCTCTTTTTTTCAAATGGGAAAAGGAAGAAAACACCATCCCAAAAAAATCCTAGGCATTTTGGAAGAATACAAAATGCAATCAAAGTTATATAAGTTGATATTCTACCGCGATAACGTGATTGATACTCGTAGAACACAGCTTCAGTGAATTTCCTCTTCCTTCAATGAATGCGCCCGTAAGCAAAGAGGCTGCAAATCACCGTTTGTAAAAGTCATTCTGTCCATTATGATAGTTGAATCTTTAGTTCCTGGGAGATTATTGGATTTCTCTGGATACATATCTGCTACGAATAGACGATAAAGAGGTTTGTGTTTCGGCTTATTTTGCCAACCCTTCGACGAACCAGAGTGGAGTACAGCGAACGACATCGTGTACATCGTTCGCTGTACTCAACTGTGGCTCGTTGAAGGCTTTGTGAATCAAGTCAAAGTGCATGCTTTTGCTAACATCTATGTTTAGCAAATAAGGATCCAGAGAAGTCAGAAAATCCTTCAGAAACTGTATGAATGTCCTTACCTAGCAAAAATATGTGATGACTCGCTTACCAACAGTCTAGTGGCAAAACATTCTAACTACGTACAGTTCGCTCAAGTTCGTTTTCGGCTTTGCTGCCGACGACCGGCTCTAAATGTTTGCCGAATGATGTTTCAGGTGACTCCGGACCGCTACAACATGCCAAGCTCTACCGAACGGGACCCGCCGAGAAGTTTCAAGTAAGTTCCGCTCAAGACAGAATGTTTTGAACCAATTTATGCATTTATCACGCAAGCTACGCATTCGTCCTGAGCGAATGGTACTCGTACTCGGATCTGCATTTCTCCAGGGACACACATGCCTCCAATACTGAGCTACCCCCGCAACCATTGCGCCTTCAAGAGTGGAACTGGAAGGGAGAGAAAAATTGCGCAATTGTGTTTCTCCCGCTCGATATATTTCCTTATCGTGTAGCGCAGGAAGACCTCCAAGTATCTGTGTTCGGTTTTTAGCTGGACTGCTGTGCCTCCAATTATTTTCACAAAGCGACAACTCTGCAAGGAAGCCGCAATCCATCACGAGACGTTTGATCTCTTACTGGAGGGAAAATGTTTTATTTGTGTTGGGAAGGGCTGCGGCACCTCGTTTGGCCAGAGGGTAGGCGCTCGTTTCACTCATTATTTACCACGCAGCGCCAACGCCAATAGGGCCATAGTTCAGATGCAATTTTTTATGTCATCAGGGGGAGAAAACAATTGGCCCTCCCCTCATCACTAATCTGCTGCCCCTGGCGACCGGCATCGCAAATGGGCGAGAGAAAACGTGTCGTCTTCGGAAATTCACGAATTTCAAGATAATTAAAACCCATTTAGATGGATGAGCAGATTGCATTCCAGTTTTGAATGTGTGTTCCATGTCCGGCAGTGGAGACCGATTACTGGAATAGCTCCTCCAATGACGGTATACGCACGTTGAAACGCGACCTGTAGCAATAGCCGAAGTTGGCTGCACTGCTATCGAAAACTGGCTCGTCATCCCAAGGAAGTGTGCGCATCGGAAGTTTGAGCGCACTGTACCGAACCAGCGAACTGGCGTTGGTGTGACGGTGTGTCACGGTCGACTTGTTTCACACCGTTCAGCGTGGCACCCTCCATCTAACTTGACACTGGCCACGCAGCCACCCGACCGCGAGGTACACAGGTCACGCGATGGAGCCGCATGAGAACGTGACACGTGACTGACCGGCCGGTGCTCAGTCGGCGCCTGTCCAGTGGGCGCGGTGCTCAGTCGGCGCCTGTCCAGTGGGCGCGGTGCTCAGTCGGCGCCTGTCCAGTGGGCGCGGTGCTCAGTCGGCGCCTGTCCAGTGGGCGCGGTGCTCAGTCGGCGCCTGTCCAGTGGGCGCGGTGCTCAGTCGGCGCCTGTCCAGTGGGCGCGGTGCTCAGTCGGCGCCTGTCCAGTGGGCGCGGTGCTCAGTCGGCGCCTGTCCAGTGGGCGCGGTGCTCAGTCGGCGCCTGTCCAGTGGGCGCGGTGCTCAGTCGGCGCCCGTCCAGTGGGCGCGGTGCTCAGTCGGCGCCTGTCCAGTGGGCGCGGTGCTCAGTCGGCGCCTGTCCAGTGGGCGCGGTGCTCAGTCGGCGCCTGTCCAGTGGGCGCGGTGCTCAGTCGGCGCCTGTCCAGTGGGCGCGGTGCTCAGTCGGCGCCTGTCCAGTGGGCGCGGTGCTCAGTCGGCGCCTGTCCAGTGGGCGCGGTGCTCAGTCGGCGCCTGTCCAGTGGGCGCGGTGCTCAGTCGGCGCCTGTCCAGTGGGCGCGGTGCTCAGTCGGCGCCTGTACAGTGGGCGCGGTACTCAGTCGGCGCATGTCCAGTGGGTGCGGTGCTCAGTCGGCGCCTGTCCAGTGGGCGCGGTGCTCAGTCGGCGCCTGTCCAGTGGGCGCGGTGCTCAGTCGGCGCCTGTCCAGTGGGCGCGGTGCTCAGTCGGCGCCAGTCCAGTGGGCGCCAATTAGACTCCGCCATACAATCATTTTTCGGAAAACGCTCACACTTCAAAGAAAATAGCCCGATGAAAGCCGCTAACAACATAATTAAAACAACAGACTTAATTCCGAGTGGGAGGAATTAGGACTTGAAATGCTGTAACAAACAAAAGAAAAGGGCGTCAGGGTTTCAAAAGCGAGGCAGTCGAGCCAGGTTGCTCAGATGAACGGTTGTGGCATATACACGCGAGTGGACCCACTCAGGCTTCTCTCGCTCGGACGAATGTTGGACTTCTCCCCATTTCCGAGCAGTTTACTGAGATTAATTGGATTACGAGTTACCACCTACCTAACTGTTGCATTCCCAGATGAATTTCTGGAGCCCGCGTGTTATGCTGCTGATCGGATCAAATATACTGGGAAGTTGAATTGTATGATACCAACAGATAAATTTAACTTTTTAAAATTAGCATTATTTTTTATACATGTTCATAAAATCGACGGCAGTCTTTAGAACAACATTTTGATACTATACGACGTCCTACATCTATTTCATCTGACTTCCCCCCCCCGCCCTCGGTCTTCGCATGCGCGGCCTATTAATTCACCACATTATTAGGGTGCAACATACGGCATGATTGTTTTATTGAGCTCAAGATGATATTCAAGATGATATTCAAGTGCTGAAGAATCAAGAAGCAAGTACTTATTCTACGCAAGTAAACTAGATTCAATGTTCTATCTTGTACAATGTTTGTGGCAGGTGCTGCCAATGCCAATGGACCTAGATGAATTGGGGAGGGGGGCACACACCATGTTAAAAGCTGAAAGCATTATGGGGAAACGAACTTTGAGGGGGCACTTGTCCCTTCAAAGGTATATAAAACAACACCCCTGTGTACCGCACGCTTGGCTACGTGAGTAACCATAGAGATATTGTTGGCTTAGTCGACCAACCGTGTCCATGGGCAATGCTGACAGTGCTCGTGTGCAGCACAGCCATCTGATGATAGGGGAGGGTTGGGGTAGGAGAGGGGCCGGTGAGGGTGGGATTAAATGCCAATTACCTGCATGCGATCGGGCAGCGATAATTGGTGAACACCAGCAGGGCCTTTTCGGCTGGGCTACTGCCGCAGAGTAGCCCGCATCATCCTCATAGTCTAACTCCTCTTCCAGAAGCAAAATGACTGGAAAGTATATTTGGCGGATGGAGACAAGGTCGCACCCTGTAGATTCGGACCTTTGGAAGATGTACATGTCACGTGCGTGTCACACAGTGCACGATGACCACAACTGCCACGGTGAAATCATGCACCTTTGCTGATGCTTTGTGTCGACAAACAGCAGGAGTGTGCAGGCACTGGCACAGTTGTCAAACGTTGTTTGCTGGTTTCAGTTAGCTCTAGGGACATTTTGTGACTGAATATGAGGACTGTCGCAAGTGTCACGCCAGCCGGCCGTCAGCTCTTCCCAATTCCTACGAAGGTTAGAATAGCGCTGTAGCGGAGTTGGCGACTTATTGATGAGGGACATGCTGGTGCACAGCAAGCGACCATCGATCTGACAGCATAGCAGAAGTGTCGTGTGAGACACGTGGAATATGAGCTCGTTCTAGGCATCCTGCCGTTTTGGCTCCTAACCCGTTTTGCACCTTTAGCCGTGCCACCTACCCCGGATGATGAGTTGATGGGTTTTCCTCGTCTGTGTGCTAAGCGTGCTGAGTGGGCTTTTTGGTCACTGACAAGCAGCTGGTCTGCCCGACACCTGGTCTGGTCTGCCCCGACACCGGGCCTGGTCTGCCCCGACACCGGGCCTGGTCTGCCCCGACACCGGGCCTGGTCTGCCCCGACACCGGGTCTGGTCTGCCCCGACACCGGGTCTGGTCTGCCCCGACACCGGGTCTGGTCCGCCCCGAGACCGGGTCTGGTCTGCCCCGACACCGGGTCCGATCCGCTCCGACACCCGGTCTGGTGTGCTATGACACCAGGTGAACATCGTTCTGACTCGTAGACGGACAAGGCTTGTGGTGCCCTGGTCAGTATTTGAACCTGGTCCGCACGGCCCTTGTCCGTGCTGAGGCCTGACCCTCACCACCTCGGCCTGTGTTGGAACCGGATCCCCACCGCCCTGGTCCGTGTCGGCACCGGATCCCCATCGCTCTGGTCTGTGTTGAGACCGGTTCCTCACCGCCAACCTGCTCCTCACTGCCCTGGCCCGTGTCAGAACAGGATCCCCACCGGTCTGGTCTGTGTTGAGACCGGTTCCTCACCGCCCTGGCCCGTGCCAGAACCGGCAACTCACCGTCCTGGCTCATGTCGGGACCGGATCAGCGCCGGCTCTGGTCGCGCCTAGCTGTGTAAACACGGACTGGTGAGGGTGACCGTTGCCGTGCCACCCTGCCAAACAGTCAACGACCGCCTTCCGGTGGCGAGAGTCCGTCTGGCTGTCCTGTTCGACCGCATCGACTCGAAACGCCAGGTTCAAATTCATTCGCGATCCCATTTGGACAACGTGTTCGAATGAGCATGAGCATGTCAACCCATGGATGGATTGACGTCCATGGATGAGTTTCCAGGGCAACAGGGCGTGAATCACTGATGCCACTTCGTGTTCGCATGGCATGTGACAATCTGAATATATGATTACAAGTAGCCAGGGCAAGTCTAGGTTTTCCGAAAATTCAAATAAGATACCTTTGGCAAAAGCAGGTCTCCCGTTCATGCATAACGAAAGTTCATCTGGGCGACCACGCCTGGCTCAGCCCAACCGACACGCTTTTCAAACCGGATCAGCCAGATCAGCCTTCAATTTTTCATGGTAGTCGAATTCCAGTTCATTCACTTGGTATTAGACCGGCTTCCAATAGTTTTCATCAGCTTCCATTGGAACTCAGCATGTCTTTTGAAGAATGCATATCTTTTAAAGGCCGAACCTAGTCGGTGAGTGCTCAGACGGCACCGACTAAGAGCCCGTAGGCCAGATGTTGGTATCGAGGTTATGCCATGCCACTGGACCTGCGTGCGCCGAGGTCGGTCAGCCAAGCATCTCTCCATAGATGCTGCACTGAACGGTTGCGTGGCGTAAACTGAGTAGTGGAGCCGCGATACAGAAAGGCATATCTATTGTATTAATTATTAATGGATTTATTTAACAACATGTTCTTGGATTTCTTTTAAAGATACCATTTGAGTGTAACTTATCGGCCAAAAATCGCAATCGATTGACATTGGATACATAATTTCTGAAATTGGGCGTGCCTACCAGGCATGCATGCGTTTCAAATTTCAGTGCACTGTCCTAAGATCCGCTGTACCTGTCTGCAAAATGTCTACATTTCCGCAAAAAGTCGACACAATACGGGCATACATCTCACGACCTGCCGAGAGAGCCCAGTTGTGGGAAGTTCACAGGTCTACCGCCAGCAATAATGTCTGACCCTGGCCTATCAGTCCTCTAAATAGCCGGCCTCATACCCGCACTTATCTAACTCCGTTAATAGAAACTTTATGCTGGTGGTGTGCTCAGGATTCGGTGCACTTCGCTGCACGTTGATGGATCATGGTGTGCTTTGTTGCACATTGACGTATCGTGGTAGGCCTTGAGCCTCCTTGTGGGCATCGGATTATACATTGGATGATCATGATTGAGAGCGGAGTTCTGGCGAGTCTGTATGATGAGACACGGGTATCTGCATATTCATCTTCAATATTCATCTGGGTGGTCACACTCGGCCCGGTCACGCCTGGTTCGGTCGCCAGGCTTTTAAAACTTTATTTTATTATTGTTCTTGTTCCAGTGTTCTAAGATATGCCAATTTTATTCAGGAACGGATCTGTTCCTGTAATATTGATTTTTTACCAGCAGTCATTCCAATATTTCCGCTGAAGTGTTCATAATTTCTGCTGGAAGAAAAGGTATTGTAACTGCCATTGTCGTACCCACACAGGATTCAGTTTCGGGTCACGTGGTTGTGTCGCAATGCCACGTGACCTGGTGCCTCGAGGCCGGGTGACTCCGTGGCCGGTCGGTCCAGCAAAGGATGCCGCGATGAACGGTTGTGTGCACCATAAGCTAACCGGGACGTTTATGATGTAAAATGGGCCGTTGCACTGAGAAGCTCCGATGCTAATCCGACGATTTTTGATATTAAAATTTATTCGAGTTCGATATTGTTGCTTACATTTGGCGAATAGAACTGATTGAGTCCTGCGTGCTGCACATTTCGGCTTCAGCTGATTTGTTTTTATGCACACGTACAGGAATGTAAGTGTACATGTAGGCACACGCAAATTTCTGTAGATTCTCAAACCTAAATGCAAATGCGCGTATGAGCACTATTTCTAAAATTGGGCTTCTGTATCAAATATGGAGTATCCATCTCAAACCGAAATGCACCCTGCCGAATTGTCGACATACACTTTACTTCCTTCTGAAATATCTGCACTTCCGCAGAAATTGGGCGCAGTAAATTGCGTATCTGCACGGGCTGCCCCAAAACGCAGTTGCGGTCGTCCCACAATTTTTTATGTCGCGACATAGCGACCGATCCAATGCCTGGAGCACTTGAGCCGTGGGCGTCACTTTGTGGAATTTGTTGAAGTGGGGAGGGACAGCTTCCTTTTTTATGGTCAAAGCCTCCAAGAAAACTATTTGCATCTAGTTCACACACATAGGCCTATGATTAAGCTTCAAACTAATTGGAGTGGGGAATCAATAATTTATGGAACAAAACCAATGATTGAAGGGCCAATGCTCCTGGCGTATGCAAGGTGACATCCCTGACTTAAGCCCGTGGCTCGCCTCCCACCCTCGTTCGACCACCTAATTGTCGCACAATACTAGTCAGGATCCTGCGGTGACGTCGGGTAAGCAATATTGCATTTATTGGCAGTGCATGACACAATTACCATCGCCTCACATCCCGAATCTTCCGTAACGCTAGTGACAGCCTGAGAGGTCAGACCCCCGGACCGAGCGCGGCAGGCGAGGCGTGGCCGGGCGGGGCTGATCGGCTGCAGCTGCAGCTGTGTGTATGACGGCCGAGGGTGGAGAACCAGCTGCAGCTGTCATCTCCGCGGACCGCCGGGCGGCTGGGGCGTGTCGCCCCCGGCACGTTGCCGACTGATCATGGTCGTCGGCCGGTGAGGTGGCAGGAGCCGCCAGGCATCAGTTGCTGCACCACACATCGCTGTCTTAATCCACGATTTTGTTCTCATGTGATGAAACACTACAAGGTATAATACCTGAAAGAAAGTATAAAACTATAAAATAGAGCAGAGCTATGAAATAAATTATACGACTATACAATAAAGTATAAAACTACTAAAAAAGCTAAAACATGAAAACTATAAAGTTTTCGTGATTGAAATGCACATGTCACAACGTCCGCAATGTTTCGGCAACGCTCCCTGCAATACCCGCAGCCGTCCTGTTTACTGTACATCGGCGTGTCTGCGGCGGGGCGATAGCGTCGTGAGCCACCCACCCACCAGCCCGACATCATGGTGATGTCAGCACATCAGCGCCACCGGCCGACCGACACATCCAGTACCCAGTATCCAGTATCCAACTTCCAGTACCCAATATCCAGTACCCAGCATTCAGTTCCAACTTCCAGTACCCAATATCCAGTACCCAGTATCCAGCATCCAGTTCCAACTTCCAGTACCCAATATCCAGTACCCAGTATCCAGCATCCAGTTCCAAATTCCAGTGCCCAATATCCAGTACCCAGTATCCAGTACCCACTGCCCAGCACCCAATATCCAGCACCCACTGTCCAGTACCCAGTACCCACTGTCCATTACCCAGTACCCACTCTCCAGTACTCACAGTCCAGTACCCAGTGTCCAGTACCCACTGCTCAGTACCCATTTTCCAGTACCCAGTATCCAGTACCCAGAGTCAAGTACCCAGTATTCAATGTACAGTTACAAGTATCCAGTACACAGTATCCAGTACCCACTATTCAGTATCCAGTATGAGGCACCCAGTGTGCAGCACCCAATATCCAGTACCCAATATCCAGCATGCAGTACCACGTATCGACTCTCAGTACACTGTTGCGATTATTTTAAGTCCATCCGTTGTACTGCCATGCTTTGAGTGGTCCATGCAGACCAATGCTATGTGGAACTGATCGCTTTAAGTCGTCCATGGAGAACATCGTTATGTGGAACTAGTGGTTTTGGGTCGTACCCGCAGATCAATGTTATGTGGAACTAGTGGCTTTGGTCGTAAACATGTGGCTGTAAACAAACGAACGACGACCAGAGCGTGCCAGATTTATTTCGGTGGAGGAGTTTTCAAAATTACACCTGTCTAGCAATATACGAAACAAATGAAACTATCTTGATGCGTTATTCGAAATGTTAGAGATAAAATCTGGTCAAATATGATAGATATAACAAATATGTGTGGAGTTTAAAAATTATTGTCGGGGCCCAATCCATGGAGGTAATAGTGCTAGCGATTTTGTTGGTAGGGGCCGACCCTATAGGACCCAGTGTTAAGAGAGCAAGTTTGTAGGACCAAGTTAAAGGTGGTGTGGACTCAGGCTCCACTACAAACATAAGAAACCCCGTGCATGTACGAAGTAGTCCTTGTAATTCATAGCGTTCAGTCTCACCCCATTACTTATCAACCAAACAATCACCACAGAACGTGTTCCGCTTAGGAAGGATTCGCGGCAACCCACATAGTTTCTAATTTGTTCGAGAGAACGCTACTGCCGCACTTTGTGCTTACACTCCAAATACCCAAGGGCCCACCTGTTCCCGGTAATCTGCATCCACGCACGTCGATACGTCGGCCCGGAACAGGCGACTGCGACACTTTATGGGCCCGGCCTCAGCGGGAGCGTCGAGCAGGCTACAGCCCGACCCCTAATGCCCGACAATGAGCCGCCTTCCGCCTATCTGTGGTGCCAGACGCGCAAAGTGGCTGTTGATGCAGCCGGAATCCAGTCATCACCGCATCGCCTGCTGATGCGAGTCATGATCGGGTACCCGGTAGCCGGGCGACGCCCCCTCCCTGTCCGCCGCCGAGCGCCATCGGCGTGTGTGTGTGGTGTATCGTGTGCGGCGCCCCCTCCACGCAGACCGGCCAACGGACCCTGTCGGTGTTTATTAACGGGCGTGGATCGGCGTGCGCGGCCGACCGCGGCAGAGGATGGGGAGGGGCGGCGGCGCGGCCGCCTCTCTGCCCACCGGCCGGCCGGTGTGCGAGTCCGTGTATCGATTCGGCGCGGCCGCCGGGCCTGGACGAGAGCTGCGCGTGCCAACGACTGCACGCTGGGCGCGCACCGACGCCGACACCAGCGGCGATCGATAGATTTTGGTCCTGGCGGGCTCGCGGCGCGCGGCGGCGTCCTCGGCTCCTTTGTTGTCGTCCGCGGCGGCGCGGGCCGGCGCGCGTCGCCGCCTGGCCGCCGCCGCGCCAGTCGTCCAGCGACGGTCTCGGCGGGGTGACGCGCGCACGCGCGCCGACGGTGCCGCCCGAGCAGCCGACGGTGCCGCCCGAGCAGCCGACGCGCCAGCCGCCGGCGTCCGCGCGCAGCCATGGACTCGGCCAGCGTGCCGCTGGCCACGGTCGACTCGATCGACAGCGAGGGCGACTTCATCGACGGCGTGGACGCGGCGCTGTCGACGGCCGCCGACGGCGGCGACCGCGCCACGCTGCAGGCCGGCCCCGACGAGCCGCTCTGCCTCTCCAACCGCGCCGTCACGCCCATGCTGGAGGGCGGCAGCATTGTGCGACTCAAGCACGACGCCGAGCTGGGCGGCGGCAAGTAAGTCGGGCCGGACGCGGCCGACCGCGACCGCGGGTGGGCACGGGTGCTGGTGGTGCTGCCCAGTGGGCGTATAGCGGCAACTCACGACTGGGCGCTTCCCATTCATCCGACAACTCCCTCTCACCCCTCCATCCGACAACTCACCCCACCCCTTCATCCGACAACTACCTCCCACCCCTTCATCCAACAATTCCCTTCCACCTCTTCATCCAACAACTCCTCCCACCCCTTCATCCGACAACTACCTCCCACCGCTTCATCCGACAACTCCTCCCACCCATTCATCCGACAACTACCTCCCACCGCTTCATCCGACAACTCCTTCCATCCATATATCCGACAACTCCCTCCCACCCCTTCATCCGACAACTCCATTCCACCCCTCCATCCGACAACTCCTCCCACCCCTTCGGACGCGAATAGCTTGCTTGCACATCATCGTCGGCCGTTGCCCCCTACGATGGCGGAGGAAACGCCTACGAGCCTCGGCCGTTGCGCGCTCGTCGCTGGCGCCTCCTACGATGGCGGCCGGTTCCCACCTCCCCGGGCGCGGTCGTCACGCCCGCCAGATGCCTGGCGGCGAGCCGCGGCCGGCGGGCCGCTCCGCCGGCGCTGAATGACAACAAACCGGCGGCCGGGGGCGTGTCGGGGTCAGCGACGGCGCCGGTGTCCGGGTCGTCCCCCGGCGGGCAGCGCGGCGCCGGCGCGGACGGTTCGGTCACCGGCCAGTGAACGGGTTGATTTGATTTCCGGTCGGGTGGTGTGACCGCCAGCGGCCGAATCAAGGCCGACGGTCGGACGTCGGACCTCATGGTGTGTCGCATGGCGTTGGTGTGTCGCATGGCGTTGGTGTGTCGCACGGGGTTGGTTGGTTAGTTGCCGGGCGGAAGTGATGTGTCGCATGCGGGGTTGGTATAACACATGGGATCATGTATCTGGCGGAGATGGTGTGTTGTACGGAGTTGGGGATTTGAAAAAAAAGTACTTTTTGGAAACCTCGTCGTTTCTTAGAAAGGACGGGTATTTTTTTTGTCTCGCAGAAGAGTGCAAAGTACGCAAGGTATTCTCCATAGCGACTGGAATCGCACAATGAAAATATTTTCGCTAAAAGCAGCCTTACTCGGCTAAATGCAGACTTCAAAGCGTTCACCAGTCCATATCCACCAGACCGTTTGAGCGGCGCAAAATATCAAGCACGTGAGGTATTTCAATTACTATTCAACGGGAGAAAAGGAAAAATCGAGCTTTCTTTTGGTAGCGAGAAATGCATTAATTGCTGTCCCGAGCATAATTACGTCAGCTCTGCCGTTCTTCGCCCATAATGTAGTATTTAAAAAGAAAGTACAAGATCTCATTGCTAAAGTTATTACAATTATTGTGATTGTGTTTAAGGCAAAGTAAAATATTCATTGTTGCATCGCAACCGCACCGGCTCTGTTCAGCAACATCACAAAAAAATTCTACAGCGAATGATTAGACAATTCCGTGTCGATTTCATCCATCATTAAAAGCTACGTAACAATTACGCGATGTTCATCTCATGGATATGACAGTAATGTATTAGTGTGCTGTTCGATAAAAAGTCGGACCAAATTAATGAACGACCAAACAAAGGAGTGGCATAATTCGAAGTGTTGAATGCAAAGAGTCGAGTTAAAGCACTGCATTTCCATTTCTTTTTGATGCTCCCGCATCAATTGGCGCTGAAATTGAATCTGCCTCCGCTCATTAGTCTCGGCGGTCTCCCAGATGCGACTCTGTGGGTGTTTACCGGTGAGCATAACGACGGCAACCAGCTCATTTTTATGCAGATCGCAGCTACATTCAGCTAGAAAAGACTAACAGACTTCTTGAGCGGGGCCTCCTTTTGTGAGCCCTGCGGACATCTTGCCAATACTAATGGACCTCGTGGCCTTGGGCCTCCAGCCATTACTAATGGACGTTGTGGCCTTGTGCCTCCTGTGAATATGATAAGCCGTCTTTTATGCGTGGGACCTCCTGCGGTTCCATGGGGAAGCAATCTTGCTTTCCCCCTACTTCGCGCCAGGAGCGGCTGCTGCCATCTGCCCCCCCCCGGCACCGGCCATGAGCCCAACTTGCTGGAAACAAAAGCCTGGGAAAAGTCATAGCCACGGCGAAAGCTGACCTGCAGCTGTGCTAGCAGCTTGTCCCTGCGATTAAGTACACATTAGACATGCCAACGGTGAACTGTCCTGGCCGTTAAGAGATAGCACAAAATGAATCAGACGCTGAGATTCAGTCACTGTATGGTACAAATTAGACGGGCGTGTCCAGAACCAGCCGAACGACACTAATCATTCCCCGAAGCCGGAGTTCACCAGCGAACGAAGCTTAGCCTAGCCCAGCAACTTTGACGCGTATACGATGCGACCAGTTCATCACAATGTGAAGGCCGATCACCTATTCTTACATCACGGAGAGATGTCCTACAGGAATATATTTTGGAATCATTGAACGATTCGACCCGAATGTAGTTTTGCGGATTGATTGCCTGCTGGATCTTCAGATTGTCGTTCTCACCATCATTGTATTACCAACCAACCATACAGGTATGTACATAACAGGGGAAGTCGGAGTGGGCCCGGCTCCCTAAGCCTTTTCGAGTTTTCTAGAGCCTAAGGCTGTTGATATGCTGACCTGTATCTAAGACATTCAGGGTTCGTTGTCCAACAAGAACGTAATATTTGAGAAAAATATCATGCTATATCAATTTTGTTTTGTTTTGTATTTGACGGGGAAGGCCCGCTCATATCAACATTTATCGAAGCAGCTCTTATCATTTAAAGACTTACAATGTTTCCCAGTATGCTCATTTGGTACCAACGAAGGTTTGGGCACCTATTTTCAAATCACGAGTCGCCTTAGATAAAATATGGAACATTTAGCAACATGAAGCACTTCATGGATCATGGATTTCGTAGAGGGTACCAATTAACTTTCAGAACTGTATCAAGCCATTACATTTAGCTCTTACGTATGCTCTCTCATGGTCGCAAAATGACCAGTGTATTGGACGCACCCTACCACAAATCCCCCTTCTACTTATGTTCGCAATAGGATAATGGGAAGTGCTCATGTATTAGCTCTTGCCCGACAGGAGCGGTCTCTTGAGAGCCTCCACCGCCTCAAGTTTTTACCGGGATAGCCACCGAGACACGATTTTTGTTACCTTCGTATCAACCTGTTTTGCGTATCCTTCAAACAATCAAACCATTAAATGGATGAATCATTAAATGCGAAAAAATGTACATGATTTCATCTTCCTTCAAGGCTAGTACGTGTTGCTTGCACTATGATGCGATTTATGGTGAGGATTTAGGATTTTAATCTGCCCTTCCACTTCTTGCTCGTTCAATAATTTTTAATAAATGACTGAAGATAACTGGATGATATGACGTGGGCAATCAATTTCACAGAGCCCCAACGAGCCGCTATAATTGTTCTACAGCTTCACTAGGGAATACTAAGTCGGAAGCAGTTGAGTTGTGTCTGACGTAACTCGGATGGGCGAGAGCTGGCTGATGACCAGAAGATCGCTGACTAAACTATAGGAAGCCATTGTTGCCCGAAAGTAGTAACGCTTCTTGGCCGCTACATTAGATGGCTGGCTTTGCACTTATCCCATATGACCAACGGTGGCCTTCTCCTTGGCCGCGGCGCGCCATGCGTGATGGAGTTGCTATCACGCCCAGGTATGGTACGCGTATTGCTGAACATTTGCTGTACCTACCGACAAATATTTATTGCAACGCTGACACTTGAGTGAATGACGGGACCTCTCGAGTTGCATGCCATCCAAATCGATCATTTATGCCGCAATAATCGTGGGCATTAATTGTATGATAGCTCGAATGAAAGCGTGCTTCATCAATAATAGAACGCCGGTTGTCGATGTGACGAAACATGTTCAGCAGCTGACTATCATACCAAGGCGTTGGCAGGAAACAATGCACATGGACTGCTGTATTAAATATGTCGCAATCACTTTAGTTCGATTGCAGTATTAAAATGCTTTTTCCTAAACATGGCAGAAAATGTCAACGCAACTCACGTGACCTGTGTGGTTCTCGATCGCGCCGCTATCGTACAAAACTTGCTCTGTAGCCTTGCAGCCTGCAGGGGCGCAACGATAACATTATTCTTTCGAGGAGGAATCTCAAATCAACCCCATTTTTTATGTTAATAAACACGATTTGACTGTTAAAAATATACTATTCGGGTCAGCACTTCTCACGGGCACTCAGCCAACATAATGAAACACCTCTCTTTTCCTGTCGTAACCGAAGTTACAACCGTGGATCGCAATTATATATGGCTCAAAAGCAAACATAGAACTGACATTTGTCTTCATCAAAACCCGGGGTGCACAAGTCCACACCAAGAGCAAACCCATCCAGAAACGTATTGCGCCATTCTGCAGCAATTGCAGCTACATTAATTCCACGCAGTGGTAGTGTGTATAGTAGTGCTACCTAGTCGTACGGCTGCCGACACAGTGCGATGTTGTCCGTCGGACGGCTGCCGACACAGTACGGTGTTGTCCGTCGGACGGCTGCCGATAGTGTGGTGTTGTCCGTCGGACGGCTGCCGACACAGTGCAGTGTTGACCGGCCCGGTCGATAATCGTGGAGCAACAGATCGCGTGAGCTGCGACCGCCCCGTGTGCTGTCGTAGTATCGACGCCGCGCCGTCTGCCGGCGCTGCGACAGTGCCGACGATCACGGCGTCAGGCTTGACCCACCACAGATCGGTCCAAGCAATGATCTGGCAGGTGGGCGTCAGAGGCAGGCTGGCGGGGGGGGGGGGGTTGAAGGTCACAGGGCAGAGCTGTTGTCGAGCGGAACACATGACGATGGTGACCGGACTGGGAACCGGCCTGATATCGGCTTAAAATGAGTCCCGACCCGGAATTGTGGCACTTAAAACACTGTCCTCTCCAGAAAGCTATCCTCTCCCTTCTTTGACAAAATACTGAATGGGGCTGTCTTAAGCAATTGGAGCCTTGGATACCAATTCCTGGAACTCAAGGAAGAATATAAAAGAAGCTTCTGGCGTTAAGAACAAAAAGACAATTGTCTTCTACGAATTCTACGGTCCGACATTTTCCTCTCCAAATCCAAGATTCTAAAACACAAATCCAGCCCTGGGCCTGATCCGACTGGATACTGGCATGGCTGGGGACAGGAGACCGACGGAGCTTTTCCGGTCGGTGGCCCACGCGCTCGGTGGTGATCCAGACCGATCGATACCTAGTTGCGTGCCGCCTCTCACGTGAGCAGGAAATAATGTGGCGCCGAGCACCTCTGATACGCTGCCCACCGACCCGGTGGCAGCCACCTGTCAGACAACTCACGCACGGACGACCCAGAGTCGTGTGCGGAAACCACAGTGGACGCGACACCCGCCTTGTAATGCGCAAATGGAACGGAATTCACAGAGTAAAACACGACGTGTGGCCGAAGCAAGCCCATCGCATCAAATATAGAATTAGTAATATCATAATATTATTATTATTCATATAATATAATTAATATTAATAATCATGAATATTAATTAACACCAGCCAAATGGAGGTAAACACTGGCACGCGCTTCCAGGGTCAATGTACTGTCTCCGACACCAGGGATTGAATCTCCGCCGTTGAAGGATGGACCCGCATCAACGCATCCGACACCGTCGCACACACTTTCAGCGTTCTGTGTTGTGACGATACCGCTCTGACATCGAGGCCCGAACTTCCAGCACCGCCGGACGCACCTGCAGCGTCAGGTGACTCTGCACTGGTTCCGACACCAGGGCCGAACCTGATACACCACTCGGGACGCTTGCAGCGTCAGGTGACTCTGCACTGCTTCCGACACCAAGGCCGAACCTGATACACCACTCGGGACGCTTGCAGCGCCCGGTGGTGCGACTGTACCGTCTCCGACACCAAAAGTTAGAACCTCCAACACTGCTCGACGCACCAGCAGCGTACTTGCCATGACGGCACCGTCTCGGTGTCGATGTGGTAGTGCGGGGGTGCGGTGGGTCTCCTCACGGTTCCCATGCTCAAGTGTCAGCCGGCACCTCTGTGGTAACGGGGCCATCTGACATCTCCATACTAGTGGTGTCAGCCGCCGTCTCTGCGGTGGCAGGGGTGGTCTGGCCAATGACCGCCTCGGCACGCGCCCGCTCCGCCTCCAGCCGCTCCATCCGCACGGTGAACGCCGGGTCGAACTGGGTGGCCAGCTGCAGAGCCAGCGTGGCGGCTCGTACCTTCATCTGGGCCACCTCGTCCGGCGCCGAGTCCAGCTCGCGCGTGGTGTTCTCCAGGTCGGCCACCACTCGGCCGAACGCCTCCACACCGTCACCGCCGGCACCGGACATGGCCAACAGTCATCTGGGCTGGACTTCAACACAGACGAGGCTGGACGAACTGGAACATAGTCGACAGTCAGCTGGGCTGGGGAACGGCCTGTGCATGGTCAGACGAGCTGGAACACGGCCTGTGCATGGTCAGACGAGCTGGAGCACGGTCCGTGTATGGTCAGACGGGTTGGAGCACAGTTCAGACTTGGGTAGTTTGGCTCGAACAAGTCCAAATGCATCAGATGGACTGCAGCACGGCCCAGAAAAGCTGTGCTGAAGCGCGCTCCTGGAAAGAGTGGAAATGGGCTGGAACACAATCCACACGCGGGCCTCAACCACAATGCAGACGTAGTGTCGAACCACAATCCAGACATGGCTGAACCACTCGACCACACCCCAGACATGGGAATGGAACACCACCCAGAACATCGTCCTGCAGCAGAGTTCCAGAAATGGCCGGCTTGGCTGGAACGCATGTCAGACACGCTTATTGATGGGGTGAAACTCGTGTCCGAATACGGCCGCCAGCCGGGCTGTGACACAGAATTCCAACACGGCCAGCCGACCGGGTCGGGTCGGCCGGCGCCGGCGCCGATACAATCTGGAGCAGGGCCGGCCCGGTCAGGCCGCGCTCGGCGTCTCGCGCTTCCCGCCGTTCCTGTAGCACCACCACCCGGCGTCCGGCCGCGAGTGCGTCCAGACGCTGGCCCGTCGAGGCCGGCTGCCGCGCCGAAGGCACGTCACGTGCGGCGCGCTGCACCTGGCGGCCGGCCGGCGCCGGTGGATATATCGGCCACACCGGCTGCTGCACCACGTGCAGACTGTCCCAAATAGCCGCGCCGTGCCCGCGGCAACGCCGCGCTACAAACCTCCCGGCCCGGCCACGGCCAGCTATGGCAGCTCGGTCACTGTGCGAATCGATGGCGCCGAGCTAACCGGGCAACGGTGGGCCTGTAGGCATGGGCGACTTTCGTGGCGGCTACAGGGTATGATTCGTCTGTTTCTGGCTCTCATGCTCCGGGGAGATGTCGGTCTGGACGGGCAAAAATACGTTGCAGATTCACTCAGGAATCCCCACGACACATGCAATTAGTTGTGGGATAATAGCTGGCCTGTGGTGTGATTGCAGTGCGAAATTCGCCACCACCTAACGGTTAATTGGGCTATTAGGTAATACATCAGGGCTGATATAATTATTCGGGCATTCTCTATCTCACATATGCATTAGGTTCGTAATTAATAACACCTTGGTTGGTGATATCGAATATCGCTGTTACAATATGCAACAAATACAACATATCAATTGGCATGTTATACCTCAACGGACAAGCAAAACCACACAGCTGCGTGCTGATGGTGCTACCCGAGGTTTGTGGAGGGCGCATCAAGTAATGGGCGTACTGGTTGAACACAGAAGACAGAACAGAGACGTAAGACAGAAGACGTAACTAGAATGATTCGGCTTTCATTATCAGCCAAACATTATGCCGATGGATGCCAAAGGCACATGCGTTCGTGAAATGATTATCAATTTTTACCGATACAAAACAGTTAAAGGTCGCACGGCAGCGAGAATCGGGCGTTGCCGTCTACTGAACAGCGACTGTCATTGTGACCTATAGCGCCACAGTTAACACTTAACCTCCGTAATAGCCTCTTTGGTGTAGTGATATGCAAGCGAAAACCCACCACGGAAGAAGTTTGTAGCCAGCGTACTCCAGCGTAGTTCTTTCAGAACAATTTCGTTCGTATTTTTCCTGACGCACAACGCTTCCGCGGAATGGCTGGCGGTTTCCTGTCGCAACGAACGTAAAGCGTGGCGCGACGCTGATGGCTCCAAGACATGATGAATGTCCCGACCACCCATGTTGGCCGCCGTAAATCTAGCCAGACGACCGACAGAGCGCCGGCTCCCTTCTAACATACCGTCAGTGCTCGCGACGAACAGAAGTCGGCCGGTCGGAGCTCGCCGGGCAGCCAGCGGCGGTCAGACGGAGCGTGTCCGCATCATCGGTGCGGTCAGCACGCGTCGGACAGGCACGGTCGGGCGCGGCCGGCTCCGTGACGAGCTGCCGCCGCGCCGGCGCCTGGCTCTTCCCTGTGCCGGTCCGCCGCGGGTCCGTGCCGTGCGGGCTGGTCTGCGTGGCGGCCGTGACGAGTCCGGTGGTCGCCGGTACCGCCGGCGGCGGACTGGTCTGCGTGACCGCCAGGTGCGTGGCCGGCGGCGCCGTCTGCGAGGCCCGGTCGAACAGTTCGACGACCACCCTGCCGGGCGTGGCCGGCCACATGTGCGGGGCAGGCCGCGGCCGCTGTGGTGGTGACCCGTGTCGTGACCCGTGCTGTGACCAGGCCGATGACCGGCACCGGCCGGCGCCGGCCGACGCGTGCGCCTCCCGTCTCCGCTCTGCCTCGCCGTCGCCGCACCACCGGTGGCGGGTCGAGTCTTCTGGCGGCACGACGACGAAGGTGTGGTTGAGCGGGTCGGCAGCAGGTGGTGGCATGGATATGCTGTCCGGCGTCGCTCTCATGCTGTGGTGGATGCGGTGCGACATAGGAGGGCCGGTGCTTGGGCTGTGATTGTCGGTAAGCCAATCGTCACTGAACATCCTGCTACCATCTCGGTCAGTTCCCTCCAGAAGCTTTTCCGTTGAGGCCTGCCGGTGTTCCTTGTAAGTTGCCGTCCAGTTCTGCTCGCTCATTTCCTGCCGGCCCCGTTGGCCCTGTTGGCAAATCGTTTCATAGCCATCGTCTCGTGTGATGCCTAGCTTCTCTGGAGTGGCTCGCGCTCGAGGTGCGAAAGGAACCTCCGTCATATTGGCGTCCTCACAGGTCTCGCTGTGTGGTGTACCAGTGCGCCTGGCTGGTCCGACCCGACCGCCGTCACCCATCCGTCTGCAACCGCTCTCCATTCTCGATCGCTGCTGCCGAGCTGCATCACTGTCCGGTGTCGCAGCCCGGCTGCGCGGCGGTGTTGCCCTTTCCAAGCTGAACTCCCGCGGGTGACCGTGACGCGACAGCACGCCCGGCAACGGACATCCCACACTTGTCGCCGCCAACACGGGCGCCCATAACTCCCCATCGGCCATCTGCGACTCGATGGTGTGATGCGTGTTGGTGGGCACGTACAGCAGCTCCTGCACAATATCCGCCAGGGTCAACCGCTGTCGTGTCCGCGGCTCTCGCCGGCTGTGCACCGCCGACACGGGCGGCGTCGCGGGCCTCGGCCGCACCACGGTCGGTATGCTGTCCTCATCTTGCGATTGACGCCGGACGGGTCCGACCGGGGTGACCGGGTCGGCGCTGGCGCGTGCCGACGGGCTGACGACATCACGCTGCGGCGACGCTGCCGCCGCCGTCTGTTGCGTGCCGCTGGCCGGCGAGCGGCGCCCGCCGCGCGTGCTCGACGCGTCGGCCGTCGATTGGCGACGGCCGTGGACCGGGTGTGGCTCGCGGCGGCAGGCGTGCGCGAGACCGGCCGGCACCGGCGAGGCGCGCACCCGCACCTGTTGCTGATCACGCAGTCCGGACGCGCTGCGCGGGCGACGCCGCTCGTCCCAGTGTGCGGCGTCGTCGTGCGAGTACAGTCGCTGGAAATTGACTGGCTCAGGGACCGCGTCGCAGGTTTTCGACACCAGCGTCTCCTGTCTCCTGCTGTCTACCAGTGTTTCCTGTCTACTGCTGTCAGTGAACGTCTCCTGCCTCGTTTCGGAGCAGGTGTCCGACGGGTGGTTAACCACGCACGTATCCTGCTCTGTCTCGGGAAACGTGTCCGGGAACAGCGAACTGTGCGACGTCTGCGGCGAGACGTTGACCGGCCAGGCGCCGGCGGCCGCTCGTTGTCCGACAGGTATCAGCGAGACGTCCGGCCAGCCGCCGTGACCCGACCGCTCGTCGGCCCCGTCACGCGCGTGGCGCCGCCGTGACGTCGGCTCGGCCGCACCCAACAGTGGCCAGCCGGTGACGCCGCAGTGTCGAGTCCGCCGCCGCTGTGTCGCCGCCTCTGCCGTCTCGCCCTCGGCTGGGGACTTGGGCGTGGAGGCGTAGATGCGGGCGGGGCGCGACCGCCGGCCGGGCGCGCTCAGCGGCGTTTCCGGCGCCGGTGTGTCGTCGTCCAGTGGACGCCTATCTTCCCACGGGGTGACACTGTCGTAGCGCGTGCTGCGAGGCGTGCGGGCTAGTGTCCTTGCGAACTGTATGCGGAGGACGTCCGGATTTCGATCCCAATGGCGGCGCATTTTTCGGACTTTTGGTAAGCTATCGGTCTTAATATGCTGGCGACGTGATGCAATGTCAAATTTGTTCACCTCCGCCTTCTTCAGTTGATTATACTTGATCCAATTCATTGCACATTCCAGTTCATCTGATGATTGTTTAGACTTCAGTTGGTTACGTCACCGTCTCGCTTGTTGCTGAAAATCTGGCGGGGTTTCACCAAGCAATCTCGCGCCGCCACCGAGGGCATGCATGAGTCACACATGGGTTGGAGGGCGAGCGAACAGCTTACCCAGAAGCTATGGCAAAAGCTGGTTATGCTGATGCACGAAAATATACATATAAAAGCTTCCTGACTCTTTTGATGGGTTGGGTCTTCTCAACAATTGCATGTTATAGCACAATACATTCCGTGTCGACCTCTTTGATGCGTTCTAAGTAATTCGACTTTAGTGTTGCCGGTCCCCTACTTTCATTAAGGCCATGCATCACCATGCATCACTGAAGCTACTTATTTCGCACTATTCATTGTTACGTCTACATGACTTATGGACCATGTCCTGTCGGTGGTCGTTGCACCATAATCATGTTCATGTGTCTTGGCAAACAAGTTGAACAAGTATTACTTCGCGAGTTGTGTCGAGTTGGAATATTTCTGGAAACCGCATAAGTTGAGTGAGGCAGTCTCACCGACCTGATAAATTCTCTCCACCAGGCCAATACGTTAAGGGACGACCTAGCTCTAGCTGGCACAGACAGCTGCTTCCAACACTGGCTATGGTTGCATTTTTAATTCTGTATTCAATTTTTGGTGACGGGTAGTCTATATTGCTTGGCAAAAAATCATACCGAATGTACTGTTGAGAGCATAAAGCTGGGCGAAACGGATTCTATAAGCACGCTATGTGGGAATGGTTACCTTAGTCAAATTGTTGCGAAACAAATGCCAAATGTTTACTTTGAAAAGCGAAGTATGTGCGTTTGTATTCAGAGTGAATATTTTTTCTGGTGCTTAAGCATCATGCAATCAAGTTTGTTTTTCAAACATGTGAGAGGCACGAAGCATACGTTATACATCATAAACTGAAGAGAAGAAAGAAGGGGTGGCAGTGTCCGGGGATTCACTTTTTTTTGTGTAATGGAGAGCGGCAGGCGAAGACGTCGAAGACCTCTGATGACGTCGGAATATCAACAATAGGTATGATAGGAAAAACACGCCGGTAAAATATGTTTGAAACACTCAACCATAGTTCCTCCCACACTCCATACAGCAACAATCTTATGCTTAGCAGGATGAAGTTGTGGAATGAGCCTAAGAATGCATTTCAAATTAGTAGTTCTCACTACCATCTGGCCACAAGCCAACTACTAACATTATAATTTAAACCACCTCTTTTTGGGATTGACCTATGGCGAGACATCTGCTTCCTTTGGTACGACTACTTACAATATTCTTTGTTGTTAGTTTTATTGCTTTAACACTAGGTGCTTTGCATGCTTGTTTATTTGTTTTCAATCTCTAAGGTAGGACTGCCGCAACTTTATTGCTATTTTATGGTGTTAACGTAAGATGCTTGTAGTCGTTGGGTAAGATGAGGGGGCATTCCTGGCCACCTGATCTTGGGTGGCGGGCCTTAAAAAGTCGGTCAGGTACCGGCGTTTTGATTACTCATTAGTTTTACATATTTGCCTATTAGAGTTAAAAACGATGACTCTGGCTAAAGTAATAATATTTTATTAGAGCAAGTTGACTTCTAACAACGTTTTTCGGTACGCTCTACCCATTAGAAAAGGAAAATTAAAGAGCACTTGAAAACTCAAAATTGTGAAATTTCTAAAAATAAAATTTTGATTTTTCAGTGACAAAAAAATTGTATGGTCCTTGTCGATTTTGCTGTCCTTTTCGGATTCCAAATCATTTTTGTTTTTCAAATATCCCCCAAAATTGAACTCCCCAGAGCAAAAAAAAAACAATGGAAGTCGTGAAAATCTAGGCCCCTAGTGACGTCACTCCTGGGGAAAATATTTTGGAGGTTGGTGTCCAGCCCTATTCGTCGAGCGCTTTCCGACGACCCCTCTTTCGTTTTCGTGCGACGCTTAGTTTTGATATTGGGGGAGTTCCTATCAACCCTCCCCCCAGAGACGGGGTGTGAGGATCTGACCGGTGTGAAGGGTTAGTAATGATATTTGGAGGCTGCATTCGACAAGTACTACCGTGATGCTTGGTACAATTTGCCACTGGAATCTTGAAACTTTGGGACACTTGAAAGAACGCACCTATAACAATGCAAATATCTTGAAAGAATGTATCTTAAACCATAAGAATCCCTAGAAAGAATGCACTTAAAACCATGAATATCTCCTGAATGTCATTGTCGCCGAGGATCTATGCATGGCTGCAAGCTTGGTCGGGATATTGTTTGACTGATGCGGCCTAGTCATGCAGGCGAACGTGCACGTCAGTGCATACTTTGTACGTTGGGCATGCACCACACACTGCGCGGTATGATATTCACAAATGATGGGTATTTCATGTATGCGTTGGCGTCAAATTACGTCTCCTCGAGGAAGCATGTCATAATTTGGCATGGGACCTTTTGGGCATGGTATGGACGATGCGTTCAAAATAGGCACAAATTCTGATCTTGAATACATTCCTCAGGATATGGAAGCTATCAATTCGAAATATGCACACTGGTTTTCCACCAAGTATGCACAGAGTCGCAAAACTCGGGTCGCACGCGTCATCCGCCCCCTCCCCTTGCCGCACATAATTTTCCTCAAGCAGCTGGAGCAAGATCTTACGTACGCTCTTAAATGATCCTCATGCGCCCTCGCCCACATTCGCTTCCATAAACCGAGAGACCTGGTTCTAAGTCAAGATCCAGCGGTTACAGTCCTCAGCTGCAATAGCAATTCCAAGCTTTCCGCACGGTTCGTCAGAAAGAATGAGCCAAATCACCCAAAAATAAAAATTAGCGCATAGTTACAATGAAACCAATACAGTACGGTCTAAAGCTATATAATATCATATCGTACACGGCCATCAAAATACTGTGATATGGGAGTTTGCATTATTTCTGCGCTTACCCTTCTTTCAAGAGCTCAATATAATATTTTGAGCGCACTCTACGAGGTAACGTTTAATACCGTATAACCAATAATTTGTATTTGAACACAAACATTTTCTTCATTAGATTTACAATCATTTTCTTCTGTTTTGCGAAATATTCCATCTGGTGTTGCATTAAATATATTCGACTAGTGAAGTTCGTGGGCATATGGTGTGACGCTGCCACTTTTTGCAAAGTAAAGAGAACTAGACATGCAATAAAGTAATCCTTTGCTAGCCATAGTGAAGCACCGCAGATGGGTCTATTTTATTCGCCACAGGTTGAGACCTTCCCTTGAGCTTGAGGACGGGCGGAATAGAGACCACCAATGGATTCTAAGTCCAGCATATCTGGTGCGCACCACAATTGCAATGCTAATGAGCTCCAAGGAAGGGAAGTCCGAAACAAAGACGAGAGATGCTGTGCGAAGGTGGGGGCTCTGCCACTTTTCGCGATGCGCAGTGGTACGGGATCATTGCGAAGTTGGAGGTCAAGAGCCATTGTGAAGTCGATCTTTTGCATTTATCGCCATAAGGGGTAATGCTGCATTTCACAAGGCTTGAGGGGGGGGGAGTTGCGTCCACCGCCCCCAACCATGGCGACGTTGATGTTTATGGAGTGAGTGCTAAATTCGTTAAAACTTGGAGTCAAATGGTGGAGGGGGTATGGAGGAGGGGAGGGTTTGCTCGTGGTTTGTGGGAGGGAGGGAGGGAGGGGAGGGAGGGAGGGAGGGAGGGAGGGAGGGGGGAGGGAGGGAGGGAGGGAGGGAGGGAGGGGGAGGGAGGGAGGGAGGGGGAGGGAGGGAGGGAGAGGGTTGCTTGTGATGCTTCACAACTCGTTTTTTTAACCTCCACCTTTCCAATTGCCTTCATGCACTGAACCCTGTCGATCAATTTGAAAAAAAGTTTAACCCCTGCCTTCCGTGAATGCTCACAGATAACCAATGGTAGCCTCTCCCTGGGCCACCTTGTACTATGACCAACGATAGCCTTCCCCTAGGTTGCCTTGCATTATGACCAACGGTAGCTTTCCCATGGGCCGAGCGGCACCGTGCATGCTGCAGTCGCTATCTCACTCAGGTATGGTACGCGTCTTGCGAAACCCTGATAGTGCACTCTCGGTTCTCACTGTCCACTCTGGATGCACAATACGGTCACGAATAAACCATGGTCAGAGTTCTGCACGTGCGATACGCGCGCAACAGACACTTGCTGTGCCTAGACAATACTGATTGCAATGTTGTGACACTTGGATGATTGATGACAATGAGACACAAATTTATCTTCAAATTGAAATAACAAAACGTTTTAGTTCACCTCTGAAATTACGGGTCATGGTATTTGATCAATTATACCACAATAATCGGGATATTAATTGTATGGTGGCCCGAATTAAAGCATGTTTCATCAATAGTGGAACGCTGGTTGTCGATGTGGCCAAATGTATTCAGCATCTGAGTCCATCAGTAAAATATGTCACCAATAAATAACGCACATACAATGTCGTGCAATAAGTACGCTGCAGTCACATTAGTTCGATTGCAGTACTTAACTGCTTTTCCATACACATGGCAGGAAGTGGCAATGCGACACAAGTAGTGACTTCTGTGATCTGTGTGGCTTTCGATCGCGCCGTTATCGTGCAAATTCCGCACTGTAGCCTCGCACACTTCGCTGTTGCAACCTGCAGGTGCGCAGCGAGAACGATACTTTTTAGTGCACCAAACCTAGTTGCTTCAGAATTGGATTTCCGGATCCACTTGCTGCCTTAGGAAACATTTTTCTTGGATCGACGTTCAACAATATTGTTTTTGTTGGATGCTACCCTGCCATTTTTGAGAGGATCCCATTATCCAAACAAATTATTTTTCATCTCCAAAACTTCACACGTGGTGGATGTCAGTGACCCCTTGGCTGCACTACTGACCTCTAATATTCTAACCCCATGCCCATCACAGTCACCATATCGTCATCCGGTTCCCACAATCCCCATCCTCTACCATATCAAACGCCCGAAACTTGAAATCTGTCTGAGAACAGCTCACCACACCCTGTCCAGAGATGTAATCTAAGGACATTGTTCAGTTTTTACCTCCGCCCTATCTGTGGCTATATCTGAAAACGTGGAACCTTCACATAGTGCCCAGAGACAGCGACGCGTTCTTTCCGAAGTTCAAACGATTAAGGTAACAATTATACTCTAATCCCGCCCTGGCAAGATAGATGCGACACATTCCTCACAAGACATCTCTCATTCAGTATGACATGAGTTACGAGGGCCACTTGTTTCCAGTCTCCGCCTCGGGGCGCTACACCACCTGGTACATGCGTCTGACTGAGCGGGGCATCTGAACGATTTCAACGACAAAAATCAACCACCTTTGTTGATGTTAATAAGCATGATTTGACTGACACAATTCTACAATTCGGGCCAGCACTTTTCACGGACATACGAGCCTCCATAATGGAACATTTCTCTTTTCCTGTTGCAACTCAAGTTGCAATCCTGATGTGTAATTATCTACAGCTAAATAGGAAGCATAAAACTGCCGTTTGTCCTCATCAAGAACGGTGGTGCGCAAGTCCTCCACGCCAACCGACCGATCCAGAAATATATTATGCAATTCTACCGCAATTACAACTACATTGCTTCCAGTGCTAGGACAGCGCAGTGGTAGTGTGTACCGTAGTGCTGTCCGATGAAACTGATGCCAACACAGTGCAGCGTTGTCCAGCAGTGCGGTGTTGTCCGTCGGACGGCTGCCGATAGTGTGGCGTTGTCCGTCGGACGGCTGCCAACACAGTACTACGTTGTCCGTCGGACGGCTGCCGATACAGTGTGGTGTTGTCCGTCGGACGGCTGCCGATACAGTGTGGTGTTGTCCGTCGGACGGCTGCCTACACAGTGCGGTGTTGTCCGTCGGACGGCTGCCAACACAGTACGATGTTGTCCGTCGGACGACTGCCGATACAGTGTGGTGTTGTCCGTCGGACGGCTGCTGACACAGTGCGGTGTTGTCCGTCGGACGGCTGCCAACACAGTACGATGTTGTCCGTCGGACGGCTGCCGATACAGTGTGGTGTTGTCCGTCGGACGGCTGCCGACACAGTGTGGTGTTGTCCGTCGGACGGCTGCCGACACAGTGTGGTGTTGTCCGTCGGACGGCTGCCGATACAGTGCGGTGTTGTCCGTCGGACGACTGTCGACACAGTGCGGTGTTGTCCGTCGGACGACTTCGACACAGTGCGGTGTTGTCCGTCGGACGACTGTCGACACAGTGTAGTGTCCGTCGGACGACTGTCGACACAGTGTGGTGTTGTCCGTCGGACGGCTGCTGACACAGTGTGGTGTTGTCCGTCGGACGGCTGCCGATACCGTGTGGTGTTGTCCGTCGGACGGCTGCCAACACAGTACGATGTTGTCCGTCGGACGGCTGCCGATACAGCGTGGTGTTGTCCGTCGGACGGCTGCCGACACAGTGCGGTGTTGACCGGCCCGCTCGATAATCGTGGAGCAACAGATCGCGTGAGCTGCGACCGCCCTGTGCGCTGTCGTAGTATCGACGCCCCGTCGTCTGCCGGCGCTGCGACGGTTCCGACGGCCGAAAGTGCGACGGCACCGACGGCACCGACGGTGAACATGACATCCGCCTTGTAATGTGTAAATTGAACGGAACTTAAAGGGAAAAACATGACGTGTAACAGAAGTAAGTCCACCACCTGAAATAGAAATTACTCAGTTTACACCAGTCAAGTGAATGAAAACACCGACACGCACTTCCAAAGTCAATGCACCACCTCCACGTTTGAATCTCCATCATTGAAGAACACACCAGCATCACCAGTTGTTAGTGACTATACATTCTCCGACACTGAACCTGGAACTTCCGACACTTCCATACATATACAGCGCTGTGTTGTGACGATACCTGACTCTGACACCAAAAGTTAGAACCTCCAACACTGCTCGACGCACCAGCAGCGTACTTGCCATGACGGCACCGTCTCGGTGTCGATGTGGTAGTGCGGGGGTGCGGTGGGTCTCCTCACGGTTCCCATGCTCAAGTGTCAGCCGGCACCTCTGTGGTAACGGGGCCATCTGACATCTCCATACTAGTGGTGTCAGCCGCCGTCTCTGCGGTGGCAGGGGTGGTCTGGCCAATGACCGCCTCGGCACGCGCCCGCTCCGCCTCCAGCCGCTCCATCCGCACGGTGAACGCCGGGTCGAACTGGGTGGCCAGCTGCAGAGCCAGCGTGGCGGCTCGTACCTTCATCTGGGCCACCTCGTCCAGCGCCGAGTCCAGCTCGCGCGTGGTGTTCTCCAGGTCGGCCACCACTCGGCCGAACGCCTCCACACCGTCACCGCCGGCACCGGACATGGCCAACAGTCAGTTAGACTGGACTTTTCAGACTTCTAGACTTGACAGTCAGCTAGGCTGGGGAACGGCGCGTGCATGGTCAGAGGGGCTGGAGCACAGTTCAAACAATTCCTCAAGATAGCGAAGCTATCTTGATTTAAAATTGCATTTACATCCGTCTTGGTAAGGGCGTATCCGTGAATGTGCAAGTGCACTTTGTTCTCTGGAGGAGCACCTCTGGCTAAAAATTCAGTGTGTGTGTGTGTGTGTTCACTAGAACACGCTGAATGGGTACATTTTACTTCGAAGGGACACCTTTCGTTGAAGAATTCGAGGCGGTGCATTTGAGGGTATTATTGCAGGTTAAGGTAACCACTAGACAAGTTTTACACACAGGTATACCTACATGAAGCTTACAAAGGGATTATATTTGGTTAAGTTAGATTATGTTGGGGCTTTGCTGCATGTTGGACAAATTTGTTTGTCTTAATTGAAAAGTTTTCCTTCAGAAACAATTCAGGCTAGCTTAGGTTGTTAGGCTAATTCAGGTATTATAATTAATACATCTTTGAAAAAAAATTGTTTCGAAATTTTCCATAACAAAAAATAATTTGCTTTCTTAAATGGAAGGTTATGCTAGGTTAGCCCGCGCCGTCTCAGTGTGGGGTGAGGTTTGCTAGGTGTCCTCCCCTGAGGTTTTCCGCGGATAGGAAAAGAACGGTGCGCTACTGCGCGCCGAAATTTGGCATACCTTTCCAACATCAATTTTGCATGGTGTGTCGACGTTTTGAGGTCAGGTCATCTAGGATCAACTAGTTAGTCAATGTCAAGTGAGATCACCTCCAGGAAAGTTCAACTAGTTGGCACCCTTTGACATGTATATAAGCTCATTGGAGCTAAAATTGAACTCAGGCTAGCATTTGTATGAGAGAAGTTGACTTCGAACGTTTTTCGGTCCGCTCTACCCATTACAAAAAGAACAATTGAACAAAATTGAAGCCAATTAAAAAAAAAAAATTATGGAAAATTTTGATGTTGGGTGAAACTTTTTTTCAGGGCGAACGATTTCGCCTTCCCTTTCTGATTCCAAATATTTTGCATTAAATATCCCCAAAATGAACTCCCTAGAGCCAAGACCATGATGTAATTCGTGAAAACCTAGGCCCCCTAGCGACGTATTGTTTTTTTTGGGGGGGAGGGGGGTATTTGGGGTGGTGTCTGTCTCTTGATTTCGTGCGACTCTTAGTTTGGAGATTAGAGGGGGAGGGGGGTTGTATCCCCCAGAGACGGGGTGTGAGGAAATGACAGGAGACGGGGAGGGTTGGATTAGGCTCTTTGGTGCGTGCATTTAACTTATCTCCCTGGTGCGGATTTTGACCTCCCGGTGCGTTCCGGTGCGGATTTTTTCCGCGGCTGGTGCGCCTCATCGAGCCGTTTGCCATGCTTTGCAGTCTGGCTTGTGCCTGTATGATGCCAAATTATATCTGCAAAAAAGGGAGTGGCAAAATGCAGTGCGCACGCGCCATCCACCCCTCCCCCTCTGGACACAATTTTTATCGAACAGATGAAGCATAATATTCCAATGCCTTGATTTAACCAAAAATTGTCTTGAACGAACCTCATGTGCCTTCCCCACCACTCGCATCCAGAAAGCGACAAACCTGGTTCTGAGTGAAGATCGAACGGTTATATTGGGCTCCAGCTGCAATAGAAATTCCGAGCTTGACAGCACGATTCAACAGAAGCAATCACCCAAAAATGAGAATTAGCGCATAGTGCCAATCAACACAATTCGGTACGGCCCGACCCTGTTGGCACTTATTTGGTACACGTGCAGCTCCACCAAAACACTGTTGACTTAGAGCTGGTATATATTTCTGCACCCAACACCTTTTCAAGAGTTCAATATAATATTTGAAGCGTAATGCGGCTGAATCTTCAATATCTGATCCTCCATGTAAAGTACCAAATTATTTATACTTAAAAAACATTTACTTCATCAAATTCTCTATGTTCTTCTGTTTCTCGATAATATTGCGTCTAGAGTGGGATTAAGTAATCGGCTGGTGAAGTTCCTGGGTATATGAAGTAGTGCTGCCATTTATTTTGCACAATACATGCAATTCAATGCTGGATAAAGTAATCTTTTTTGCATCACGAGGAATTGTAGATGTCTCGATTTTCGCAAATGTTGCGCTTAATGCGCTTAAAAGGAGGGAAGTCCAGAACAAGGACGAGGGATGCTGTGATAGTTGGTGGTTGGGGGAAAACACTTCTATTTCGTCTGACGCACAGTAGTACAGGAATCACTGGAAAGTTAGATGGCAAGGGCCACTGTGAAGTTATTTTTTTGTATGCAACGTCCATAGCCATGAGTGTCACCACGGGCTTGGTGTATGGGGCGAGACGATTATTACGTTGATCTTTTGAATGCAGCGCCACAAGGGGTAATATTACATTTTACAGAGCTGGGGGAGGGGGAGGACGCGTCCACTGTCTCCACCATGGCCACGTCGATGCCTATGAGTATTAAATTCGTCCAAACTTTGGGTCGCTGCTGCTTGCGAGTGAGCTGGGTAGGCGGGGACAGCCAGAGGAATGTCGTGAAGCTTCATCACATCATCCATGGGATCTCTGATGAGTGGTGACTCACTGGCGCTGCTCCAGTCGATGAAGTCTTGGTATCTTGCCGCTCCGAAGATGACTGATGGCAGCTTATATGGTCGCACTTCCTCCGTCGGTGGCGTGCGGCAACACTCGGGATCCGGCTGCCTGCCGCCGCACGCACACCGCGAGCGTCATGCTCATTCAACATCGTCAGCAGAATTTCCTCTGAGTGATACCAGCAGGCGTTTTGCCGCACCACCAGCCTGATTATTTGCTGTATCCGCTCCGGAAATGAACGCGGACGCTGATTAGCGTGTTTTTAGCACCGCTAGCGCAAGTTTTATTCATCTTATTCGAAACCACATCGGCACGTAGTGTCCTACTGTGTAGCTGACTATTTCCACCAGACCGTCTGGCAGGTTGCTCTGATGAAACTGATTCTGAACAGGCGGTTCGCTGGCGTCAGCCACCTCACACGGTTCGGTGGCCCGCGCTTCCTATTCATTGTATCTGTCTCGCTACAAAGCCACTCTGTATACTAACGGCCATGACCAATTGGTCGTCACTGACATTTATAGCGGACGGTTTCTCGTCAGCTCCATGGTGTTTCCAGGCGCGGGACGAAAGCCAACCACCGCCTGCACGTGCAGTACGCGCTGCCCCGCTGGCTTCTTTGCACAAAGCCCCAGTGAATCATTTTCAACCGGTTGTGATGTCGTCGAATGCTTTGAACATCCCTCTGGGATTTGGTTAATCGAAATGTGCTTGACAAATAAACCAACGAACAGGCTTCCACTCAATCATCGCGAACAGTCAGCAATCAGCCAAACTACCACCTCAAACAGTCAGCAATCAGTCAGACAATCACCTCAAACGGTAATCCTCCTGTCTCATCAGTGTTGACTGCTATGCCGTCAGACCCCAGGGCTACTATATCACCTCCATGCTCAGCGCTTTGGCTAATGATTTGCTATTCAAGTCCACTGACACGGTAGTGTCAGTGAACTTGAATACCTGTCAGCAGCCTGGGCTGTGTTGGTGAGGCTATCACAGTTGTACGGCTCAGTACACCATACCTGTCAGCAGCCTGGGCTGTGTTGGTGAGGCTATCACAGTTGTACGGCTCGGTACACCATACCTGTCAGCAGCTTGGGCTGTGTTGGTGAGGCTATCACAGTTGTACGGCTCGGTACACCACCCGTGTCAGCAGCCTGGGCTGTGTTGGTGAGGCTATCACAGTTGTACGGCTCAGTACACCATACCTGTCAGCAGCCTGGGCTGTGTTGGTGAGGCTATCACAGTTGTACGGCTCAGTACACCATACCTGTCAGCAGCCTGGGCTGTGTTGGTGAGGCTATCACAGTTGTACGGGCTCCCCACTGATCAGCTTGTCGTCGGCTGGTCACGACTCATGTATCTGTCGTAATTATCTCACTGGTATGGATGGCACACTTCCGTCACTATTTCTGTTGTCTTACCACGGACTAAGATCTACTATATACCAACGAATCCATTTCACTAGGATGATTGGGAAAATGGGACACATATGTATTCAAACAATGGAGGTATATTCGCCTATGCTTTCCGCTAGGTGACATCACCGTTTCAACGGCAAATATTTCAATCGCCGGGCTCAGGATGGAATCTCGTTTTCGAGAAAAGCGGACAACCATATGTGTTCTTGACCACCGATATACGAACATGTTCTATGCATCTTTAACTCCGAGAAAATGGTTTGACATTGAATAACCCTACTAGAGAGGATGGACATGTTCGTCGACCCCCATTGTCTTGGGAGCTGTGCATCGTAGAGATATGCAACTTTTAAAGTAGTTGGGGGCCTCGCGACCTTCAATGTACGCTGTATGATCCAGGGCTAACCAATCTATGGTTATATGAGGACCGCGAATTTTACGCTTGCTTACGCAGTGGCGAGAAGCAGTCACTTTACAGCCTCGGCAGTTGATTAATCACGCAACTTCAAATACAATACTACATGCTTGTACGTCGTATTTACTAACGACACAGCAAAGTGTTCAAGTCAAGTGCAAAGCGAGTTTAAGAACTCTAGCTTCTTAAGCAAAACGAGCATGGCCGTCGCGCTGACTGTCGTCCGCCTTAGCTACGCGCGGCCTGGTCGGCGGTCGAACTCGTCGTTCGGCTTCGATGTAGCACAACCTTGGTTGACTATTGTACGAACTGCTGTACGAATTGGAGAATTTGACTGTCTTCATGCCAGATTGTATGGCTCTATTCCGTCGCGGTTGCCGTAGGCCCGATACTACTTTTAACACCGATTGCGTACCCTACGAATAACTCGGAATGAAAAGAACACCATGGCCCGATTAGCGCACTGAGAGTTGTGTTGATATTGTATTTCGTACGCCCAGCTCCAGAAACGGAACACGAAGCGTCGTTGCAATCCCGTCCGCTGCTGGCTGACCAAGGTCGGCTGGCCGACACGCGGCGACGCTGTCCTCCAACATATGTGCGTATGTGTGTGTCTGTGCCTGCGTAAGTGTCTGTGTCTCTGTCTGTGCCTGTGCCTGTGCCTGTACCTGCGGCTGTGTCTGTGTCTGTGTGTGTTGGAGTCCATGTTTGGCAGCTCAAGATGGCATATGGCATATCCCACTTAGTCCGTCAGCGTTTCTCCCGGACGCCTGCTTATGTCAAGTCTGTATATGTGTTGTACGGAAGTAGTCTGGTTTCCGGATCGTCCCTGGATGGACTCTTCCTGTCCGTCCAGCACTGCTTCCCGACAATAACTCCTTCGTGTTCGATTGTGAGCGCCTATCTCCCTCCCCCCCCCCATCTGATCGCGTCGTGCCGGTCGAAGCGAGCCGGCGCGGTGGTTAGGCATGCCGTGGCCGTGTATGCAGCCGGTGGCGCGTGAAGCTCGCCCGCCGCCCGGCCACCACTTGTCGGACGGCCGGGGGAGCGGGTCGGGTCACGCGACGACCGGCACCCCCCCCCCCGCCTGCCGACGCCGCCCCGCCGGCTAGCCGGTGCGCCGTATCCGGTGCCTCCAGTCGGCTATCGACCACCGGCTCGGCCCACTCGGGTTAATAATTAAATGCCAACATTTAAGCGGCGCTGCCGCCGGCCGACGTCGCCGCGGCCTTTGTGCGGCCGCGAGGTCGGCCGTCGCCGTGGGCAGTAAAGCTGGCCCGGTGCAGGTCACCGGCTGGCCGGCGCAGTTGGTCAATAGTGCCGGGCGTGTGGCCGACCGCCGGCTACCGGCCGCTTGTCGACGGCCGACCAACGTGGATGTATTGGGTTGACATGCAGTGTCGCAGGTCACGAACTCGGATGCTGAATTGCTACTGTTCAACGAAGATTTGAGTCCGTGTTTAACATCGGCCGTTTTTAGCTAATTCGAGGGTGCTGATTTCCAACATTAGCTTAGTTTTGCTCCAGTGTGTAGCGTTTTTCAACCTGGAAACTTCCTTTGCTCATCTGGCAATGCTAAGTGCACGTTGTTCCTTTCGCATTTTCACTTTTTCAAACATGACATGTTTACACGTTTGCTAACTCATCACTCTGGTCCAATATCAGATATTCGGGTGATAAATCTACCGTGACTTGAAGGATACAGCTTTGTTATGAGGACTGCAAAGCGGTTTCACCAAGTACCTGCTGATGGCTTCTGATTCTGTGGGACAGTGAAGGCGTAAATCAGCACTGCATGTAACGTGAGCGGTCAGATTGAGAGTCATAAGACACCGGCGTGAAGAGCACTACTAGGAGGGAATTATTTTCGTCTGAGAATAAAAAAGCAAACAAACATTTTTAGGATGCAATAACTACACTGAGAAGAACTGGATGCATCATGTGTGATCACATTATATAACATGCACTATTATGAACTATTAACGAGTAGCTTGGTATAAAGATGTAGAAAATATATCTGAAACCATGCTAAGCCTGCACGCTTTAGCTGTTGATTCTTATATGCTGAAAGCAAAGTGTAGTGAGCTTGGTTACCTTCATTCGTTTTAAAATCCACTTTACCGGGTATCAATGTTGAATATAGGATTTGGAACCTCCGTATAATCTACATCTTTTAACTACTTATCGCTAAATAGTCTAAATGCCTTCCATTTCAGAAATACTGTACATGGTGAGAGTAACAAATATCAATTCATGGTCATCGCCGTTGTATCTTCGAATACCCATTTTGGTATCTTAGCTGGGTAAAAGTTTCATTTTGTCGGGACAATGGATTATCAAGTTGAAAATGCTGACGGGGCTGACCCGGTTTTGGTTCATCATTGTAAATTACGCAACACTATTTACCAGAATGAGACTACATGGAATATTGTGCACTGACCACACACTGGGAATATTAATTTTCATATTTTTGCAGCTACCTTATAATGTGGGCACCGTATTACGATATTTAAAGTAGAACAGAACAGATCTGATGCGAGGAAGGTCTGTTGTCATGGGCGCTGGACAGGCGAGGGGACCTGCCTTCCATTGATTCTCGGAAGTGTATGCATTACCATTAATCGTAGCTAGAAGTTTGTATTTCTTTGGAGGTGCTCGAGCCCCTCCAACGTTCATTCGAGCCTCCTCCGATGAATTGGAAGCTCGTTGTGGTATGTATGATCTGTGCGAGCCCAACATTTTTTTTGGTGGCGATGCGTTTGTCTCGTGTACCTGATGTGTTGCTCTAACCCATGCGCGAGCACGCAGACATGCCGTCGCTCTAACCATACTAATCGGAGAAGGAATATTCATTTGTGAGAGTCGAAACAGGAGCATCGTCTATTGCATGGTATAGCCAATGCCGTAGACTGGCTTCCGAGGAAGGGTGTTGGCGCACGGTGCGTAATTGATGGTCGGAGAGGGACTGAAAGTTTGATGTTGCTGTGGTGTCTGATTCTCGAACTAACGAACTGCAAAAAAACAACAACAGGTTAAAAGGCGGCATATCCGATTCGGATTGTGGCGTGTCCGGTTCAGACGGTGGTGTGTCGGATTCAGACGGCTGTGTGTCGGATTCAGACGGTGTCGTGTCCGGTTCGAAATGTAATGTCTGATTCAGATGGTGACGTATACGGCTCAAACTGTCTCATGTCGGATTCAGACGATGTCTAGTTCATACGGCGGTATGTCGGATTCAGACGATGGCGTGTCTAGTTCATACGGCGGTATGTCGGATTCACACGGTGGCGTGTCTAGTTCATACGGCGGTATGTCGGATTCACACGGTGGCGTGTCTAGTTCAGACGGCGGTATGTCGGATTAAAACGGTGGCGAGTCCGGTTCAGACGGTGGCGTGCCCGGTTCAGACGGTGGCGTGTCCGGTTCAGACGGTGGCGTGTCCGGTTCAGACGGTGGCGTGTCCGGTTCAGACGGTGGCGTGTCCGGTTCAGACGGTGGCGTGTCCGGTTCAGACGGTGGCGTGTCCGGTTCAGACGGTGGCGTGTCCGGTTCAGACGGTGGCGTGTCCGGTTCAGACGGTGGCGTGTCCGGTTCAGATGGTGGCATGTCCGGTTCAGACGGTGGCGTGTCCGGTTCAAACGGTGGCGTGTCAGGCTCATACGGTGGCGTGTCCGGTTCAGACGGTGGCGTGTCCGGTTCAGACGATGGCGTGTCCGGTTCAGACGGTGTCGTGTCCGGTCCAGACGGTGGCGTGTCCGGTTCAGACGGTGGCGTGTCCGGTTCAGACGGTGGCGTGTCCGGTTCAGACGGTGGCGTGTCCGGTTCAGACGGTGGCGTGCCCGGTTCAGACGGTGGCGTGTCCGGTCCAGACGGTGGCGTGTCCGGTTCAGACGGTGGCGTGTCCGGTTCAGACGGTGGCGTGTCCGGTTCAGACGGTGGCGTGTCCGGTTCAGACGGTGGCGTGACGACTCAGGTGTGTACCACACGAGAGGAGAGAGAAAGAGGAGACGCCGGGCCCGTGGATGTGCTGCAGTAAGACCACATTGCAGGTCGTCGACCGGCATCGGCGCCGATCGATGATGCGGAACTCATCGTCGACCGGCGCGTGCTGCTGGCGGTACCGGCGACATGGCAGCTCTGGTCGGCCCCCCCCCCCACCTCTAACGAGCCGGGAGACGCGGCACCCCCACCCAGCCTCCCCACACCTGCCGGGTTGACCGATACGGTCTGAATGACCACCGCTGCCGGGGGCAAGGTGCCTGCAAATAACAAGCCTCATCATCAGCTGGCTCTATTGTAGGAGGCGGTGATAAAAGAGCTGGTGCGCACTCGTCTGGCTACAGAAATAGCCTGCGCAGCGGTCTGCCGTCCCATCACGCGTTGTGGAGCCGATGGAAGAAGCTCGGTTGGGCTTGCTTTCCGAAAGCGTTCTCTGTATGGATTCAGTAGGTTTTGCTTTTCCTTGCGCGGTACAGCATTGATAATTGTTTTTCCTTACATGCTGTCAGAAATGCTGTCACAATGTGTATGTGGTGTACATTTATCGTGACATGAGAGGCCTGCTGGTGTTGCTTTACTATGAGCGTGTTATTAATTACGGGACGGGCGAGCCTCATGCTGATGATATTTCGTGTCTTTTCTGGAACTGTTATTTAGTCGAGAATGATCGCCGAGAGACATGCTGCGGCATTTGTGCTAAGCGGCACACTTTCCTTCTGCTTACAGGACAGCGTGCTTTCGGATTTTGTCGTTAGTGTACGCGAAGCTTCTGGTGGTGGTCTGCGTCGCCTTCCTCGTCTCGGAGATCATCACAGACAGTGTACCCCTCTACTTTTATGAGGTGAGACCATCACAGGCTGTAGCGGCCCCAGTTTTGCAAGCAAGGTTTCCTGGTTGTGGACTTCTGCTGCACGACGTAGCTCAGCCCAGATAGCGTGCCACTCCATTTTATTGCCTGAATGTTTATTGTACATGTTGTTGGCTCTTGTGTGATTGTAGAGAAGATCAAGCGTGTGTGGAGCTTGAGTCTCACGCTGGGCATTTGTTCGGGTGTGGAGTGCTCCAGGAATGTGAGTGGTGCTGGGTTATGTATGGTATGCATGCTCCCAATCAATGCAGGTGGTGTCCTGGTGGGGCTGCACGCTTGTTGACGGGACGCGAGTGCCCTGAACCCTCCGGAAGGGCGCGGAACACTGAAGCACATGCCGTGCACATAATGCGGCCTTTGTGTGTTCGCAAGAGCCAAAAACAAGCAGGCACACCGAGTCATGTACGGTGCTGACAGCGCAAATCGAACAGCGCCATGCTCAATCATATACGCCATGGTCTCACATTTAAATGAGGTTTTATCTGAAGGCTAATATTCATCTGTGGCCCATATTTCAGTTGTTCGATTTTCCTGTTCGTCAACCGACAGCTTACGAGATACAGCTGTCGGAAGTTACAAACGATTTATATGAAAACTGCTCCGATATATTACTGAACGTCCCAGAAACAAACCATTCCATTAAAGTGATGAGCATATATTTGCAATCTGTCTAACATACAGAAACTGAACATCTGTTTAGCTCAGTAAAGTCAGCGCTCGCTTGTTTAGCTCTGATAAGGGAGGGAGTTATCTAGGATATATTTAGTATTGATATATTGAATCTGGGATATATTAAGGTTGCTGCCGTACGGCGTTGGCACACATTTGAGCCATTCGTTAAGCATTTATAGACTCCAAAATTACGAACATATTTTAAGCATCATGCATTCGAGTCAAAGGTTGCTGCGAAGCATAGATGAGTTGGACGCCTTTTCACGCGCTGGGACACTTTTTGTCATAAGCTTGTTCTCAGGTTCTCCTCACGGCAGCTCGTAACACAGCACGGGTGTCACTTTGCATGCGCGAACTGTGGCTACTGCTCCTCTCCAAGTCCTCAGTGTTGTTCTCCCAACTTGTCTCCGCCTTCCAATTCTTGCATTGCACACAAACCACGGTCGTCTGTATTTCCCGTCTTATTTGGGGAAGGTACCTTCTGGATTTGTGTTGTATGCCATCAGTATTTTGCCCTTGGTTGTCCCTAACCCACACTTGGTTGAAAATCACCTTTTCCCAATATGATAACAGAAGATTACTCGCTGTTTAAGACTAGTAAAAGCTGAAGAACAGGAAGCGTGGCGCTAAGAAAAAAAACACGGAAAGGGGTGAGGGTTACACAGGCCACTTCAGCACTTTGTTGTTGTCCCCGACTTGTGTTCATAGTGACACCCATGCAACACAGTACACTCCCCTATCAACATCAACAGGTACAAACACGGGCATTTTTTGTGCTCCCTTCTTAACTTTGCTACTTTCAAACAAATGTTTGGGAGTCGCCTCTACCCTATTGATCTTTCCTGGTCCCAGGGCTTATGTTTTCATTGATGTATTCGTTGCAATAGTTGTGCAGTTGTACGGCTGCTGGGATTTTATTTATTTCGGTTGTATGAAGACTAGCTATAACCGCTGTCGCTTTAGCTGTTCCATCGCATCGCATCTCATCGCAGGCACTTCCACTTCCATCATGCGAAATCGCCAAACACGAAGCTGTGTAGGTATCAAAGTTGTCCCTATAGTGGCACGATCGTTAATAAAGTTGGGTCGATTGTTCTACTGTCCTGCTCAACCACCTGACGCATATAAAGCTATTGTGACACCGAGTGACCAGCCATCCAACGTGGGATGTTCCGCGTGTACCAGACCACATTAACACCTCTGTGTCCTGACCGGGGGAGGTGGCACACATCCTGCATGTGATTGTATATACACACACAGCACGGTTACCGGAAGTGCCAGTCAGTGTCAGCAGCGCACGTGGCGTGCACCGACGGGAACAGTCATCCTCAAATAGTACACCCCATCACTGAACACGTGTCTGAGGCGTGTGATCTGACTCTCTGAGACGCCGAGCAGTTCGTCACGTGGTCTGACGAGACTTGGCTACGTGTCTGTGAAGCAGGCGCGGCGTGTCATAACGCCGCAAGTCGGGCGGCCAAGTGGTTCTCGTCGGGGGCGTTTCGGCGAACTTCTGCTATGACTTTGAGAACTCGGTGCAGGGCACCCATTGAAACAGTCGCCAGTTGACTCATGTGTGAAGCCGGGTGGTCATTCTGCAACTTGAACAGCCGGCTGAGTGCGTCGGTGACGACGTACTCTTTCCGGACACGTGCTGGATTTGGAGCACGGGCGGCTGCAGTCTCCCATCCTGCCACCGAGATGGCCCGAACCTCTGTCGGTGATGTTTTCTGTGATGCTCGGTTTTCCAAACTACTACTATTATGACGTATGCTTTCCAGGGACTACTTCTGCATTGAACCTGACATATTTCGCAGGATTTTGGCGCAAGTTTTTTTTGATAAATAGTTGTCCTTGCATTTCATTGCGACGATCACGACTGTAGATTCCAGATGTAGATCACATCTGTCCAGATGGGTCACAGATGGGTCCGTTCTCCCTAGTTTGGTTGCCTGCTAATGTTGAGCTGTCATTGATTCTACCTGATATATGTTCTGAAAATTAGAACCTGGAACATCTGGTTTTGTGAGAGGTCGCCACATCCCTTGGCGACGAATCTTTGTTTCGCCTGTACGCATCCTGCTTACATCAGATTCATAGAACGCAATGGCGTGCTGCTTTTGCCGCTATTGATAACCTTGTGGGACTACCGATTCGACCTGCGACAATTCGGCTTGAGAGGTTGGCAACACTATGTGACCTCACACTCGAATGTGTCGCGGAAGAACCCATGGTTCTTCTTCCACGGCTAGTTTAATGGCCGCGCCATACTTTTTCTACGTTCGTTGCTTCGTACTATCTTCATAATTCCACCAAAGGCGCAAAATGACCAATGCAGTCGACGCGCCCTAAAGCTCAAATCCACCACCATACTTCCACCAAATGTCATCCCAGGTAGCACGGCTAGTATGCACCACATCATCTCCGGACATCATGCCGACAGCACGGTCGTGTTCAGCCACCGCAGCGTCTCTGGACATCATGCCGACAGCACGGTCGTGTTCAGCCACCGCAGCATATCGGGACATCATGCCGACAGCACGGTCGTGTTCCGCCACTGCAGCGTCTCCGGACATCATGCCGACAGCACGGTCGTGTTCAGCCACCGCGGCGTCTCCGGACATCATGCCGACAGCACGGTCGTGTTCAGCCACCGCAGCGTCTCCGGACATCATGCCGACAGCACGGTCGTGTTCAGCCACCGCGGCGTCTCCGGACATCATGCCGACAGCACGGTCGTGTTCAGCCACCGCAGCGTCTCCGGACATCATGCCGACAGAACGGTCGTGTTCAGCCACCGCGGCGTCTCCGGATATCATGCCGACAGCACGGTCGTGTTCCGCCACCGCAGCGTCTCCGGACATCATGCCGACAGCACAGTCGTGTTCCGTCACCACAGCGTCTCCGGACATCATGCCGACAGCACGGTCGTGTTCCGCCACCGCAGTGTCTCCGGACATCATGCCGACAGCACGGCCGTGTTCCGTCACTACAGTGTCTCCAGACATCATGCCGACAGCACGGTCGTGTTCCGTCACTACAGCGTCTCCAGACATCATGCCGACAGCACGGTCGTGTTCCGTCACTACAGCGTCTCCGGACATCATGCCGACAGCACGGTCGTGTTCCGTCACTACAGCGTCTCCAGACATCATGCCGACAGCACGGTCGTGTTCCGTCACTACAGCGTCTCCAGACATCATGCCGACAGCACGGTCGTGTTCCGCCACCGCAGCGTCTCCGGACATCATGCCGACAGCACGGTCGTGTTCCGCCACCGCAGCGTCTCCGGACATCATGCCGACAGCACGGTCGTGTTCCGCCACCGCAGCGTCTCCGGACATCATGCCGACAGCACGGTCGTGTTCCGCCACCGCAGCATATCGGGACATCATGCCGACAGCACGGTCGTGTTCCGCCACCGCAGCGTCTCCGGACATCATGCCGACAGCACGGTCGTGTTCCGCCACCGCAGCATATCGGGACATCATGCCGACAGCACGGTCGTGTTCCGCCACCGCAGCGTCTCCAGACATCATGCCGACAGCACGGTCGTGTTCCGTCACCGCGGCGTCTCAGCCGCGCCGCTGGGCGCTGTATGACCAACGCAGTCGATGCGCCCGAAAGCCCAAATAACCAACCATCAGCCGCGCCGCGCCGGAAGTGAGAAGCGCTCGCGGACCGCCAGCCAATGCCGCGGGTACCGTGTCCCTGGCGAATCGCATTCTCGCCGCCAAGTTCGCTGGCCGCTGCTGCTCTGGACGCCGGCCGGCTGGAATGTATTCGGCCTTCCGGCGACGGCGCCGCTCGCGCCTCGTGCACGCGCTGCAGAGCGTGCAGCGTGCACCAGCCGTTGAGAAGTTTAGACCGCACCGCTGGCGATTGGAGCTTTACCACGGCTCGTGGCCGTGACGTGACGGACGCGTGGCTCCGCCCCCGCACGCGTTGTCTGCCTGCACATGGCTTCTCGACCGCTTGCGGTCACGTCGAACCGGAGGCTCCGTTCCATCTGGAATTCCGCTGGGCCCGTGTAGCGTAGGTGTGCCCACAAGACACCGGAATGGACACACCGACTCCACAGCGTGCAGCGTGAATTCTGATCAGGCAGGGTCCCTACACCCAGGCCGTGGCGATCAGATCCACTGCACAATGTCGTACATGCAGCTCAGTCGAATGTGCGGCGTGCGCCGATCTGAACGCCTAGTCCCGGCTCGTACGAGTGCGCCATCTCCGCGTTTGACCGACACACGTCAGGCTGTGATCAGATGACGAGCACGCCGCCTGTTTCGGCACTCGCGGCTATCGTCTCCACACGCTTGCGAAGAATCGGAAATGGGCTGAAAGTAAAGGAGCAATCCTGCAGTGCTGTAGTTACCAAATGACAATTCCGGTCATGCCAGGACGTGTATTCACTGCTCGTGCCCCAGTCAGACTGTCCCCCGGCCGCGCCGGGGGCCCTCTCCTCGCCTCTGGTGAGTCACGCAGCTTCGTCAGCCGGCGGCTCCGGTGTCCCGCCGCGTGGTCTTGACGCACCATCACGCCACCCCCGCGTGGCCGCCCCCGGCGCCGCGCCGAGCCAACCGGACCCCCTGACTCACCGTGCATCCACAGCACCATAACCAAAAACACACTACACCACCCCCTGATTTACAAATCATACACACACACACACACCTCAGTCGCTATCAGTCCCACCCCACGCGTAAGGGTCGGCCGGCGCAGGTGCTAGCCGCGCACTTCGGCGTGGCACAACACGCCACACTTCCGCATCGTCCACAGGCTCATCAGGCTCGTAATCAGAGTCCGCTGAGTCTTCCACGGTACAGTCTAAGTCGGACAACGTCACGGCCGTCGCATCGTGTGTTGCAACAGGCGACGGGCCTGACGACGGCCGATCCACTTCCACCTCCGTCGACCCACATGGCGCGTTCGGCACGAGTCGGCGCGGCATGGGCGTTGGCGGCGGCACACCTGCCGGCTCGGCTGGCAGCGCCTCCGTGTCCTCCGCCGCGTCCAGCAGCACACCACGCACGTCCGGCGCTGTCTGGCGCGCAGGGAAGCGCCGGCGAACGTTTCGACGATGCCAGGGGATGCCGTTGACCTCCAGCATTGGGGGCGCCAACACTCGCGTAATCACGCCAGGACGCGACTCGTCCATACACGCTGTGGTCCCACGGCGGCGGAGCCACACCGTTTCACCCTGGCGCAGTGCCCCAGTCCGCAGTCGCGGCGCCGCTGCTGGTCCGTCCGGCACGAAACTGGCGTCGACGGGCAGGTCACGGCCCGGTTCTCGCATCAAACACGCCAGCGGTGCAGACGTCGCGACGGCCGTGTCGACGGGCGTCGTATTGTACCGGTGCACCGCCACTAGCACGGGACAGCCCTGTCGCGCCACCATCACTTTCACTGTTCTGTGGTGCCTTTCCACGATACCGTTCCCGCCCGCTTCGTACGCACCGCGGAACCGCAGCGTCACGTTCCATCGGGCCATGAACGTCACCATCTGCCTCGCGTGGAACACCGTCGCGTTGTCCGTCAACACTTCCTCCGGCGCGCCATGCCCAAGGAACAGCGTCTCGAGCACATCGACGATCTCGTCCGCTGTTTCAGCGTGCAACCGATGCCATACAGCGAAACGCGACGGGCCACAATCGATCACGGTGAGGTAGGCAGCTCCACGCACGTGCGTCACGTCCATGGCGAGCCGTTGCCAGCATCGCGGCACATGCAACTGGCCGTGGCGCCACCGCACCGGCGCCGGGTCGATGGCTTGACATACATCACATGACAAGACAACATCACGAACCGCAGCACGATTCACTCGTCCGTCACACGCACGCCGCGCATGCCACAGCGTGCGCCGCACCCCCATATGGCCAACATTGTGGTGGACAGCGCGAATCTGAGCCGGGTCAGCCAGCTCCCGCTCATCAACCGCTCGCACCGGCGCCGCCACCCCCTGCCCCTCGTCAGCGTCCCCACCTCCTTCATCACCCGGGAGACCACACGCAGCCACTCACGCGGCACACGGGTGAGCTCATCCGCCGGGTTGTCCGCAGAACGGACCAGTCGCACGCTCATCGTCAGACGGAACTCTTCCACGAGCTGACGGATCACGTCGACACGCCGGCGGATCAGCATCTCCCCGTGTGCCTTGGTTCGCAGCCGGGACCGGCCGCTCAGGGCGTCGTCAATCCACTTCCGGACTGTGGCCGAGTCAGTGCGGAGATCGATCGTCGTCACTCCCCACGCAAGGGCCAGGTTGACGCCACTGAGCGCCGCGTCCAGCTCAGCCATGTTGATGTGTGTGGCTGCCTGTGCCTCTGGGCGCAACCAACTCGCATCCTCAATGACGGCACCCGTCACGGCGTCTGCCAGCACCACCCCCGTGGCCAACGCGCTCGCGTCCGTCCACACTATCATCGCCTCCCCCGTAGTGACACACCACGCGCCACGTGCCGGGTCTGCTGCACCCAGCCGCTCGGCTACCTGGCTCACCTGGTCGCTCAACGCCGCATCCGTGATCGGGTCGTCCCAACCCACAGAGGCAGCGTTAGCACGACGCTTGAGCCAGGCCGCCGCCGGCCGTAGCCATCCCCTACCGGCACGTGCGACACCAACTGGCCACACCACGCGAAGACGGCGCGACGCGTCAGCACGACTGGCGGCGCCGCAGGGGTACCGTCTCGCTGCCATCGCAGGTCGCCCTCACCTGCATCCCCCATGCTCACGCGCAGGCCGAGGAGACGAGCCCCTCCGTCGCCCGTACGGGTGGCTTGCAGACCAACCCGTACTGCGTGAAGTGCTCAACAACCCGCTCGGCGCTGACCACCGCTTCGTTGACGAGCAAGTCGTCGACGTAGGGCAGGACCCCGCGCGCCACCTCCGCGTCGCGGCGCAATACAGCCTGCACTACCGCCTTCATCACCATTGGGGCGATATTCAATCCGAACCCGACCCGTGTCAGACCATACCGGCGCCCGCGGAACTCCACCGTCTGATACGGCCACAGCCGCCGGACCACCCGGATCTGCAAATACGCCTTACGCAGGTCCACCACCGCGATACGGGCGCCGTGCTGCCGCCAGCGTCTCAGCTGGTCGCAGCACACGTCCGCATCTGCGGTGTGAGCCGCGACGTGTGCGTTCAACTCCCGGTAGTCCAGCACAGGGCGTACCTTGTGCTGGTGCGGCTGTGGCACCGCCATCAGCGGGATCAAGCCACGGGCTGGTCCATCCGTCTCCTCGTCCCACGGACGAAGCCAGCCCTCAGCGATCCACAACTCGAGTTCCGCCTCGTACGCCGCTCTGGCCTCTGATGGTACGGCGTACTGCGCAGTCTGGTTCCTGAGCCGGGGCGGCCCCGCCCCGTCCGCCCACTTCCAGGCCATGGTCCATTCCCGTGATTGTGCATCGAACCGCACGGAAAAATCAGCCGCGTCCACCTCAATGTCCCGCGGCCCTGTACATGCCCGGTCGCCACCGTTCCCCTCAGCAAACCCGTCGTCTGCCGGCCCCGCGCACCGCGGCCCATCCGCCCGCGTCCCCACATCCGCAGGCCCCGTACGCCGCGGCCCATCCGCCCGCGTCCCCACATCCGCAGGCCCCGTACGCCGCGGCCCATCCGCCCGCGTCCCTACATCCGCAGGCCCATCCGCCCGCGTCCCTGCACCCGCCCGGTCACCACCGCCCCCATTGGCAGACCCGTCATCCACCGCCGTACGCCGCGGCCCATCCGCCCGCGTCCCTACATCCGCAGGCCCATCCGCCCGCGTCCCTGCACCCGCCCGGTCACCACCGCCCCCATTGGCAGACCCGTCATCCACCGCCGTACGCCGCGGCCCATCCGCCCGCGTCCCTACATCCGCAGGCCCATCCGCCCGCGTCCCTGCACCCGCCCGGTCACCACCGCCCCCATTGGCAGACCCGTCATCCACCGCCACCGCCGCACACAGCGTAACTGTGTCTGCGGCCCGCACCACAACACCGCCCATAGCCACCACTCCCGTCATCCCCCAGACCATATCGACTCCCAACGGTTTGTGCGGCACCACCAGAGCGTTGAGCGTGACCCTCTTCCCCTGATACTCAACCATGACCGACACAGTACCAACACACTGCAGCGCACTACCGTTCACAGCGCGCAACGTCACCGCGCGCGACGCATCGTAACGGTCAGCACAGCACCCCTGATACAGCAGCACATCCGTACAACCCGTGTCCACTAGCGCGTGACACCACGTCCCGTCCACGCGCATCCGCACCACCGGGAGCGCGCTTACGCCGCGGGAGACGGCGCTCGCGCTAGTGCGCCCCCAGCTGCGTTTCTCGCAGCCATTGGCGCAGCCGGTACGCGACGAGGACACGCCGCCGCCAGATGACCCACGGTGCCGCACGTCCAGCAGCGCACACGTGGGCGTGGCCGCGGCCGGGCGTCGTCTCGCCGCGTCGCTGCCACAACAGGAGACGCCGTTGCTACTGCCGCTCCCTGCTCATCGCTGAGTACTTCCCTCGCGACTCGAACGAGCTCGGGCAGGCAGAGGGCCCGCGCCCGCGTCCCCGCTTTGAGCTGCGTCCGGACGCGGAGCGGCAGCCCGGACACGAACTTGGTGGCGAGAATCGTCTCGGGAATCACGTCACCAGAGCCGCCCAACACCAGGTCCATGAGGCGACGCAGGTCGGCCAGGTACGCATCCGGCGACTCGCCCTCCTTCAGCACCCGGGCCTGGAATGCGTCGAAGGCGACGTATCGGTTGGGGGCAAACGCGTCGTACAGCGCCGCCCGTACCGCCTCCGTTGACCCCTGAGCCTCCTCCGCCAGCTGCTCCCAGACCGCGTACGCGGCACCCGTCAACCGCTCAGGCATGACGTCCATGCAGTTGACGCCCCGCCGGCGACACAACAGCTCCGCTCTCCCGAACCACTCTGCAACGTTGTCGCCGGCGCCGCTGAATTCCGGGATATTCCGCGCATCAAAGTAGCGCGCACGGACGTCATCCAGCACGCCTGCTGGCACCTCCATCGGCGGCGCAACACTTGACACCGGCTCACCGTCCGTCCCTGGCATGACGGACACCGAAAAAGGCCGAAATAGCTTGTAGTTACCAAATGACAATTCCGGTCATGCCAGGACGTGTATTCACTGCTCGTGCCCCAGTCAGACTGTCCCCCGGCCGCGCCGGGGGCCCTCTCCTCGCCTCTGGTGAGTCACGCAGCTTCGTCAGCCGGCGGCTCCGGTGTCCCGCCGCGTGGTCTTGACGCACCATCACGCCACCCCCGCGTGGCCGCCCCCGGCGCCGCGCCGAGCCAACCGGACCCCCTGACTCACCGTGCATCCACAGCACCATAACCAAAAACACACTACAAGTGCAGTGGTAAAAGAGCATGCAACATTAATAATTTCCAATGTAAAAGTGCAATGTGTGCAACCGTGTCCAATATCCCTGCTCTGTCTCGTATGGTGTGCAGGCGTCTTTGAAAGGAAGTCGATGTGATGCAGTGTGATAGCTACAGACAACAATGATGCATGCTCTGTGGCATCAGTCGTGTATGTATCATCATTGGCATCCTAGACTCCGCCCATCAGTTGTGTACCACCATCGCGGGTACCCTGAGCCCGTCCATCAGTTGTGCACCACAATGGGCACCCTGTACCCCGCCCATCAGTTGTGTACCACCATCGCGGGTACCCTGAGCCCATCCATCATCATGTGTCACTACAACTGGTCTCTTGGGCTGGATCAGTCATACATGTTTTATAGCCAGTCTTCTGGGTCGGTCCCATCTACTGAGTTGATTAGTTTGCTTCTGTTGAATAGATGTACCGATCGATTGATTATGCCGTCAAGCGCTCAGATTCTTCGGTGTAGTAACGTTTATTTACTGGTGCAACTACTTTAGTTAAAACAGCATTGCTCTTTTTCTGCGGACATACGGAGCAGTTTTCCAATGTGTCCCGCCATCTCTTTTCAAGTGCAGCTTTTGCTGCACTTTTCTCAACTTAATTTGTGTGAATAATTTGAAAAACGGTAGCGTACGGCGCATGGCTGCTACCTGGCAGATGCTCGTAAAGAAGATGAGTCAAGATTCGTAACTAAATGTTGGTAGAAGTCCTCACACCATCCCTTCCTTCGGACAATAGAGCGATTGCGGAGTTGCGGGTGCCGCCTCATGGATCCCCAGAAGCTTTCTCCGTGGGCACCGACACAGCCCACGGGAACCCAACTGCCTGCGGCTGGACGAGCGCCTCTCTCGATCCAAATGCTTAGATTATGCATGTAGTTGATGAGGGTTGGGGTGGGGGCATCTCAGGAGTGCGTTCCAACCATTTCAGAGTGGCCAATAACATGCAGGCCATCCCCATGTCCGGAAGTATTAAATAGTAAGACATTCGGCTTCACCAAACAATGGTGGGAAGGGACATAGAGGCTATTGTTGTAAGGCAGCGAACCTTGCCCTCTTGTTCCTCGCGTCAATGTTTATTCGTGGACATAGTCTGGAGCTATGCTTTCGATCACACCAGGAAGGACCAGCCGAAAATATTACCAGTTGTCGAACTTCACGCACGAAATACGTTCACCCGCGAGTCTGATACACGTTATGATGACTGCGGTCAATGCATACATTTTGATGGACTCTTCACCGTGCGCAGTGTGACGTCAAGTGCTGACCTAGTCCTCCGCCGCAGGCGTTCTTCACCTACCTGTACGGCTTAAGCATCTTGTTCCTGCTGTACGTGTTCATCTACCTGCTGCACGAGAGCAGCTCCAAGGTCGGGAAACAGAAGGAGAGTACAGGCTGCTGCAGTAAGGTCAGTGGTGATCGACGGGCCGTACACTTCCTCCACCATGGAATGCTTTTGCGTGGAATGTCCGATAGTGCACGAACTCGTAGTGCCTGGGCTTTTATTGATAAAGAAAGCAGCTGTTGGAAATGGAGTTGGTGTTGCGTGGACATATTTCCAATAGATAATGTAGCGGTGCCCGATGCAAATGCATTCTTTTGACTTCTGTAGTTCGTACGCGAAGCTTCTCAAGCCCTACTTGCATGCAAACCGTTTTCGCCCCCTGCTGGAGGCTTTGCTAAGCTAATATGGTAGCTCTTCCGAATTGTGTTCTGTTTGTTTTAGTTCTGACAGCTAAGCTTTTCAATACACCGGGAAAACAGAGGGAGACGGCCGCGAACTAACCGAATGTCTACCACACAAACGTTTCGCTGCAGAATCACTGTTCAGCTGTCAGAACGGAAAATCCCACGAAGTCGTGGCGGGGTGGGCTTGTGTCGGTCGGCTGTACTGCACGCGCAGCACGTCCGGACGTCAGGACGTCCGGGCCGTAGACGGCGCATGCTGGAGCCGCCGTGTGTCGGCGGCTGTGTGGTGAGCAGGGAGCGCCGCCGGTCCCTGGTGGTCGTGTGTCCGCTGACCTGCTGGCGCCTGTGCAGCCAGTCTGACGCGCCGCGCGGTGCGTGCCGCAGGCGAGCTCCTGCTGCCCGCGCGTGTCGCGCCGCCCGCGTCGCCCCGGCACCGGCTTTTATGAGGTTAATGACGTCACTGGCGTACATCGCACAAAGGTATAATAATGACGTCACTGGCGCACATCGCACAAAGGTATACTAATGACGTCACTGGATCACATCGCACAAATAATGACGTCGCCGGCCCACATAGCACAAATGTATAATAATGACGTCACTTTGCATCGCACAAAGGTTAAATGAAGTCACTGGTTCACATCACATCGCATAAAGGTATGCTGTGCTCTGGGCGCTGACGGCTCGACGCCTGTAGCCACGCCCTCCGGTGCCTCACACTTAGGGGGGGGGGGGCAGAGGCTGTGATATATGGACAGATTGTGATAAGAACGATGCCCCGGCTGCGAAACCAAGGCTGTGTTTCATGATGTGTTATTTGTGGCGAACACTAGCGTATGTCAGTTTCCACGAGCTGTTGCGCCAACCAACTACGGTATCCATGAGGCACTGAACCCTTTAGCGTGCATGATTCAAGTCCTACGGTCTTGATGCTCGGATTATGATTATGATTTGGTATCACCACATGATGGAACTTAAGTTATGCAGTTTCAAATGGACGCAGCAATTCGTCCGAACGTTTTACTATTACTGACAGGCAACAGAAGTATTCCGTAAGCAGATTGTATTTAATTTCAGTGCATAAGCAGCTCATTTCGAATAACTGTGTGTGCTTGCAGGTCTGCATATAAAGCAATATGTCTTGCACACCCGCTCTTTTATGTTAGCATACATTTAACCGTCCTTTGTTCATAAACATGCTCTGATCCATGTTGATGTTTAGCCATGGCAGAAATATACAGAAGCTGAGGCTAATAGCTGTTAGTGTGAAGTGCCCATGTTTACGTTGCCACCCTGCATAAGTTTTATTCTTAAGGATGATTTGTTGACCTGATGGTTCGTAGTCCATTCTTTGCATGATATAATCACATGCCCTTTAGGTCGCTATCGAGCGTATCGTGTTATGTCTCATTATCTTAATTTAAAATGTCTGTACAAAGATTATTATCCGCGTGATGCACTTCATCACCAACAGCAGTCGTCACGTTCATAAGTTCAACTCGCCCATTTTTTGGCTTGCTATTCGTATGTTCCAGGGGCTATAAATACCTTGCTCAAGCTAAACACTCTCCAGCTCTGCCTTGCCCAAGGAAATTGCACATACCTCGGACCGTACGTGTCAAACCCAACCATATCTCTTGGATTCGTGAATGTGTCAGTTTAGCTTGGTTCAACACAAAAAAAAACAGTGAAAAATCACCAAATATGTGGAACAGATTGGGTGAATAGACGCCACGCAGCTGAAATCAGCTCGAGCTAACGATAATGACAGGGCCCATGCCGGCCTGTATTGTCAGGCTGGGGTGACCAGCCGGCGAATATTAACCACATTGTCTCCCCTCGCCCCCTCGTGTAGGGCTGCTCTCACGCACCTCCCCTCCCCCTGCAGCTGCTCTCCTTCACCACTGCCCCCTCCCTCCCACTGAGATGGGACTGCTCCTCACGTGGATGCCTGATTCCGCAGAAGTCTAAGCCCCCGGCCGATGTGAACCTGAACGATGGCGGCGGCGGTGGTGGTGAAGGTGGCGAAGGTGGTGGCGGCGGCGGCGGTTCGCCGGAGCGACTGACGCGCGAGTGCCGACCCTACAAGACCAAGACGAGCGACAACGAACACAGCCACGGCGGCTTCTTCCTGCGCATCGGAGCCATCGGTCAGTGAGTCGGCTGTGCGCATGGCTGCAGCTACTGGGGGAGGGGACATGTCCCCTAATTTCTGATAAAAATTTCCCCTCAATTTATTTTGTGTCCTTCAAGCCGCAACTATCTGAGCATGCTCGCCGTAAAATTATGCTTCTTTATTTATACAGGGAAACTATCTATGCAAGAGAATCACCAAAAATACTAGATTCTGATTTAGCCAAACAACGGGATTCACAGGCTACCTGTCGTCACAAAATCTCCAAGAGGTACATCAGTAAACATTAGACACTTTTGCTTCCAGGCAATTCTTGAATAACATGAGCCTTGACCATCTTGTGTTTTCGCTTTGGTGCAAAATTGTGCTTTGCGAGGCAACACATTTGCAATATCACAAGGCTTTATATGTCCTAGAATGGATTTCCTTGCGCATATATCCATATATCTTGAACAAACGTAACTCTGAGTGTCCTTGGGTATCTTCAAGACCATGGATGGGAGTCATTGGAAGCCTTCAGCACGTACGTCAAATTAACGTCGTATTGGTATTCGCATTCAGCGACGAGTTCGCGAAAGGCGTATTTGTATTCGCATGGACATTCAGCGACGGGTATATGATCGTTCGAATCAATTACCATACGTGCTTCTGCTTGTACTGGACTCGCTGGAAGCAACTACACAGGTTTCACATGACCACTTTAACGGCCAAGGTTCAACGTAAACCGGTTTGTTCGGCCGCCTCCTTTTTTGCGTTTTCACCCAAACCTGCCCCAATCTGCTATCAAGCGATATCCTGTGATGAACCATCGTGTAACATTTCAAACCGGTACATGTCAAGGCCAAAGGTTAGCTTGATTTATTAGATGGTGATATTGAAGCGGTATCGACCGAACGTGAGGTTCGGTTGCTATCGCTTCAATTTCCATGAACTGCGAGTCGTTCGACGTGGCTTGTTATATCTAATCATAAAGACGATCATAGAGACGATGAGAGAAAATAGCTTATATCGTGAAAATCCATTGCAGCAGCACTTAACACAATCCGCACGAGAGCAGCTTCCGTGGATTATGCACGTGCAGTTAGTTGTTTGCGGCGCCACCCGGTAGGTGGCTATCCGACGCGTCGGTGGCCGCTGTCTGACGACTATTTCCGGGTGGCAACATAGTGCAGGGCATATGACTATCCCCGTCGAGGACAACGGCCAAGGCGGCAGACAGCACGGAGTCACCACTAGCATGGGATTATGCATTGCTTGTAGACCGAGCAGAAAAAAAACACTGCGGCAGATTTAATGTCACCGTTTGCTCTGTGTGCAGAGCTGGAGATCTATCACGAAGCCAACGGATCGAAGTCCTTATTTTCAAGTCGTATTTTCAGAGTTTGAGAGGGAAAATGATAAATTAACATTAACAGGCAACCAAACCAGGGTACCAAACCAAAGCAAGGTACCAACGAACAAGAGTAAAGACCCCCTCTGTAATGAAGCAAACTTCGGAGCCCTCCCTCGGAATACGTTTTGTTCCTATGTGTCCTCGTCGAGTCCAGTCATGAACGCTCCGAGCGGAAGCCGTCGCCGACGTGCCGGCGCTGACATTCGGCATTTGGCGCCTCGATTATCGGCCATGACCGGGGGTGTTGTGCCGAGCCGGTTTCTGTTCGCACATGACGGCGTTGGCCGGTCAGCCGGCGCTGTGTCACTGCGCCTTGACACAGTCGGAAGTGATGGCGCCGTGTCGCCATTTTGACACCAGTGTCAGCGTGGCCGAGTGGTGCGCGATGTCAGCCGAAGTTGTGAGACGGAGTTGTGTTGTCGAGGCTATTAAGATGTAGCCCTGGGATAAGGTGTGGACGATTGGACGGTTAGTGTCAGTTGAGACTGTTGAAGCCGTTGTTCAAGCGGTCGTCGTTTGGTTAGCTGTCAGTCCGATCGAGATAGTAGCAGCAATGGCTGGTGGTTTTGGAGAAGAGAAGGATTTGAAAACTTGTCGGATGTGAAAAGAAGTTGAAATTGAGAACCAGTTACCGCGCAAGCGAGCAAGCCCTAGACTATCACTGCTAGGTGAAACGAACTTCCCTACGCACTCCGACCCACCCGGACTATCCAGCCATGTTTGTGTGGGCCAACATATTCAACATAAGTTTGCTTCTCGTAGTTCGAGAAGAAGTAAACTGAAAATTGCGTCGACCAGGCTGACATATTCAATTGCTACTTGCGAAAAAAAACCTGACATAGCATGGTGGCACCAGAGTGGTTGATACTGGCGATGAAGTACAAATAATACATGCACGAAATGCAAAGTTCGTCTTCATCAACAACCGACTATGACCGTATCAAATGACCACATGATCAAGTAATGCATACATCCAAAACGGCAATATGTTCTGGTTGAGAGCTCCTCTGATAATGGAAAAGACGTTGCACCAAGCGCTAACTCAGACTGTATTTCGTTGTTTAGTGCCTTACCATTGACGACACTATTATAATGACATATGGATCTGTCAGACATGCAATAGTGCTTTATGTGTGTTTTATTATTATGTTTGTTCCTCCCATGATTTACTTCACGTTCATAGTCTTCCAGAACGAAGCATTATGTTTTACCAGTAGAGATGACTGATGTGGTGATGACTATAAAGCAAAATGAATGATCCCATCGGCAGTTAGTTGCGTTTGTCACGTGTGCTTCATACAAGGTTCAGATCGTACCCTGCATCATGCTACATTGGAACCTATGCATGTATATGATGTACGGTAACCTTCGATATTTCTATTCTTGTCAAACGAATTCGAGGTCAATTTATTCGTTATTGCTGTCCTGTGTGCAGATTATATGGAAATGGCCCACTGCTTAATTGTCGCGTGCGACTTACACGACAATGAATCCTTCGTGTATGTTCTGGTTCACAGCCTTCGGCCTGGGCACCATGGTGTACAACGGTCTGGAGCTCGGCTCCTTCTTCGAGATCCCGAAGGGCTCCGACTGCTGGCAGATCCTGATGGCCATCAATCCCTGTCTGCAAGCCACCTTCACCTTCATGCAGATGTACTTCATCTTCATGAACTCCAGGGTGAGTGGTTCACCAAGTGTGCAGTATCGCCGGGGATTTCCTGCTCGGCGTGAGGCCTCAGCACTGTGGAACAGTTACGAGCTTCGCAGACCGTGCTGGACTGTCACGGGCGGGAACCGTCGTGTCGTTTCGAGGTCTGGACAGCGCGTAAAGCGAGCCGGCTGGTGCCAGACGTGGCTGCACATCTGCAATGCGGCTGCGGCGTAACGGGGCGCGCCGGGACCGCAGCTGGCTCCAGTGTCGCCCGTACGCTGGCATTGCTCGCCTGCCCCGCCGGCTCTGCCTGCCTCGCCGGCTCTGCCTGCCCCGCCGGCTCTGCCTGCCCCGCCGGCTCTGTCTGCCCCGCCGGCTCTGCCTGCCCCGCCGGCTCTGCCTGCCCCGCCGGCTCTGTCTGCCCCGCCGGCTCTGCCTGCCCCGCCGGCTCTGCCTGCCCCGCCGGCTCTGCCTGCCCCGCCGGCTCTGTCTGCCCCGCCGGCTCTGCCTGCCTCGCTGGCTCTGCCTGCCCCGCCGGCTCTGCCTGCCCCGCCGGCTCTGCCTGCCCCGCCGGCTCTGCCTGCCGACTTGACCCTGCGGACTGAGAGTCTGGCTCTGTCTACCTCATGGTCTGGCGGTGTCCGCTGAGGATCTGATTGTGTCTACTGAGAGTCTGGCTCTGTCTACCTCATGGTCTGTCTGTGTCCGCTGAGGGTCGGACTGTTTGCTGAGAGTATGGCTCAATCTGCTCATGATTTGTTTGTGTCCGCTGATGATCTGGCTGTGTTTGCTGAGAGACTGTCTGTCTGCTGAGAGTCTGGCTCTGTCTGCTGAGACTTTGACCCTGTCTGCCGAAAGTCTGGCTGTGTCCACCAGTGGCCTGGCTCCGCTACGAGTCTGACATCCTCCTGAGCGTCTGAGCCGGTTCGCTGACGGGTCTGACTGTCTGCTGAGGTCTGATTGCGTTTGCCGAGTCTGACGTTATCTGCTGAGAGTCTGACGTCTGCCGAGTCTGACGTCTGCCGAGTCTGACGTTATCTGCCGAGTCTGACGTTGTCTGCCGAGTCTGGCGTTGTCTGCCGAGTCTGGCGTTGTCTGCCGAGTCTGGCGCTGTCTGCCGAGTCTGACGTTATCTGCCGAGTCTGACGTTATCTGCCGAGTCTGACGTTGTCTGCCGAGTCTGACGTTATCTGCCGAGTCTGACGTTGTCTGCCGAGTCTGGCGTTGTCTGCCGAGTCTGACATTGTCTGCCGAGTCTGACGTTATCTGCCGAGTCTGACGTTGTCTGCCGAGTCTGACGTTATCTGCCGAGTCTGGCGTTGTCTGCCGAGTCTGACGTTGTCTGCCGAGTCTGACGTTATCTGCCGAGTCTGACGTTGTCTGGCGAGTCTGACGTTGTCTGCCGAGTCTGACGTTGTCTGCCGAGTCTGGCGTTGTCTGCCGAGTCTGACGTTGTCTGCCGAGTCTGACATTGTCTGCCGAGTCTGACGTTGTCTGCCGAGTCTGACGTTGTCTGCCGAGTCTGACGTTATCTGCTGAGCCTGACGTTATCTGCCGAGTCTGACGTTGTCTGGCGAGTCTGACGTTGTCTGCCGAGTCTGACGTTGTCTGCCGAGTCTGGCGTTGTCTGCCGAGTCTGACGTTGTCTGCCGAGTCTGACATTGTCTGCCGAGTCTGACGTTGTCTGCCGAGTCTGACGTTGTCTGCCGAGTCTGACGTTATCTGCTGAGCCTGACGTTATCTGCCGAGTCTGACGTTATCTGCCGAGTCTGACGTTGTCTGCCGAGTCTGACGTTGTCTGCCGAGTCTGACGTTATCTGCCGAGTCTGACGTTGTCTGGCGAGTCTGACGTTGTCTGCCGAGTCTGACGTTGTCTGCCGAGTCTGGCGTTGTCTGCCGAGTCTGACGTTGTCTGCCGAGTCTGACATTGTCTGCCGAGTCTGACGTTGTCTGCCGAGTCTGACGTTGTCTGCCGAGTCTGACGTTGTCTGCCGAGTCTGACGTTGTCTGCCGAGTCTGACATTGTCTGCCGAGTCTGACGTTGTCTGCCGAGTCTGACGTTGTCTGCCGAGTCTGACGTTATCTGCTGAGCCTGACGTTATCTGCCGAGTCTGACGTTATCTGCCGAGTCTGACGTTGTCTGCCGAGTCTGACGTTGTCTGCCGAGTCTGACATTGTCTGCCGAGTCTGACGTCTGCTGAGAGTGCGGCCGTGCCCGCTGTGGTGTCGGCCCCGTTTGCCGCCCGTCTGCCAGACCCCACAGACGGCTCGGACCGTGCAGTGAGCGCACATTGCAACGCGTCGCCACGTCGGCATGTGCGCCGGGGCCATATATAAGTGGGCGGCGACACATCGCCGGGTGGCCCCGGGTAATTGGACCGGGCAAATTGGCCCGCTCTGGGGCCGAATGGCGCGCGGGACGGCGGCGCGGCCGGAGCAGCCAGCAGTCCTGCATGGGTCGGCTGCTGTCGGCTAAAAACAGGCTCTGGCGCCATGACGCCGTATCCGTATGCTCGGTAGCGGGAAATGTTGGCATAGAGAGTGCTGGTGATGTAGTCCACGTCTATAGCCGATTGGCGTAATTTTCGAATTCAAGCACGCTAAGAATGACAGGACATATTCCGGCATCTACCACTGCCGGCGTCCACGCCGTGCCTGGCCATGCTGACTGCAGGATCACCCGTCAGTCACCATCGGAGTCGTCTAATATGTGGACACACGCGTCGTCTCCAGTATATCGGAACTCGTAATATTATGAATGCTACTGGGCCGAGAATAGCTTCATGTCTGGTTATGTATTCAAATTGTGTCTGTGGCTCCATAAACGCAGCTATTCCCCAGTCTTAATCATCTTGAGAAAGCGTCGGTTCACTGGTTTCGCTTCTAACTTTGACTGTTCACCAATCAGTCAGTATGTTGTTCATTTGTCGGTGTCTGATCCATCCGCCAGTGTTCTGTTGACCCTCTAGCACCTGACCTTCCATCAGTGTCTCACCCATTGTTGCTCCCAACTGTTAGTGTTTTGGCCATCCACCAGTATCTCACTAATTCGTCGGCGTTTCACCCATTCACCAGCATCTCACCCACTCCCAGTGTCCCACACACCCGCCAGTGTTTACCCACCCGCCATTGTTTCACCCATCCACCAGTGTCTCACCAATCCGTCAGAGTCTCAGCCATTGGCCAATTTGGCCAATATCTCATCCATCCGCCAGTGTTTCACCCATCCGCCATTGTCTCTCATCCGCCATTGTCTCACCCATCCGTCATTGTCTCACTCATCCACCAGTGTCTCACCCATCCTCCAGTGTCTCTCATCCGCCATTGTCTCACCCATCCGTCGTTGTCTCACTCATCCACCAGTGTCTCACCCATCCGTCATTGTCTCACTCATCCACCAGTGTCTCACCCATCCGCCATTGTCTCACCCATCCGTCATTGTCTCACTCATCCACCAGTGTCTCACCCATCCGGCAATGTCTCTCATCCGCCATTGTCTCACCCATCCGTCATTGTCTCACTCATCCACCAGTGTCTCACCCATCCTCCAGTGTCTCTCATCCACCAGTGTCTCACCCATCCGTCATTGTCTCACTCATCCACCAGTGTCTCACCCACCCGACAGTGTCTCAACCATCCGGCAATGTCTCATCCGCCATTGTCTCACCCATCCGTCATTGTCTCACTCATCCACCAGTGTCTCACCCATCCGGCAATGTCTCTCATCCGCCATTGTCTCACCCATCCGCCATTGTCTCACCCATCCGTCATTGTCTCACTCATCCGCCAGTTCCTCACCCATCCTCCAGTGTCTCACCCACCAGACAGTGCCTCACCCATCCTCCAGCGACTCACCAATCCGACAGTGTCTCACCCATCCTCCAGTGACTCACCAATCCGACAGTGTCTCACCCATCCTCCAGTGACTCACCAATCCGACAGTGTCTCACCCATCCGCCAATTTCTCACCCATCCGCCAGTGTCTCACCCACCCGACAATGTCTCACCCATCCTCCAGTGTCTCATCCATCTGTCAGTGACTCACCGACCCTACAGTGACTCACCCACCTGACAGTATCTCACCCATCCGATAGTATCTCACCCACCCGCCATGGTCCCGCCCATCGGCCGGTGTCTGACCAGAGTCGCGCCCGTTGCAGCTGAACATCCACAAGTTCAAGGTGGTGGCGCGCTGCGGCCTGATGCACGTGATCGCCACAAACGTGTGCGTCTGGGTGCGCACGCTGGTGCGCGAGAGTCTGCGCGTGTTCACCGACCACAGTCGCGCGACGGGCGGCCGCAACACCGAGGACTTCCTGATCCTAGGTCAGTGCGCGCCCACTCGGCACGGTGGACCGGCGAGTCGCGACGCTCGAGTGGTTGGACCGGCCAGTTTGGCCGCTGACAGGGGGGGGGGGGGGACTGGCGCCGCCACCGGCACGTAAGGCCCGCCGACGCCCTGCAGGGTGTCTCGCGACCAGCCAGTCGAGCTGCGATGTACACTGGATGACCCTGAGGTGACGGCGTTCGTTTCGTGAAGCTCAGGACATGACCTGAGCTGTGTCTTTGATCATCGTCGTCTATTAGTGTTGCCGTCACCGTTACCGTCACCATCACCAGCACCATCATGAGCATCATCATCATCTCATATTCATCTCAGCATAATCTCAGCATCAGCATCATCGTCATAACCATCCTCATCCTCATCATCCTTATCTTCCTCATCCTCCCCATCCTTCTCATAAGTATCATCATCGTCATCTCATTGACAATATTTTCCAATAATGGTTGCTGTTTCCATGGTAGCAAGATATAAAGTCTGTGAGTGGTGCGTGTATGTATAAAATAGGAGTAGCAGCTATGGAGATTAATGGTAATGACAAAATAACCGTGGCAGTATTAGCCCGATAATGCTGTGAGCAATATCTTTGCTGATCGCATTGTGGGTGTGCACAATCCTTCGATCGGTCTAAGATGTCGGCTTCTTTGTTGCATTGGAGTGATTATGCACTCGATATTGAAATTCGTTAACATTACCTTCACAGGAAGTCCGGTAGAAGACCATGCAACATTGACCATATCTATGATGCACTTAATTATCATTATAAACATCTCGATTGCTACTTCCTAGCGTTAGCCGGCCCGGTACGAGGCATCGATTGCCGGAAACAGGAATGCATTTTGTTGTTAAAGGCATTGACAATCGTGTTCGTGAAGTTGGCACCTGGGGGGTTATGATGCCGCGGCGGCATCCGGTGCTAACACCAGCGCCTGTGTATCAACATCATTGACTGGGCGGGTACCATGGGCGATGAGCCTGTGCCGGCTACACCCTCCCCCGTGATAGACGCGTGCCACCAGTCACTCTGACGGTCCATCTGTTATCCCTGCCGCTGCAGCGGAGGCCAATTGAACAATTGCCTACCCACTTAGCGTGATCGACTTCATGATTGATCCAGTGAATTTGCGGGGTCTGATCAGATGCACGGCGTCTAACTTTGTGAGTGGAACGATTGCGACAGTGGTGGTGTGGCCGGTGTACTCTGACGCACCGGTACCACCACGGTGGTGTGGTCGGTGTACTCTCTTGACGGTCCGATACCACCACGGTGGTGTGGTCGGTGTACTCTCCTGACGGTTCGATACCACCACGGTGGTGTGGTCGGTGTACCTTCCTGGGGCACCGATACCACCACGGTGGTGTGGTCGGTGTACTCTCCTGACGGTCCGATACCACCACGGTGGTGTAGTCGGTGTACCCTCCTGACGCGCCGATACCACCACGGTGGTATGGTCGGTGTACTCTCTTGACGGTCCGATACCACCACGGTGGTATGGTCGGTGTACTCTCTTGACGGTCCGATACCACCACGGTGGTGTGGTCGGTGCGCCCGCCTAGCGACAGTTAGCCGTTCTCTGGCTTCCCGTGTGATCGGTAGACTGGGACTCGGACTGGCTGCCACCCAGCTCTCCGTGGGAGATAATGAAGAAATGCGTTTTTGTGTGTGTGACATAATTAGTCTGGATCTGCCGGTTCTTATTCCGTCTGACGACGCTCCCTTCCGAGTACAACCTTGGCGTGAGGGTTCGGAGTAGTCAGCTGTTCGTCCAACTTGTCAATGCTAGCTGCTGAGGTGTTTGTCAATTCATTTCGCTCGGACAGAGCGCATGGACTCTGCACTTCGCCGCATGCACGACTACATGGAATGGTCGTGCACTACACTGCGCGCACGACTAATCTAGCTCGGCTTCACCGCGACCAGCTGCCGAGTGTGTGTGTAGTGGAACTCTTCAGGGGGAGAAATATAAAGTCAATATTTTGTTTGTTTAATTCTGATCGTGCACATTAGCTTTGTGAGATAACTGCATTAAAAGATCGCCCATCGGATCTGTTGCTATGTTTTGCGGCGTAATTCTACCAAATGTATGTGAAATTATTCGCTGGGACCACACGTCCATGATGGGCGAAATATGTTCTGAAATGACAAGTGTGTGTTAAGTCTCGCGCGCTCGCTCGCCCCGCCCCATCGTTGGCCGTCCCAGCGTTGGCCGCCCCAGCGTGCAGCGGCTGTGGCCGTGCTCGCAGACCCCGTGTGGCGGCTGGGCCGGCGCCTGCTGCAGTTCGGCAGCGACTACGACCCGCCGTTCCCCGTCTACGACGCGGCCAACGACACGCTGCCGGAGCTGACGCCCAGCACCAGCACCAGCACCAGCGCCAGCGCCAGCGCGGCGCCGTGGCCGGTGGGCGCCGGCACCGTGGCGGCCACCGTCAGCGCGGCCGCCACCACCAGCACCAGCGTGCCGGCCGCCGTCTCCATCTCGGCCCTGGACGTGGTGCAGAGCGTGTGGAGCCGCCGGCCAGAGGACTCGGGCGTGCTCGGCTCTGTGCTGGGCGTCGATCAGGGTACCGGCCGACACGCGGCGTGCTGCTCGTGGCTGCGCATGCGACGTGCGCGCGCGTTCACCACCCCCGGCTGTCGGTGGCCGCCCCGCACGCATGTGGACACACTCCAGATCCAGATCGTAGACTTCTCGAGCGCACGATTCCGAGCTTTTCGGTCGGCTTAGATGTTTAGTGTGCAGGGTTGTGCTCCATATCGTAGTGGGCTCGACCGCGCGCGACTTCGTGCTGTTCGGTCTGCTTGGATGTTTAGTGCGTGATTTGTGTGGAACCTGTGAGGTGTTGTAGTTGAGGTGTCATGGTTTTTCCGGCAGCTGCTTGTGGTCGGAGTTGGCACTGAGTTTTGTCGTCGAGGTGTGCACCTGCAATGTGTTGGGTGTGGTCGTGCATGTGGGACGGACTGTTTAGCGTTGCTGTGCTCCCTACAATAGCATTCTCGCTCGGAGCGCTGTTGCAGACGTGCAGCCGTATTGCACTCGTTGTCAGTCGGCATGACCGTACATTAATGTTCCTGCAGCATGTTCGTAGCCCTTTTCTACGCGGATTCGACCACGCTTGCATTCCAGTTTTTAATCTCCCACACAAGTTTGCATTGTTGTACTGTGTGTGGTGTGTTTTCAAGGTGTGCTTCCTTACTCTGATGTTGTGTGGCGCTGTGAAAATGATTTGTTTATGTGACTCGATTTATCGTAGCAATGCGTCGGACACGAAAGCGTTTGCTCTCCACCCAGGGAGCACATTATCATCGACCTTTAACTGCCCTTTACGTTCTCCGAGTTGGCTTCTTGAGATTTAAAAACATTTGTCAGTAGAGAGATAATTCAACATATGCGGGAGAAGATCCTTAACCTGGTGCACCTCACGGTATCCTCTTACGTCGTATCCTCTCTATTGGAACCCCCTGTATCCCCCATCGCGGAGGTTCTGGTGTGGAAGCGGTCCCCATGCTTTCCTGCGCAACAAGTAGCAGGTTTTTGTGCTGTGAACTATGGAATATCAAAGTGCGTTACCACGCATTTGTATATAATTGTAATTATTGGATTCGCCTACACAAACAATCCAACTACAGTGCTTGGTCTAATGGAATAACTGTTCGGCATCATCATGAGCAAACACGCTGCTACGCTGACTCCTGTCAGCCTGTGTGTTCACCAGCACCGCTCTAAAACTACAGCGTACGACCTGTGTCCACCAGCACCACTCTAAAACTGGGGGACGAGTAGTCTAGGGGTAAGTTGCTCGTCTCACAATCGAAAGAGTGTGGGTTCGAGTCTTACCTGTCGCTACTCTTCGCCCGCGACCAATCGGTGTGAGAGACTGGCGACGCTACGTGACTCAACGGTCGATGCGTCGTAAAAACCAATAACCAACCAACGCTTTAAAACTACAGCGCACGCTCTACTCCGACAGCCGAGTCGAGCGTGGCCACGCCCGACAACTACACGTGCGGCCGCATCAACATCATGGGCGACATCGTGCGCGACGCGTCGCCCTACCTGTTCCCGCTCATCATCGAGTACTCGCTGATCGGCGCTGCCGTGCTCTACATCATGTGGAAGAACATCGGCCGCTGTCCGCGCTACCTGGAGGAGGACGACATCCCCGACCACGTCAGCGTCACGTCGCGCAAGGCGCACACCAAGGTGCGGCGCCGGCGCCGCTTAGGTTCGCCTGGCTGCGGCGGGTGGCGAGACCGGGTCCCTTGTGCATCAGATGTACTCTTCGTGGTGCCAGAATAAGTGCCAGTTGTCCTGGCCTGGGCCGGACGCGCTTAGTGCTGAGGTGCTGGCGGTATGTCGCGACGTGTTACCTGTTCACACAGAGGTCAGGTGGGCGCGATTAATGTTGAATTACCGACGATATGTCGTGACGCATCACCTGTCCAAATGGTGCTCAAGTGGGCGCACTTAGTGGTGAAGTAGAGACGGTATGCTGTGACGTGTCACCTGTCCAAACGGTGTTCAGGCGAGCGGAATTAATGTTGGAGTACCGACGGTATGTCCTGACGTGTCACCTGTCCACACAATGTTTAGACGACGGTGGCCTGGAGCACCGACACTTACGCCATTGTCTGTCAGCAGCCGATGCGCTATAAAGCTAGCAACCAACAAGTGGTAGTGCTCGTTGTTTTGTCTTTTACATGTATTTTACGTACACTGCTCCACCACATAGAATGCATGCACACCATACGCCGGCAGGTGACTGGCACTTTCCTCGCTGAGGCTGTTCTGTGTGGACCCATTTGCAGGTGGACTGTATCGGCTCGTCCAAAGGTCTGTTCTGCGGCCTGCTGGTGCTGGTGACGGCCATCATCTGCCTGGTGCTCTACTTCGTGCTGATCGACCAAGCCGAACACAAGCGACTGGCCATCTTCCTGGCCGACACCAGCCACGCTGGCATTCTCTTCCTCATGATGCTCGCCACTTTCGTCGGCTTCTGCAGGTGCTGATGCTGCTCTTCCTGCTACTGGTAGAACAACGATATGTGAACGGTGTGGATTTTGTTGTCCTTTTCTGTAGAAATATGTGGGGATAAGTCAAGTTCATTTGCTCAATTACCCCTTGCATTTACCCTGAATTTGTTGGATGTCTGAGATGAGAATAAAATAAACATTAAGCACTTTCCAAGGTAGCTAAATGATCTCAAATTGTCAGCCTCGGTTTAACACTCAGGAAATGCTCAGACAGCTTCTTCAAATGCTCCTTAGAGTATGCTCTTTCCTGCACTATTACTTTATAATTGATCGTGCTTTTTGTGTGGTTCGATCCGTAAGTGATAGTGTTGTCAGGCTGGACCAAGTAGCAGGTGCACCTTGATGTATCTGTTTTCATTTTTTCAGTCACCAGCCAACCTACTTTTTAACGACACCATGGGCTAGGCTTTATTTAAAACTTTTGGCGCGCGCACAGCTGCACGACTAGGAATGAGGGCAGGGAAGAATTATTGGTGCTGGAATACAGGAAATAAAAATGTTTTGCGTCAAGTGTCTCAGGAAAATACACATTTGAGCAATACGGATGCCAGATTTAAACTATCAGGATAGATCATCTAACCTGGCCATGTGCGCATTGTATAGCGATAGAGCGCATGTTTGGTGTTACCCGAGCACATTTTGGGAAAGGCACACTGATCGCGTGCGATTTCCACGGAATCCGTGGTCTTTAAATATATAATGCAAGTTGTAAAGCCCTGGAAGAAAACAAAGAATCGAATGAAGAGCAAAATGAAGTGTATCAAGCTTCATGAATGTACTATACTAATTTCATGAAATGAATCATTGTGCTGATAACATGTGATTTTCTGCCGTGCAATTGGATGCAAAAGAACATTTCAACCAAGACATTTTCCGCGCCGTTTGCTCGTACTTCGATATGAGAAAACTGTTGCTGTGACAGCTGTGATTTATCATAGCTTATTTACTGATTTGCTCGCTATAGTTGGTCAATTAATGCGCGATGAAACAACTTTGCCCGGGCGAGTTACTTTGGTGACAATGTCCGGAAGCTATTGCATTGGTGACGAAATCACGTTTTGAAATCAGACCATCCTCACCAGTAATGTCGAAATAGGCTCAGAAATTCCAAATACAAAGGCACACAGACAGTACACCACTTACTAATGCATGTTAATGTTACTCGTAGTCCTCATTTATGTCACTGATAATGTATCTTCTTCGTGGCGATGATCTGGTGCTGAAACGTGTCGTCTTTTGCGACTAATGCAGTATTTTTTAACATTATTAATATATATATATATATATATATATATATATATATATATATATATATATATATATATATATATATATATATATATATATATATATTAATATTTGCATTAGCCCAGTATATATATATATATATATATATATATACTGGGCTAATGCAAGTTGCCTTATGATGCATTGCTTTCTGCACCATGATAAACACCACGAGCTAAGTAGAGCCACCTTGTGCTATGCCAATTAGGACCCTTTATGGTCTTAGTCATGAACGAAGTCATGAACAACGATCAGCGCCTGGTGTTTAGACACGGCGATAACGCGTGATATCAGCGCCGATGGAGCTGACACGTGGCGTCAACAGGAGACCGCCAGTCTATAGTAGAACCAATCTGTGTGCAGACGGCACGACACACAGAGCCGCTCACTGTGCCCTCGGCCGTCGGCAGGAACAAGAAGCTCAAGTTCGTGCACGACAAGCCCGACAGCCTGGACGCCATCCTGCAGCGGGTGTCGGCGTTCGGCCTGTTCCTCTACTCGGTGTTCTGCGTGATCGCGGCGGCGCTGTCCCCGCTGCCGCACGTGCCCAACCTGCTGGTGCTCATCAGCGCCTCGCTGGTCATCCTGCAGGTGAGCTGCGGCCGGGCCGCCGGCGGGTCGCGATCGGGTCAGAGGTCGCTGTGTAGGTTAGTTACTGTCGGTTCAGAGGCCGCTCTGCGGGACCGGTCGTAATCGGATCAGAGGTCACTGTGTAGGTCACTTGGTATCGGGTCAGAGGCCACTCTGCGAGTTGGCCATGATCGGGTCAGTGGTCACTGTGTAGGTTAATTACTATCGGATCAGAGGACACGCTGTGGGTCGGTCATGATCGGGTCAGCGGTCACTGTGTGTAGGTCAGTTGCGACCGGGTCAGATGTTACTCTGCGTGTGAGTTACGGCAGGGTCAGGGGTCATCCTGTGGGTCAATCAAGACCGGGTCGGATATCACTGTGCATGTCAGTCAGGACCGGGTCATGGGTCACTGTACATGCTGGTCTCGGCCAGGCCAGGGGTCATTCTGTTGGCGAGTGACGAGGTCAGAAGTCATGCAGATTGCATGGCTGACGGTGTGTCGGCACAATACCAGCACCACAGCGACCCTCAAATTCTTGCTTGTTTGTTTGTTTGGTAAGAATTATGTAGGAACATGAGCGACATTACTGATCACCAGTTGTTGCAAACGGAAACACGAAACTGACCCAGCGGCATAGGCGCACCGGAGGGGGGCAGGGGGCCCGTCCCCCCATGAGACCAAAGTACCCTTTTGGCCAAAAGTGCCCTTTTGACCGAAAAGTGCCCTCTTGGCCGGAATGTCCCAAATTCAGCCCAAAAATCACCTGCCTTATGTGCCCCGCCGGTGTCGAATGTGCCTTTTGGGCTCAAAACTGCCCTTTTGGCCAACATTTTTTCACGCCCCCCATCCCCTCCCCCCGGCCAACAAACCTTCCATTGTGCCCCGGGCCGCAAAGTGCCCTTTTGGAGCCGGACAGGTGCCCTTTTGGAGCCGGCCAAGTGCCCTTTTCGGTCCGGCCCCCAATGGAAAAATCCTGGGTGCGCGCCTGCCCAGTGGTGGCATACATCATGGGCTCCGTGGCTTTCCATTCCATTTTATGCAGCCCATTTAATTCAAACGTTTCGGGAGCCTAAAAGCGGACTGGGTGGATTATGACTTTAAGGTCCGCTGGTGGGTGGCGCAACCGCCCCAATGACTGTGTTCATATTACACGAGAACAGTGCACAGGCCTTGTTATGCTCCACGGGTATTTCCCGTGTGCGTCGGGTATGACTGGTTCGGGCGACAAATGCCGATGACTGCATATCTGATCGGGGGTTGACGCGTGTTATCAGTTTATTGGCAGTATCGTTCTTTTTCGCTTCCTCCTTTACCTCAGCTACCAAGTGTCATGCAGTCCTTGCCCACCATAGCTTGAAGTAGTGTCCTGGTGGTGACATCTAGCGTCAGGCGAGTGCATTACCCGTCCTTGGCCGCCGCCATCAGCCGGCTAATGTGAATCATAACTCCAACCAACCACTTGGAGTTAAATGACAGTTCCAGTTTGCTATGCCTGGAGTTCCAAGAAACGTAGTCTTGCTGCTCCAGTTATATGTCGTGTGTCAAAACGGTGTCGTCATTTGTTTGCGGTTATTACACGTGACAGCCACCATTACTCACAGCTTACGATGTTCCGTGAGTTCATCCATTAGACATATACCGCCAAATACCGGCATAGCTAACCGGAGCGGCTTTCGGTACTGCACTGTTACGATGAGTTGTTGACTTGGAGATGGGGGGCCCGCTGCGTGGGCACTAGTGTGGCTGCTACTGACACTGACTCTGGTGACTGGCAGCAGCATGGTGCGTGTGATCGGTCGTTCTCAAACCCAGTCGATTGGCGCCAAACGGGCAGGGAATCGACGCGCCGTACAGCCCAAATATTCAGTCGATAATTAGTGATGCTCGGCCAAAGTCAGTTTGTCCCCCATGTAGCTGATGTGTCCTGGACAGTTGCGTGGCTGACGTGTCCTGGACAGTCACGTGGCTGACGTGTCCTGGACAGTTGCGTGGCTGACGTGTCCTGGACAGTTGCGTGGCTGACGTGTCCTGGACAGTTGCGTGGGACGTGTCCTGGACAGTCACGTGGCTGACGTGTCCTGGACAGTCGCGTGGCTGACGTGTCCTGGACAGTCACGTGGCTGACGTGTCCTGGACAGTCACGTGGCTGACGTGTCCTGGACAGTCACGTGGCTGACGTGTCCTGGACAGTCGCGTTGCTGACGTGTCCTGGACAGTCGCGTGGCTGACGTGTCCTGGACAGTTGCGTGGGTGACGTGTCCTGGACAGTCACGTGGCTGACGTGTCCTGGACAGTTGCGTGGCTGACGTGTCCTGGACAGTCACGTGGCTGACGTGTCCTGGACAGTTGCGTGGCTGACGTGTCCTGGACAGTTGCGTGGCTGACGTGTCCTGGACAGTTGCGTGGCTGACGTGTCCTGGACAGTTGCGTGGCTGACGTGTCCTGGACAGTCGCGTGGCTGACGTGTCCTGGACAGTCGCGTGGCTGACGTGTCCTGGACAGTCGCGTGGCTGACGTGTCCTGGACAGTCACGTGGCTGACGTGTCCTGGACAGTTGCGTGGCTGACGTGTCCTGGACAGTCGCGTGGCTGACGTGTCCTGGACAGTCACGTGGCTGACGTGTCCTGGACAGTCGCGTGGCTGACGTGTCCTGGACAGTCGCGTGGCTGACGTGTCCTGGACAGTCGCGTGGCTGATTTGTCCTGGACAGTCGCGTGGGCCGACCAAAGCGCTAGTGAACCCTACGACGTGCCACATATTACGGTATGGATTTACGTCCCAGAGAGTTGCACCTGGAGAGAATATTACACTTTCAAAGAACGAAGAAAAACAGATGATGAAGCCCTTGCAATGTGTAACTCGTGTTACCGACATTATTTTCCAGAGATTGGTTGCACCCGTAATTGCGAACACTTCCGGTGAAAGTCGAAACTGTACGGTAAGCTTAAGTTAGCCTATTTGAATTTGAATGTGAAGGAACAGTAAATTGCGGATTAGAAGAATGTACAGCAGGTTCATTAGGAGAATATCGCGCTGCGATATTCTCGATGATGTCTTCATCGAGACGATGTCTTCACCAACGCCGCAGGCTTCCATCCCGTAGTTCCGACGGGTTAGTTGTGATACCGTATGCTGGTCGGTTTTCGGCCATTGGTAAAGGTGTAAGCGCATCCAATAGGAAAGTCCCAGCAGCTTCCGTGGAGGAGACAGGATCAGGTTCAGACGCACACACATCAGCTGCGTGATCAGGGTCGGACAGAGCGGGCTCTCAGGGCTGGACGACACAGGCGGATGACACAGGCGGCTCGGCACTGTCTTATTGCTATCTTAGTCTATAGCTATGTTTATAACTATGACGTATCATGTGTATCACGACGCCTCTGATAATCGAATCAAGGTGCTGACGTCACTTAAGGGTGATGTTTAGCTTGCGCCGTTTTCAGCACTTCGGACGATGTTTATAATGGGCGGAACCTTGATCTTCCGCTTCGATAAGACGCAGGCTTCTTCGGAATGTCTTTCTGGAGTGGAGCTGCGTGATCAAAACCTGCTCCAAGCATAGTTCCCAGAAGAACGTAACACCCAGGCACATTACTCATGTTAGGCGGAATGACTTAAGCTTGGAGAATGTATGCGCATCGACAGTGTTGCAATGCTCCCGCCCTCTTGACTGTGGTTAAGGCGTGCCGACCGTGCACTAGTTAACCCCAGCCAAATCACGCCGCCGGCTATGGTTATTCAGTGTGGCAGTAATGGTACAGAACATTTACAATTAAGCCTCAAGGGTATTTGGATCGATATAAAGGACTGAATCGTCCACACAGAAAGCTATTATTTTCATGTATAATGAAATCCATAATATACATACACACACACACACACACATATATATATATATATATATATATATATATATATATATATATAAGGACACAGGTCCCAAAATGGATACTAACTTTAATTTTGGCATTGGAAGATGCAACGACACCTTTTCTCATCGAGCACGCTCACCTTTCGCAAGCGCCAAACCTGCGGTGAGGGTACTTGGGTGATGTGTCGCAGGTGAAAAGCGACAGCTGGCGGCCGTGGTGACGTCATGGACGACACGCCGACCGTGTGTTGCAGGTGTTATTCCAGCTGCTGTACATCTCGGACGTGGCGAAGCGCGCCGTCTACATGCCCGAGCACGACCTGACCAAGCCCGGACGTCAGGTGGTCACCTTCCTGCTGCTCTGCAACATCGCACTCTGGGTCGTCTACACGCTGGAGATCAAGAAGGTCGAGGCCAACCCCGTGCAGGTCAGCGCCGACCCGCTAAACCCACGCCTCGCCGGCGGCCGGCTGGAGACCGGCTGTGGCCGCGCGTACAGCGCTAATAAGCGGAACGCCTGCGTCAGAACGATGAAAGACGTCGTTTCGTCGACAAATTTGAAGACAGTTCTGTTATCAAATTTGACGGCAAAATGGCGATTTGGCGACGGTTCTGTGATGAGACTTGGCGTCGCAGCTGCGCCTTTCGCCGCCGTGGCGCCTTTTTGCTCATTTGCCGTTCTAACCGTGGCTAGTGATGGTCGTTCGGCTATATGTCTTCTCGCTCGACCATGTCGCTTAATCACTACTGTTCGCTGGGTGTCGTCGTGTTACTACAGAAAGTTGCTAGGTGTCGTTGTGTGACTACAACTAGCTGCTGAGTGTCGTGTGAATGTGATTATCTGCTGGGTGTCGTCTTGTGACTACAGCCAGGTGCTGGGTGTAGTCACGTGTGACTACACGACATGGTGTGTCCCCGCAACATAGTGTGTTGATGGTTCGTCTCGCTGGTCGATACTCGGCGACGACGTTCGCTTGACCTGGCCAGCGGGCGCTGTTGACGAGGTGCGGCGTCGTTACAGTTGAACTTCTACGGGCCGCTCAACTGGGCCGTAATCGTGCGCGTGACGCTGCCGCTGGCCATTTTCCACCGCTTCCACTCGGCCGTCGTGCTGGCCGAGGTGTGGAAGTCGAGCTACAAGGCGCGGGCCGACTGAGCACCGGTCGACAGCGCCCTGCACGGCGCGCGTGCGCCGCTCTTTTGTGGGTGTTGTATGTGTTCACCGTGCTGTTTGCCGTGCTCCGCGCCTGCGTTCGGCATCCTGTGCTCTGCTTCTGAATGGACACGTGTGCGCCGACGTCGCGCGGCCGCATGCTCACGCGCGCGCGTGCGACACCCACCGACACCGGCCGCCGGAGCGTGCCGCCGCGCCGCACCGACACCGACTGACACCGGCTGACACCGGCTGACACCGGCTGACACCGGCCGACCCGGGCTCACCCGGGCTGACCCCGGAGCGCGCAGCCTACAACAATCGACGCATCTCAAAGTCGACTCGGCGGTTCAAACGTGTTGCCAAGTCACAGGGGGTGGTGCGCAAGGAACGGCGGCGTGCTCGCGCGCGCGCGGCAGAACACCGCTCCCGCTCGGCTGTCAGGCGGCCATGGTACAAAGTGACGTCTTCTCGGTGTTAGCTGTGGCGCGCGGGCCGACGCCGGCCCGACCGCCGTGCGGCTCCGGCGCGGGGCCCGGACGTGACGATGTGGGCGCGTCCTCGGACGCGGCGACTCGCCGCCGCCGTCGTGGCGGGCACGGTTTCACTGCCAGACTCGCGCCGCGTGTGTGCGTGACGAATCCGTAGGTGGGTGCGGCGTGGCCGCCGACGGCCGCCGACGCTGCACGCCGCTCACTCGTTGTACATACGTAGCGGAACGACAGGAGTTGCTCGCAGCCGGCGTAGGCTTGTCGCTTTCAGTTCTGCTAGCGTCGCCGTTTTGTACCGTTTGATATATATATAGGTGACGTTTTGTAACGCATGTAATGCCGCGACGCCACGCCCGCTCAACGAGCGGCGGCCGTGCTTGGACCCGGCTCGCCACGCGAAGCGATGAGTCCGGCACGGTTCAGTCGCCGGGAGGCAGTTTACTAGTCACCGCCGGCCGGGGCGACGATGCGGCGGCGTCAGTTCATCTTCGCCGCGTGTGAATCTTGCCGCACTCTGCTAATGCTCTAGACGTCTCTTAGTGGCGATATGCCCGTGTGTCGGAGGTCACTCCTCTGTGTGATTGCGCTTGGGTGCAACGTCGGCCGGGTCGGACCAATCCTGCTCACACTGTAGAGTCCACGAACGACGAGGTGCCGCCACTGCTTCGTGAGGGCACGTTCTCCGTGTGGTCGCACTCACGACGCGTATCGGGCCGTTTTCGTTATAGTCGGTGTATCTGCGTGCTCGTTAATTTATCCTTTGGCGCTGCATCCGCTGTATCCGCTGCGCATCGGCCGATTGAACTTGTCGCCGTTTAATCTAGACGTATGTAGTCGGTACTATCGTGTCAACCCTGTGAATGTTCCACAATAAAACGTGAAAACAGGAGCCGCATGTTGGAAGAAACGCGATCACTCGCTCGCTCGCTCACTGCACGTTGAACGTGCACCACATGCTGCGACTGGGCAGTGCGCTGCCTGGGGCGTTGCTGCTGGACAACCGTGTCCAACGTGACAACTGTTGTCGGTAGCGGTGCAATGTAAAATGAGTACAATAATCAAATACAATTTACGGACTATCTGACGAATCAAGTATCGAGAGATGTGTCAAAAGGGATCCTTACGCCAACCACAACACAACTAGCTGTGAGTTGAGAATGTAGTACAGCCGGCATTGCAAGTACAACACCCCATGTGGTGACCATACACACTGTTCCTCAGCTAACAACAGATTACAATCCTCATGCATGCAATACCAACGTCCTCTTAATTTCCATCATATGATGTAACCTGCACCATCAACTTGAGTGAATATTAGGGTGGTCCAAAAGCTGATAATAATATTTCTTTCTCTCCACAGGATTAATTTTTATTACACATCATGAAAAGGAGTTACACGTACAATTTCGTCTCTATCTCATCATTTAGGGGTCGCCCCACTTTTCACTTTTTCTTCGTCAGGTTGGTTTTTGAGGGCGTCGGGATGGCAATTCGGTGTCCGTGAACAAGACGGAAAATGAATTGTTTCTGATTCTCATCCTTCTTCTTCTCATCATTCTCATCTTTGTACGCTTCTACCAGGGCCAATCCGCGTTCAGCTGCGTCGTTCACCACTCTCAGGATTTTGGCTCTGGCCTGAAAGTCCTCGAACAGCTTGTCTTCCTTCCAAGCCGAAGGATCCATCTGCAGGAAGCCCTAAGTTTCGCTTCCTGGCCTCCGCATTTCTTCAGGACATCGAAAACACTATGCGACATTTTGGTGAAGAAGGCATCAAGGCGGATGTCCCGTGCGTCTTCGATTTTTTCCCGGCGTTGGTGATCATCGGCCGGATTTTCCGTCTTCATCCGAGTCACGCAGTCGGCCTTCATCTTGCCTGGAACGCGGCCGACCAAGACTTCCGCCAAGTACCAGAGATGCCATTGGAGGGCATTGCTCGCGATTGCAGGGACGTTCATCTGGTTCGTGTACTTCTGGAGTTCAGTCAGCATCATGATGTCGTTGTATGGGGCGTGGGATGACAGAGGAGCTTCGTGCCAAAATCGGACATACATCAGGGCAACGAACAGCGCCATGCCAGTCAGATTCCGCTCCTCTCGTTTCGTTGTCTTGAACTGGTGTCGGAACAGGAACATTTTGAGGCAGTAGATGCCTTTTGACATCCACCTCGCGTGGTGCATGGCACCAGGGGCACGAAACGGTGGTTGAGTCGTAGTGCCCCCTCTGAGGAACAGGGCTGCGAGCTGCAGGAACTCGAAGTAGTCCTCGCGCGCACACTTCGTTGGATCAGCCAGGGCAGATGTCAGGAAATCCTTCATCTGACAGCGGAGCTGCTCCAGATGTCCTTCGAAGAGGGCATCCTTACCCACCGTGCACTTTTGCTGGTTGATGGTTGGCCGGTTGATACTCTTGCTGGTTGATAAAAACTTGTTTTTATAGATAATAAATATTAAATGAATAGTAATAGCATCTTAATAACATACTACTAACTGAAAGTAACACTGTTGTTTGATTTAAAAATAACACCAATGTACAACATCAGGGTTGCCACAATGCCTTTAAACTTTAATTCAGCTTATTTTATAATCGCAATTTAGAAGTAAATTAAATGGCATACATCCTGAGCGATGTTCTTAAACTAACGCAGTCTTCTACTACGTTAGCTTAGGAACGCTGGCGAAGATATATGGCATTTTATTTAATTTTAAATGACAATTATAAAATAAGCTGAATTAAAGTTCAAGGACATTGCAGCAACCCTGAGCATGTACTAACCTCCAAGTGTTGATGGTGCTGCAACGCACACGCGAGTCGTGACACACACACACACACACACACACAACGAATACGGGAGCGACGCAATGCACCCACAACCACAGCAACGGTTCAATTGAGTGCAGCATTAATCTATGCCGCACGCAGCAGCAGTTGCGCCAGGTTCTAAAGGTTAAAAGTGGGGCGACCTCTAAATATCATTGTATCGCGATTAAATTTTGCACACAAGGAGAGGAATGCAACACGAAAAAAGCAGTGGTGTGGAGAAAGGACCAGTGCACTTTGAAATTTTGCCACCCTTTTTGGACCACCCTACTGAATATTCTACACCTGCAACTAGCTGCTTACAATCAGTTTTTTTATTGTGACACACTTTAATCACACGTTAATATAATGCATTCGCTTCGGCGCTCGGACAGTTGCAGAGTACCGCAGGTGCTGTAATCAGCTTAACCTAAGAATTGCTGAATAGTGATTAAGGGCTCTCCAAAGTGGGCCCAGTCACCCCAGGTGCTCTCCAACAAAACTAGTGCATCCTTCCCTCATTACTAAAATCCTGTCCACCCTGGATCCTGAGCACTTTAGTCAGTCCAGCTTAATCATAATTTTCAGTGCGTAGGAATCTGGTCGTCTCGAGGTACTTTGTTGGATCGATTTTCATGTTTTGCGTACACCCGTGTCCGAACATATTATCTTTGTTGTTACCACGGGAAGTAAATAACTCTCCAAGCCTTGCTCCCTGTCTTCCAAACCAAGTGCCATATGTGTGCAGTGTGCAAGTTGTCTTCGGTAGCAAAGGCCGTTTAAAAGAGCTATACGATAATATCTACAGGGTACATAAGGTATTCATCATGCAGTGCTATTTGTACGGTATTTCGAAATTTCCACGATGAAATAAACGGGCCTTCAAGTGTCACTTCGAAGGGAGTGACATTCTGAGTGTCACTTCAAGGGAAGTGGCTCTCCGAGTGCCACTTCAAGGAGACTGGCTCTCCGAGCGTCACGTCCAGGGGAGTGGCTCTCAGAGTGTCTCTTCAAGGGGAGAGCCGACCGAGGGTCAGCTCGCTTTACCGACTTCCCTCGTGCGGCAGTACGGCCATCAGGGACTGCGGGCTTGCGTCAGGCGGCGAGTGGGAGGTCCCGCGAAGGACGGCCGAGGGCCGCCAGCGGCGACATGATGTCACATATAAGTGGACCGCCCCGACGCCTGGCCGCCGCCAACTGAATGACCTGCGCCGGAACTGTGCGCGGTCCACCGCGACCCTGGCCGACCTCGTCGGACTGACCTCGCCCCGGCGAAAGGCGCCGCCGGGGGAGTACCGCGAGTCGACGCCGGAGGGCCCACTCGTGGCCGACGCGACCGTCGAGTGTGGACGTGACCCTTGGAAGCGGGCAGGAACAGGACGAGAACATGGCGTCGGCTACAGGGCCGCTGATGGTGAGTGGCAGAGCATGGCGCCGACTACGGGGCCGCTGATGGTGAGTGGCAGAGCATGGCGCCGACTACGGGGCCGCTGATGGTGAGTGACAGAGCATGGCGCCGACTACGGGGCCGCTGATGGTGAGTGGCAGAGCATGGCGCCGACTACAGGGCCGCTGATGGTGAGTGGCAGAGCATGGCGCCGACTACAGGGCCGCTGATGGTGAGTGGCAGAGCATGGCGCAGACTACAGGGCCGCTGATGGTGAGTGGCAGAGCATGGCGCCGACTACAGGGCCGCTGATGGTGAGTGGCAGAGCATGGCGCCGACTACAGGGCCGCTGATGGTGAGTGGCAGAGCATGGCGCCGACTACAGGGCCGCTGATGGTGAGTGGCAGAGCATGGCGCCGACTACAGGGCCGCTGATGGTGAGTGGCAGAGCATGGCGCCGACTACAGGGCCGCTGATGGTGAGTGGCAGAGCATGGCGCCGACTACAGGGCCGCTGATGGTGAGTGTGCACGTCCGTCGGAAACACGGCAACACCCACCACCGGAGCACGGTTCCAGTCATCCGGAACACAACACCCACTACCTAAGCACAGTTCTAGCCATCCAACCATCCGGAACACAACACCCTCCACCAAAACACAGTTCTAGTTATTCAACCATCCGGAACACAACACCAACCGCCGGAGCACAGCTCCAACCATCCAACCATCCGGAACATAACACCAGCCACCACAGTACAGTTACAACCATCTAGAACACAGCACCAGCCACCGGAGCACAGTTCTAACCATCTGGAACGCATCACCAATCATCACCATCATCACAATCACTACACCACCCATCGGAACACTGCACCAACACCAAAACCGGAGGGATGTAGAAACAGTCTAGTTCACAGGAGATTCTTCTCCAAAGTCTTGCAGGTGTAGGGACAAGATAACTAGCACATCTGGTAGAATAATAAATAATAAATAAATAATGAATTTACGAGCGATAAGTCTTATGGCTGCCAGGTGACGAAATTAGCACTACGGATATATCAGTGGGGAATGCAGTTAAAGCATTTCAGGGGCAAAAGTAAATGGGATTATTACTGGCTACAAACATGTAATTACAAATTACGAATTACAGTAACATTACTACAAACATGTAATTCATAGATGTCAGCCAGGTTCTTGCATGCATACCTGGACTCCGGTCTTCCGATATGCTCGCACCGCCGAAGCAACAAATATTGCCACCACGACTTACGAGTAGGAGGCTCGGAGACTGACCGATTTATTTGACTGTCATAACTGGGACTATTTGTTTGGAGATATCCAATGGTTCATTAATATTACACTATGCGATCATTCTGCTGACATCATTTTCTGTGCACGATGAAAAAACAAGATATTAAATTCAAAATAGTTCGTGACATTAATGTGACAATTGCACCAACTGATTCAAACTAAATGTCATTTGCATTTTGGAATGATATAATTGTTCTGCTCATATATGGATAAAATGTCTTATTTTTGCCATTCTGATATTTTCAAATATATTTTATCATACCTTCAAAACACAAAAACACAAATGCAAAGCACTGCGTGCTAAATGGCCTATTCTAGGATGGAGAATAAGAGTGTGGAAAGAAATGCCATTCTGCGTTCTAGCTCGGCATCCTCAAGTGCTGGGTTTTAATTATATTAGGTACTCACTTGCATTTCGCTTTATCCAATTCATTCCTGCATGCTATATGTATATTTCATGATTTATCCAAGATTAACAGCAATAACTAGTGCAGTGATCAGTTCGTTATGTATTTCACCCATTACAGTCAAGAAATCGATGGCGTAGAAAATACCTTGTGCTGGAAAGAGTATTTTTGGAAAGTTTCACTTTTCACTTTCACAAAAGTTTCACTCGACCTTCGGTCTCGAGCGGTGCTTTTTATTTGTGTGGGAGAGGGTGTGAGGGAACTCGACAGCGTAATTCCTTTTTCCAGGATCGTTCAGCAATATGTGTTTCTGTAGGATGCCATGGGTCATGCTACTACCACTTCACTTCCATGCTTAGTGCATCTCTGATGCCTTGGACCTAGCCCAGCCAAGCTCCTGTTTTAAGCTAACTGTTTTCGTACAACAGGTGCTGCTGTGTGGACTGTGTCACGTGACCTGTGCCGATGTGGCCGCGCCGCGTCACGTGACGGCTGACGTGGGCAACGTCAGCGTGGCCGTCACAGCGGCGGCGCAAGACGTCACTGGGAGGACGGCCCGTCACTCGCCGGCCATCGTCACTGTCGGTACGTACCTGCAGGGCACCCGACTACCAGGGTAACGCAGCGCGAAAGTACCCGACAGCCAGAGCAGCAGCGCTTTTAGGCAAACACCCTGGAGTACTGGGACCAAGTGTTACGACTGCACATCTCAGAGCTGACTTAACGAGGACTGTGCAACAGATCAGAGCACATCAGAGCTGCGATGCGCACTCCAACGACGGACCAGCTTCTCAGAATCACGCGACTGCTGAGCTGATTGAACGTTTGAAGACAGACACGCACGTTAGACGCAATTGTCGACATAGCCATCTAGGTTCCGATTATATTCCAAAGTCATGCCTAATAGTGTACTATGTGGCCCGTTTTCAGGCATAGTACCGTGAGCGGTCACTTTGCAAGTGACTAGTGTGCGCATTGTCAACATGGTATTGAGGGTGGCATGCTTGATAGTTAGGGCATCGAGATATGCATGCTATCGAGTCTACGTGACTTTCCTGCGGTTACTGTAGACTTCCTGTCATCTCCTATGGAAAAATTATCTCCCCACGAGAGATATTCCTCAAGATATTCCCCTTGCTCTTGGCTATCTACACCAGTGCATTTTTTCACCATATACAGAACATGAGCATGACTATGGTTTGCACGGCAGGATAAATTTGCCTGATTGAATATGCTGAAAATGTGGTCTTAGGAAACAGCAGAAAGACTGGTCATTGCCGGCCGTTCTGGAGAAAGGATGGATTTGTTTTCACACAGTCAAAACAAGAACACGGAAAAGCTCCTCCACACGTGCCTAACACCGGCCACTGGCTTTGGGCATTGGCCGCCAGCAGGTCTAAGCGAGCAGTCACCTAACTACATAACATCAGCCCATTACAACCCTCGTAACCCAGCAAATATCCCCATCACATTCTAATGAATTGGGACTACTTTGTGGCCACTCAGAGACGCTTTGCCACCGGTCACCACATCATGAGCCCCTTTTTGGTGCTAATCTTACGGAGAACATTTGGGAATAAGGCTGAATAAGAAGGTGCCTTTATATCCTAGCTGTCACCCCGGGCTCAGGACCTGGAATCCTTTCAAGGCGGAGGTGAGGGGGTGATGACTGATCTGTGTCTTCACCCCGACTACGTCCTCTTTACGCCCATTGAAGCGAAGCTAGTCCGGCTGGAAACTGGCGTGCCAGGGCCACCACGGACCGCAGTGACACATCAGCAGCGCCACGCAGTACCGGTCCGGTCGCGGTCAGTGGGAGCAGCGTAGGCGTCGGCCCTGACCCCAGTGCCATCACACCACCGCTGTTGACGTCCACACGTACACGCGCCGTCTTGACACGCACCAGATGCGCGCGGCCGCGGTCGGAACCTCTGCACGACACGCGGACCGCCACCGTGCAGCACGCGACAGCCCCTCTGTCCATGCGTCCCCCGGCGGAAAACAGCTCGCACTGCGGGACAATGGCTTAATCACAGCCCGAGGTCTCTTGTCGCGGCCCCAGCTTCCTTGCTCGGCCCCCGTTCTGTCCACCGGCTTTGGATTCGCCACTAGACCCGACTCTAGTGACCCTTTCTATCTAGCAAGAGAGCCAACATTTTCCCTTAGCGTTCCCCTAAGCCACAACTCTTCCTCTAGCCCAGACATCTCGCCTCAGCCCCGACTCTCCCCCGAAGCCCCGAGTCTTAAATAAACCCATCCTCCTCCCTCAGCCCCGATTCTCCCCCCAGCCGCGACTCTTCGCCAAGCCGCGACCCTCCCTGCATCCGCAACTCTTTCTGTGGCCCAGTTCGCCTTCGGGAGCCGCTCGTCTCCATCAGCGTCCCCCCCCCCCCAGCCGCGACGCAGAGCCGGCCGGCGGCGGCCTCACGTTTTACCGGCCATCTGTTCCGTGGCTAATGTCCGGCAGCCACTCTGGCCGCCGGCGCCGGCAGCGCTCGCGCAGCCAGCCGGATGACAGCCCAATCAGAGTCCATCGTGCCTTCAGTGGCGTTGCGTCACGTCGGGGGCGTCACGGCACGATGCATCACGGGGGCGGGGCGACGTCAGACGCCGCGGCCGGACCGGTCGCGGCGTGCGACCGTCGAGCTGCGGCAAGTGTGTGTGACGCGTGCCGCCAGCGTGCGGCACATTCGGCCCACATTCGGGCAGTATGCGGCATTTGCTGGACACCAACCGTGAACGGCCCAGTGCCGCTCATTTCGCAGCAGGGTGCACGGGTCGTGGGATGGATGGCCATTGTTCAGTGCCCCAAGGTGGCCGACATTAAAGTCAGACGTTTTCCTAAAACGTCACTTTACGCAGAGGCGGAGCTGCAAGGAACTTATGGGAGCGGGGGAGAGCCAGCTTTTAAAACACATTGGGGGCCCTCGCTCACGCGGTCTGACACTAACCATATGCACTTATCTGAGGCCTTGATCAAACCTTGAGGTGTTCGAACTCTTCCAAACAGACAGGACGCTTCACCTATGACGTCAAATCGATGTTGCCAAGTCTGTCAAAAATGAATTCTAAGTACACACCAGATCCGTCACCACATGTCACATCTCTGCCGTGTGCAGGTCAGATCCGTCACCAGATCCGTCACCACACGCTACATCTCTGCCGTGCGCAGGTCAGATCCGTCACCAGATCCGTCACCACACGCTACATCTCTGCCGTGTGCAGGCTCTTCTAACGATGACCGAAGAGCGAGTCTCCGAGCGGGCCCTCCATGGCCTGTTCCCCCCCCCCCAGACAGCCGTACTCCCCTGCGCCCGTCGCCGGCGGCGCTGACGCAATCTGCGGCGTGTCGGGGTCAGTGCAGCGGCGTCGGCGACTCCGTTGTCCGCACGTCCAGCCGGGGTCGACGGCAACACGCCTCGCGCTCGCGAACAACTCCCGCCACGCGACGCTGACGGCGGCCCACTGCGGGACGACGCCAACCTTGACCGGCCCGGGGAGATTAGGGACGGGGCGATGACACTGGCCGGCCACTCATTCACGTCAGCCGACCTTGACCGACCCGCAGAGTGGTGGGGTGGAGAATTGCGGACGGGGCATTTGCGCAAGAGAAGCAAGCGTTGCCGGAATGGGCGATTCGCTTCGGCGAGCCTGCGTCGTTGAGGGCACGCTGTTTGATGCAGTTGGTCCACGGTCAGTCCGACTGACGTGCTGACGGTACTAACAGTCAGTCCGAGTGACGTGCTGACGGTACTCGCAGTCAGTCCACAGTCAGTCCGACTGACGTGCTGACGGCGCTCACAGTCAGTCCACAGTCAGTCCGACTGACGTGCTGACGGTACTCGCAATCAGTCCACAGTCAGTCCGACTGACGTACTGACGGTACTAACAGTCGGTCCACGGTCAGTCCGACTGACGTGCTGACGGTACTAACAGCCAGTCCACAGTCAGTCGTCAGTTAGTCCGACTGACGTGCTGACGGTTACGGTACTAACAGTCGGTCTACAGTCAGTCCGAGTGACGTGCTGACGGTACTCGCAGTCAGACCACCGTCAGTCGTCAGTTAGTCCGACTGACGTATTCGCAGTACTGACAGTTAGCCCGACTGGTATATTAACGGCAGTCCACAGTAAGCCTGACTGGCATATTGAGGGTTGTCCACAGTCGGTTTGACTGGCGATCCACAGTCAATGCGGCTGGTATATTGACGGCAGTCCCCAGTCAGTCTGACTGGAATAGTGACAGCAGTCCACAGCAGTGTGACTGATATGCTGACAACAATTCACAGTAATTTCGGCTGACGTAGTGACGATAGTTCTTAGGCAGTTCGACTGACATAGTGACGGTAGCCCAGCCAGTCAGATTGATATAGTGCCGGTAGTCCAAAGTCAGTCCGACTAGCATAGTGATGTTAGTCCACAGTCAGTCTAACTTACATAGTAACGATAGTCCACATTCAGTCCAAGTATTAACGGTAGTCCACAGTCGGGCCGAGTTTTGACGGTAGTCCACGGTTAGTCAGAGCATTCACGGTACTTCTCGGTGAGTTCGATCTGAATAGTGACAGTAGTCCACAGTCAGTCCAGTTATTAAAGGTACTTTTCTGTCAGTCCAACCGGGATAGTGACCGTAGTCCACAGTCAGACGGAATGACAGTGACGGTAGTACACAGTCAGTCGGACTGGTATAGTGACGGTAGACCACAGCCAGTCCGGCTGGTATAGTGGCGGTAGTACACGTGTTCGAAGTTCCACATGTTCCATCTTCACTTCACCAACGATGGTTGAAGCTATAACTCAGACGTTATAGCAATGCCAGAACAACACGAGATGAGGTGTCGCCGTGACTAGCATGACGTCCGCCCTGCGTTCTGCGCCTGCCACGGACTCTGACGGGCCTGTCGCTCTCCCAGAACCGGTGAAGGGACGGGCGCGCGGCCTGACGGGCGGCCAGGTCAAGTTCCCCGGAGAGGAGGGTCGCCACGCGCCGCCGCACTTCGGCGCGTCGTCGCACTCTCGACTCTGGCACCAGGTGCTGTACGGCACGGCCGACCCCGGCCGCTACACGCCTGCCATCTCGCGGGCCGTCTGCCAACTGTACCCGGACGGCGGCTCGTGCTCGGGCACTGTGCGAGCCTGGTACTGGGACTCGACCGTCGAGAAATGCAAGACGTTCCTCTACGGCGGCTGCAAGGGCAACGGCAACAACTTCATCACTGAGCACGAGTGCCATTCCGTGTGCGACATAGGTATGTTCATTGCTCAAGGTCATGTAAGTTATGAGCAAAATCTTAGTGACGCGATATCCGGCCTGGACATTGGAGGCTGTGTCGCTATGTTTGCAGGACGCGTCCAGATTACTAGGGCGACTACCATACCAGTGACGCGATTGTCCTCCAGATCAATCTTGAGTAATATTAATGTGGGCTGCACAGAAACTGAAGGGTCGACAGTACTCAAAATTGTTCCAATACGCATGTGTTGCACCTTCTTGACTCAGACAGGGCCAGACATTGCCCTGATGTAATCTTGGCCCACAATACTTTTAGAACGTCTTGTTCCTACCGCGACCGCTTCTCTTGATAACGTTCTCGAGTCACATGGAGCAGGCAGACCAGGCATAGATATAACCCCTGGATTTCAGCTATTGCGTTGACATGGTAGCGGAGGTTCAGCCAATCATGTGTAATGCTCCATGTCTGCCACTGGAGCGGTGTTCGCTAGTGGGACCATTAAGAACACTGCTGGTTCCGAACTGACGCGTGCTAATGATGGCAGCACAGTCCAACCATTGATAGGTCGAAAACGAGCATTACACCACATTCCTAAATTGTGTATAACCTAACTATTTGTTGAAATGGCACGCTTGCAGCAGATGTATATATATTTTTAAAACAAGGGCATCGCTAAAATGTAAACATCGTACCGTTAGATATAATGTGGTCACCCGCTTGAAAGTAAAACGAACTTACAAAGGTGCATTATCATGTATTATATTAATTATTTCGTGGGTCGCAAACACACAGATGTTGGTTTCGTGTTCATGTTCCTTATAAGGAAGACAATTAAAGGCACTTTGGTATGCATTCCACGTTTTTATCAGGCAGTGACTCGTTCGTCAGAGTGGTACTTGCCACATTTACCATAATACGTCATTAATAGGTACCAATTAGCTATATAGCACATTGTTGCATGATGCAAATCAGACTTGTTCTCTCAGACTCACGTGCCTACGTTAACAAGCCCTCCTGTTGCCAGGGTATCGTCAGAAGGTGACAGGCAGTAGCAACTTTCTGCCGAGGCCCGTCTCCACTGGGTACCTCCACCGTCCGACCGCCGCCTCCCAGTACTACCCGCCCACACCGCTCGACACCAGCTACCGACCGAAGCCGGCCGTCTCCTCCCGGCCCACCTACCCCAACTTCTCCCACGGCCACGCCCACCTGGCGACTATTGGCGAGGTCGACCTGAACGGCCTGACCCCGCTGTCGCCGGCGGCGGGGTCACGACCCTTCGGGCCAGCTGCGGCCGGGTCACGGCCGTACGACGAGCCGCCGCCGCACCTGCCGGGCCGCTGCTCCGACTCGGAATTCTTCTGCGACTACGACAGCGACGACTATCCCAGGTACAGTCGGGCTCGAGACCTGCGACTAAAGTGACTATCTAATGCCGCGTTGATGTCGGGTACTACGACAGCGACGACTATCCCAGGTATAGTCGGGCTCGGGACCCGCGACTAAAGTGACTATCTCATGCCGCGTTGATGTCGGGTACTACGACAGCGGAGACTACCCCGGGTACAGTCGGACTCGGGACCCGCTACGAAGGTGACCATCACATGCAGCGCTGAGGCTGGATACTACGGGAGCGGAGAGTATACCGGGAACAGTCGGGTTCGGGACCTGCGACAAAGGTGACCATCTCATACAGCATTGAGGCCAGGCACTATGGCACTGAAGAGTAGTGCAGGTAGTGCCACGGTCGGGAGCCACGGCAGCGGAGAATATCCCAGGCATCGCCACTGTTCGATGCGGTGGCAATGATGACTGCCTAAATTGGCCACGAGCTAACTGAGTTAACTAACTAATGGCACATACGATGACTGGGAAACACTTATACGATGCATTAGTGGACACTAAGTATGAACTGTTGGCTTGTTTGTCGGATGGTTCGCTACGTACCTGATGCACAACCACGGCTAATGCCCCCCCACACTGTTTCGCGGACGGGCCATGGAATTGGGCGCTACAAGACCAAAGTAGTTGATGCGCCCTAAAGCCCTAATAACCAACCGGGTCATGGAATTTGGAAACGTTCCAAATGGTGCGAGTTTTGAACTTGGGACCTTGGCACCCGGAGTTCAATACTGTGACCACCCCGCCACCGCGCCCCAAGCACAAATTACAAAGATGCTTTATGCTTGCTTCACTGCTGCCTGAATGCAACCCTTTATGACTGAGTAAGTAGAATATAATGTGTTAACCGCAATAAGTTTAATTGTGACCTTTGGTACACAGTTCAACGGTGAACTCCCTTTTCGAGCGGTACGGACCCGAGCTGCGGCAGATGTACCGGGAACTGTACCAGCACGCTCCAGAGCAGTACCAACGTCACGGCAACGGTACCTGGGACCAACTGAGGTACGCACGTCAACCAGTCAATGTCATGTCAGACGGAGTGTGATTCATTGCCCCGACAGGCAGACGGCGCAATGAAGCTTTGGAGTGGGGACGAGTGGTCTAGGGGTAAGTTGCTCGTCTCACAATCAAAAGGTTGTGGGTTCGAGTCTCACCTGTCGCTACTCTTCGCCCGCGACCAATCGGTGTGAAAGGTTGGCGACGCTACATGACTCAACGGTCGATGTGTCGTAAAACCAATAGCCAACCAACCAACTGAAGCTTTGGAGTGTCGAAAAATGGTATCGATACAATCTATGTGTGGCAATCGATGCATGGATATGCATGTAAAGTATGCATGGTATGGTAATCAATGTATATGCATACATATACAAATGTATATATATATATATATATAATATGCGATCGATGTAATGATGGGAAATGGCGTTATCGAGATGGAGATCTTCAAAGATTTGACCTTACTTTTCATGAATCAGGTCAGCATACTATTATGAAGCCTATTTTCAATTTGGGTTAAAAAATCGCAATGGCAATCCTTGGCATTTGCGGGCAGCATGAATGGTCAACCAATCTTGATGGTAGATCGCCCTCACCAGCAACTGCTTGGTGATGGAATGTCCCCAATTTCGGTAAAAATATTCCCCAAAAAAGAATGTTAATTAAAAGCGACGTTTTTTTCACATTTTTCACGTAGTTTTCACATTGACATTGACAATGCTTGGTGCAGTGATTTTTTTTTGCCGTGCGGGGAAATCCTATGAACCTCAAGAACCTAAAGGAGGACATAAAACCAAAACTAGAAGCCCCACCAATAAGCTTCTACTTATGATTACCGTTTGATTGATTATGATCAAACAACTTTTGATTATGATTGATGATTATGATCATAGAGGACTTTACCGTTTGTAGAGCATCTCTATGATAGACAAAACCTGATCGAATGTTCCGGTAGCCGCACTGAGGGCCAGATGTTCGCTGCAGCTCCACGGACGTACTCTTCACAGGCTCCAGGGCCTATTCGATGATCCACTGAACCGTCGAATAGATGATTAAGGCGCAGCCAAAGTCTGGCTCTTGGTTGGGCCCAGAGATGCAGCCAAGTGCTCAGCTCCAGGTCAGGGGCCCGGCCCCTGCTCCCTTAGCGACCAAAAATACGTTTGAGCCGCCAAAATATTTTGAGATTTCTACGACTGAAACTGTAGGTTTTTGACGCGCGAAGTGCGCCAAAAGTGTTCTTTCTTTCATGCCATTGTTTTTTGGTTGAATCCTCTCAAGAAAATACTCACTGCACACTTGACTGAATCCCTTCTTGGAAATTATACCTTGGAGGTTCCTCGAACGTTTCATAGAGGACTTTAGGATGCACCGTACGCTGGGACCAGGGGCTCTTTTACTACGCTTAAGACCTCTGTCGGTCCAGAGGCCTTTCACATCGTCTCTAGGACCTCTCCGACGGTCCAGGATCCTCCCTAACCTGTGGCTCGGGGCTCCTTCCCGTCGGTTCACTGGCTTTCTTTGACTGCCAAAGGCATTCTCAGCCAGGCCCGAGTTGGCTCCTTCCGTCATACCAAACTCTTCCAAAAGTTTGGCTCCTTCCGTCAGACCACACCAAAACCTTTCACCAGTCCATTTGAAAACATGCAGCGATTGGAAAACATCGACGACAAACTTGTGGGGCCGGAGCTCCTCCGAAGACACAACTGCGCCGGGGCGTTGAGCCGGTGTTGGTCGCCGTTGCAGCGCCGGCGGCCGGTCGGCGCCCGAGTCGCCCTCGGCTCGCCACGGCCCCGGCGAGTTCGTGTGCGAGTCGGAGGTGCGCCACAGTCGGCCCGGCTGGGCGCGCAGCTTCGGCGCCAGCTGGCAGCTGGTGATCAACACGTCGTCATTCCCGCAGGCGGTGCGCACTGAGCGCTGCAGGTACGGCTGGCGGCGAAAACGACACCGCTCGGCAGGAGCGCCACCGCCCCCGGGAGACGGCGGTGGGAGAGGCATGCCCCGAGCTTTGTTAAATTTGTGGTTAAATTATGCCCATGACCTTGCATGGAAACAATCGAGCACAAAATCCCTCGCCCCTCCCACCGTCCTACGCAAAGCACTGGGTAACGCCCATGGATCCTCAGACCGTATGCTCACTGTATCCTGAAGTATGGATCCTCAGACCATGTGTTCACTGTACCATGAAGCATGTATTTTTTTAGATGGAGGGGATGCATGTTCCGAAAAGTGCCGATACGGTTTGCGTAGCTGCAAAATTACCTTAAAAAGATGCATTTCATATGTTCAGCCTTATTGAGTTGAGTGTCGCCTTGGTCTTAATAGTTTCAGTGTTGATAAAACACCCATACAGCAAACAATATGACAAGTTTATCGCACAATTGGCAATTATTTGGGCCTTTGTTTCTGCAGCTGCCGCCATATTCTTGCTCACTTTAATATATATTATGTAGGCACTTCAAAATTACTTCTACTAAATTGCCACCGACTGTTTCAGATACGAAGGGCGACGCTGTAACTACCTGCCACCCTGCATGAGCTCGTTTTGCGTGCAGCGCTTCGCTGTAGTGAAAATGCTCTGCGCCAACCCCCTAAATCCCTTCGCTCGGCCGAGGGTTCAAGAAGTTGACATCCCGTCCGGCTGTTCCTGTTACGTCACCGGCGACCGGGCTGACGTCTGGCGGGAACCATGGCTCCGGTCCAAGCATGCCGATCATAAAGACTAGGACAGTGGAGACAATGTCGTTGGGATGAACGTACGAGTATTCATGCACTTAACCCACCCACGTTTCGGGAGAGGGGGTAATTGTGCACTTCTCTGAGGTTTCCGCGGATAGTGAAGAAAAAACGACGCGAGGCATGGCGCTGAAATTTGACATCAGTTGACGAGTTTGACAAATTTGAAATCTGACAAATTAGAGCCACATCAAATTGGCATGCTGTGTAAAAATGTTGAGGTCAGGTCATCTACGGTCAGCGAGTTATTCAAGGCCAAATGAGGTAACCTCGAAAAAGTTCAATCAATCAACACGCTTTAATAGGTAAACATATTTGAATGAACTTTCAGCGTTTGTTTGTCTTTAAGCATGCAACAAAACGCACAAGAGAAATATTTGATTAATTTTTCGTTTTTGATGACTTATCACCTTGGCATATTTGGCCATTAGGTCTAAAATCGAAGATCCCGGCTATTTTACTATACCATAAGTACCAAAGCCCATAAGCATAATCTATTAAAAGTTACTTACAAGCAACGTGCCGCGGTCCGCTTTATCCATTACAAAATGAAAATTAGAGATAATTGAAAATTCAATATTTTGAAGAAAAAAATGTTCATTTTTGGTAGGCAAAAACTTTAAGGCCATGATCGGTTTCGCCTTCTATTTCTGATCCCAAGCAATTTTCGCTTTTAATACCACTCCAAAATGAACTCCCAAGGATGTGATGGCATACGTGATCACATAGACCCCTAATGACGCACATTTTGACGGGAGAAAATTGTGGTGGTTGTTTCGGACCCTACCCGTCGAGCGCTTTCGGATGATACCACTTTCGTTTTTCTGCAACGCTTAGTTTGGAAATTAGAGGGGGCATATATGGACTACAACACAAAACGGCGTGTGTGGATCTGACCGGAAAGACCGGAAATGGTTAAACTCGCAATCGGCAACTTGGCAAGGAACGAGTGGTTGAGAAATCTTATTGCCAAAGATCGATGACCTCTTTCCCATTCAAACTTGGCTGACTAATTATCCATAGTCGCATTGACTTAAAAACGGCGGAGAACAGTTTCACTTCTTTCCGCGTCATTGTTGGGGATCGTTTTTGTTGTTGGTTACCAAGCTGTGAGCTATTGACAGTGTTTGATCAAGAGGGCTCGTTTGAGAGGGGTAACAATTTTTTTCCCACGAGCAGAATTGCCAAGGCCTTATTGTTCTCACAAGCCAGAGGCACATCAAGGATTTTCTTCGTTGGTCAAGCCCCGCATAAAAGCATTAGCGAGACCGATTTTGGGCGCACGAAGCGAACCGAAAATATCTGGTTTGGCGTGTCAGAAATACCAAATTTCTCCTTTGATCTGGTGTATTTTTTGCTTGTTAAGAGGGGACCCATGGCTTTGTCTATATCTCAAACATATCCAATTTTGATGCCTTAGATCTCCAGTAGGTATGTCCTATGGTTGCACCGTTGGTCTGAGATCGATGGAAGTTGGAAATGTTGTAATTATCTGTTGAGACACAGACACCTGTGCTGTAGAGAAGTGACTTTTTCTTCAAATCTCCTGGATCCATCAGTAGATGCAGCACCCTTCCGAAGCAATAGATACACTGTGCTTCTGTTGTTGGGGATATGTTTGTTGAAAGATAATTTACTCATTCGTATGTCGTTGACAATGGTTGTCCCTGGCGCTATGACATGTGATTCATGGAATACAACTGCCTGCCTGTATGCCTCTAGAATCGGCAACTATTGCGGTTTACGCAGATAATTGGAATACACTGATTCGACTGTCCGTTCGTTTGTTTAATAACTGCCAGATGCTGCTGCCAATGGCGGATCGAATGGTGGGGCGAGATTAAGGAGGCATGTGTCCCTCTATGGAAGTGTTGCAGCCCCCTGACTGGAAAAAGACGCATCTCCAGGCAGGCTCGAGTGCAAGATGTAGGTTTAAAGCTTCAATGTTGCAGGCATGGTATCAAGTACCATATCGCGATATGAAAATTGTTGACCGGCCGCAGCTTCGTTCGCTCAGAAACCTATGATGACATGCACTATGCTCAATGTTCGTGGAAGTGCAACATATTCAGAAATCAGAACGTAGTGAAATGGGCCTTATACGTCTTAGGTTGCCTTCTCCTGTGCATTTATCGATATGTATTAAACACACGCGACTGGGTGTCCTTGCGTATGTCAGGTAATTAATACCCTGGCCGTGGGTAGTCTAGGGATGGACCTGCGCGTTTAACTACTCCCCAGGTTTCGGTAACGATCAGCTCGCGCTTTAACCACGTCGGCTCAGAGATTTGGGGAGCAAGACGGCTGTGAGAATCGACCGTGAATCTTTCTGACTCAATCTGTCAACGCAGTCGACCGATGCGACCGGCCGTTACCCAGTACAGTGCAAAGACCAGCGTCCGTCTCTGCGCATCTCCTGGGACCCTCTCTTTCTTATTTTCACTCAAACACCGGTATATATACGACACAGCCTAGACTATACAGCATTTCTAACAAGCAGCGTTTTGATTGGTGAACTCACGCGGCGCAGTAGGCTATATTGTATGCCGGACCATGATTGGTCAATCGAGACAGCGGCCATTGCTCGGGGGGCGTGACGGTGTCAAAAGGTGACATGTGCTTGCACCGGGCGGGCGACGGCACTGGCTTCCGTGCAGACGAGAGTTGTGGGGGGGCGTGGTGGCTGGCGGCAGCAACCCGCCAGGATGGAGCCCTTCCGGCCAGAGGCGGTCGTCTGGGTATGTGGCGAATGCCACGTTTTGATAGGGCCACATTCTCCGACGAGTTCACAGATAGGTCAGTTCCGGCATGTTCGGTACGCTTATCGGCCGGATGCACGATGAGCATTCCTGAGATTCCGAACTCTGTTACACGTATAACACAGCGTACAATGGCACAAGATGCTACATTCATGCGAACGTACACGAACTTTTCGGTATAATGTTTTCATCAGGGTAAGAAGTACGAAATTAAAAAAATGAAACAGAACGTTTTAAAATGTACCGAATGGCATGTGACACTAGATCTATCACACACTCAGGCTGGCGAAAAACACTCAGACGAAATATTCTCAAGCGCATGTATATAAATATACAAATATCGATCAGTCGTGGATAATTACTTTCCTTACTTCATCATACGGTTCGCAGTCGACAAGGAAAACGTGCGTATGGCATCGGCGCAACTTTCATATAGGGCGTTACGAGCTTTCATGACATGTTCGTAGCATTCACATGCGCTCAAGTGTACTGTGTGTGTGTGTGTGTGTATGTGTGCGCGCGTGTGTGTGTGCGTTAGTGTGTATATGCGTGCATATTTATGTAGTGTCTGTGTGTGCTTATACCGCCACTGTCCCCGAATATTTGTCACACCTTCCTTGGCACGCCCACGTCCGGGGGCAGATATCTTCCCCCTGCGGGTTTTCCTAATTTGCCGCCATACTAATCGAGTTAGCAATGTCAAACCTCGCATGGCTGCTCATTAGTCTTTTCCGCATATCCTCGTACATTTTAAATCCTGGGTCATCCTAGGTCAGGTTACCAGGTCAGGCGAAGTGACCCAACTACACTCGGAGTTCTAGGTGGCATAACTTCCGCAATAATTGGGCAATTGATTTCAAACTTAGAACACGTCATGTCATCAGGAACCATTATATATATCGTTTTCTTTCGTAGCACTGACCTGAGGTCAGGTCGCGGCCATGGTTTCCCCATTATAGGGCTATGGTAAAATATACAAATGTTTCCCGGTTACATATTTACTCTTGGAATGAGCTCGCAACGGTTGTGGCATATAGTTGGAAGCTATGCTCAATGTTCCCACGGACATTTTTGCTTAGTGACCCCATCAAGGTCATCTGAGGTCACCCTGAGATCACTATGCATTTCTGCCCATTATATCGCACTGCATTGAACTAGAAGGCTGAAGTTACCGCCATTGTGCTTGTATCGCCGAGACGTGTCGATTGATACATTACATGCCCTCCCTAGGCTAATTCATAGCCTTGACCTGAGGTCATAGCTTCAGTTGACCCGACGTTAAATCACACCGCCTATTGTCTATAGCACAATTAAAGGACTGTCGAATTGCGTTCGCCGTTTGTTTCTATCTGTTACAGGTCCTGAGACATGTGGCAATAGCTGAGTCCCACCCGATCTTGTCGAATTTGATCTATGATGACCTAGTGACCTGAATATTGACCTGAGGGAAAAATGACCGAAACGCTTTCGATTGAGCCTGTCACCAGCTATCCAACGACGTTTGTCGCTAGCTGGCATAGTTCTAGAGATCTTAGGGGGTTGGGGCAGACATCTGCCCCCGGACATGCGAAGTTGGCGCGGACCGCCGGACGTGCGAATGTTAACCATGAATGCTACTGCATGCGCTTCTGTTATGAAAACCCGGAGATGTGTTGATACACTCTTCTGTTATTTGGGTTTTAGGGCGCCCCGACCAGAATCGATAATTCGCGTTGATACACTCTTCAGTAACTATGCGGGCCGCCTCCATTGCTTTCCTCCTAAACTTATTCTCTATCCTAACTATTTTGTGTCCCCCGTTCCAATATGGGAGGTGGTCTTTCCTGTTTGCATGGATGACTATGGCATTGGATAGCCTATGGTTACGCAAGTCACCCCTGTCCTTCCTGATCCGTTCCTTGATGAAGCGGTTAGTTTTACCGGTATATGCTTTTTCACGTCCACACGGGAACTTGTACACGCCTGACTCAGTATGAGAATATCGGACTTTGCTGATCACGAAGCTCAGCATCACTTACGATGCTGAGCGCGAAGAACATCCCTTACTGTCTGCGCAGTGGACTCCACTATTCTTACCAGGCCTCCTATATAACGGGAAATGTTTACGTCGTTGTGCTGTATGGAGACTATAATAGGCTGGACTTGAGTTTAGCTCGGACTTTGTGCCCTTAATCGTATATGCTTTTTGCTTTTGCTTTGAGGCCAAAAAGTTGCTCCGGAAAAATGTAAGGCCTGCGTGAATACCTGTGTTGTGTGTGTGTTAACTCATGGAGGATCCTGCCATCGGCCGATTCCAAATGGACAGAGAGGGAGGTGGAGGGGGGGGGAGTCTGTGACGCCCGGCAAACCAGGGCGTGCGGGGGAGGTGCACGTGACGCTTGTGATAAACAGTGCCGGAGAGAGTGGCGGGAGCCCGGCTTCCGATTTGTAGTTGGCTCCGAGGCGCAGGCCAGCACAGTCAGAGTGACATACTGGCCCTGGCCGGTGGCTCGCGGCTCGCATAGGTGAGACCGCCCGGTGGTGGGTACATCTCGTGCTGTGGTGCAGCTGCCGTTGAATTCTGCCGTCGAGACTGCAAAATATCCCGCCACGCGGTAAAACCACATTCATCATCATATCACCACCAACTGGCCGTGTCCACGGTGCAAGCGGAATCGAGCCGTCAACCTTAAACTCCACGCGAACCGGCAGCGCGAACACTTGCACGGCTGAGGTCGGGAACCAGCTGTTGCCCGCAGTGCGCCTGAAGCGGCATGCGGGCGGCGGCGCGCGCGCTCTGCTGCTGCCTGCTGGCGGCGGCCGCTGCGGCTGACATCTGCAGCAGACGGCCGGACCGCTACCACCCGACGCTCCGACTCCACGCCGACTCGGACACACTGCGCCAGCCGAGCGTCCACCAGGAGGCGCGCCGACCGGCTGGCCGGCCGGCACCAGCGGCACCACCACCAGCTCGACCGGATCGCGTCCGCCGCCGCCGTGCCGCCGGCTCGAAGCGTGCGCACCTCCCGCGCCGTCAGCGGGCCGCCGGCCCCCGCCGACGTCAGCCGGACGTCGTCCGCCGACGACACGCCGCAGCCCGTGACGGTGGTGCACGGCGTGCTGCTGGAGCCGTGGCTGAACGCCAGCGCGCGTCACAGGCGGCGGCTCGAGGCCGGCGAGCCGGCGCCCGACGACGCGTCGGCCACCGTGCGGCGACACGCCCTGGTCGCCGCCACCGTGCTCAACGCCGTGCAGACGCGCAGCGTCAGCGCCGGCGACCTGCTGCGCGAGTTGGCCCGGCTGGCCGGCGAGCCCGACGGCCGGCTGGAGCGCAGCCTCAACATGTCGGTGGCGGCGCTGCGCGACCGCAGCCGCTCGCGCGACATCCGGCTGGAGGCGCTCGTGCTGGAGGTGAAGGCGGGCCTGCTGGAGACGGCCGACGCCGTGCGGCTGCTGGCGCGGCGGGCCGACAACAGCAGCGCCGACATCGTGCGCACCGGCCGCTTCATCAACGGCGTGACGGCCGCCGTCGACGGCCGGCTGCGGGCCGCTGAGCGTGCCCGCTCGGCACTGCAGGCCGACGTGGCCCGGCTGAACGCCAGCCTGGCCCAGCTGGACGGCCGGCTGAACGCCAGCCTGGCCCAGCTGGACGGCCGGCTGAACGCCAGCCTGGCCCAGCTGGACGGCCGGCTGAACGCCAGCATGGCCCAGCTGGACGGCCGGCTGGCTGTGGCGCCGCGGCGGGGGGACGAGCCGCTGGCGGCGCTCGACCGCCGGCTGGCCGACGCGAGTCGAGGCGTGGCCGAGCTGCGCGAGCTGTGCTCGTCGCCGCCGCCAGCTCGGCCAGCCGGCGAGCTGGCCGAGCTGGCGGCGCAGCGCAGCCAGACGGCCGCACTGCGCCGCCAGGTGGCGCGTCTGCGCGAGACGGGCGCAGTCGGCCGCCGGCGTCTGACCGCGGCCGAGGTGCGCGCCGATCAACTCGAGAGCCGTCTGCAGCGGCTGCAGGACATCGTCGTCGGCCTGCACACGCCCGATCAGACGCAGCTGCAACGAATGCAGGTGCGGCACGAGCTGCAGAGGCTGCAGACAGCCGAGCACACGGGGGCCTCGCGAGTAGATGCCGTCGAGAGCAGCACCGGCTCGGAGGACGATGACGACGAAGACCCGCTCGGAGAAACCGCCGAGAGTGGCCAAAGTTTGTCAGCCAACGTTCTGGCGTCCGACCCGAGACCCGCCGGCGGCAATCGCCTCGGACTCGGTGCCGAAGGCGGGTCTGACCTGGGCGCCGGGTCAGACGTGCCCGACGCTGACCTCGGGACTGCGGGGTCAGAGGTGGCAGGTCACCTCCTGTTGCTGTCAGGAGACATCCCCGGCGCCATCGTGACGGCTGACGGTCTGGTACACGCGGACCACCACGGCGGCACCTTGGTTCTCGCCAGCTCCGTTCACGTCGATAACAGGTCAGTCACTCGCCGCTGAAGTCATCCACATGCATATAGCTTGGAGTGGCCGATAAAAGTACTGGTATCTTCAGGGGATGAAGCGAAGTCGTGTAGTCGAAGCGATAAAAGCGAAGTCGAAGCGAAGTCGTGTGAATAAACCATACGTTGCAAGACAAATTATAAGATCTGAAAAATAATTTTTAGAACAATTTATATTTTTCGATTGAAAAATCATATAAATAATTTATTGAGATGTACAAGGCATGCGATGACGCACAGGCTCTATTACGTCAAATTAACTACTTCGCTACTGCAAAAATGTCGCTTTAAGTAAGCACGTGGCTCAGTGGGAATAACCACTGAATACAACGCACTACTTTTCATTTCAAACCTTTTGAGGACGGGGTCTGGAATAATTTCGGGCACAGACAACTCACACGGAGTATGCTTTGCCAACGGACATTTCAGACGTCCCCAACTTGTATTGTCAGAGTTTATCAATGTTGCTCGAATATTTAGGGTATCATTGCCACGTAATGACAATGAAGCACAACCTGGTCGTCTCCGTGGCCGAGGCTAGTCGTTGCAGCAGGGCGAATCCCCGCCCACGCTTCTCGGATGACCGAATGCCCGCCGGTAATGCCGGTGACCCGAGCATGGCCAGTAGTGCTTGAGTGCTCAAGGTCGGCCACCCTCGAGTTAATCGGTGGAGCTTAACAGACTAGACTGTTCGTGGTCAAGCTCAACACAAGACCCACAGTCCCTTAACACGGCGAGTCAATGACAAGAACCTTCATTTTATTATATCACTTGTAAATACTACAATAGCAAATGATCTCGCTGTGTGTGAAATTCCCATTGTCAAAATATATACAATGAAGACGTGTTTGTCAAAAGCTATTCCCAAACGTACCGGTCAAAGGGTTTGCACGCAGACATTTCAATTGTAATGCATCGATGAAGTTTCATCTAAACATACAATTTCGTTGTAATGCGGTCACAATTCAAGCAGGTACCTATGCATGTCATACAACCAAATTCGAACTGTGATCTGGAAAACTAAACCAATGTATTCTCCCGCGTGGCTGCATGACGTGAAACCATATATATTTGGAACCGCCTGCATCGCCTGTTCGTCCTGACAAGCCTTCATTTTCAGCATCTCTTCGGACCAGCCGCTACCGTCCAGCCAGCAAACGCCGCAGGCCGTCACGTTCAACCAGCAGACGCCGCAGACCGGCCAGTCTGACCAGCAGACGCTGCAGGCCGATCAGTTTAGCCAACAGACGCCACAGACCGGCCGGTATAGCCAGCAGCCCGACCAATCTAGTCAGCAGATGCCAAAGGTCCACCAATCTAGCCAACAGACGCCACAGGCCGGCCCGTCTAGCCAACAGACCGGTCAGTCTAGCCAGCAGGCCGGACAGTCTAGCCAGCAGGTCGACCAGTCTAGCCAGCAGGTCGACCAGTCTAGCCAGCAGGTCGACCAGTCTAGTCAGCAGGTCGACCAGTCTAGCCAGCAGGCCGGACAGTCTAGCCAGCAGACGCCAAAGGCCGACCCGCCCGGCGTGCAGCCGCGGCTGGGCGGCACGACTCTCGGTTCCGCCAGCCTGCCGGACACCGGCGGGTGGCGTCCAGTGCAGGGCCGACAGTTGCACAGACTGCCGTCGCAGGCGCCACCGTCGCCTGCGCGGCGCCAGCCGGCCGGACGACAGGCGGCGCCGACGCCGACGCCGGCGGGCCGCCTGCCGTTGCCGGTCGGCAGCCCACCCGAGGGGAAGAAGTTCACGGGCCTGCGGATCGGCCGCAAGAAGCCGACCGGGCCGAAGCCGGCGGCGACGTGGCCGGCCGGCGCGGTGGTGGTGGTGGACCCGAACTCGCGGCTGGCGTGGCGCAGCGCGCCGGACGCCGGCGGCGTGTGGCGGCGCACCGTGCTCGACTGCCGGCCCGCCAGGAAGTACAGCCGGCTGGAGGGCATGCGCGACTGGTGCCTGGCCAACTGCCCCATCAACTGTCCGCGCACGCACTGCGTCTGCAGGTGGGGCCGCCGAGCGGACGACCTCGACTGAGCTGGCTACCATCGGCCGACCTGGTGGGTGACGCAGGATACCCCTGCCCAGCCCTCACCCCACACGGCGAGGCGGTTCAAACAAACCCGACAAGCCTCAAAATCAGGAGGCCTGGAACAGTTACTGTGTAGATGTTTAATCATCCTCAACGGAGGTCGACGAACAATCACCCGAGCCACACATCACCAGTCGGGGATCCAGCTAGATCGCAAATTGCGATGTTCTCCGCCGTTCTCAGGGCATGTGCATGCACTGCTCACTCCGTCAGCGCCAATCACCAACGACCATCAAACGCGGTGTATCATTCACGGCCGCTGCTCACGTTTCCTTGGAGCCCAGAGTGGGGCAGATTCGAAGCACCACGGATGGGTGTATAATGGAGCGCAAAGGATGAGTGTACAATCGCAGTCAACGTTGGCGTGCAAACGGCGTGTGCAGTGCCATTTTTTCCAGTTGGTGACAATGAGCCACATGTTGATAATCCTCGACAAGACTGGTGTGGCACGGACCACAACCGCTTCACAGCATTCTCCACTCGTACCGGAGAGATAACAATACGCGTGAAGAATTATTAGAAGTCCGTCGCATTGGGATATATCATACCAAGCGAGTCCTTCCTTCGCGCAATACATGTTCCAAAGCTGGCGATGAAAAGCCTTGTATGGCAATTGCTTCTTATTTTATAGTCAGCTCATTTGGGGCCGGCCATAACCGACGCGCCCCACCGTGGATACATCCATAACTAACGGCGGCAAAACCCCTCGTTTCGATAGGGCGAGCAGTTCACTTCCGACCCAATATTTACCATGCAATGCCATAGGGTTAATGCAAACGCCCATATTTTGTGGTTACTGCCTTCTGCTCCCTTAACCCGCTGCCCATACATCTGATGGGTCATGGGGCCTTTTCCCGAGTGATGAACGCACAGCCATCCACTGTGGGTCCAAGATGACCCCGTTAACTTTTGAAAAGAATCGCTTAGAAAATTACCACTTCATCAAATAAACGTAATATAAGTTGCCGACTTTACAATGACCTGAAATGTTGCGCCGTCAGTGACGTAGACCTGGTCCTTTTCTTAAATACAAAGTGCTGCACCGAGTTTACATGCACTGGAAGCCCACATCAAATAGCGCGTGAGAGCTCCAAAGCAGTGCTACCTGCTGGATGCCGGCGCCCAGGAATTGGAAGCCAACAAATCTATCAACTCTGAATGTCGCAGCCGGGTAGCATACCATAAGCGGGCGAGCCAGCCAACTGGGACAATTGTAGCATTCGGCCGAAGCATTTGTAAAACTCCACTGATCAATACCGACAGGAAATAAATCTCAACCCACAGATGCCCGACATTCGAACGGCACGTGCACCGTGAATGTGATGATGTACGTCGTCTGGGCATTCGGAGCGCTTCCAGAGCTTGTGCCCGCCACAAAAAGCGCGCGACCGCGTCGTGCCGGATACATCGTGTATACATGGAGGATACGCTGGCAGCAACATAACACATAGCCGAGCCCGGCCTTCGCACGGCACGACGCCAATACGATGTCAACAGCACCCCACACCCGTGCCACCGGAGCCGCTCATGCACGCAGCCGGAACAACGGGGCAGCCGGTGGCACCTGGCCGCCGCATCGCCCGCGATGACACACACTCACGACGGTGAGCAACAAATCTAAGTAAAAACATCCGGGTACAAAATAATCCCACCCCAGTGAGCTGGCGTGTACGCGCCGAGTAAGACCGGCACCTGCTACGCACTGGCTGGGCGGCGTCGGCTGCGCTACCGACGCCGGCCACGTGCCTGCCCTCCCGCCCAGTCACAGCTCTCGCACGACGCCACCATGCAGCTGCGGCGGCGGCGGCGGCGGCGGCGGCGGGGATCCTGCTCGGTACCCCGCGCACGCGTCCGTGAAGAGCCAGCCGACACTGCCGCAGCCACCGCTCACATGCAAACGTATATACAGATGTTTTGATTCTGCGACCACAGCGCAAGCGAAGGCTGGACTGGTCGGCGGCCCGCCAGCTGCCATACGCGGCACGGCTCGAGTCGTCTACAGACCAGTGTAGCGCCGCCCGAGGCAACAACAGACTAGTGTACCGCCGCCCGAGGAAACTACACACCAGTGTAGCGTCACCAGGGGAAACTAGACCAGTGTAGCGCCGCCAGAGGAAACTACAGACCAGTGTAGCGCCGCCAGAGGAAACTACAGACCGGCATAGCGCTGCACGAACCGTTTGCAGACCAGCCAGTGGCGTCTCCGGGCGTACAGACCAGCACAACGCGGCGCGAGGCATCCACAGACCCGTGTGGCACGGTGCGAGCCTAGCACAGCCCAGTGTAGCAAGGCCAGATACCGATGTAGCACGACCCAACACACCTTGAGATATTGAGATATGTGTAGTGAGGCGCGAGCCGTCAGCACTAGTGCGACGCGGCCAGACCCGTCCACAGATCAATGTTACGCAGCCAGAGCCGACCACAGACCAGTGTTACGGAGCCAGAGCCGTCCACAGGCCAGTGCTACGCAGCCAGAGCCGTCCACAGGCCAGTGTTATGCAGCCAGAGCCGTCCACAGATCAATGTTACGCAGCCAGAGCCGACCACAGACCGGTGTTACGGATCCAGAGCCGTCCACAGGCCAGTGCTACGCAGCCAGAGCCGTCCACAGGCCAGTGTTATGCAGCCAGAGCCGTCCACAGATCAATGTTACGCAGCCAGAGCCGACCACAGACCGGTGTTACGGAGCCAAAGCCGTCCACAGACCAGTGTTACAGAGCCAGAGCCGTCCAGACCAGTGTTACGCAGCCAGAGCCGTCCACAGATCAATGTTACGCAGCCAGAGCCGACCACAGACCAGTGTTACGGAGCCAGAGCCGTCCACATGCCAGTGTTACGGAACCAGAGCCGTCCACCGACCAGCGTCGCGCAGCCAGAGCCGTCCACAGGCCAGTGTTACGCAGCCAGAGCCGTCCATAGGCCAGTGCTACGTAGCCAGAGCCGTCCACAGACCAGTGTTACGCAGCATACAGACAGGGTTGGAAAATACTAACCCTGGATTTTTGGTATCCAGAACCTCATCCTGTCGAGAAAAAAAATTATCCTGTCATTATCAGCTGCTCTCTGATGTTGAATCAGTGAATAAAGTGCTCAAGATTTAATAGACAGTGTAAACTGGTATTATGATGTTACAGTTTTGAAGAAAAACTATATTAGCTCTCCATATTCAGACTACTGAAACAAATTTCCTCTCCACATAGAGCATTGCCAAGTAAATAATCCAACCCGGTCCACAGACCAACGTAGCGCAGCCCGAGTCGTGTACAGACCAGTGTCGCACGGCCCGAGTCGTCCATAGATCAGTGTAATGCCATTCGAGTCGTCCACAGACCAATGCGGCGCATCCGGATCCGTCCACAGACCAATGCGGCGCGTCCGGGTCCGCCCACAGTCCCAAGTGGTGCGGTTGGAGCCGTCCAAAGACCAACGCGGCCAGGCTCGGGTCGTGCAAACGGACCAGTCTGCGACCGTATCACTCACAGTACACCGGCACCACCGTCTTTCCGAGCAACGATGCCGCAACCGAAGCCACTGGCGCAGTAATTAATGGTACAAACAGACCGGCGAGCAGAACAAACCCGAAAACATAACGTACACTTAACCATAACTGTGCAATGGTGGCAAGAGAAACATGCTTGGGAAACGTGGGACTTAATGTGACACATGGCTGGCTCAACAAAATTACGTATTTGGAGGTTACGTAGTCGCGTACATACCAGACGGCAACACGACACAACGCACCGAATAACAATGAAGCCCTGAAACGAAGCAGCCTATTCAATGCCGTGAAATATCACGGATGGGGGTCGGTGTTCAACGCGATTTTCACAAATACCGATTTAGCGCGATGCAATCGATTCCACTGGCCAAGGACGCAAACAACTTACAACGCAATTGCAAATGCAAATACCCTCACGGGACACCATAGCGTATATGCAATAGGGGCTCACTACAGCATGCATAACCAGGTATAAACACGGCAGTGAAGTCCAACCACGACTCCAGCGGCGCAGGCCGACTGTCTGGGGCTACACGGTTCAAGCCAACCAGTACCTGCCAGGCAGCCTGGCCCACCACCATAATACAGAGCTGCCGGCACAGCTGGGATTGCCGCTCCGCCGCCGAACGCTCTGCCATTCACACGGTATTGGCCACGCGCCGCGCCTGGCCCGCCACCACTCGGGACGAGACGGCGCCGTCCGCCCTGCTGAGCTCAGGTCATCAGGATGCTCACTCTGCCGGCTATGTTGGAGACGATGGCCGGTACCAGGGAGAAGCCGGCCGCGCTGGGCGTGCGCTGCGACAGCGGGCCGGTCTTGAGGCCGACCGACGCGCTGTACGACTGCAGGAACAGCGTGCGCACGGCGCGCAGTCGGGCCGACCGCCTGCGGCAGCACAGGGCGGGTCAGGTCACGTCCAGCAGGCATGGTACACCACAGGGCGGGCCGGGTCAGGTGTGGTCCAACACAGGACGGGTCAGGTCAGACATGGTACACCACAGGGCGGGTCAGGTCAGGCATGGCACAGCACAGGACGGGTCATGTCCGGCATGGTACAGCACAGGACGAATCATGTCAGGCATGGTACAGTACAGGACGGGTCAGGTCAGGCATGGTACAGCACGGGGCGGGTCAGGTCAGGCATGGTACAGTACAGTGCGGGTCAGGTCGGGCATAGTACAGCACAGGGCGGGTCAGGTCCGGCATGGTACAGTACAGGGCGGGTCAGGTCAGGCATGGTACAGCACAGGGCGGGTCAGGTCGGGCATGGTACACCACAGGGCGGGTCACGTCAGGCATGGTACAGCACAGGGTGGGTCAGGTCAGGCATGGTACAGCACAGGGCGGGTCAGGTCGGGCATGGTACAGCACAGGGCGGGTCAGGTCAGGCATGGTACAGTACAGGGCGGGTCGGGTCACGTCCGGCAGGCATGGTACAGCACGGGGCGGGTCAGTTCAGGCATGGTACAGTACAGGACGGGTCAGGTCAGGCATGGTACAGTACAGGGCGGGTCAGGTCAGACATGGTACAGCACAGGGCGGGTCAGGTCGGGCATGGTACAGCACAGGGCGGGTCAGGTCAGGCATGGTACAGTACAGGGCGGGTCAGGTCGGGCATGGTACAGCACAGGGCGGGTCAGGTCAGGCATGGTACAGTACAGGGCGGGTCAGGTCAGGCATGGTACAGCACAGGGCGGGTCAGGTCGGGCATGGTACAGCACAGGGCGGGTCAGGTCAGGCATGGTACAGCACAGGGCGGGTCAGGTCCGGCATGGTACAGTACAGGGCGGGTCAGGTCAGGCATGGTACAGTACAGGGCGGGTCGGGTCACGTCCGGCAGGCATGGTACAGCACGGGGCGGGTCAGTTCAGGCATGGTACAGTACAGGGCGGGTCATGTCCGGCATGGTACAGTACAGGGCGGGTCATGTCAGACATGGTACAGCACAGGACGGGTCAGGTCGGGCATGGTACAGCACAGGGCGGGTCAGGTCAGGCATGGTACAGCACGGGGCGGTTCAGGTCAGGCATGGTACAGCACAGGACGGGTCAGGTCGGGCATGGTACAGTACAGTGCGGGTCAGGTCGGGCAGGCATGACACAGCTTTCGTCGGCCCTCAGGTCAGGGCTGGTCAGAGGTCAGATCAGTTCATGGTGAGCCAGGTCACAGTGTAGATACTGCCAACAGCAGGCCGAAACAAGGTTCAGGTGACGGTCAGTCAGACCATGGTGGGTAAGGTCACGGTGCCAGGCCATGGCGTGTATGTTCACGGTGTCAGGCGATGGCGGCATGAGCACATTGCCAGGCCATGGCGGGTACGGTCACGGTGTCAAGCCATGGTGGGTACGTTTGACTTGAGGTGGAAACAACGAGATAATACGGGTCCAGATAGACAAGGCACAGTATACAGACAACAAAATACAGTTACTGAAAGAGAACTGCACTGTTTTGTACTTCGAATGCGACAGTTTCACAAGATGCAGCTTAATCCAGCAATACACTTAGGGATGAAAGAAACATGTTGACCGAACTGACAAGGAACGTCTCATCGAGTCAATTCAAGGTACATTTTCCAGGTGATTCATAACAACGCATGAGATGTCCGGGTTTCTCGTTACCCACTCTGTCGAGGTGACGTGCCAGCTAGCTGGCCGATACCTGCAAGTTCGGCATCAGCGACCCAGTCTCAGGAGGTTCACTCAGGTACCGCGACCTCTCGGCTCTCAGTATCCATTACCTGGTCTCCGGGGCTTCACGCGTTTGCTCGCCGGACTCGTCAATTAGCGTCGTGGTGGACTCGGTGAACTCTGGCCCCATGGACTGACTGTGGCAACAGGAGCACCACATACCCGGTCACTACATATCCTTCACACGTATACATTGAGAGCGGGTGTTCGCTCTTACATTGCCGAATGCACACGAGAGCTTCCTTTCCGTTTGCCAGTTTTCTTTCGATGTTTTCGACCTATCTCATGCAACGTACATTTCCTTAAGCTAACTGATCACGTGGAGGAGACAGCATCGAAGCTGGCATATGCATCCATTTATTCATACTGTATTCAAACATGCAACGTTTCGGGCATTGTTAGAAAACTCAGGCTTAAAGAATATTGGTGAGAACATCATCGCAAGCACGACTAAGCAAAATGCACAGACAACACATACATGTGGTAACACTTGGTTGGTTGGTTGGTTATTGGTTTTACGACACATCGACCGTTGAGTCATGTAGCGTCGCCAATCTCTCACGCCGATTGCTCGCGGGCGAAGAGTAACGTGGTAACACTTCAAGTGGAGGTTTCAATGACAGGCAATTCAACAAGCAGAACATCACATGCATGCGCAGTGGGCTTACATCACTATAAACCTGGCGCTCTATGTGTTGAACTCATCTGTGTACATGTCGGTCTACTTATTTAATTCCCTACCAGCGAAACATCCACATAAATGGCCCATAATATGTCTGTCATACTCAATCGAATTTTTTAACATGAACCTTGGATTCTTTTACGGCGTATTCAACCGCTAGGTCATATAGCACGGCCAACCTCTCACGCCGATTGCTCGCTGGTGGACTCGGCAAATGCCGTCGGTTGTGAGATTCGAACCCACAATCGTGGTCGGTTGGTTATTTGGGCTTTCGGGCGCATCGACTGCGTTGCTTGTGATCAAGAGTCCGACGCACTACAATTGCGCTACCGCGTCCCCCCAATGCGCGATCATGTTAGCACTATCATTGAGACAAAGCTATGGTTTAAAACTAAAGATGGCTTATAGTGGTCTAAACGCTGTATTTTAGAAGACAAGACAAAAGAACAGATTTGCATAACTTTGATGCCGTTCCTTGGACATCTGATTCATGAGCATTGCGTCAGACGAATGTATGCTTATATATCCATCTATCCATCTAATACAGGGTTAAAACATTGGTTTTTCATTAGGTGTGAGATGTCGAAATTTGATATGTAATTAGTGTAATTTAAAATGTTTTTTATGTCTTTCAGACTAAAATTTGAGTTGATGGTGTAGGTGATTATGACTGGACCTTGATCATTTGTTTTAAGATTCATAATTTAAGAAAAGATGTAAATCAGGATAAGGAGAATAATAACTATGATGAACTAGTATTGTATCCCATATCACATAGGTGGTCACTTTACCCGAAATTGCATTGCAAAATGTTTGTGTAATACCATTCCATATTGAGGGCATGCACATGCTATTTATAAACAAGGTACCGTTATAAAGGAGACATAAATACTTCATATCAAAGAGCAGGATGCTGATACTTCTTGGAGAAAGATGTCGATTGAGTGTTCAGAAAGTGGTATATTCAGAAAGTGGGATAATTTATAACTGGGCAACTTTGATAAGCCTGCATATTGTATTCAGTGCAGGGCTTCATTGCTTGCTGAATAAGGACTTAAGGAGTGCTGGATGATACCGGGTTTCAGGATACTGGGTAGACTATCTGAAACGGAAGAGGCTCTGTGATACGGTTTCAGGAAATTTCCTGATCAGAGGTCATTGGTGCACCCCAACTATGGCATATTTGAATTGTTGAAGGGCATCAGGATGTCTTCAGTTGAGTTCATGTTGCTTTCATAATCAGCAGCTAGTAAACAAGGATGTCGCAAAAGCCATAGACAGGGAGGTCGATTGAGCTTTCATTAGGTGGTATTTTCCACCCATTTTCTTGAAAAATTTCACACTGATCTAATATATACATATATATATATAAAACAACATAAACTGCAATATCCCTCGCCCAGTGAAATGCCATTCGTATGCCGATTTCGGATGACATAACATTCAGCTGAGGACACCGCTTGGTCGCGGACAGTTAGGAGCTGTACACGAGTCTATATCATTAGTACCGCAGTGGATGTTTCGTGTACGACTTACTAGCTGCTCCGGGAATGTGACGAGCCGGACATAGCCGAGCCGTTCGATCCCGACCCGTTTACACCTTCGGATCCGTTAATGATCTGCCAACTGATGATCACATGAGTTAGATTACACTTCTGAAATCACAACATGAAGCGGCATATAACTTTCATTTCCGTCGCACCAATGAAATGAAATAAATGACAGGCATAAATGTCACGGTCTGACCAAACATTGAAATCAATACCATCACCGTCCACATACCTGGCATCACGCCAAGGAATTCGTTGGCTTGTGTTAGCGAAAGAGAAGGCGATATGCTACATAGCAATACACTGTCGACACACAAGGACGTTATCATACGGTAATGTACACACAACACACTTCCGACATGAAAATGTGTGGATGTTGTGAAATAGAACTCCCTGTGTGGACACACTGCGTTGTCAGGGTAAAGGTAGCCGTGCATCTTACGACTTATTCCCGTCCACTGGCACTTCGTGTTTAATCAGTATGTCGAGGACATGCTGGACTTCTGACCTTTCATCGGATAATTTGAGATGACGATGACGATGATGATGATGATGACTAATGACGACTTTCGAATCACAGTCTGACTGTACGAATTACTGTACACGAATATGATCATTCCTCTAGAGTTTGGTAACTGTCTGGGGAACTTGTGAATGGCTCAGGACCCGACGACTGTCCCGGGAACTGGTGACTGTGCTGAAAGCTGGCCTGTCGGAGAGCTGGGACCGACGAAACAGTTTATCGCCCGGCCAACCGAGTGAAGAGCTCCGACTAGTGGCCGCCGACCCACCTGCCGACCGAACCGGTGCTCTCGTGACGGGCCCGGTTACCACCGGGCACCGTGACGGGGCTGGTGCCCGGGTACGTCTCGTGGTAGATGCCGCCGCTGAACGAGCCCGCCTCGGAGCGGCACGGCCGCAGCTCGGCCGGCCCAGTCGCCGCCGGCGCCACTGGACGGGCCGGCCAGAACTTCTGTGGTGCACGAGACAGGTCAGAGGACGTGTGCAGCACAAGGAGCAGATCAGATGTCCACGACATCGGCAAACATGAACAGAATTAACACTGACTAGTACGAGTCACACGCGATGCAACCAAGTCGGTAGAACGGCCGAATATAGATCCTTATTGGGCACGTATCAACAATATAAACTCTAAATCATAGCATAAGTCAAAAATAAAAATAGCAAGGCATAGACCGTTTTCAGGGTCTTGCCAATGAGAAGGGAGTTGGCTTAAGGCTACGGCTACATATATTCAGCTCTGTTTAGCATTTGATGAATGGCCCTGATTACGATGCTTTCTAAAGCTCAATGGGGTGGTGGCCCTTACCCATCTAAATCCGTCAGTATTTTTAGCTGAACTGATAGTCTTCCATTTTATATGAATAACAAATATACCGTCGTGATACACCTGGTGTCGAAAAAAGCATCTGCTTCGTCCGCTCAGCTAAAAACAGTTTAATCACGCTCACTGACAGCGTAGTGTCAGTGCACTTTTCAGGTGCGCTTCTGTATATGAACATGATAACGCGGGTGAAAAGCATGCACTGTTAGAATAAGTCAAGTCAATATGGATTTGGCACCAATGAATCCGACCGGCCTTTCTGATGGGAGCCGAGCTGAGCATGCGACCAACACGACCAGCGCAGAGCCGCTCGCGGTCCGACGCGCACCTGTTCGGGGAGCGACTCGAGCGAGCCGGAGCCCTGCCGCTCCAACAGGCGCGCCTTGCGCTCGGCGCGTCGGCCGAGCGCCGGCGACGCGTCCGGTGGCCGCAGCTCGGCCGGCTGACAGCAGGAGTCCGAGCGCGAGCCGACGTAGGGCCGCGGAGCGTCCGTGCGGCCGACGGCGGCCGGGTCGGCAGCGGCGGCGGCGGCAGCGGCGGGGGCAGCGGGGGCAGCGGCGCCGCGCCGCCGCCGCCGCCGCACCGGCCGCCGACCCGAGCTGCACGACGACGACGACGACAGCTCCACCTCGCTGAGGCTGGCCTCGAGCGACGCGAGGCTGGTCACGTGCGAGTCGGCCGGCGCGCACGCCTCGACGAACGGCCACGACTCGGAGCCGCCGCCGGCCGCCAGCGTGGCGCCGCCGCAGCCGCCGGCGTCCGACGCTGCCGACGAGCACGACGAGTGGATGCTGGACGCGTCCGTCTCGAGGCCCTCCAGCAGCACGCCGCCCACCAGGTGCACGTCCGACTCGGTGCGCTGCAGCTCGTCCCGCTTGGCACCGCTGCGACAGCCGTGCGCGCACGTCACGACGCGTCCTCCGCCGACCGGGAGGTACACGCAGGACGCCGGGAGACATCCGTCACAGGGGAATGGCAGACACATACAGGTCACCGGTGGCATCTGTCACAGCAGGGGAGGGCGACATGAAAGGAGCAACGGTGACATCTGTCGCAGGGAGTGGATGGGAGGTCATACATATGGCGCCGGGGACACCCGTCATGTATGCGGGGGACACTAAGAGTAACGGGGATATCCGTCACAGGGGGAGGGGTAGATATAGATAATCAGGACATTCATCACATGAGAGGAGGGTGACACACAGGGCACCGGAGACATCCGCCACATGAGTCTGCATTGCCCGGTCACGGCACTATCCGGAAACACTACCAGACATCAAGGACGTTCCGCACGGGCAAGAAACATACTACGAGCAAACGCTTGTCAGTAACTTGACTATCAAACCAATTGCAAGTGATGCCAACTAATATATAACTACCATCAGCGGGCGAATTTTGACATTATTACAGTTCCCAAAGTCCTTGAGCAACACATTACAACCTATATGGATACTATCGAAAGAAATTCATCACCTAGCATTTAACAAACAACACACAACCTTTGTAACATGGCGCAACAAAATCAAGCTGGCTTCTGGGACGAGGCAACACAATGTGTGTACATTTTAAAATCTTGACACATCAAATAGAGATAATTGCTAGATAACGTTTTCGAAATTACTCCACAAGAGAGCAACTTTAAGTACTTCCCTGATCACAGGTTAACACCTCGTTCGTGAAATCAAAGGGTCGCCAAATTATTCCCCTGGTAATAATTTGACTATCACGCCCCATCCCAGAGCGTTGTTCAGCTCGAGACGTTCAGCACCGCTCACCCGTAGTTGGAGGCACTGAACTCGTCCGTGTCGATGTGCAGCAGGAAGTTGAAGGCGAAGTGCATGATCTCCTCGTCTTTGGCCACGCGGTCGGGTAGGCTGTGTCCGAACAGGAACCAGTCGTAGGCCAGCGTCAGGTACAGAACCTGGCGACAAACACCACCTGGTACCGTATACGATACATATACCATATACAGCGTAGGACGAACACGGACGATCCTATAATTATCAGCAGTGCTAGGGAGAGAAACTCAGACGAATCGTGCGCGGAGGCGGGACACACCACTCCTGCGCCAGCAGCACGTTGGAGACAGCTAATCACCATAAACCACCCAAAGCGGCGAACTGCGCGCATGACAGAACCGTCGTTACGTCAGTGCTCGCCTTACACCAGACCATCTAATAACCATTAACCTGACCATTAACCAGACCGTACAGTTAATGCTGGCTATGCAGGTAACGGCGCTGATAACGTGGCCGTGGGCAGATATGAAAGCCGGCAGCGGAATAGAAGCATGCATTGAGTCCGCGAAATGAACTACTTCCGGCGATGCTCGGTCACTATAAATAGCTATTTAAGAGAGACGAGAGACGAGAGACGAAAGACAGAGACAGAGACAGAGACATAAAGACAAGAAGCAAGAATACAAGAAGCAAAAATACAAGAAGCAAGAATACAAGAAGCAAGAATACAAGAAGCAAGAATACAAGAAGCAAGAATACAAGAAGCAAGAATACAAGAAGCAAGAATACAAGAAGCAAGAATACAAGAAGCAAGAATACAAGAAGCAAGAATACAAGAAACACGAAGACAGCGAGTAGCAAGAGCTCCAGACACCCTCGACGAGCACACCTGCGACACGAGAAGAAAATCCACCCTCACCAAATCGCCAACTTTACCCTGTCTCTCAATTAACCTTGATCCTACGGAGGAAACCTAACGGTGACGAGCCCACTGGGGCCGGAACAGGACTGGATGGCGAAGCCGGAGCCGCCCTGCGGCCGGTGTGCAGCACACTACCCAATATCCGACTGCACATCAACTGAACGGACATGTGCAGCCTGTAACGGGCCGCATCCGCCACCGACCTCGACTGTCTCAAGTAGGCATTCGAGAGGGACGTGTGCCGGTATGCGGCAGCCCAGGGTGTACCACACACAACACAAAACCACAACATATCCTTTAAAAAAAAAAAAAAACCCCCCCCCCCCAAAATCCCACCATCCCAAACCAGACCAACCGCCCGGCGCAGCTACACAGCAGCGCTCACATCACATCCGAGACCCACACCCAGGACAGCGCCAGCCCATCTACTATCCCACCAGCGGCCGGGCCCCGGAGCCCAGCACACCTCCCACATCAACGCCCTACCCATCATCGATAGCACCCTCACCGCACCCCACCCTTGACCAGGCCTGCTCCCACATCCACCCCACCCCAGACCTGGCCTCCTCCTCCTACCCCAGACCCACACTGCCTCCAAGCTTCCCTCTCAGGTACCACCCACCCATCCCTTACAAGACTCGGCCCTATCCCTTCCCCACCCTGCCCTGCCACCAACAGGGCAGCGACAATCCCGCCACCCTGGCGACTTCCCGTGAGTTCCTTCTCCTTCCTTGTCCCACCCATCCGACCGGCCCAAACCACCAAGGCCACCTCAGCCGCACCTCGCTATACAGTTCGCAAGCGCACGGCCACGGTCTCCTGTCAGGCAGACCCTCACACTACCACCCGCTTTGCCATCAAAACCACTCCCAAAACATCACCTGTTGACTCGACCCAGACCGAGCTCAGCACGCCTACCAGTCTATCTAGCCCGAGCCGACCACACCTGCCAGGTCCATTCCGACCACACCACAACCCCTACCAACCCAATCCAGACAAAACCCACCTCGCCTCCCAAAGGCAAAACCAGCACCCGTCGCTATACAGCCCATTATCATCAGAGCCTGGCGCCCAGTCCTGTCGCCACACGCCACACACGTCACCACCACACGCCAGCCTCACCATCCACCAGACCAAACTCTCCCGGCACGGCACCACCCCTGCATAAGAACACCAACAGACACCAATTACGCTCGACAATGGGTCTCTTCTACCAGTTCAACACCGGTAGTCTTCCTAGCAAATTCATAGATATGAAATAAGAATTTCTAGAACAAAAAACATTACTAGACGCGCTCTAAGGTCCCAATATTGGAGACACAGACTCAAGTTAGAACAACAATTCAGACTATTTGGCATGTTGACAACGTCAGCGGTCCAATTAAGAAATGGGTGCAGCCATACTCATCGTAACAGCGTTCCTCATCCTCGGACAAAGTTAAATTCCCCCGGAACTGAGGATCAGTCAGCCTGAAAATCGCCTATTGTGAAACCGCTGTCATCTCTCAGCTGCCGCATTCGACCGAGTAAACAAATTCGCACGAACACACACTCTTCAAACTCAGGCCACGTAGACACACGACGCATTTCATTCCCAACTTACTCAAAGACAAGACCTTAAAGGTCTGATGCAACAGCTTCACACCAAGCACCACACCTCAGGATCAGGGCTTGACACAGGGGAGGGTGCTCTCGCCGAGCCTCTTCATCATCATGATTAACCCACGCCGTCTCGGGAGAGGGGGAAGGGAGGTTGATTTGGCAACTTGTGACACGAAATTCGGCATACCTTTTCTCACATCAATTTGACATTTTGTATACAAAATTTTAGGTTAGGTCAGCTAGGGTCCACGAGTTAGTCGCGGTCAAGTGAGGTTACCTCCAGAAAAGTTCAACCAGCCGTCACGCTTTAAGATATAATGTGGTGTGTTGGAGTTTAGGGGCGCGTCGACATTTAAGATATAAATATATTTTGTTGTTTGTTTATTGGTTGGTTCACGACACACTTTATGCACATTCACGGCTAATGGCGCCGCCCACACTGTTTCGCCGGTGGGCCGCGGGATTGGGAAATGTCCTGAGTGGCGCTAGAGTCGAACCCGGGACCTTTGGTACCCATAGCCCGACACCTTAACCACTCGGCCATCCCCGCCCCGATAAATATATTTTAATGACACTTTCAGCGTTTGCTTATCTTTAGGGACGAAACAAAACGCACGAGCGGAATTTTTTCCCCGCTTTTGATTACTTATTAGCTTTGCATATTTGCCCATTAGAGCTTACATCGAAGATTCTGGCTAAAGTATTTTTTTTTACGAGAGCAAGTTGACTTCGAAAACGTTTTTCGGTCCGCTCTACGCAGTAGAAAAAAGATCGAAATTAAAGAAAATTGAAAGATAAAAATTATGAAATAAAACAGATTTATGGGTGCGTAAAAATTGTAGGGCTATGGTCGATTTCCCCTTCTTTTTCTCATTCCCAATAAGTTTTTTTTTCTTCAAATCTCCTCAAAATGAACTCCCCAGAGCCAAAAATATGAACTAAGAGTCGTGAAAACCTTGGTACCTAGTAACGTCACTTTTATGGGAAAAATTTGGGATGGTATCTGGCCCTACTCGTCGAGCGCTTTCCGATGGCACCACTCGTTTTCATGCGACGCTTAGTTTGAAGATTGGAGAGGGTGCATCACTCCCCCCCCCCCCAGATACGGGGTGTGAGGATTTGACCAGCAAGATGGAAAGGGTTAACGACATACTTGCTAATCACACCGACACTTCACCTGAATATTCACTTTTCGCAAACGACATAACCAATTGGATACGAGCAAAATGCTCTCTAAAAGCCGAGAAAGCCATTTAAACAGCTCTAGACCACATAGTAGTGGGGCAAAACCTGGGCTTCATCCTGTCCGCACTTAAATCAGCCACATCCACATATAGCCGCCCCCGCCCAAACACCGACAACTCTACTTCACATCGATGGGAAAGCCACTGAAGTGTTAAGTTAAGAAGCCACTGAAGTGGAAAGTGTTAAATTCTTAGGAGCACATTTGGACCAAAACTTTTAAACACACACACATCACTGTCACCTTAAAGAGACGCAAGAAGCTGATCAACCTACTCAGTGCATTAGCAGGTACATACTGGGACAGAGACAGGAAATACTACGGCGACTCTACAAGGCAAAATAACGACCCATCCTAGAATACAGCAACATCATCTTTGCTACCATTTTGCCAACACTGAACAAAAATAAGAAACCATCCAAAACAACTGCATCAGGGCAGCCATAAGAACCCTCAGCACCACACCAACAGCCAGTCTTCTTGTAGACTCAGACACACCTACCCTCCGCTTTAGGACACAATGGCTGTTCCGCTACCACATCAAAATCAAGTCCATTGAAAATCATCCGCCGCAGCCTGTGATAGCTCCTGTCGGAGCTATCAGGCTGTGGAGCCAGTTTGGACGCAAACACCCACCGTTTAGTGTTCAAATTGCCACGGCTCTTTCAGATCCTAACCTCACGATGCCAGCCACCGCAGCTCGACCGTCCACTAGGCTATTCTGGACCCACAGTCAACCGGAGGTCGAGGACATGCTCTCGGGAAAGAAATCAGATATCACATCGGCGGGAATTCTTGGTAAGTTCAATACGTTCTCCGATTTCAACAATCCAAAGCACTGGCATTCACAGAAGGGTCAAATACGAGGTCAAAGTAGGCGCATCGGCATCACTGGAACAGGCCTTAGGTCTTCCAAGCGCCTGTTGGATAACTGTTCTATCTACACTGCTGAAGCACTGGCCATATTGACCACTATTTCCATTCGAAAGAGACGTATAACGAGAAACGTAGTAATTTGTTCAGATTTCACATAACTTCTTCAACCAATTAGCAACACATGCGACTGTTCACATCCAGTCATTGATTGAAGAGTCCAACAAGTCATGGCCCACGACGTAAACAACCCTTCGTTCCTCTGGATTCCGGGCCATCTCAACATTCCAGGAAGCGAGAAAGCAGATGGGCGGGCAAAGCAGGCCTTAATATAGACCATTTTTCCCAACATGGAATATTCGGTGGAGGATTGCAAAGCACATCCATAACACCACATGCAAGGAAGTGTTACCAAAACACATGGACATGACACAACTCCACACATCACAACTCCGACCACACCTACAACATCAAACCAACGCTATGCAGATGGAACACCTCAGACCAATCGCACCGCCAAAAGTACGTTATCTTCACTAGACATAGAACTGGTTGCACAAAGCTAACACAGCCTCAACTAGAGGATTGGTTGGTTATTGGAGTTCAGGGGCGCATCGACTACATCGGTCATACAGCGTCCCCCACTAGAGGATTAGCATTATAAAAACCTCACTGCGACACCTGCAACACCACATTAAGCATAAATCACATCCGGCTAGACTGCAGTAGCTTTGAAGTTCAGACAACTACTTCTGCCAAAAAAGGCATCGCCCTCTCGTTTCCATCGCTTCTCGGTGACCCAAAATTCCTCCAATCACTACTTGGATATTTGTAAGTCACCAAACTAGTTAGTTAGTTATTTGAGATTGAGGACGCATCGACTGCGTCGGCCATGCAGCGCCCACGACATCATCAGTGAAACAGTGAGATACAATCATCAGTCGACATTGGAATGGAAGTCATATCATTAGACAGTGAAAGCAAGCGAAAATCAGTCAGAAAGACACGCCATGGGATGAAATGCATTGCGGAATACGACTACTGCCCTGGATAGATGACAGTAAATCGTATTTACTGACAAGGGAGGGGTTGGTGCTGCAGGGTTGGATGAAAGGTATGCAGAAGGTCGCTGGCACGGGGCTGGATACGGGAATTTGAAGACACGGGATGGACGATGGGGACTACGAGTCCCCGGAAGCACCTCCGAGTTCCCACACCCCTCATCGGGGCGGCTGTGTTACGCCGAAGGAGCGCCAATTCCCTGGCCAGCTGAGTAACGAGGCTGACCCCACTGCGGGGGTCACCAAACTAGCAGGAGCATTGTAGACACCACACCACCAACACACACTTCAACACGTACTGCATGCCAACGCATACACTCATAACAATATCGTGAATAGCCATCCACGACTGGCATCGGACGTGCATGAGCAGATTTGCTTTCCGAAGGCAAACAAATGGCTGCCCAGCGGTGTCGTCGGACGTAGATGAGCCGACTTGTTTTAAACGTTAGCATAACCCAAAACTATTGCACAGAAGTCCCATCAAACATCGATGGACCGATATGCCCTGCAATTCACAATCCAAAATCGTTGCTCAGAGGAGCCACGGCGTTGATGAGCCGAATTACACAGTTATAACCTTCCACACAACCCTGCATGAAGGCACGCTGCTACTAACCACTACTAATAACACGCGACAGCCAGTTAGTTAGTTATTGTGGTTTAGAGACGCATCGACTGCTTAGGTCCTATAGCGCCCAAGGCAGCCAGTGTGTTGGCGGTGTGGACAACTACCCCCCTGTCCACGCGGCAAAGACTCGCCGGTGCTCTTCAACAAGAGTATGCTAATGCTGACAGTCTGGTAAAGCCAACTTTCTCGTCAATCATCTTTCACCCCAACTATAAATAATCTTGCGGAGGAATGAAGTAAGTTGAAACTCTAAACATTCTGGAGTTGCCCTCCCGTCCGTCCCGTCCGCAGCACTTTGACGTCACGCACTAAAACTTGCTTCCAAAAGTAACACACTTTAGAGGTGGCGCAGATGACCTCTATGGTCAGGTACGCCTGTAAAGCACCCCCCCCCCACCCTTGTGGTACGAAAAGTGTATCTGAGACCGATGAGACACAGACTGTGCCTGGATTTTTGGCACCGACAACATTTATTGTCTTGAGAAAATTATCATCTTGCTTTCCATCTTGATGTTGAATGGTATTACTTGACAATGAACTAGTGCTCAAAATTTACTGTAAAGTGTAAACTGTGATTCTGATGTCACCAATGTGGATACAAATATCCTCTCCATATTCGATTACCTAAATAATTTTCCTCTCCACATCTAGGATTGCAAAGTCCAAATCCAACCACAATCAGAGACTACGTGGTAGTCCAGTGTGGCATAACGGGAGGGGATCAGATACCACGTGTTGGTCGGTTGGTTATTGGGGTTTAAGGGCGCATTGACTGCAGAGGTCATGCAGCGCCCAAGATACCACGTGTTAGTCCGGTGCGTTACAACAGAAGCGGACCAGAGATCACGTGACCATTCAGAGGTATAAAAGGAGTGGACCACAGACCACGTGATAATCCGGTGCGATATGGCAGAAGCGGACCAGACCACCTGATAGTCCGGTGCGATACACCAGAAGCGGATCGGATACCACGTGGTCGTTCAGTGTGCCACAACAAGAGTCGATCAGAAGTCACCTGGTTGCCAAATGCGCTGTAAATGGCCAGTGGCGGAGAGCGCACCGGGGACTCGTCAACGACGACGCGCATCAGTACTCAGCAGTGAATATATGCCTGAATGCTATTTAAGTATCAGTAAGCAGCATGGATTCAATGAAGACTAGAGGCGGACCGATGAACATCAGCGATTAATCAGAAGAGGTTCATTCATCCAGCGCGGTGTAGATCAGTGTGGATCAGAGGATCGCCTAGGCCCAGACACTCACATAGGAGGCGTCCAGCGCGGTGTAGATCAGCGAGGACCAGAGGACCGCCGAGGCCCAGACACCCACCTACGAGGCGTCCAGCGAGGTGTGGATCAGCGAGGATCAGGCGGTCGGCGAGGATCAGATGATCGCCGAGGATCAGACTTCCACCCGGGAGGCGTTCAGCTCGGTGTGGATCAGCGAGGATCAGAGGATCGCCGAGGCCCAGCCACCCACCTGCGAGGCGTCCAGCGAGGTGTGGATCAGCGAGGATCAGGCGGTCGGCGAGGATCAGATGATCGCCGAGGCCCAGACTTCCACCCGGGAGGCGTTCAGCTCGGTGTGGATCAGCGAGGATCAGAGGATCGCCGAGGCCCAGCCACCCACCTGCGAGGCGTCCAGCGCGGTGTGGATCAGCGAGGACCAGAGGACCGCCGAGGCCCAGACACCCACCTGCGAGGCGTCCAGCGAGGTGTGGATCAGCGAGGATCAGAGGATCGCCGAGGCCCAGCCACCCAGCTACGAGGCGTCCAGCGAGGTGTGGATCAGCGAGGATCAGGCGGTCAGCGAGGCCCAGACTTCCACCCGGGAGGCGTTCAGCGAGGTGTGGATCAGCGAGGATCAGAGGATCGCCGAGGCCCAGACACCCACATGCGAGGCGTCCAGCGAGGTGTGGATCAGCGAGGATCAGGCGGTCGGCGAGGATCAGATGATCGCCGAGGCCCAGACTTCCACCCGGGAGGCGTCCAGCGCGGTGTAGATCAGCGAGGACCAGAGGACCGCCGAGGCCCAGACACCCACCTACGAGGCGTCCAGCGAGGTGTGGATCAGCGAGGATCAGAGGATCGCCGAGGCCCAGACACCCACATGCGAGGCGTCCAGCGAGGTGTGGATCAGCGAGGACCAGAGGACCGCCGAGGCCCAGCCACCCACCTGCGAGGCGTCCAGCGCGGTATGGATGAGACCATCGGCCCAGAGCGTGAGCCGCAGCAGCGAGATGAAGAGCGGCGTCCTGTCCCAGCCGGAGATGCAGTGGATGAGCAGGCCGTCCGGGCCGGCGTGCAGACAGTGCAGCAGCAGGCGCATGTAGTTCTGCGTCAGCTGAACGATGTCCCACGTCTGGTGGCAATGTCAGTTCTGTGTCAGCTGGGCAATATCCCACGTATGGTGGCAAAGTCGGCTCTGCATTAGCTGGACGATGTTTCACGTCTGATGGCGAAGTCGGTTCTGCATTAGCTGAACGATGTTTCACGTCTGATGGCAAAGTCGATCCTGAGGCAGCTGGGCAATGTCCCATGTCTGATGGACATCAGCGCCGGTCACGTTGGCGTCACCGTCCACCAAGTACGGCTGGGATTTCTTTCTTTTTTTAACACAGTGCAACAAAGCACAAGTACCGCACCATAATGCACTAAAGAATGTCTGTCCCAATAAGATCAGTGAACAAAGAGTGCACTGACTTCTATATATACTGTAGCTGCTACGGCTACATATTCATACCTTTGACAATCTAAGGAACCAAGCCGTTGGCTACAACATCAAAGAAGACCCATGCTTATTATAAGTGGATACATTTTAGGCATAGAATAACTTAGACAACACGTCCATTGTCCGCCCTTCCACCATCACGCGTCAGTGCACCCAGCAGTCACGAAGCTGCACAACTGTTGGCCAACTTCCGTGAAAACCCTGTGCTCCGGGCGCCTCTTCGACGATGGACAGCTGCGGCGAGCACTGTCAGTGACCGCGGCTGACGTGTCACACCACTGCTGACTGGCCATGTCACTGCTGACGGGTTACGCCATGGCTGACGGGTCACGCCACTGCTGACGGGTTACGTCACTGCTGACTGGTTACGTCACTGCTGACAGGTCACGTCACTGCTGACGGGTCACGTCACTGCTGACGGGTCACATCACTGCTGACGGGTCACGTCACTGCTGACGGGTCACGTCACTGCTGACGGGTTACGTCACTGCTGACGGGTCACGTCACTGCTGACGGGTCACGTCACTGCTGACGGGTCACGTCACTGCTGACGGGTCACGTCACTGCTGACGGGTCACGTCACTGCTGACGGGTTGCGTCACGATTGACGGGTTACGCCACGGTTGACGGGTTATGTCACTGCTGACGGGAGCGCACTGATTGTTTAGCCTACAATGACGCATGCTGGGAGTGATGTGGACAGGGCGCCCGTACGGACATGTTACGCGTAGTTGGCCGGATTCATTTCTGAGTACCATCAGTAGCAAGTTTGTCGGGTGAGAGCCACCAAGCTGCCACCAAGCTCTAACTTCAGGGTGGACATTCTCAGTATGGGGTGGTGGTTTGTTGCTGTAGGGCGCGCCAACTACTGGGCCATTTTGCACTTCATATACAACTTCTCAGTATGATGTTCATCTAATCGTGATCATGACGAATAACAATGACAAACGTGAAGCATGAAGAAAAACTGGGTTTAATTTGAAATCATGCAAGACGAGCAGGCTGAATCTCCTCTTTGAATCATGATTGTTTTAGAAGTCTGGGACACACAGGGCTAGTTACACTTGACTGACACAGGGACATGACGCACCCAGCCGAGATTAGGCATACCTGACTGACACGGAGGCCTGACACACCCAGCCAAGGCTAGGTATACCTGAATGACACAGATACCTGACACATCAGCTCAGACTGGGCATACTTAACTGACACATATACCAAACACAGCCAGGCAAGGCCAGGCATACCTCACTGACACACAGACGAGTCGAATGTAGGCTGTCGAGTGTCACTGGCATGCAGTCGAAACCAGGCATACCTGACCAGCACAGAGGTCTGACACACCCAGCCGAGACCAACCCATCCGACCGGGGTTAGACGCATCCAGCCGAGATCAGACGCAGACAGCCGAGGTCAGACGTACCCGGTAGAGTGGCCACTGGATGGCCAGCTGGCGCTGAAGCGGCAGCGGCAGCACCACCTCGGCGTCGATGTAGCTCTGGTTCCAGTCGAACAGCAGGCCGGCGCCCTGGTAGCCGCCCTGGCAGTACTGCTGGAAAAACTCGCAGCCCGGGTACGGCAGACTGAGCAGGTCGAAGTCGGCGTAGCGCTCCTGCTTGTCCACCTTCTCCGACGACGAGACGCTGGCGGCGGACGGGCGTGTTATGACGGGGTGGTGGCGTGGGGCTGCGCTGGCAACACGTCTACTCAACGGTGGGCCAATCGTTCATTATCGCAATCTGGCACGGAAAAACCGGGGTTTTCGAAATCTTCAACACCAAATAATTAACCACTTTGCACCCTAATACACTGATATTACTGCCATACGTAACAATTCGACACATGCTTGTCAGCACTGCAAATTCAAGAAGTCAGGTACATGCTGACTGAATGGCTTGCTAGTCAAATACACTCCTAAGTAAGAGCTACTGTGCTAGAAAGTTACAACCAAACTCTTCAGAAGTCAATCATGCACTTCATCCAGTCACAATCACACCATTCCCCCCCCCCCCACTTCTTCCATAAAGGCCCGTACGCAACCATTCGTCATACCCAACCACCATCGAGCTACACAGTGACAACCGACGGGGGGCGCTGTGCTCACCAGACGCCGAACTTGACCTTCTTGTTCTCGACCATCAGGTCGGCGATCGTGCGCACCGAGAACAGGCGCAGCAGCTTCATGTCCATGCTGCGGATGCGGTCGAACAGCTGGTGGGGCGTCTCGTCGGGCGGGCTGGGCGGGCTGGGCGGAGCGGATGGCGCGTCGGCGGCGGCCGACGCGCCGCCGCTCGCCTCGCCGCCGGCCGGCGCGCCGCCGAAGATGGAGTAGAAGTAGTGACGCGGGTACATCTCGGCACCCACCGACAGGGTGGACGACCTATGGCACGGCCGGGGCAGAGGCCGGCATCAGCGGGAGGGCACGGCACGACACGACATGGCATGGCATGGCACGACACGGCACGGCACGTCACGTCACGTCACGTCACGTCACGTCACGTCACGGCACGGCACGGTACGGCACGGTACGGTACGGTACGGTACGGGGGCGTAGTGGGACGGGATGGGGAGACGGGGCCACGATGGGCGCGTCGCCTGACTGGTAGTGCCGACTGCAGCCTCGGCTGGGAGCTGAACACAAGCACAACTCACGCTAGCTCGCATCACAACACCAACAACGGCAGCGACATTGCCCGTGCAGGCGCTGAGGTGCTCCACGGAAGTGCATCGCAGCCTACAGGGCTCCCCGCCTCTGTGGAGGGGCGGGGGTGGCCGAGTGGTTAAGGTGCTGAGCTCGAAACAGTGTGGGCGGCGCCATTAGCCGTGAATGTGCATAAAGTGCGTCGTGAATCACCCAACAAACAAACCCCTGTGCAGGTCATGATGCAGGGCCCTTGTCGATGGGCCACGACTGGAAATAGCGAACGTCGGCCAAGCTGTGCTGTGCAGATGTGATGACTGCCACTAGACAGCGCAACTGTACCCGCGCACACCCTGCCGCGCCACCGACCCCACAGCTCGATACCACCAATTCGACCACCGACACCACAGGCTCCGGGAAAGGTCACACGGGACCGGAGCTCTCCCAGAGAGCCGTGCGGCGCACGACCGTGGCTGCTGTTGACGGCCACACGCACGGCTGCTCTTGTGGGTGGATGCACGAGTCGCCGCGGATACACGTGCTGACACATCACCGAGGCGGAAGACGAACTAACATCTGAAACGTCGTCTGAAACGTCGTCCCGCAGTCAAGCCAGGACTGCCAGGAACATTTTCATGCGCTAGGGACTGTGCATTTTAGCCAAATAGTTTTATACTGAAAGGCGGAATGGAAAAGAACACTAGTAATGTGCAACCGAAATAACCAACAACGATTTTATTTTTTGTGACCAATTTCCTCTATCTTTCAAATCAATGTAAGACTGCAAGCTACTTAAAGATACTGCAGCCTCCAATCCAAATTAGTGAAATGAATGTGGACACCAGTCGAGCGGAGCAATCTGTTAGAGCGAGACTCCAGGTAAGGCCAGCATTGCTGCAGGGTAGCCACGCCAACATAGTAGAAAAAGCGCAGTGTAGCGTTGGACGGGAATGCTGTGATGACGAGGTGCATAGCTAGGCGTGGGTCCAGCACCAAGGTAACACTTTAATCATGCTGCATGCCACTTTGGCCACAATCCCTAAGATACACATGGAGCCTCTCAGAGGTAGCCCTTTGACTCATCCAACCTGGAAATGGAGTGGGGTGGTACGAACCAATGTCTATTCCCCTCAGTGTGCCAGTTCTGGGCACGGTTCTTGCGTAACGTGTCGAACGCTGCCCACCAGGAGCTGGGGATCATCCGGGCTCCGCTCTACACCTGGACGGGACTGGATGAAGCCACCATACGCTGACAGCAGCGTCCCAGTTGGCTTATCAGCCAGCACAAGACACCATTAGGGGCACTGGATGAAACACAACATTGGGTCCTCTTACGACGCATTCAATTGCCAGGTCACATAACCTCTCAAGCCGATTTGGTTGCCGGAGGACTTGGTAAACCCGCCGTTGCACTCTGTGTAGGGTCATCAAGAGGAACGAGTATGCCATACCACCACACCAAGGCCAACAAATGCGCCTTTATGATATTGAGTTGCCTGGTTATGTCCAAAAGATACTGACTCAAGCAAAACGACATCCTCCTCGATGCCTACCGATCAGAAGACAGTGGCTGCAGGCTATATATCGGCATACACGTAGGTAAACACACTGATCAAATCACGCTTCACAATCGCCCATAGCATGCCCACGCGAAGGCCGAAACTGCTGTGTTGGGCAGCAGCGGGCGCGGCAGCGACCGGCCTGCAGATGTGCTGACCGCGGCACAGTATCACTGGCAGCCCAAACTGACCTGCAGATATCCTGGCCGCAGTACAGTATCACCGACACGGCAGACTGACCTGCAGATGTGCTGGCCGCGATACAGGATCACTGACAGCCCAAACTGACCTGCAGATATCCTGGCCGCAGTACAGTATCACCGGCACGGCAGACTGACCTGCAGATGTGCTGGCCGCAGTACAGTATCACCGACACGGCAGACTGACCTGCAGATGTGTTGGCCGCAGTACAGTATCACCGACACGGCAGACTGACCTGCAGATGTGTTGGCCGCAGTACAGTATCACCGACACGGCAAACTGACCTGCAGATATGCTGGCCGCGGTACAGTATCACCGACACGGCAGACTGACCTGCAGATGTGCTGGCCGCGGTACAGTATCACCGACACGGCAGACTGACCTGCAGATATGCTGGCCGCGGTACAGTATCACTGGCAGCCCAAACTGACCTGCAGATATCCTGGCCGCAGTACAGTATCACCGACACGGCAAACTGACCTGCAGATATGCTGGCCGCAGTACAGTATCACCGACACGGCAGACTGACCTGCAGATGTGCTGGCCGCGGTACAGTATCACCGGCACGGGGAAGCGGCCGCGACAGCGCCCCATACGCGCCACCTGCGCCAGCCGGTGCAGTCGCGCCGCGTCCAGAGGCGGACCGCCGCCGCCGCCGCCGCGCACAGGCGACAGCAGCACGATGCGCGACGGGTAGTTGGTGCCCAGCTCGCCGCCGGCGTTGGCCAGGATCTGCGTGTGGTAGTCGAGCCGGAACAGGTCCAGCGTCTTGTCCATCACCGACTCGGACTGCGGGACGAGGAGTCGGCCGCCGTCAGTGCGCGCGCTCGGACCGGCCCGACCCGGCCCGGGCACCCACTGCACGCCCCCACCCCACCCCACACGAGTTGTTGCGGTCAGCGCGTTGGTGGCACCGCACCGCTTCGCGTCAACAAGGCTCGGTCGCGCGCTCCCCTCAGCTGAGTAGGGTTATCATTGGACCACCTGGGTCCCATCTGTCCATCGAAAATCTTTTTCGCTTTCCAGCACATTTTTAATGGAAGGTACCATTGCTAAGACATGAGAAAAACCCACAATTGAGCATTGTTTTGCATGAGTGTTAGTGTTGTTCATCCACATCGAGTGGAATGTAAAAGGACGACACAGTTGATAGAACCACTTAAGCTGGACGTAACAGTAATTATCACTCAAGAATGCAGGGCTTTGTTATTACCGTAGTTGCTTTTATTGCAGCTTGTGTATAGATCCGGCTCGATTGGCTGCTGCAACACATGTCATCGGCGTATACGAATGTCATCAGCCGAAGGTAACTGTAAGCATCTATGAAATTGACTTTAAATTGGATCGTTTACTCAAACAAACACTGTGACATATGAATGGAATAGTGGCGTGGAGGGTAGAGTGGTGGAGTAGAGGGGAGGTGTATTTCAGAACTTAATGCACGCCACATGCGTGATGCGGAAAATACACACAGAGGTCCTCTGACAATCCACTCAACTAGGCGGGGTATAATAATTTCAAGGCCAGTACAAAAACGGCTTCAGGTAAAAATTTTCCATTCCAGTGCTCATATCGTAGCTGGATTTATGCACGGAATGCACGTAGAGGGCGGTTATTATCTATCCCCGACGAGGCATCAGGCGCTTACCATATAATACACTCACAATATTACACCGTGTTGTGCTGACAAAATCCATCCATGTACGTGCTCAGTTTCGCTTCTTAGTAAGGTCGGACTTAGGAACATGAAAATGGGAAATTCTGGTGCGCCTTCGAGCTTTAGAAACTCATAGCCTCACTAGTATTTCCATACATGGGTGCAAAAATTGTTCCATTCTAAGGTTCATTCTAGCACTTACGAATGCAGCATCAAAATATTAGGAGGCAGAAAGGTGGAACTAAGAACAACGCAATAAGGGACTTGCACCTTTGTGCTGTACAGGGACGACATATAAATATAAAACGAAAAGACGGATTTCCTGACAACTCAAACGACATTTTTGGATCGAAGGTACTGATTTTTCACCCAGTGCCTTTTTTTTAAGCAGCAAGAGCTGATTTAGACACAAAATGAGCAGCTCAGTTAGGAAAATTGGAAACTTTATTATGATACCATATTCGTATCGCTTGTGGGCAGTGATAAATTATTCGTTAAATAGGGTGGAGAATACCACTTTCTGAACACTCAATGGACATCATTATCCAAGAAGTATCAACATCCTGGTCCACGACGTATGCTTATGAAGTCTTCGTGTCTCCTTTCTAACAGTATCACGCTTATAAGTATCATGTTAATGCTCCTAATTAGGAATAGTGATACACAAACATTTCACTATGCAATTTCAGGTAAAGAGATTAACTATGATGTGATATGGAGTATGGTACCGATTTATAGCGTATGTAATTTTATCCCTGTCCCAAATATAACTCTTCCTAAATTATGAATCTCAAAGCAAAGTACGAATGTACATTCGTAAGTACCTACACCATTGGCTCAGATTTGAGTCTGAAAGACATCAAAAGCATTTTAGTTGACACTAATTCCATGACATATTTCGACATCCTTCTGTGCCAGTTTCGACATCTCATACCTAACGAAAAAACCATTATTTTAACCCTGCTTGTGGGGTATATAATTTGATGATGGTGAACATTTTACTGATCATAGGCTTTTCATGAGGGACACGGGCGGACAAAGGGATGCGACGATGGGGATGCATGTGGTGCATTTCGTCTCCCGCCGAACTATCCAATACCTATTGCAGGGGTGATTGCTGTCAATAACATGACGTTTTGTTTTGAAGAAAAATGAATGGCGTAGATAAATTGCGGGTGATATTTAGTGAAACAAATTCAGCGCCTTTTGGATTCGTTGCACTTCCTGCATTACAGTGTATGTGATATCACATGCCTAGCCTGACCTCCCTGTAACAACCATTTTTAAGAGAGATACAACAGCTAATTAAATGAAGCACCTGTGTATATGGGTCGAGTGTGCCTAGGCGCCAGTCTTGATGCAACAAAAATTTCGAAAACAGAAAGTTCCAAAAAATATATTCCTTTTAGGATCACAATTGGCATACGAAATAGGTAGAACATTTAGATTGGTTGCTTCAACATTCCGGTTGTATTATAGCACATTATTTTCATGCATGTAATGTTGAAACTTTCCTCAATTTCAACTAACTGATCACGTCGCTTTTCTGGTGCACCATGGAAACAAGCATGTGTCCAAGAACAAAATCAATAGACACTATATGACATATCGCTTTCTTGCAAAACACACTATCGTACAAAAGACTGCGTAACTTGACTAACAGAAACGGAAAAATTGAGAGAACACGCTACTCTAATCGCTTCCTCGAGCCGTCCCTGGTAGGGGCGCGTATCCTTTGCAAGGATGCATACAACATGCCTGGGGCGAGTAACAACGTTGTAAAGCTCTAACTCTACCAGTTTAAACATGATACGCAAAAAGGCGCACCAGGAGAAAGGGGCGGAATCGGTCCCCGTACAAAATAGTGTCAGTACGCCTCTGAAAGGCACGAGGTTTGTCACGCACCTTCAACGGAAAACTGGTACACACAATTCAAGCACGAACTACCGTACCATGACACATAGATTATTGTTGGGATTGCTCAGTTTAGTGGTGGAATGTCGTACATACGGGAACTTTTGAGCAGTGGAAAATCTAGGATATCAGGCTTATTGATTGATTATTTAGGCTTAAGGGCGCGCCGACTACAAGGTCATTTAGCGCCCATGGATATCAGGCTGAGCACTCGGATACATGCGCCATTTTGAAAAGCAGAGCAGTCGCTCTGCTCGATCATGTTTTAAAAGGTGAACATCTACAGTCGCATATGAACCTGCTAAACATGATAAGACTTGCTCTTCTTGGTCGCAATACCTTACCACATTGATGATGTAACTGTAAGTGTTGGGCGAGTGGTCTGCCACCCAAACCAAAAAGAAGCTGAGTGGATTTTCCCATTTCAGGGGAATCATTTATAATTTTCGCAAAGTAATATATTTTTTTCGCCAAAAATTGCGCATAAAGGCAGTGTTGGAAAAACTGACGTTTGTTGGTGTCATGGATACCAATACATTATGTACTCCAGGATTGTGACTAGACTAAATGAAATAGTTTGTACTCCAGAAGGGAAAACGAAGAACAACATTGTCTGGTCGAGTGCTACCACTCAAAGTCCATACCTGACAACAACTAGCAGTTTCCGCGATCCCAGCACGCCGACCAGTCAACGTCACTACACATCCTTGAAAGGCTGTGTAAAGCGTACAGAGCATGCTCGTCGGTGTTGCGCTAAAACCCGTAAACGGCCTTGCTAAAACCGGCTACGCACAACTTGCGGCGCTTCACGTGTGAAAAGACGCTATATTTGTGTGAATAAAGTCAATAATTAATTCAATATTTATTCAATATTGATTCAATAGTTATTCAATATTGATTCAATATTTATCAATGTTTAATCTGATATATAATATATTTAGATTAATGAACATCTTTCATATTCATTTTTGGGTACTTGCGCTGGAGTACTCGCCAAGAAGTACCAGAAATCCCTAGTTGGCAAATCTGGGGGTACTTAGTATCGCCGGAGTAAATATTTGAAGCCTGGTTTCGCCAGTAAGTGCTTTGAATGCGCAATAGAAGGTCGTTTTGCTAAAGGGACAACTTTTTAGACACAATGAGCCCGTTCAATGCAAGAAAATCACTTCAAATTTCCTAAAATCCGCCACGGAGCAAGCAAGTTCTCCGAGGCGATTACACCAAGAAACCAATGTCATTTGTGCACTTTTGCATGACTGTCGCATATTTTTTTTTGTAAATGTATGCGAAGATAAACATGCGCCTTGAAATATAACCGCATTTTTGGTTCATCGGTGTCAGTGAAGGGTCCGTAATACATGTTCCGAAAATTACTCCGACCAATTCCCTGTTCCCCCGCCCCATGATCAATTGTACTTCTAGGGCTGGGGTAGCGAATCCGACCAGCTCTATCCAAGAGGAAAAATAAAACCGCCTGTGAGCGGTTTTAGAGGGACAATTTGTACTCCAGTCTAGCAGCTCTAGATACTCCTAACTCGATCCTTGCTTCAACTAAACATTCCAGACATGAACTAAACAAGTACATAAAGGAACTTTTAATATTCATAAGAATCGTTTTCGATAATTTTTTTCCAGCTTTTCCATGCAAAATAACTGTTTCTTGGTGGTGAGAATAAAACTATTTTAGACGGATTGTTTTAGTATAATTTGTATCAAACCATCATATATTCCAAAACAATAGTCCATCCATATCCAATAGTCACGTGGTGTTTGCTGTGCCAGGTGTGCGTTAGCAGGTTCGTGGTGTCGGGTGTGCATTTGTGAAATTCGTTGACATCGGTTAAGTATACTTTTGCTACCATTTTCTCTACCATTGCTCATGAAGTTGGCTTATAACCTCATCCTTCGCTAATAATTTAACCACAGCCAATTTTGGGGTCTGAGGCGATCGGTGTATCGGTGGCGAATCGTACGCACAAACTCGGAATGGCTCAAAGGTTGACCGGGCCATGAAATGCATTTTGGGGTGCTTGAGATTTTGGACAACAACGGAAGTTAGCAATAATTAAAATTAATCGCGGGTGAACTCGGCTCATTAATTGTGGGACTAGTCCTTCGGAAAAGTGTTTGTTGGAAGATGATCCCGGCGGTGTGGTCCGCCCGAGATGAGTGAGTGCGATTCATCCTGAGCTCTGCCAGGAGAAATGTTATTGGTGTATTCACATCACATCATGCCCATTTATCAGTGTAGGATTTCCATATTTTTTCCTTGTTAATGGAGTACAAAATTTTTAGCTGGAGTACGAATTGTTTAGCTGGAATCCAAAAAATAGCTATGCACTTGCTGACAATTAACCTTGTTTTAGTGGGACTGAAAACCAATGTTAGCATTTTTGTATGCATAAACATCTTGGCAAACTAAGCCATGTAAAAAACTGCTGCACTAAAAAAATGAGTTGTCCATAACCAGGTAGTATTGCTTTAATGGGTTTGATTGATTATTTGGGCTTTGGGGCGCATCAACGGCTACTGGTTATGTAGCGCCCATATCTGATTTTGTCATTCTATAATTGGCGGCATGTCTATTTTTGGAAGGGATAGATTACGTCGAACTGGGCCGTTAAGATGTATCGATATATTTTTCCTGTCTGGATGCTTTCAGAATTGTTACCTAAAAGGTCAGAGTATGACAATTTGTGGAAATTGGAGCCGAAGTGATGTCTTCGATCAACCATGAGGTTGGGACAAGAAAACAATATATGTCGAACAGTCATTGGTGAGCTACATCGGGAACAGTAAGGTCTTGCTTCCTTTCTCAAAAGGTAACCGTGCGTTGCATAAGTGTGCCCTATTCTCAGTCGTGCGAGAATTACTTCTTCTCTCCTACATTTTCTCAGTGCCGATGTCCATGGTGCCAGAATCGGTTTGATAGATCGGAGTTTGTTTAAAACCTGGGAGTTCCAGCTTTCCTGCCACTTTCTTTGGAGGAATTCATTTACTCTTGTGTAGTAATCCCTGGCGGGGAGGGGTAGAGCTCGAGTCCTATGTGATTGCGCAGCACGCTTTGCAGCAGCGTCTGCGAGCTCATTTCCCATGATGCCGGTATGACTCGGTACCCAACAGAGAACAATCCTCTTACCCGCTCTACCCAATGAAGTCAAACGTGCTATGCTTTAATGGGATGAAAAATAAATGTTAGCATTTCATGCTGTATGTATCATACAAACATACATGTACATATAGCTAACTGCTAAGTCAGCAATATTTCAGCAAGCTAAGTCATGAATGGGTGCAATTGTGCAAAGGAATGCAACCTAGTGGGAAATGCCCTCAGTATCCAAAGCACTAAAAAAAAAACACCATGATATCTGCAAAGTGCATAGATATTGCCTGAGTGTAGGTGGGTGATGTATACCCAAAGTTCACAAACAAATATTTATGATAAATAGGCATGATGTGATGTGAATACACCAATAACATTTTTCCTGGCCGAGCTCAGGATGAATCGCACTCACTCATCTTGGGCGGACCACAACACACCGGGATCATCTTCAAACAAACACTTTTCCGAAGGACTAGTCCCAAAATTAATGAGCCGAGTTCACCCGCGATTAATTTGAATTATTGCTAACTTCCGTTGTTGTCCGAAATCTCAAGCACCCCAAAATGCATTTCATGGCCAGGTCAACCTTTGAGCCATTCCGAGTTTCTGCGTACGATTTGCCACCGACGCATAATACACAGCTCTGCCTCAGACCCCAAAATTGGCTGTGGTTAAATTATTAGCGAAGGATGAGGTTATAAGCCAACTTCATGAGCAATGGTAGAGAAAATGGTAACACAAGTATACTTAATCGATGTCAACGAAGTTCACAAACGCACACCCGACACCACGAACCGGCGCCTAACGCACACCTGGCACAGCAAATACCACTTGACTATTGGATATGGATGAACTATTGTTTTGGAATATATGATGGTTGAATAAAAATTATACTAAAACAATCCGTCTAAAATAGTTTTATTCTCACCACCAAGAATCAGTTATTTTGCATGGAAAAGCGGACAAAAAATTATTGACGATTCTTATGAATATTAAAAGTTCCTTTATGCACTTGTTTAGTTCATGTCTGGAATGTTTAGTTGAAGCAAGGATCGAGTTAGGAGTATAGAGCTGCTAGACGGGAGTACAAATTGTCCCTGTAAAACCGCTCACAGGCGGATATATTTTTCCTCTTAGATAGAGCTGGTCGGATTCGCTACCACAGCCCTAGAAGTACAACTGATAATGGGGCGGGGGAACAGGGAGTGGGGCGGAGTAAATTTCGGAACATGTATTACGGACCCTTCACTGACACCGATGAACCCAAAATGCGGTTATATTTCAACGCGCATGTTTATTTTCGCACACATTTACAAAAAATATGCGACAGTCATGCAAAAGTGCACAAATAACATTGGTTTCTTGGTGTAATCGCCTCGGAGAACTTGCTTGCTCCGTGGCGGATTTTAGGAAATTTGAACTGATTTTCTTGCATTGAACGGGCTCATTGTGTCTAAAAAGTTGTCCCTTTAGCAAAACGACCTTCTATTGCGCATTCAAAGCACTTACTGGCGAAACCAGGCTTCAAATATTTACTCCGGCGATACTAAGTACCCCCAGATTTGCTAACTAGGGATTTTTGGTACTTAGGACGAGTACTCCAGCGCAAGTATCCAAAAATTAACATGAAAGAGATATTCATTAATCTAAATATATCATATATCAGATTATGTATTGATAAATATTGAATCAATATTGAATAACTATTGAATCAATATTGAATAAATATTGAATTAATTATTGACTTTATTCACACAAATATAGCGTCTTTTCACATGTGAAGCGCCGCAAGTTGTGCGGAGCCGGTTTTAGCAAGGCCGTTTAAGGGTTTTAGCGCAACACCGACGAGCATGCTCTGTACGCTTTACACTGCCTTTCAAGGATGTGTAGTGACGCTGACTGGTCGGCGCGCTGGGATCGCGCAAACTGCTAGTTGTTGTCAGGTGTGGACTTTGAGTGGTAGCACTCGACCAAACAATGTTGTTCTTCGTTTTCCTTTCTGGAGCACAAAATATTTCATTTAGTCTAGTCACAATCCTGGAGTACATACTGTATTGGTATCCATGACACCAACAAACGTCAGTTTTTCCAACACTATCATAAATATTTGTTTGTGAACTTTGGGAATACATCACCCACCTACACTCAGGCGATATCTATATACTTTGCAGATTTCATGGGTATATTTTTTTGGAGTACTTTGGCTACTGAGGGCATTTCCCACTAGGTTGCATTCCTTGGCACAATTGCAACTATTCATGACTTAGCTTGCTGACATATTGCTGACTTAACAGTTAGCTATATGTACATATATGTTTGTATGGTACATACAGCATGAAACGCTAACATTTATTTTTAATCCCATTAACGCAATACCTGGTTATGGACAACTCATTTTTTTAGTGCAGCAGTTTTTTACATGGCTTAGTTTGCCAAGATATTTATTCATACAAAAATGCTAACATTGGTTTTCAGTCCTACTAAAACAAGGTGAATTGTCAGCAAGTGCATAGCTATTTTTTGGATTCCAGCTAAAAAATTCGTACTCCAGCTAAAAAAAATTTACTCCACTACCAAGAAAAAAGGGAATCCTACACCGCATAAAGGTATCATGTTTCTAAACATGGGTATACTCCAATCCACTTCCTTTTACGCATACAGAACGTTCTTCGAAACTATACAAATATCCTCTTATAATTGGCACAGTCCACTGTGCATGGGCTCCGAAGCAACCGAATAACACCGAATGAGCAAAAAAAAAAAAAACCGCAAAAGAGCGTATGCCACAATCACAGTATGGAACAAAAAGAGTAACGCAAAACGGTCTTCAAATAGGTTGAAATGGTGAATAAGCTTTACCTAACGGTGTTATAACAAAAACTATCCGATAAGAAAGTGCTGCCAAAAATGTTGCTACCGATGTTGTCGAAAATTGACGTGACCAATCCAAATAAACTCTTTTCACTTGCATCAACGTTGATGCACTGGTTGTCACTACATTAGAAATCAACAAACTTGCTAGTTATGAGCCCCGAACCGGCTGCGGCACTTCTGGCGCCGCCCGAAGCGATGATGGCCGCTAAGGTCCCACGTGATATGACACGGCTCTCAGCTGCTATGGTCTCCTTTCAGTCTTTAATTGTCTGAGGCTTCCCAACAGAACTGTCTGAGGCTTCCAAAGGGTCCCTGCCCTTCATACAGCCTAACACGAATAAGTCATCAGGACTCAGGTCAGGTCAACTTTGGGCTCTTCTACGGCGCATGCGACTGCTAGGCCACGTGGCGTCGCCATCCTCTCACGCCGATTGGTCGCCGGTGGAATCCGAAACACCGATGGCTGAGATCTTCCCACTCGATTCGAACCGATGATACTACGATCGAGATTCCAACGCCCTATCGATTCAGCCCCCCCGCAGGTCAGGCCACTGTTGAAGCCACTCGGGAGGAGTTTTCGAAGATTACACGTCTTCCAAAATTGTCTTTGAGCCTTCTCGACTAAGCGATGGTATGCGGCGACAAGCAGCGTTGGAAAAGTGGCCCTTTTTTGGAACTTTTGCAATCCAAAGAATTATACACTCCGGAAAAAAATACACTCCTTGCATTGCTGGATGAAGACATACTTAACTAGCAAGACAGCTAGATATCATTATACAATAATGATAACTTGGGTGGAGAGGAAGATTCAGTCATACTGGGTCCCCTACCACATAAAGTTTCCAGTATAATTGAGGATAATACACATTTGTTATTTCGGGTCATCTGTAGGCACATTCCAAGAGGAGGCAGGAGTGGAGCCGAAAATGAGATGCCAGCCAGATTTGAAGAATATCAGTTTGCTAGCATGCACAAGTACAACAGATGTCAATGGATGGCAAAATATGGATCACTGCAGTCTGAATATGATCTTAATGCCACTGAACATTCCACATTTCATAACATTCCATCTTCCATATAATTCCATAACATTCCATTTGTGTATGTGTGATATCTGGTGAAGTGCAGGTGAATTAATAAACAGCCACCAATGCATTCATGTGTATGTTCTCCATTTGTGGACAAACCTCAGAACAGAGTCCAGATGTGCCCAGAAGAATGTGTGGATGAACACCAAGAGCTAGAGTGGCATCCACACAACTGGTAAGCCACAAAGTGTAGCACTTTCCCCAAATCCCCAAAATACTGGTGGATATGAGCCATGTTTTGCCACACCATAGGAATTTTCATGGGCACTATTACTTTTCCACACATGTTTTACACACATTTTACCTCCATGAAGCATACAAAGGTATTAGGTTTGGCTAAGTTATGCTATTTTTTTTTGTAAGTTATCCATTTATCAAATTCCTTTCGGAATAATTCAGGATTATAAAAAAGAAGTTTTTCAATTAAACAAAAAACACTCAGGCTAGCATAGGCTGTTTGGTTAAAATAGGCCATTTACTTTTGATTTTTGGAAGAAAAAAATTGCTTGGAAAATTGATATTAAAAAAGGCTTTCTTGCATCCAGTTAGGCTGCAGCTTTTTCTTCATTTTTAACATTACATTTCATGGTATATTTCCCAACCAAACCCAAGAAACTTTTTTTGGTGTCATTTTGCTACCCAACTGCACTTGACAAAAAAATGTGTGGTCGCATCATGTAAGTACCTACATTATGAACACATTCATAATCATTGCACACAAATTAAATTTCAAGAAATCAAATCACCTTAAATTGCAAATTTGTCCATTCAGAAAGACAGAGACCAGAAATGTTAAAAGTATAATGGCATTCAATGGAGAATGGGGACAGGATGCACCTAACAATTCCCTGAACATATCATGAATGCACAAATAATGCTTGAATGCATGCATATCTATAATATCTGCAGTCAATGTGCACTGAAGAGGCCCATCCCCCATTTTGAAAGAAAAACATTCACGCTTCAAAATGTGGAAAGTGAAAACAGGATTTTCCAGACAAAATCAAAGCAATCAGTTTTGTTCATTACTACGCTTGTGGGCAAAACATCGCAGCAATTAACATTATCATGTCCTGCTCCTTGTATTATCTAAAAATACCCTGTCACACAACACAAGCTTACAGCTTTGGTTTATCCAAATTAATAACTCGAATTACCGCGAAGATATTTGATATAGGTAAGTAGGTAGGTACCTACAAAGTCAGACATTACAAACTCTCATACCTCGAGCCAAACACGCAGTCAATTCCAGCGAAGAGCTTTAAAGAAAATCCTTTGTTGAATACAAAAACCACTACGCTCCGCTAACCAAATATAGGAATTCACCTTTACCAGCCCGACCGCGTAGGATGGTCCGTTCTTGGATTCAATGAGTTCACCGCTCTCCGTCTCCCACTCCGGCCGGAGCTATTTAAACCATTGCCACGAAAAGCCAAGGATAATGCATTTCTTCTTGGTTCCTTGGAGAATGATATGTTCTGCATCAATTGGGATGGATAAAACCGTTCATATTTATATTATTAAGCAGTCAGGAGCGATATACATAAAAGATATCTGGAGGATTTTCCCCATGAAAATTGCCGTAATGGTACCAAAACGTTCCTAAAACCTGCTAACACTTTGCTCCAAAATGAAGATCCATAGAACCAGAAATGTCACCTTCTTTCGATTTCATGACTTATATTGTTTCCGAATTTCATCAAAAAGCGGGAATAGTTGTATTCATGCCACTCCGACCGCGAGGTTTCCCCACTCCGGACAAATTAAGATTTACGTGCGTTGACCTAATCCTCTACACTCTTATAAACCTCATTCTGATCCAATGATTAATTTTTTTCACATAATTCTGATTATTATTAATTGAGAAAAAGTTCCCTGTAATTCTCTTGGCAGTTTTCTCTAACTTATTTTCAATTTTTGGTATTTCATAGCAATCATGGTGCGAAATGAGACGCTAATTTCCGCTTGTCCGTGACGATAGTCTGTTTTCCAGCGGCAATTTGCCCGCCCGTCTAGTCGCTTTTCAGCCTTCCAAGTCATTCCTTGCTTCCACTAAGCATTCCAGACATGAACCAAAAAGTGCATCGAAATATATTTAATATTAATAAGAATTGACTTGAATATTTTTCAGCTATCTCATTTGAAAGAAATAAAATTTAATCGTCGAGAGAATAAAATATTTTAGACGGATTGTTTTAGTATAACTTTCCTTAAACCATTATATATTCCGAAACCCATATCCCGAAGTAACATTTTAGACCCTCCCATTTTAGACCCAATCGGTGCACGAACGTCCTGCTCTCTCGGTATGTTGTGAATTTGTATTAGTTGTGCGGTGTTGGTATCCTAGGAGTGGCAGGTATTGATATATGAACTTGGTTGAAATCGAATAAGTATACTTTTGTGATTATGTTCTCTACCATTGCTCAGGAAGTTGCCTTATAAGTCATTCACGTAACGTGGATGACTTCAGACGACGATGTGTCGTGGACCCCATCTGGTTGTCTGTGAGACACTATGATAAGAACCTAACAAATGACTTGAAGGCGTTTTATTCTTCAATAATACAAATTATCGGGTTATTTTACGACGCATTCAACCGCAAGGTTGTATAGCGTCGCCAACCTATATCACACCGATTGGACGTGGGTGGACTCTGCAAATGCCGCCGGCCGCGAGATTCGAGTCCCACGCTCCACCATCTAAGCTACCGAGGCCCCTGGGTTTTTATTCTTCATTCCAGAAAATATCACAGCATTTTTCTAAATGTATACACTTTGTTATTTATAAAATCCATATACTCAGTTACTTGGTGCTTCAATATACACCCCATAATTTGGCAAACTGGGAAATTATGCACCATATAACATAGTGCTTCTCAAGATTATATACTCCATACTTTGGCAAGTCAAAAAATTATACACTCCGAATCCAAGACCGAAAAGTGAAAATCCAACACTGGCGACAAGCCATTCTGCTGGAGACACTGCTGTAGCATGTCGATGTTTCTTCCTTTGCAGTCTTCACTATTTTCTTTAGGACATCCAGATACCGCCTCGTACCGACGCTTGGTGCCTTCCCACGACGCTCGCAAAAAGGAACATCCCAATGGCGCCGTTGCTGCTGAATGCCATTCAGACGGCGCATACCTGGTCATGAAGAGGCGATCAATTGTTTGCAAGCCCTGGTCCCTAGAATGCAAGGCTCTTCCTGTTCACATATACATGTGGATAGAGATGTGACTTGTCAACAGGCTCGGATCCAATAATTTGCCAGGGAACGACCTCAGGGGAGGCTGGGAGGCACCTCGAAGTGGTGGCAGAAGTTGGGCCGAGAAAGTGGCGGCACACTGAATTTGTCCAGAGAGGTTGCTGAGCCGAAGGTCAGGATAAAACTTGTACTGAAGCCATTTTCAGCCAGAAAATGAATTAATCTGAATACCAATTCCAGTATAAGGAACATTCACGAATAAGGGATGTTGCCATCAAGGCACAACGTTGTCATTTAACGTGAAAATATTAAAATCTCAATGTGTAAATGTTGCAGAGCTTTCCCGAATATGAATCTTTTTAAGCACAGGTTGCTCAAATGATTTTCCAAGGGTCTGCATGTGGCAGGCATGAATCCTGGAATTTGTTATGGAGGGCGAAGTCCAGAGAGGCAGGGCAGCAGTGTTAAATTATTCGTAATAGAGTGGAATTTACAACTTTCTGAAAACTTAATCAACATCCTGTTCCAGGAAGTATCGACATCCTGCTCCTTGATGCGTGCTTACGAAGTCTTGGCGTCTCCTTTCTAACATTACCTCGTTTATTAGTAGCATGGTCATGCTCTCGATAAGGGATGGTGGTACAGGAATATACTGCAATGCAATTTCAGGTAAATGGAGTATTCATAATGTGATATGACATACACCACCATTGTATATACGATTTTAAAAAAAATAGCTATCCCGAATATAGCTCCTCCTAACATTTGAATACCAAGACAACTGATGAAGGTACAAACATTGGTTCAAATTTAAGTCTGAAAGACATCAAAGACACTTCAAATGACATTAATTCGATGACAAATGTCGACATCTTACTGTGCTCGTTTCGACATCTCACACCTAACGAAAAACCAATATTTTAACATTGCAGGGCAGTATCTCAAAGGGGTGGCAGAATATGGATCGAAAGGGGTTCGTCCAAAGCAGCTGCTGAGTGGAGGTGGTTCAGAGCACGAAACTTCCACTTGCAGCCTTTTCTTAGTTTGGAATTGATATAATCTGAGTGCCATTCTCAATAATTCTGTTCTGTGGGCAAAACGACATGGATAATGCGAAAATGTGAACACTTCAAGAAGTACAAAATTGTTTAGACAATTACTTTCGTGAATGTGCCTGCTATGTGCCTACAAGCAGCCACAACTCCAGAAATTTCCCAAAGAGAGGGAACTTTGTAGGGGTGGCATGTGGCATGCACTGTACAGGAATTTGCTATGAGAGGCAAATTCTGGAGGGATGGGGCAGCAACCTCAATAGGCAACAGAATATGAGTTAAAAAAGGCTGCATCTTGGATTTGTCCACAAGTGCTGAGCAAAGTTGGAGATGAGGTTGAGTCACGCCATGATATTGGCACTGAATACCTTTTTTCAACCTAGAAATGATATCATCTGAGTGGTATTGCTAAAATTGTGCCCTGGAGGGGTTGAAGTAAAAAATTCCCAAATACATTTTGGCATGCACTTTTCTTAAAATTTCTGTTTAATATCCAGACACAGTCCCCAAAATTTATGAAGGCACTTTAGACACGAATTTATGGAAGACACAAATTTATGGAACTCCAGAGCAGCAACATGTGGCAGAAGCAGGGCCAGGGACAACACTGGAACTCAGGACACTCTGCAACACTGGAATTCAGAGGGAGGTGGCAGAGGGAATTGAATACCTGAATTCCAAAAGTTCCTCCCTGCTCCCACCACCACTTTTTTTAAACAAAGGAAGTCTGGTTTGGCAGCTATCACCTCTGTAAGGTAGCCATACATCTTAGTCACCCATGCTTTGCTTGAAACACACTCAAACCAAATAAAAAATTATAAGAATCATAATTTTGTTAGCTTTTATAACATGGAGTGTGCCTTTCTGCAAATATGTGAACAGAATAGCTTGGGATTCTATTTTCCTTAATTATCATAACTTTTTCATACACATCCTGGGAATGTATGTGAAAAAGTCATACTTGATTGCTCAGTAAGCAAAATGATGAAATGTGACACCTCTCATGCCCAGCTCTCACCTCTTCACAACAGAACAAGATTGATTGGTAGTTGTGCAGGTGGTGGCTGTTGAATAACAGTTTATTTTTAGGGCACAATTTCCCAGACCAATAACAGGGGGATTATATATAAATGATGAAGCAACATTTCAGTATTCAGATATGCAAGCTAAAAAATCAAGTCAACCAGATGAATGGTTCGAGATAGCAGACTATATTGACCCCATTGCCATCACTGAAAGTGTCACCAATTACAGTCTGAAGATGTAGATATGTGGCTGTGGACAAATTGGAAGATATACCTAGCAACAAGCCACAGCTAGGTATGAGACACCTTCTAATCCCATTCTATCCAGTTCCACAGTGAGAACTCCATACAGCATATCACCATATCTGGAAAAGGTACATTCATTTATGCATTGCATCAGACCCAACATGCCAAAATAGAGAACATCAACATATTGGCAGACCTCATGACATTGCTGGTATGTCATGCAAGTATGTCTTAAATGAGTGATGGACTGTATTGAAAAAGACTATTTGTGGATATTTTGTACCCAGAACATTATCCTTTTTATCAAGATAATCCTTCATTTTTATCATTTATAAATCAAATGATGTCATTTGCCAATGAATTGATGTGTGATAACATGCTCAAAATTTACTGGAATTACCAACTGAGATTTTGGTTCTCAGAAAAATATCATTTCCATGTTTGATTGCCCAAAGGGCTTCTTCTCCATGTCACAGATTATAAAATGCAAATTAAATCCTGGTGTTGGAGGCTTAGGTGACCTAAAGTAGTGGTGGATTGGAGTTTAGGGGCACATAAACATCAAGGATCACTTTGTGCCCATAGATGCCTTAAAGTAATTGCCACTGCCAGGTAAAGGTCAATAAGGTCAGAAATCAAACAATTATCACTTGGAGGCCTGGATTGGTGGCCAGTAAACAAACAAGGGCACCTGCTGGAATACCAAACAAAAAAATACACAGGAGTGAGCAACTAGTAATACAAATAGACACCCAGGTACATACATACATAGGTGAATAGGTGAATAGACAGGTGAAGAGGGATGGGGTGGGGGTCCAACCACCTACATCCTGTAACAAATAGCTCTACTGCTGCCTCTATAAGACAGAATCAGTAATTGTACTGTTTACTGAGCACAAAAATGAACAAGCTATCCATATTCAAACAGTTTCTTCCAACAAAAATCCTCCAGCCATTTGCAAATAGCAACTTTAAAATAAATGTAGTGGCATGTTGCATTCCGAGCACAAAATGTGGTAGTGCAGGATTACTTCACCATAGCTGTTGTGGTACAAGTTATAAGTAGCTGCTAAAAAATACTGGTACAATGGCAAAACATCAGAGGTCAGTTCCTTATGGCTTTCTCAAGCCAACTGCTCTTGGAAGCCTAAAATGGTGCCCACATACTTTGCTAGTTTGATACACATACAATCTGTAGAACCACGCAATCAGACCATTGCATTTCAATAGAGAAAGGTCCATTGTTTATGAATACCACCATTTTTTTTGTTATTGACATTCCAAACATGACACAGGAGACATCCAAATGCAAGTGTCTGGGAAACAAAGCATTCAGATACCTCACCTCCAATACCTACTCAGATACTGAAAAACAGGATACCTTAGCATCAATGTTTTTGAAATCAGGTAGGTATGTAGGTTGATTGATTGATTGATTGATTGATTATTTGGGCTTAAGGGCACATCAACTGCTACTGCTTATGTAGCGCCCAGTAGGTATGTAGGTACAACAGGGTTAAAATATTGGTTTTTCGTTAGGTGTGAGATGTCGAAACAGGTGCAGGATGTCAAAATGTACTATGGAATTAGCATCAATTAAAATGCTTTTGATTTCTTTCAGAGTCAAATTTGAGCCAATGGTGAAAGCATTTACATCTGTGCATTTGTCACTTGCTTTGAGATTCATAATTTAGGAAAAGGTAGATATTCGGGACAGGGAGAAAATTACCTATGCTACAAGCTGGTACTGTACACCATATCACATCACAGTTAATATCTACTTGAAATTGTGTTGCAAAATGTTACTGCATCACTATTCCTTATTAGCACTAACATGATAATTATAAATGAAATACTGTTAGAAAGGAGACACCAAGACTTCACAAGCAAGCATCATGGAGCAGGATGTCTATACTTCTTGGAGAAGGATGTCAAATGAGTGTTCAGAAAGTGGTATCTTGCACCTTATCTCACGAATAATTTATAACTGAAGTACCTACAATACCCTAATGGAAACAGTTTGGTAGGTAGATACCTAGGCAGTTAGGCACCTACTTGCCTATCACACAGCATGAGTAATAGTGAACCACCCTGCCAAACAATCAGTTCAACCCATCATTTATCATCAATACAGATAAAGATGCATGCCAATACATCTACGAACATCCAGGTAGTAGATACCTGGCCAGCTTGGTATCTAGTTGAGCAACCAAGCCCTTTGCCCACCTTTTTATCTCGATCCTGCACGCGGTACTGATGTTTGAGTGCATGGCTTAATAAATCTTTAATCTCTGCCTTAGATATTGACTGCATCGCTACAGGAGCCAGCATGACTGCAGAAATTCAATGAGCCGCAGCCCGGTATTGTAGCCAAACGCTGCCAGCTGGCACTACTCCAAAGCAACCATGACGCGAGCAAAATGTATGAAATCCCGGCCGTCGTCGTCGTCCTCGCCGCCCACAAACGTCGCCTGCAAAGATTTTACATCAAGTAAGGAACTCTACTTCCAAAATATGAAAAACTTTAAATATGCTCGCAGCGACTTCTTAATGACGTATGTCGACGTCAGGCAATACCAGTAATTGACTATAAATTTAGACATAAAGACATAAAGACATAAAAGATTAGTGCAACTCTGAGCCACAAGGGCCCTTCTTGGTTGCACTCTGTACACTGAACCAGTTGCCCACCAAATCTGCCAATCAGCCCTCCCTGTAATACTGAAAAGCAAGCCCTCTATTCTTATAATGATTGTCTATGCTGTTTTTAAAGATGTTCAATGTGCTGCTACTGACGATGTTTTCTGGCAGCTGGTTCCAGTGTTCCACTACCCTGTTGGTGAAGAAAGTTTGCCTTAACCTTGTTCTGCTGTGGTTAATTTTAATTTTGAATTTATGACCTCTAATTGCATCATTTCTGTTAAATTCAAACATTTCCCCAAGGTATCCCCTCTCCAGACCATTGACAAATTTAAAGACCTCGATGAGATCTCCTCTCAGCCTTCTATATCTAAGTGAAAACATATTCAATTTCTTCAATCTTTCCTCATATGCCAGGTTGCTTATACCATTAACCATTTTTGTAGCCCTCTTTTGTACTCTCTCCAAAAGCCAACAATCTTTTTCATAGCTAGGAGACCAAGATTGGATGCAGTATTCCAAGTGTGGCCTGACGTATGCACAGTAAAGCTTCCTGATCACTTCCTCACTTCTGTATGATACATTCCTATTTATTGCCCCGAGCATTCTCAGTGCCTTCTTCCTGGCTTCCTTGGTCTGTTCTGATGCCCCCAATTTTGTGTTTAGAATAACACCTAAATCCTTCTCCTGTTGAGTCACTGATAGCACTTGGCCACCCATCAAGTATGGAGCCTTCATATGCTGCTTACCTACATGCATGATTTTGCACTTATCAAAGTTAAATTTCATTTGCCATTCTTCGGACCACTTCACAAGTTCGTCTAAGTCTTTTTGCAGCGAGATATGCTCATCCTGACCTGTTATTGCCCTAAAGACCTTCAAATCATCTGCAAATTTCAAAACGTTACTGCTTAGGCCACTTTCAATGTTATTTACAAATATAATGAACAGTAATGGCCCTAGTACTGACCCCTGGGGGACTCCACTAAGAACATTTTGCCATGACTTTGTACCATTTAGCATCACTCTTTGCTGTCTATCTGAAAGCCACAACTCTATCCATTTTAAGATGCTACCTGCAATACCATGGGACTGAAGCTGTATCATTAACCGTTTATGGGGTACCTTGTCAAAGGCCTTACTAAAGTCAAGATATGCTACATCAACCTGATTTCCCTGATCAAATTGTTCTGTGGCGAAGTTCAAAAAGTCCAAGAGGTTTGTGAGACACGATCGTCCTTTTCTAAATCCATGTTGAGTATCTTGAATCAATCTGCTACCTTCCAGATAACTAACTATTCTATCCTTGATAATTGATTCGAGTACCTTGCAGACTAGGGATGTGAGACTTATTGGCCTATAGTTTTCAACTTTCCCTCTTTCTCCTTTCTTGAAAATAGGAACTACATTTGCCCTTTTCCAATCGGTTGGAATTTCATTATGTGAAACTGATCTACAAAATATTATACTAAGTGGAAATGCCAGTTCCTTTTCAGTTTCCCGCAACACCCTAGCATAAACATCATCAGGTCCTGCTGCCTTATTTGGCTTTATTTTCCTGATATGATTGTAAACAACATCACTACCAATGAAATCAACATCATTTGTCAGATCCCATGTAACTGAACTATGGTGTACGGTCGGCAGATTGGTCATATCTTCCAATGTAAACACTGATTTGAACTGCTTGCTCAGCTCCTCAACCATCTCACTATCCTCACCCAATGTAGTGCCGTTTACTTCCAGTGGACCAATTGTGCTAGAAACTTTACTCAGCTTGTAGAAACTAAAGAACTTTTTACTGTCCCCATTACAGTTTCTAGCTAAATCCAGTTCCTTTGCTCGCTTTGCTGCTCTGGTTTTTTGCTTCACAGTGTCTCTAGCTTTTCGATACGCCTTTAGATTAATGACATTTGAGGCTTCTTTAAAAACTCTAAATGCAGTTTTCTTAGCCCTAATTGCTTTTATCACGTCTGGTGTGAGCCATGCTGGCTTTCCTACCCTTCTTTTGCGTCTTTGCTTTTGGGGGACATGTCTAATCTGAGTTTCCTTTAAGTAAGATTTGAACTTTTCCCACATTTCACAGGCATTTAAATTGGAGAATACTTCTTCCCATCTGATGGCACTTAAAGCCGCTCTCATGCCGTTAAAGTCTGCTCTGTTGAAATTTGGAACCTTTACCAAATTATCCTTGATAATTTCCCCTACATGTGCCTTGAATCTAACTATGTTATGGTCACTTTTTCCCAGAGTTTCGCCTACAGTCAAGTCTTGAACCAAGTCACTTAAATCCGAGAATACAAGGTCCAAGAATGAACCATGCCTGGTAGGTTCCGATGCAAACTGGTGTAAGAACAGGTCCTCTTCAAGGCATTTTGCAACCTGAACATTTTGCATGATGGGGAGCCAACACCAGCATTTTCATAACCTTTTAGATTAAAGTCACCGAGAATAAGGCACTTCCTCTTAAAGTTTCTACTGATTTCCGCACAAATCACCTTGTCAAGCTCCAGTTGCTGAGAATGTGGCAGGGTTCCTGATCGGTAGAAAGCTCCTATCCTAAGAGTATTGCTGTTGCCTTTTCCCACAGTGACATCAAGCCAAATGGACTCCACAGACACATTTTTATCCCCACCTGCTACTTTTGAGAACTATAACTCTGTCCCCTTGAGTTACTGCTGTCCCTATTTGCAGACTTTGAGGTTCTATTGCCTTGGCTGACACTATTGGAATATTCCTGAGTTGGCAATGCAATTTCATCCTTCCCCACCCCATTTCCTAGTTTCCCTGAAGGACATGCTCATATACTTTGCCTAACACATGGACCCCCTTCTCAGAAAAGTGCAGGCCATCCCTCTGATAGAGGTCCCACGATGCATAAAACCTGCTCCACTCGTCTACAAATGTAAAACCTAGCTCCTGGCAGAGCTTTCCTACCCTGGTGTTAGCTGCCAGTGCCCTAAAGCTCCACTCAGGGGAGGCTCTAGCCCTAGGCAAAATTCCTGTTACAAGCACTCTATTGGTACCCTTCAGGGTGGCCAGAAGCTCCTAGTATGTACTCCCGCAGAAGCTCCTCGCTCCTAGTATGACCTATGTTATTTACCCCTACATGCACTATGACTGTGTTAAACTGGTGATCACTGGTGACCTGTGCCACCGCAGGTACCAGGTCCTTCACCTTGGCAATTTATGCGCAAGGGTGTGCAGCTAAGCGTTGGTTTTATTGCTTAGTTGATAAGTTGATAATGGTGCTCTAGCGCAGAATGGGTGGAACCTATTTGGGACGCTGTGCCCCCTTGCGCTAGTTAGGAGAGCAATTCCGAGCTGTTGAGTTTTACTCAAATATTATGTTTTCTGCAATTTGTTACATGAATTGTCGAGGTAATGTCAGCTAACATAATTTCCGGCTGTGGCTTAGTTAACTGTAAGCGCTATAAGACTTTAATCAATGGTTCGATGAACATGGAACCAAGTGTAGCCTCTGCCCAGATATCGGTAAATACAGTCAGCTAAGCACAATTCTTTCGGATGCCATTTAAAATCCTCGGAAGGTGTGGAACAAAAACCTGCCTGCTATAGCCGTACTTCATGATCAACCCTGGTTCACAAAGGCTTTCCCTAACGATATTACCTAGCTTTCCCCAACGCCCGTATTGTCAGTTTGGTTCTTCCGTTGTGAGTTGCATTGCAACACCTGACAAAATTCTTCTTATATATGCATTAATGTCGCAGTTGGTATAGGAGAGAGTTTGATGTTGCTACCCCCATATTCACTGAGCGTGTCTGTCGTTGCATTAAAATAAATGCTAAGCCTCTGCTATCAGGGGCACGTGAATTGTTTCAAAGTTGGGGAGAGGGAAGGACAAGGCCATTCAGATGTCAACTCTTTCCATGTACCAGCCATAGGGTCCGTCAAAAGTTGCAGGCTGCTGCCCCTCTGTGACTCTGTACCCCACCCGATTATTGCGCCCTTGTCTGACGGTATTGATTAACTTTCGAATATGACAAGAGTGTGATCAGGTCATGTCCAGTCACCGTAGTCCGAGACCATTCGTGGGGGAGCGAACCATTGATTATCACGCTTGGTATTGCGAATGCTTAGCTTGACCCCTCCAGCAAGCAGGTACGTTATCAGAACGAATCCATTGTTTTGCATGAACCAAGCTTCACCACGGAGTACAGGCAATGGCATATCCGGGGAGGGAGCGAAGGGAAGAATCCTCCAGAGAGGTGGTGAACCCCCAAGAATCGCACTGGGATTCGGGAAAAAAATTGTGACGAGGTCCCAAAAAGTCGAACGGGATCCCTAAAAAATAGCACTGGGACTCCAAGCATTCCCGTTGGGGACCTAAAATTCCATATCAGGACCTAGGTAAGCACAGAAAGCTCCAAAAACACGCGCCTGCGCAATAATAATTCACAGAGCCCCCCGAAAAAATCGCGCTGAAGCTCTAATGATTATCGTCGAGATCCGGAGATTCGCATCGAGGACTCCAAATAAATACAGGGCTCCGGAAACTCGTGCCGGGCACGAAAATCGCATCGGACCCCCAGAAATCTCGTCGGGCACGAACATTGTCATGAGGTCCCAAATAATTTGCGTCGGAATCTCGAAATAAATACAGCGGTGCCTCGAAAACCATCACAATGCCAATAAAACAGCGCTGGGACAAAACATACTCCACCAGGGTCTCGAAAAACTCAAGACGGTCACATTCAAATAGATTCTGACATAGCTATAAAGGGCCCATCGAAGTTACGGAGGTACTTTGACAATTAGCACCGATGATCCACTTGCAGCTACGGAGGGAACTTGATAGTTAACAAGGGTCATCGGATCACCGGAGACCGCTAAAGTCGGGGACATAGAGAAATTGTTTCCCAAAACTTCAGAACACCTAGCATTATGTCCATGACGTTGCATGACAAAGAATGATGAAATATCCCCGTACCCGCTAATGAAAATCTATGCCAACGCCTCTAACCGTTACAAAGTTCCTCATGCATGGGTGTCGTCATGCTTGAAGGGTGGGACGACGCGGCCCCCAAACTTCGTGAAATTTAGCATTATGCTTATGGCATTGCCTGGAAAAAAATAGATCCAGAAACGCTCTCGTCCCCCCCCCCCCAATCCAAAGCCAGTGATGGTGCGCATGGTCATGAAGGAACTGCATAAATCTGTCTTAAAGTGACGGATGATCTGGTAACAGTTTTATACGCCTTTTTGATAACTGTGTATGGTTATCTGACAACAAAGGGCAACACTGACGAAATTGATCTGATTTATACGTATATTATAATCTAGTGCCGAGTATATATGTGAATATAACCAACTGTATTCTTTATGTGTAATTCCAGATATAATCCAGGAACATTCAGTGTGTGTGCTTAATATCATTCGACTTCCGAATATCGTTTTGATCATGCTCCTAGATAAATAAATACCAACGAAAGTCAAGAGTCGGCCAGCCCAGCACATGTCTCAAGCAATCCCCAAGTATGAGGCGGTCAGCTGCAGGGAAAGCAAGAAGGCTGCTGACCTTCTAACATGCATTGCTCTAATGCAACTTCATCACACTAACGTACACGAGTCGAGCGTGTGCTACAGGCACCGAAAATCAACCGCCCATCCCTACAAGGTGTCGGGGAAAACGACTGGGTGGCCTTCAATGGCTATGGGAGGTGTTTAGTGATGGCACTGACTTGGCCCCCACACAGGTCATCGCCCAGTGGCTTGCATGCTGCGAGCCGGAGCTAGAGACGGCCCTATTCCGTGAGGACTCCGATATCGCCAGCAAGAGCGCGGAGGACGTCATGCACGTAATGAAGCGACTTTCAGTCCTCAACTTAACATTCAGTGACAGACGAGCCACACTACTCAACGCCAATCAGGGAGGCGGGGAACATGTGCGCCAATATGCAGCACGTCTCCGCGGCCTAGCACACGTGTGTCAGTGGACTAAAACGGCCCAGTACAGCTCTACAGAGTGCACCGGCACATTGAGCGTGGACTACATAGACGAAATCGTCCGGATGGCCCTGCTAAAGGGTCTGACGGATGACGAGATAAGAAAAGAAGTACTCGGGACATAGCAAAACCCTTGGGGAAACCGTCGCACTGGTGGACAGCAAGGAAACAGCCGCGGGGGCGATGTCAACAGACGGGCCACGCGTGGCGACAAGCACGTACAAGAATGCGGGACGGCAAATCCACAAGCCACCGCAAGGCCATGAAGAACAAAATAAACTGAAGAGAAAATGCAAATGCGGGTGCGGCTGCCTCACAACTCAGTTCGGCATTATAAGAAGAAAGTTGAAGGAGTTTACAACGTGTCTGGAATGCTGGAAGAAGTCAAAAACACAGACATCGCGGACCCCCTCGTGCCGACGCTGCCGGCGGAGCATCTAGTGATCTCGTGGAAGCCATGTTCCATTATGTCGCCGCCATCGAGACCGAACCCAGTGGCGTGCCCCCTGGGCGAACAGCGTGAGTCGGGGCCACGGGGGATTCATCTCCATTACGGGTCACTACGTGTTTGACGGCACGCGCGGGTGGCGCGCGTGTCAGGCCCGTCCTCACCCGACGCTCGAGCTGAAGGCTGAGATTGACGGCGGAGCCTACACCAAGTTAATGCTCCCTAGTCCATCCCGAAGATCAACCAGCGTCACCGCCGTCGCCGACTGAGGCGCGCAGACGTGCCTGATGGGACTGCCCGTCTTACACAAGCTGGGGCTGCGCAGGGAGCACCTGACTCACCAAGCATCACCAAGCGCATTCTCACCGCGAACAGTGAGGAGACCAACGTGTTGGGCGCCATGTTCCTGAAGCTGCCTGGGTGCGACTCGCAGGGCCGGCTGTTCGGGACGAACGCAATGGTTTACGTCGCCCACTCCACGAGCCATTTCTACTTGAGCAGGACAGCGCTGACGCAGCTCGGGGTGTTGTGACCGGAGTTCCCGGAGGCTGGCGCGGTAGTGGCAGCTACCGGGAACTCGTTTGTTCGGGGAACACTCGGTCACACCCAGTTGGCGGCATGCGGATGCCCGCTCCGCACTGCGCCTCCCGGTCGTCCTACGAGTCTGCCCGTCAAAACTTCGCCGGAGAACTCTGACAGAATGAAAACCCGGCTGCTGAGGAGGTATGAGTCGTCGACATTCAACACGTGCCCACACCAGCTACTCCCATTTTATGTTCTTGAAGTGATTGAAGCTTCTAAAAAACTGCAGTGCACATCAGTTTTGGCCTTTGTAGGTAGAGATATGGTCTGTCTTCTCCAATGAATACATCTGAGCTGTTAGGTAACCGATATCGCTTATTATACGACATGTCATATTCCCATCATCTCAATTATGTTTCGCTATGGTTAGGTCATTTCATAGACGAACTTGGCATTGTTTTATGTATGGGCGGAGACTCTAGGGAAGGGGAGAGGAGTCAGAACCTCCCTGTATTCGTTTCAACCTTCCTGGATCTTCACTGAAAATGTGTTCGCTCGAAAGAAGAATGAATATAAACGCAACATATGCAATGTAACGTGCTGAGAGAACTCCCGAACCCATATCTTGTCATGCCAGTGCGAATGTTTTCTCCGTGAGAGGGCAATTCACACTGCTGAACCCCTGGAATCTCGAGAGATCTATGGTTTTGTAGATTTTCCTGAGTGTATTCTCTGCCACCGAAAAGCTCACGAATCTCCCCGATCTGCGGCAAATATATTTAATAATTAAGTCAATGTCAATAATTCATGAAACAGATGTATTGAGGACTTCATTGGAAGTTAGAAAGGTCATTAAGATGAATACAACAACAGCCCGCTCTATTCAGTCACCTGGCTGTCACCGGCTGAGTATCCACACCCGCGTGGAGCTTGGTTGCGGCTACTTTTTTCAGTGATCTCACATTTATAAATGTGCGCGCAGGACGTTATGTGCAGTTTTGATGGCATTCGCCAGCCTCTCAATCTCAGGAGCGCCTCCGTGGAAGCCTCGGCCTGCCTCGCCGCTTAATTGGAAGCCCTCCGCTGCAAGAGTGATAAGCTGACGAGGGTCGGCCGCGGTCGACTCTGGGGACCAGTTCCGGTTACGCCCTGCGCTCTGATCTCGGATGCAGCATTGCCTATTTCCCGCTCTGTTGATGCGTGCAAGCCATCGGCGGACACCGTCATACGCGGAAATGTACAGGCGCACATGCACTGAAGTGTGTTTATTTTCCCCAGTAGTGTGCCACACCCCTGGCCAGGCCCGCACGTGCACCGGATCTCCCGGGGCAGCGCGGCCGCGTCTACGCCGCCGCCGCCGCCGTCGCGTCGGCGCGACACGACGACGCGGGGCTTCCAAGTGGTCGGCGCGTAACCATGACTACGAGTCCGATCGAACCAGGATGTTTTCACCAAGGAGGAGCAGACGAGAGTGGCCGGCGCCGGGCGACGGACGGTGGCGCGCGCGCTCCCCGCCGGTCGGAGCGACAGACACGTCAGGCTCGGGCCATGTGTGCGCTGGACGCTGCCGGGCAGGCGTCGCCGGCGACCGGCGGTGTCGTCTGACTCGTGCCGTCGGCTCCGGTTAGCTCGCCTCCGCCCGCCGGGAGACTAGGGTGAGTGGCGCAGGCACGTGACGAGCTGGCGATCACAGGGGCGGTGGCAGCCACTTGTTCTCAGGCGTCGCGGCGACGCCGTGGCCGGACACTTCTGTGACATTGCCCCCCCTTCTCCTGGCAGACAGCTGCGGCCCGCTGTTTGGACGCTACGATTTTTTCGTCCTTTTGTATGTGAGGAGCTGCAGGCGGTAGATTCCATAATTTCTATACTATTTTGGATATCTGCATGTAGTCAAAAGGTAAAGCACATATATTAGTCAATGCAGCCAAGAAATTATTTGCCTTTGCCAATATTAACACTAATAACCTTCGGACGAAGCGTTCGTGAGTACGCTAGAACGGAACTTCCCGCTCTCTTGCGGCCAATTCTGCGTGGTGGAGAACCATGTCGGGAGTGCCCGCCCCGTAATTACGCTCAGTTTTTGGTCTCATAGAAAGGCTCCAGTCCTGGGTGATGTGAATGATGTGCCTGAGCGTTGTGGTGCGCGATGTTGAAGAGCGACTCGGTTCTCTTGAGGAAGTTCTGCTCCCTGGCCCATTGCGCGTCGCCTCCTCCCCCGGAATTCCTCATGCACGTTCGGTAGTCGTGAAGAACGCAAACCAGTTTAGCGACAACTGCTCTCATCTCTGAGGCTGGAACGTGGGCCTTCGCCAGACCTGTCAGAGCTAGGTCCACAGTGCTGGCTGTTCTGTCTGCTTTGCTCATTGCCTTGATCTTATGGTGGTGAAGATATTCTTTTGGCACTTCATGACACATGAGCTTTCGACTATCCCACCAGGGGGAAATTGGGCTTAGATCAACTACTCATCATCTAGTTATAGAAGGGGAAGTCGAGATGGGTTATGAGGCGGTGCTAGCGGCATCAAAATGAACTCAAAAAGGAAAATGCTCTCTGGTCATCAGCCCACTGATGTTTTACGTAGCTTAATATATATATATATATATATATATATATATATATATATATATATATATATATATATATATATATATGTATGTATGTATGTATGTGTGTACGCATGTATGTATGTATGTGCGTAAGCATGTATATTGGTAAAGTTGGGGAAGCTTTCCTCTGGTTAAAAATGTTTTATTTAAAAAAATGCACGCGCAGTATTTAGTTAGCTTCTTGTTCTTTTCCATTATTCATGCCGCTTAGTAAGACTGTTGATCAGCGGGGCGGACAGTAAATCACCAACAAGTGGTCCATAGGTCATCTAATATTTCCAACGTTTCGTCAGTCTCTACTGGCATTTTTAAGAACAGAAGGTGCACAGTCTCGCATCAAAAGATCTACGAGGCATAGGTTGAGCTTCATATTAATGGTTCAGTGATGTGCTAATTCGACAATACACTTATTTTATTGTCAATAATGGTGGGCTCATGCAGGCGGATAACTGTTGCTTCCACTAATTTTAGACGTTCTCGGTTCTTTTGATGGACGATTATGGTGGTGTTCTCCACTGGATCCCATTTGGCCAAGGTGTGGTCGCGGGAAGACCTTGCATGCATGAGTGGTGGTTACAGGTGGCACGCGAGATGACGCAATGATGACGTAGTGGTGTGGCCAGTGCAGCATGCGCTTTTCTGGAGTTGCAGCCTCCATACTGACAGAGTTGTAAGGATATACTACATTCGTGACCCCTTATTCGATTCCTTCCGCCCGTTATTTTTCATGACGAAAGATGATGTCCCTATGTGCGACCTCACTTGACACATTTTGCACAAACATGGAGCCCCTACTTAGATAAATATAGGTATGCCAGAAAGAGTGTAGCGCAAAGCCACTAGACTCATTAGTGAGCCCGGTAGCATAGAACATAAAGGCCTCTGGCATTAGATATGCGCTGATGCTATTTTAAGAGGTTGAGGGGTGAGATGATTAGAAAGCCACTGGACTCATTAGTGGGCCCGGTAGCATAGAACATAAAGGCCTCTGGCATTAGATTTGCGCTGATGCTATTATAAGAGGTTAAGGGGTGAGATGATTGGAATTAATACAATCGTTAAATGGTTAGATAAAATAAATATGAGTGATGCTATTCTACTTAGAGTATCACATAGGGATCGTCAATTTAGGCTACACAAAGTAAAGTGTCTGACAGTTAAGCAACAATAGGTTTTCAGTCAAAAGGTAACACAAATCAATGAAATGGGCTGCCTGCTGATGTTGTGTACAGTTCCTTGTTGAATGCATCGAAAAATATGATGGACAAGGATTTTGCATCTGGTAATCTTGTTTTTGAGTTCTAATTAGTGGCGGGTGGGGTAAGATTTATGCTAGTAGGTGTACAATATACAGGTCCCTTTAAGCACGAATGGATGAAGTTCAAGATTATTGACCGAGCACTCGATCCACGCGTGTGTTACGCGGGATAGAGATAATAGGGCTAGGTAGGCACTGGTAAGTGCGTAGGATGTTGGTTGATTATGTCTTTCGGATCTACGGACACTGGATGGAATGCTGAGTATCTTTTTGTCCAGGCTTATGTTTTCTTTCCTTTCCAAGATGGCCCCCGAGGCCCTTATTAAGTCAGAACACCTTGTGACTTTTTGACTTAATTACTTTATGATGCGTGCTTGTTTTGGAATAGATGATTACGTGCATTGTGCCATTTTCGTTCACTGAGGTTGCCTGACTTTTGATGATAGATTTAATGGCTCGCTCATCCGTCTTATTGCTGTCAGTCATCTGTCTGATTTAATGCAGCCTCGTTTGATATACGTAGTATTGACTAAAGCCGCCTGCTTGTCTCTGGTTCAGAACATATGAGCAGATTGACCCAGTTTTGTACCCAATCAGGCCGCTAGTTGCCAGTGTCCAGGGATTTGCCGAGATTTGTGGTCTTTCTATGTACACTAAGCTGGTGATCACCATCTGATTTGTCAACATTTGTGTCGAGGAAAGCTAATTTGTTTCCAGACCAATCTCTCTGGCACACTATGTTTGATTAGGAATTACGGCAAAGTCCGCTCGGCTCCCTGTCAAAGTTATCACAAAAATAACTGGCAGTGCATGCGGATTTATAATATTTTGTCCCAATGCATGCTTGCTTCGATCTCGTACATTCAATAAGTCTCTCCCCATGTTAAATTAAATTGTGCATAACGTGAATGCGATGGACCAATTCGAATCGAGCATCCTGCACATGCTGCATTGGCAGCTCAATCGCGAATGCCAGTGAATAACATATCACGTGACTGTTTTTTTTTTGCCCACTGTACGCTGCTCAGGTCCCTGTTAACGTTTTTTTGCCCGCTGCTGCTAGCCTTGCAAACATGTACAAATAAGCTGGGATTTCATTCAAAATGTATGCACATATTTCGCATGTACGTAGCATAGCACCATATCAGGCACATTTCTGCTGATAATCGCCAGCATAAATCGCCGAAAAGAACAATGTATGTATAGCAGCAGAACAAAAACGATGCTAAATGTCCAAGCGGTCATATTTCTCACCGCTCTTTGCTTAACCTTCATCTGCTTCATCCGCTCCCCTCTACTACTTCACATTTCTTGCCTTGTGATGTGCAGACGACACCGCAAACTATTTCCCATCATTTCTTAACAAAAATCATGGAGCTATTAATCACTGCATTCAAAGCTTTGGGTTCCATGTCTAAAATGCGACCTTTCAGTTTTGGAGACTGAAAGATGCAGCTACTTCAAAGCTAAAGTCGTGACGAAAATTGATATAAATAAGCACAAATACCATCTCCGATTGTAGGCCAATGAGGTCAGGCTTGCAACATTGTATCGAAGCATCAGCGTTGTTCTAAAAATGGAATGGTCCGAGCAGATGGAGTAGCTCAGATGAACTTTGGAACTTAGTTGGAGCTGATCATCTTATATGCAAGGGAGCAGGCTCGCTCGAGATTCACCCTCGCTCGTAATCACGACCCCATAGAGCGCCAGACGGAAGTGGTACCGAGGATAACGAGATTAGCACTTGGCAGCTTCCTCATCAAAGCTAATTTGCAAGCACACTACACAGCTGCGAGCATCAGTTTCAGCCAAGCTACACCAGCGCGAAGTAATGCGACACCCACCGACAAGCATGACAGCTGGGAAAGGTATGACCGGTCCTGAAGCGCTCCTATGTAGTCAGTTTCGCCAGTCCACTGGGGAATGTACCATTCGACAGTGATGTGCGTGACTGAGTGGGGAAAAGGCCTAACTGGGCCTCGGGTGGCTGTAGTGTCGGACTTGCCTGCGAGACCATTCCATGTAGACACATATCACCAACATTCCATTAGGTGTTGCTTTGATGGTGTTAATTATGCTAATAAGCAATCCTCATGGACGTTCGACCAGATGAGCTGTACCTTTTATTTCTTAAAATGCTTGGATATAGTCGACAAGCTTGTAGCCCTACGTGGCTTTGATTCAAATCGTGGTAAAAGTGGCTTCCATTTTGCCAGCTAAATGTTCCCGTCAATTCTATTTGGTTTTCAAATTTTGACCAGTTGCTCTTAGATTGGTGCATGCCACTTGGGGACCTGACCACATTTCATGTACTCCGACATTGTATTGGCATCAGGCAAGAGCAATATGCTCTGCCTGGAACATCTTTGTTCATTTAAGGGAGACAAAAGAAAATATTGTGAGAAGTTCGCGGCGCATACACTTATGTTTACAAGCGATACATACATAGCATATGGAATCGTATCTGGATCTTTTTTTGACACACATTCCTGGTGGGAAATCAATACATGCAATACAAGGTATATCACATACAAGGTATATCACAATAATACAATAATACAATACAAGTTATATCACAGTAAAGGAACTGAACAATTTTAGCACTATCTAATCATAGGCGAAATGCTTGTGGGAGTGGGAGTTCTGCGAATGTGAAGTTTTTGAACTGTCTCACATCCTCATGTCATGGTCACAGCTTCAGTCCCATGGTATTGCGGGTAGCATCTTAAAATGGATAGAGTTGTGGCTTTCAGATAGACAGCAAAGAGTGATGCTAAATGGTACAAAGTCATCATGGCAAAATGTTCTTAGTGGAGTCCCCCAGGGGTCAGTACTAGGGCCATTACTGTTCATTATATTTGTAAATAACATTGAAAGTGGCCTAAGCAGTAAAGTTTTGAAATTTGCGGATGATTTGAAGGTCTTTAGGGCAATAACAGGTCAGGATGAGCATATCTCGCTGCAAAAAGACTTAGACGAACTTGTGAAGTGGTCCGAAGAATGGCAAATTAAATTTAACTTTGATAAGTGCAAAATCATGCATGTAGGTAAGCAGCATATGAAGGCTCCATACTTGATGGGTGGCCAAGTGCTATCAGTGACTCAACAGGAGAAGGATTTAGGTGTTATTCTAAACACAAAACTGGGGGCATCAGAACAGACCAAGGAAGCCAGGAAGAAGGCACTGAGAATGCTCGGGGCAATAAATAGGAATGTATCATACAGAAGTGAGGAAGTGATCAGGAAGCTTTACTGTGCATACGTCAGGCCACATTTGGAATACTGCATCCAAGCTTGGTCTCCTAGCTATGAAAAAGATTGTTGGCTTTTGGAGAGAGTACAAAAGAGGGCTACAAAAATGGTTAATGGGATAAGCAACCTGCCATATGAGGAAAGATTGAAGAAATTGAATATGTTTTCACTTAGATATAGAAGGCTGAGAGGAGATCTCATCGAGGTCTTTAAATTTGTCAATGGTCTGGAGAGGGGATACCTTGGAGAAATGTTTGAATTTAACAGAAATGATGCAATTAGAGGTCATAAATTCAAAATTAAAGTTAACCACAGCAGAACAAGGTTAAGGCAAACTTTCTTCACCAACAGGGTAGTGGAACACTGGAACCAGCTGCCAGAAAACATCGTCAGTAGCAGCACATTGAACATCTTTAAAAACAGCATAGACAATCATTATAAGAATATAGGGCTTGCTTTTCAGTATTACAGGGAGGGCTGATTGACAGATTTAGTGGGCAACTGGTTCAGTGTACAGAGTGCAACCAAGAAGGGCCCTTGTGGCTCATAGTTGCACTAATCTTTTATGTCTTTATGTCTTTATGTCACCTTCTTGCTGCTACGGCCTTGGTCTTTACTGGCTTTTAGACAGGGAGTAATTTCACCCGGTGTTTTATATACTTCAGGAAAACTACTTTTATTCAACCAAGTGTGAGTTAGAAAGAATCAAGAGCCAAATACTAATGGCGCAGAACACAAATCAAGTAGGAACATGCATACAACAAATAATACTGGAATTACAAACTGTGGTCAAAAACAGTATAGGGATGAGGGGAGGTGAGTCACATAATGAACATGGGGATTAGTGTCCTCTGTGGCGTATGCAAAAGGGCACCTCTGAATCTTGTATATTTACCATGTGTGTCCTTGACTGAAACGAAGAAATCTATGGCATTCCAGGTAGTCTGTGAATGTAAATATGGCACATTGGAAGAATAGGATGTGATATTATACTTTGCAATGCTGAATTCCTGATACCTCTCGGATCGAATATGCATTATCTGTAGCACTTCTCCAATTTATGTGATAGGTGTGATAGGAACTGATAATTTGTCGCTGCAGAATTGAACGTATGTCCTAAGTGTCCCAGGTCGGTTGTATCTCTTGTTTTACCGTGCGTGAGGACACCGGCGATTGATGTACGTATGTGCAATGAGGGTAGTTTCTTGTCTCTAAATCGGCGATTTATTTGGAATATTCATCACTAATTGTCTAGAAATAGAGACACCTTATATGTAGAAAATATGCCATAAAATGATTATGTGAATTTGTCCATCCGAGGATATTTCAGAAAACAGAGGCCAGTCTTGAAATGTTCGTTCACCTTCAGACCATTTTTGCTCCTCCCAGCTCGTATTGCCAGATTCGCCCCTGTCTGAAAACGTGAATTGTAGTAACCAGATGTTCAATTCAATTCGGTTTTGGCTTTTCAGTTCCTTATATTTTCTATTTGTTCCTTAACCGTCGCAGCGTGGAGGGACCAATTTCATCCCCTAAAATTTCTATAAAATAAGTAACAAAACAGCTAAAGGTATATCCTTGGAATTTGGTAAAAACTTTCTAGATTACAAAAGTTTATATTGCATACAAAATGCAGGTCCAGCCATTTAAGATCACGAGGCTAGAGTACATCAAAGCAAGTGACGGCATCGTTGCAATGTGATTGTTAGATGCACGTTGGAGGAGGCCGTAGAAGATATTGCAAAAAGCTGAAGATGAATATATGCACAAAGGATGAAGGCTAAGACAGACCAATGAGTAGGCAGGAACCAACCGTTATACCGCATGAGCTTTGGCTGCCTTCAGACTTGAGTCATGTTTTCACGAAAACCCTGAAATTGAAGGCTTTCATTAAATAGCTACAAGTCGGTGGTAGAGCCTCTTTTGATCTAGGACACTATTCAGCTTCTTAGGTTCGTTTATGAATATAAACAACATTAGGGTATGCCATATAGAAGCAGCTGCCGAGGTAATTAGATTCATTTCGGGCAAGCCCAAACACGAACCAAGCGATAAAGTAAGGACATCGCTAGGTGTCACTAGCGAACGGATACCAGCAGTGCTGATAGGCGGTTGTGCAGTCCCGAGAGGGGGCGAAGCTCGTGTGGGTGCGTATGTGTATTTCCCGTGTATTCCCGTAGTCTATGCAACAAAAGTTGTCCTGAGCGAATCGACCAAGCACGGCTCGGCTGCACCGTCATGCCTTTCGTATCTCAACAATGATTCCTTTTCTTTGTGCTGCAACCTGTCAGGCTCTAAATTTCTCATTCAGAATCATACCTGGTCTTGATGTTCAGTCATAGTAGAGCTTCAGCGGCAGCGGTCGGGATCGAAACAGGAAAGCACTTCTGCGACTCTGCAAGTCAATAATACTACACACCATAGAATTCAGCCGCATCATTTCTGCTTCCCTATCGCCAACACTGCAAAACATTTGAAACCATTCAAAACAACTGCATCAGTGCAGTCACAGGAACCCTCAGCGCCACAACGATAGGCAGTCTCCTAGTAGACTCAGACACGCCTCCTCGCCGCTTCAGGAAAGCACAACAGCTGTGCCGCTACCACATTAAACTCAAGTCTATTGAAAGCCACCTGACACAGCGATGCTTTTAGCCGGACAGATACCACAGAAAACGACTTGTGTGCAAACTTCCACCGCTTAGTGTTCAAATTTCCACGGCTCCTTCAGATCTTATCCTCACAATGCCAACCAGTGCAACTCGACCGCCCACTAGGCTATCCTGGATCTAGTCAACCAAAGGTCGAGTATTTGCTCTCGCAAAAGAAATGATATCACATCGGCAGAAATTGCGGACACTTTTAACAAATTCACCAATTTCGACAACTACAAAACACAGATGAATCAAAACACGAGGTCACAGTAGGCATCTGCATCACTGGACCAGGCTTTACGGCTTCCAAATATCCATCGGATAGCTTTTCCATCTACACCACCAAAGCACTGACCGTTCTGACCGTTATCTTCATTCTCAAAAGGCGCAAAGCGAGTAGCGTAGTAATTTGTTCAGACTCCTGTTATCATTCCTTCATTGAATTAGCAACACACACCACTGCCCACATCCAGTTATTGATGGAATCCAACAAGCTGTGGTCAGTAAACGTAAACAACTTTTCCTTTCTCTGCATTCCGAGCCTTTCTCTGCTTCAATTTCCTTTCCAATAATCCCTTCTCTTCCATCGTTTCTAGGTGATAAACATCCATAGCTTTTCGAATTATATTTGGTTATATGTAGGTACGACACCAAACTAGCAGGAACACTGTAGATACCACACCACCGATACACACTCCAATACGCGCTATATGCCCGCGCATACACTCGTAGGAATAACTTCATAAACTATCGTACGTCATCACACTAGCAGGAGCACTGCAGATACCACACCACCAATACACACTCCAATACGTACTCCATGCCCGCGCATACACTCGTAGGAATTACTCAAATAGCCACCCACGAACGACATAGGACGTACATGAGCCGATTTGCTTTTCCTTTCGAAGTGGAAGGTTATTTTGCGGTATCATCCGACGTAGAGGAGCCGATTTACTTTGCAGTTTATAACGTGAAGTGGTTACCCAATGGTAAAACGGACGTATGTGAGCTGAATTGCAAAGCACCGTACTAACCTTATACACAACTCTGCATGAAAGTATCCTGCTACTAAGCCACTACTAACTACTAACACGCGGCAGCCGGCGTGATAGACGGTGTGAACAATTGCATCCTTGTCCGCACGCTAAAGATCCCTCGGTTCTCTTTTGACAATCGTATGCACCTCGGCAAAACCAATTTTCTCGTCACCCTCTCCCCACCCAACTACAAACCATCCTGTGGATGAGCAAAGTAAACTAAAAACACCAAACACCCTGGAGATGTCACTCGCCCAGCCACAGCTTTGAACTTCTCAAACCCATATATCACCATTACGTAAGACTCCTTAAATTGATATGCACAAACACATGCCTTAGCCATGCGTGCAAGACCCGCTTGCTTTATACGCGCCGCAGATGACCTCCGTGGTCTGGCACTCCCTTCCCCCCGGTGACGATCCAGCGGATTCCCAATCAAGGCTAGCTAGCCAACCGCCGGCCACGTAGTCATACTGATGTGAGCTGCGCACGTCGAAGCCAGGTGGCCAGTGCCCGTCTCCTCCGGTGAGGGTTGGGGGTTTGGGATAGGAGGCGATGTGAGGGGAATGAGCGGTTTCTGAGGCATCAGCTAAGCGGAAGGGCTGTGAGACCGTGACACAAGGACCGTGGCGCAGCAAGTCACCGCTGCTAATTCGACAATTCAACACAGTGCACGTAGGTTTTGAGATGTGTACGTCATAGTTACAGGTGAGTTAATTCCCAGTAATATTGCGATCAATCCCGGCTCAATCAGACGCAATGCGCAATGCGCAATGTTCAATGCGCAAATCCAGAAACTGGTCGCTAGGCGCTATTCCCGCAGTCGAGCTCCTTGCATAATATTAAGCATGTAGCAGGGGCGTCGCCACCGGGGGCGCAGCGGGGGCAATTGCCCCCCTGCCGTGAGACGGGGGGGCGCACCCTGAAATTTGAGGAGGCCCCCAGGACGAAAACGAGGCCCCCAGGACGAAAAGGAAGCCCCCAGGACGAAAAGGCCACCAGGACGAAAAGGAGGCCCCCATGATGAAAAGGAGGCCCCTAGGACGAAGAGCAGACCCCAGGACGAAAAGGAGGCCCTCCGGGAATGAAAAGGAAGGCCCCTAGGACGAAAAGGAGGTCATCCAGGGCGAAAAGGAGGCCCCCAAGACGAAAAAGAGATTCTAGAAATTGGGGGCCTCCAGGAGGAGGCCCATAATTTGAAAAGAAGTCACCTAGGGGAGGGTAGGAGGCCCCAGAAATCAAGAGAGTGCCAAAAATTGGCACGGAGGCCCCCAACATTGCAAAGGAGTCTCAATACGGGAAGGGAGGCCCAAGGAAATGAGAGGAGGCCCTAAGCCGGGAAAGAAAGCCAGTGGATATGATATGAGGTTTCGGAGCAGGGACGTCGCCACCGGGGTGGGGGCAGCGGGGGCATTCGTCTACACAACTTGCCTTGAGACTTGGGGTGGGGGGCGCCCCTGTAATTTGAGGAGACCAATATGCGGAAAGACATAAAACAAAAAGGTGAGCAAGGAGCCCGACGGGACAGAAGATGATGCTGTCAAGGTGGATCCAAGATTGATAACGAGGCCTCCAGGAAATTTAATCAGGTTCCTATAAGAGACATAAAACAGAGATTGTGAGGAGGCCCCCAGGATGAAAAGGAGGCCCCCAGGACGAAAAAGAGGCCTCCATGACGAAAAGGATGCCACCGAGACGGGCAAGAAGCCACCCAGGGTTACACGAGAAGGCTTCCGATGGGTGGCGAGATATTCTTAATTTGGAAAACGAGGTCCCAAAATGGAAGAGAAGGACCCTACAATAGAAAATAATAACAAGAGATATTTATCCGGACGCAAGAGGGGACCCCAAGATGGGTAAGAAGGTCCCCCTAGGAAGGAGAGAAGGCCACTGAGACCAGGCAGATGAGGCCCACATTTTAGAAGACGAGAACCCTAGAAGAAAAGATTGAAAACTAGGATGCAAAAAAAAGCCTGTTAAGAGAATAATGAGGCTCCAAACACAGATGGGGAGGCCTCCAAGACGTGAAAGGAGTCCCATGTTTTTAAAAATGAGTCATCTACGAGAGTGTAGGAGGCCCCAGAAATCAAAAGAGTGCCAAAAATTGGCACGGAGGCCCCCAGAATTGCAACGGAGGCCCCAATACGGGAAGGGAGGCCCCAGCAAGTGAGAGGAGGCCCTAAGACGGAAAAAAGCCAGTGGATATGAGATAAGGTTTCGGAGACGCAAAAATAGGCACCAAAACGAGTAAGGTTCCACCAAAATAGAAAAGGATGATCCAAAGACATGGCAGTAGGCACCTAATTTGGAAGAAGGGGACACAAGGTTGGAAATAAGACCCCATGATGAACGAGAAGGCCCTAAAATTGGAGAGAAAGGCCATTGGATAAAAGAGATAGCTCCCAGGGGGAAAACAAGGCTCGCAGATGTCCAAAAAAGGTCCCCGGGAAATAGCAAGGCCGCTGAGATAAGAAAGGTTACGTATAATTTGGTAGAGGAGGAACCTGGGAGAGAAGAGGAGTCCACCAGGAGATAGGATAACACCCTTAAGATGGGCGAAGTTGAAATCAAAACGCAAAGCAAGAGGTCCGGAAGACGTGAGAGGAGGCCCCTACTTTGAAAAGGACTCTAGAAGAGAAATGAGGGCACTGCTGGACTCGAGAGGAGTCCCTCAAAAAGGAGTAGGTTTACAGGACTGAAGGAGGCCCCGAAGACCAGAAAAAAATTCCAAGAAAAATGAGAAGAGGCCATTAAGATGGGAGTGGTAACAGGTATGAAGGGGTGGGAGGTTTACAAAATTGAAGATTCCCTCAAGACTGGTAAGGCTTTGCCAGGATAAAGGAGGAAGCCCACGAAACGTGGCATGAGGCCCCTTAATTTGGCAGTTACTGCCCCTGGGACATGAGAGGAAGCCCCATGCCATGATAAAGGGCCCCAGGATGTAAGAGAAGGCCTTTCAAGACGAGAGAGGAGGACAATGAATATGGAGGAGGGTAGGACATAAGACGTTGACAACCGGTAAAGAGGCTCCAGGAAATGGGACGAGATACTTATGACGCAAGATGAGGCCTATAATTTGCAAGAAACAAGAAATAAGAGATGGTAAAAGTCGTGCCGGGGTGTTTCAAATTTATGATATGGACCAAAAGAATCCGGCCGGGGACCTTGAAAATCACGCTGAGCCTGGGTGCACCAAAAATGTACGACTGGACCATGCAAATATATATAGTGGAACGACGGCTCGTACCATTCCACAACAGTCTCATTGCGACTCAAAATTCGTGAAATTGGGTGGAATATACCCTTTTCAACCTCCTCTTTTCATTTTTTATAATATTATATTTAATAAAAAAAAAAACAAATGAAGCCGGAGCAACAAAAACACTTCGCACATGGGTCCAACTCAGAAAACACTCACAAAACACACAAAAAAAAAACACAAAAACACTCAGACTCTGGGCAATGACGCCAAAAAACCTAAAACATTTTAGACCCAAAAAGTGCCCAGGCAGCTAAAGCTCGCGCTAGGGATCCAAGCAAATGACGTCGGGGCCCAAAAGATCACATTGGACTATATAAAAAAATCGCGTCGCAGCCCTTGAAAATCACCTTGAAGGCCCAGAAGGGCATGCCGGGCCCCAAAAGTTGCAGCTGCTCCAAAAATTAATTCTTAATCGGAATGCCACTCTGGGACAAAAATATACTCCTTCAGTGGCCGCAGTGCATATCAAAGGGGCAAATTCCCCCTCTATCCTGGGAGACATAAGCTCCCAAGAATCGTGCCGGGGCTCCAAAGCTCGCGCTGGGGCCACCAAAATTCGCGTCGGTCCACCAGGATTCGCACAGGGGTCTCCAAATAAGTACTTCGGGCCCCCGAAAACTCGTTCCGAGGCTCGGAAACTTGCAATAGGAACCACCAAAATCGCGTTGGGGCAACAGCTAAGTACAACGCTTCCCACAAACTCAAATCTGTCCCCTAAAATATCGTGCTCGGTACCCACAATTCCCATTGGTAGTCCCGTCGAAGCTCCACAAAATTGGCGTTTAGACTCACACGTAAGAACAGCGTGACCACAAATACGAAATCGGTATCCGAAAAAAAAATCAAGCTGGAGCCTTCCAAAATAAGAATGTATATAAACAAAAGAAATGTCCTGTTCAAGAACATGGCTCTGGAGCGCCGAACATTCAACCAAATGCCTTCACAAATTGCGTATGGCACTGAAAAACATCCCGTATTTATACAAAAAATATAGGTGAGATCCAAAAACGTGGCGCCAGGGACTCGAAAAGTCAGGCCGGGATTCGGAATTTACAACAAAAAAAAAACATTCTGAGAGGATAGCAGCAAAGATATCAGGTGCGTCAAAGCTGAACGGAATCTGCATTTCATAAGTACCAGAAAATGTGGGAGGTAGGAAACTAATTATCGGATTTAATTACTCGACTTTTCGCAGCGAGCACCCATACTAAGCATTACAGCACGTCAAATATGGCGCAAGTTTATCATGTGACAGTAATTAGCAAAAGGCAGAAAGGCCTAGCAGAAACCGTAGCATCGCACGAAGTGTTGCGAATGCGCCGAATGCGCGCACGTGCACTGACATTTGCGTCGTGGCGACCGGGTGACATGAACTGGAATGCCTGAAATTGGGAAATTTTACATTTCAAAGTGATGGGTAATATATTTAAATTCAAGTTAGGGGTTTAATACATTTTCTAAACTCCTGCCCGTTTTAGGGTATTATTGCTTTTTATGCACCGAGGACATTTTTACGTGTCCGGGCGTTTTCGAAAATCCCCATGTGCTTATTTAACCCCTGGTCCTTTTGTTCGATTTGGAACCATTTTGTCTTTTGTGGTTCCAGTCACTTTTTCAGACCCTTGTGCGTTAGCATGGTCCCTGCGTGCCTTGAGAGCTTCCAGTGTATTTTTTTAGAGCTCCATGCATGTTTATTTAGGGCTGCAACGCATGTTTTGAGGCCCTGTCGCTTTTTGGGAGATTGTGTGCTTCAGAGCGTCAGTTATATTTTCGGCCCCCGTTGTGCTCTTGGGGTCATGCTGTGTTTATTTGGGGCTTCTAACGCACATTTGTGGGCGTTCGGTTTTGGGGCTTCGGTGCGATTTTTCTGTGTCTCAGCCTGACTTATCGCTCCCAGGCGCGTGGTTCCGGTTACCCAACGCCAGTTTTCTGGGCTGAATGCTATTTTTGTGGATCTTTTCTGATTTTTTTCTTCTCAAAAGTCCGAATTCCGCCCGATATTTCGAGACACTGGCACCATGTATTTGTATCCCATCTCGATTTTTCGAGATTTGGTATTTTTCTGCGGCGTACACAATTTGTGAAGGCACCTGGTAATATATTCTGTGCTCCAGAGTCATTTTACCGAACCTGACATTGATTTTTTGGGAATCCCACCTTTTTTGGAGGGCTCCAGCCTGACATTTTCGGATACCGATCCGGTTGTTGTGGTATGGGTGTAATTTCAGCAGTGTGGGTGGATTTATGAAGGGATACCAAAATAAAACCATAGAATTGGGTGGGGGAGTTAGGGTTGAAATCCGAGGAATCAGGAAAGATAGTGGTATATTAGGTCTCTCCACAGGATAATTTAGTTGATCACTAATCATTTCATTTCGATAAGTTCCCTTTGACAAAATTGCGGTCGAAATCCCAGTCGCGTGAATTAATCCGTGAAGAATTTGTTATTTTAACTTGTTTGGTAGGTGCCATGCAACCAGCACCAAATGTTAGAAAAATTCGCAAATTCTTAAGATTCCGATCAGAAAACCAATGTAACCCACTTCTTGTTGTCACCTTCGCGAAATTATCGTCCTAGGACTGAGAAATGATCGCTAAAGCTTCACTTAGAGCATCAAGCTGGTGATAATAAATAACAGCAGTGATAAATCTAGCTATATTCAGTTATTCTTGGAGGACATAACGGTGGGTTGATCAATGGGAGATGTCTGAAAGATATGCTTAGCATCAGCCTCGCTGTAATCTAGAGGCTAGCGGGAAGATTCTTCTGTTCGAAAAAGCATTGAGACGTTGGTTGGTTTTGACACTTAGGTATTTATTACTTATTTATACCTTGGTATGTCCCAGTTTTCAGCGAAAAAAATTGCTTTTGCGTGTTAAGTAAATAATGCACCATGCCAAGAACAAACAGTACATTAATATGAAATCATGTTTCCCATTCCCGAACCATACTAAGGGCCTAAAAACAATAGGAAGCCCTAACACAATGGAGGCCCCTTTTCGGGGAGCAGGAGGCTCCTTTTCGATCTTGCCCTCCCCCCCCTGGATGAATTTCGTGGCGACGCCACTGGCATGCAGTGCATTCCAAAGTGTTCGTATTCTAAATTTGAATGCACTGTGCACTGTGCAATGCACCGTCGGAACATATTCAACAAGTGAAACGCATGCACTTTAGCGACAATTGGACACAACAGGTTGCGCATGGTCGCGGACTGCAAAGAGGGCGTAGTTTCCGTCGCTCCATAAGTTCCCTATATCGGTACGGTGCTCCATTCTACGCCTGCAGCAGGGGATCCCCAGAGCTCACCTCTTGCCCCGCTTGTCCGGCGCACCAAGAGGCACCGCACGCTGTTGTTCAAGATGCTGCATTGTTAGTGTTATAGGCGTGTGGTATGCTTTCAGTGTCACGGACAGAAGGCAGCCAGGATGCTCTTTAAGGGATCGACGAAAACTATGAGATGAAAAAGAGAATGTTCCAGGCGCGCGAAGCTCGCCGAAATTTTATCATTTTGCATCGTGAAAATGTCAGAAATTCTTGCTTCATGGATTTTTGGTTCCCAAGACGGGGAGGGGGTTCCGGGCACCCCTTTGCTGTGCCTCTAGTCACGAATGAGGATCTATCATAGTTAATATAGAGCAAAATGTTAAACATAAATGTGGGAAAACAATTGTCACCCGCCCATAACGATCGAACGAACGGCCGCCAGCCTCGCGGTGGGGTACAGGTGGGCCGGGACGTCGCAACGGAAAGTAGCAGCCCAGCGGGTCGCAGCCGACAGTAGCAGCCCAGCGGGTCCAGCCTCGCGGTGGGGTACAGCTGGACCGGGACATCGCAACGGACAGTAGCAGCCCAGCGGGACCAGCCTTGCGGTGGGGTACAGGTGGGCCGGGAGGTCGCAGCCGACAGTAGCAGCCCAGCGGGACCAGCCTTGCGGTGGGGTACAGGTGGGCCGGGAGGTCGCAGCCGACAGTAGCAGCCCAGCGGATCCAGCCTCATGGTGGGGTACAGGTGGGCCGGGAGGTCGCAGCCGACAGTACCAGCCCAGCGGGTCCAGCCTCATGGTGGGGTACAGGTGGACCGGGACATCGCAACGGACAGTAGCAACCCAGCGGGACCAGCCTTGCGGCGGGGTACAGGTGGGCCGGGACGTCGCAGCCGACAGTACCAGCCCAGCGGGACCAGCCTTGCGGTGGGGTACAGGTGGGCCGGGACGTCGCAGCCGAGAGTAGCAGCCCAGCGGGTCCAGCTTCACGGTGGGGTACAGCTGGGCCGGGACGTCGCAGCCGACAGTAGCAGCCCAGCGGGACCAGCCTCGCGGCGGGGTACAGGTGGGCCGGGAGGTCGCAGCCGACAGTAGCATCCTAGCAGTCGCCCAGCGACACCAATCGAATGCAGCAGCGAAGCAGCAACCAGCTGGAGTGCGGAATGGTACATTTAGTATCCGTAATGAAAATGCTAATATCGCGCGCCAATCTCTCGCTCCGTCTGGCAGACGGCTAAGCAGACGAATCACCTTCGGACCAATGCTCCGCCACCTGCTGGATGGGGACGAATCGGATCGCACAGTCCCAGCTGGCACAACCCGAGTCACAAATGGGGACTCCCGCAGTATCTCGCCTACCACTGGCGGGACGGCACCTCCCCCGCCATCGACGGCACGACATCTCCCCCGCCGACGGTACAACATCTCATCCGACACCAATGGCACAGATCTCGTCCATCTCCAACAAGACAGGTTCCCTGCCTAAACCATCTCGCCGCGCACATCTCTCCGCTGACGCTCGATGCTGACCCGCAATACTCAGCTGTGCTGCGGGTCACATCCACACACAACACTTTTGGCTTGGCACTTGCACGTGAGGTGCATGCAACTGCCGGGGCTGACCGTAATCGATGCAAGCATCCGCCCTGGTGGGTCTGAACAATTTTATGGAGTACGGGAGTCTGCTTCGTGTCTGGGTCCGCCACCCCATAATGTGGCGGGAGAGCTCGCCGGCGAACACGAGCAGTCAGTGCGCTGCTAAAACACAAAGGTAGTAAGACGCTTCGATTGACATGTGATTGCTGCCTTCTATTTAATAGCAACTCCCTGCAGCGAAGGCTTTGCCAGGGAGGGAAGCAAGACGATAGGTTTTAATCGACGCGTGTTGGACCGTGCCGAATGCCATTACAACTCCATCAGGTCCTAACTCCCCGAGTGCGGCGCAGTTCCCGATGTCTTACCACGCGGGTGAAAGTGGAATTGATTCGACTCCGCCTAGCTGTCGGTTTGCGGCTGGATGTACGATACAGTAAACGGGATGACGTATCTCTGTTGTTGAACTTCCAGATCCAGTCAAATAGATGACTATTGGTATACGGCCAGTAACCCAGCTGACGCCGAAGTATTCAGGCCGTGATCCGGATGTGTCATCGTGGCTAAATATAAAAGATGTTTAATCTGAATTCTTGGTCCATCAGAATAACACGTCGCAAGTTCAATGTTACCCAACAGATCAAGGAGTTATGATGATTGCTGAAGTGGACGATTTTCGAACAGATTGTGCTCCAGAAAAGTAATGGAAATGCTGCCAAATGCTGTCCAATGTTAAGAATTTCGAACATTGCGTTCCATTTTTCTAGAGGGTTCTCTTTTCATGCAATCATTTTGAAAGTAGAAGTCGGAAATAAAAACTTACTCAATTCAGAAGCGGAAAGCTGAACAAATTCTTAAAAAGTATCCCAATAAACGCTGGTCTAGGCGCATGCGCTTATTAAATAGTGAATATTTTAACCCCCGGAGCGCTGGTGCTGTGCATATTCTCGGGACGTTTCAGGCTGTGTCTCAGTTTCCTGACTTAATACTGACTTGATACTTGTAATCAAAGGCGCGGAATCGTGTGAAGACGGTCGGATCCGAACGTTGGGCCGTTGGTTGGAAAAACGGAATTCAAAGCAGTGGTGATGCGCCCATTAAGGTAGTTTATGCACTGTGCACTCTGGTTTTACCGACAAGGTATTTGTATGGCCGCTTATTCTTCTTGGTGGCCAATTCAAACATGTGGTCATCAGTTGCAATTCTTCCAATGAACCATGCTCGTGCCTAACTTGCTCAATTACAAAAGGAAAATTCGGTGTTCATAACAAAGGACATCACGTGCATTTCGCATTGCTGATTATTCACTGAACAGCCCCTTCCAGCGCGCCACACGAACCTAGGTAACACTGAAACTGTCGAAGTTCTCTGCTCATCTCCCCCACGTGATGCGCTAGTTCCTGTGGCGTGATGTGTTGGGGACCTCTGATTGGCTTATTCGGACCAAACCTGGGGAACCACTGAGCTGCTCGGCCCGCATGCTTCTCCAGTTGAATCATCGGCTGTTCATCGTACAGCCTCTTTGATGGCGCATAATAATTTTGCGCATAATAATTTTTAATGTTTTGCCGCACGGCATTAATAAATTGCCATGCTATGCTTTACTTATACCACTTAGTTATTTCTGTGAATTAGTCTTTAATAATTGTGAACCCTTTTTTGACTATAATTTCTGTTTATTTCATAATACCTCACTGAAGATCGGACAGCTTTTTCAGCAACAGAGCAGGCGGACAATGGGTGGCGGAGACATTGCGGACTCTCCTCCAGCTTCGCCTTTCGGTAGCAGAACATACTACGCAAATGTCAACGTAGTTAGAATGGGAGCTCCGAAGCCGTATGGGTTTTGTTCGCACGCAACGGTAAGTGCAGGACAAAGGGTGCATTAAAATGATAAATGGTTCTGACCTGGAGCCAAAGTGCAGCTCTGTTAAACGGGATTTCGTCAGGCCAGATGATAAGCCCGCCCTTTCCGTGTAACCGGAAGGCCTGCCCAATGTTTCTAGCTAGTCTGGGAATCATTTCACCCTGGTCGATGACCTTGATCATCGCTAATAAGCTGAGCCAAGATGGCTGAACAGGAAAGCACGGCTATCGATATATTCGCAATTAGCTCAACCATGAGCCATTTTCTCACGCACGGGGGGAAGGGGAGGGGCGGATGACCAACCCACTGTCTCCGGATTCGATGAACGCACGAAAACAAGGGAAACAACGTTTGAAGCTCTCGACGAGTTCAACAGCGAATGTTCGAAATTTCGCCAAACCCGTACCATGGGTCCTTGACACAAATATATATATATATAGCATCGAGGCCTTGGATTTTCATTTGCTTGTCGTGGATCCGCTTAGGATGATCTCAGCGTGTGGGAGTAGAAGCCTGTATTTAAACATAAGCATACAATTGGCATAGGCGGCGACAAGGACTTGGGGGGGGAGGATATGTGAACATGAACGTTAAGAATGCGATTGCCATGCGCCTCATTAATGCGACTGGACATATTGAGTTTTGGGTCCTTCAGAATGTCGGACGTCCGCGAATATAACCATAGACAGATGCAGGGTACCATCATCGGCGAGAGGGATTACTGTTCGCACTTGATCGGTGTCCGCCCGCTGTGGGTGAGTTTATTGATGGATCACGCCTCTCCATCCACACACACATATGGAAAGTTCTTCTCCTGAGCACCGCTATATGTGTCTAACCAGCTACAAAGCCTTGGCGCCGCCACTGGTTTAAAATTACTCTTACTCATCCTCTAACCCTTGGACATTTTAATTTTCACTGCTTGGAACGCTCTAGGAAACTTTTGCCATCATACATGTCACGTTTTTAAAGGGATCAGTTGGTGACATAAGTATGACTGTTGCAATAGTTGTTTGTATGTATAACTATTGCACTGTCTGTGTCCCAGTCCAACCAAACGAATTCAGGCACCCTTTTGCACTTCTTCCTTCGTTTATATTATCCTAAAATACACCCATGTCCATTTGTGGACTATTTTCGACTTCGAGTACATCATGACAACATATTCGTCTGAAGCAAACTACGATAATGACGTGACCTGAACTTTACCTGTCCCAGCCCCGTGACCTTGAGGGACTGCACTTCATTGTGGGACACAAGGCGCGCGAATTAATTGCAGGCAGGCATTGCGAAACTCAGGCAATGTTTGCCGCGGCTTAGAAGTTATCTCTGAAACCTTGTAAGGGGATCAAATTGACACACTGAAGGTGAGGATGAGGGCCCCGTACTCGCAGTGACGGCCGAACGTATGGGAGCACCGGCCGTGTTCCGGGTGGGAGCACCGCCCGTGTTCCGGGTGGGAGCACCAGCCCGTGTTCCGGGTGAGAGCACCGGCCGTGTTCCGGGTGGGAGCACCAGCCGTGTTCCGGGTGGGAGCACCAGCCGTGTTCCGGGTGGGAGCACCAGCCGTGTTCCGGGTGGGAGCACCGCCCGTGTTCCGGGTGGGAGCACCGCCGGGAGCCCTTTCCGTGGAGCACCGCCCGTGTTCCGGTCACCGCCCGGTTCGAGCACCGCCGTGTTCCGGGTGGGAGCACCGGCCGTTTTTCGGATGGGAGCACCGGCCGTGCTCCCCCCGTCAACTACGTCATGGGACCAGAATTCATGAAATCAATCTTCATTCTGGTACAATACATTGGATGGCAGGATTCCGGTACGCTTCCGGCACGCTTCCGATACGTTTCCGGCACGCTTCAGGTACGCTTCCGGCACGCTTCCGGCACGCTTCCGGTACGCTTCCGGTGCGCTTCCGGCACGCTTCCGGTCCAGATTTCAGTTAAATATGACGACGACAACAGTGATATGTGATGTAATGATTATCGCACTTGGCGTATAGCAAGTGCGATAATCATTTAGCACTGGCACTGTTAGTACTTCGGCAATTTATCAATCATTGAAATTCCAGAGCATTCTTACTCAAACATGGTGTGGGAATTAGCAATGGATTGATTTGAATTCAGATTGACATCAGCATCACAACATTAAAAAGGCACTATCGTGATGAAAAATTGAATGAGACATCTGAGAGTTTCAAGCAACCAAAAAGACTGGAAATATTCACCCAGTTCGCACAGCATAAGAAGCCCAGACCAGCGCAGCGCTCAAGCAGCACTTCGAAACAATTTATTTCCTATAAACAATCAGAATGTATTGAATGAGTCGAAGTAAACCGAGTCGCAGACCAACATGCCCCTTAGAGGCTATTATTGCCCGCTAAGCTTTCAGATCCGGAGGCCGGGAGGACGCATTCTTGACCATCTCCACGACTTGGTATTGTACGATGGGCGATGTTTTTATGTCAGATCACAAATGCTCGATAACAGCATTCTGAGAGTGATTTTTTTATTGGCTGTTTGCCTCCGCACTACTAAAATCTCTTCGGTTAACTCGAGCCGTCTCGAGACTATGCCACGGAGGAGACCGGAGAGAAGATCGCCTGAATAGGATGTGTGGCGAGGCATGATGCGTCGATGCAGGAGTACGGCTTTCTGACAAGCAATCTGCACCAACACGTGTTTGTGTGTGCGTGCGTGCGTGCGTGTGTGCGTGCGTGCGTGCGTGTGTGTGTGTGGTGGTGGTGCGTGCGTGCGTGCGTGCGTGCGTGCGTGCGTGGTGCGTGCGTGCGTGCGTGCGTGCGTGCGTGCGTGCGTGCGTGCGTGCGTGTGCGTGTGTGTGTGTGTGTGTGCGTGTGTGTGTGTGCGTGCGTGCGTGTGTGTGCGTGCGTGCGTGTGTGTGTGTGTGTTTTATGCCGTGACTGACGTACATATATTTGTGACGATGCATGTGAGCTGGGTTCCTCGCGTCATACTGACCGCCACCACTGGTGTATGAGTTGCTACACCTCGCAGGGCGACTGTCCTACCAATCAACTTTGGATACATTTGCAGCCACACCTATGCTGGCGAACATGGATGCTTGCATGTTCAGAGGCGCACAGAATAGGCAGAAGCTTCGCCTTAAACCCCTACATTCCTACGATAATGCCGCATGCACTAACAGCACTTAAAAGGGCAGTGCTGCTCAATTGTTTAATATCTTGGGAAGTGGTTTGTGCTTCTTACTTCAAGGCAAACAGGGCCATTGCTTTCTTTGCAGTTTTCCGTACCAAGATCACAAGAAATTCCGAGAGGTCTGACAACTATGATAGATCGCTCCGCCTGAAACATTATTTTTCTGAACTGGTAGAGCGACGCTCCGCCTAGCTGTACCCACAGCCGAGTGTTGTGCGAGACTTAGTTCTGTTTGACCCGCTATACGGCACTGAACTTTGTAGCGCCAAGTTCCGTGAAACTGAGTGGTTTTAGATCATGCTTTTGAGATCCAGCTTATGAAGCGGCTGATTGTGGGGGTCCAGTTGTGTGGGACCTTGTAGTTTGAAACTACGAAGTGTTGGATCAGATAATATGAAGCTGTGAGGTGTGGGATCCCAGGTAATGTGAGACCGTGACGTGTGAGATCTCGGTAGTTTGAGACGGTGAGGTATGGGATCTCGGTAATGTGAAATTGTGACGTGCTGGGCCCGGCAATGTGAGGTCGTGAGATGTGGGATTCCCGGTAATGTGAGACTGCGAAGCGTGAGAACCTGGCAATGTGAAACTGTAATGCCCAGGACTAGGCAATGCGAGACTGTGAAGTATGGGACCCCCGATAATGTGGGACTGAGAAGTAGGATCTGATAATTTGAGGAAATGTTGTGCCCGACCCAGTTGTGGGGAACGGAGCTGTGAGGTACTGAGTTTTGCGATACGATGTGTGTCTGCAACTATAATTTCCATCGTATCCGACATCAGTGTGTATATGTGTGTGTGTTGGGGGTGCACCCGCAGGCGCGCACCCATAATTTTTTCATGGGGGCCAGACCGAAAAGGGCACTTGGGCGGCTCCAAAAGGGCACTTGACCGGCTCCAAAAGGGCACTTTGCGGCCCGGGGCACACTGGAGGGTTTGTTGACCGGGGGGGGGGGGGGGGGGGGCGTGAATTTTCCATGCCGCATAGGACAGGAAAGGGCACAGGGAATGTCATTTTTAGGCCAAAAGAGCAGTTTTGGGCCCAAAGAGCACCTTTGACACAGGCGGGACACAGAAGGCAGGTGATTTTTGGGCTAAATTTGGGACATTCCGGCCAAGAGGGCACTTTTCGGTCAAAAGGCCACTTTTGGCCAAACAGGGCATTTTGGTCTCATGGGGGTGGGGGGTGGGGCGGGCCCCTGCCCCCCCCCCCTCCGGTGCGCCACTGTGCACCTGTTTGTGTGCGTGATGCGACTGATATCGACACAGGTGGCGTTCTCGTCGATACGACGTCACTATTTTCTCGCATTGTAACTTGAGGCCACTGAAACGAACGCCTATTGTATCCACGATCGACTCGCAGAGAGCCAACTAGCCAACTTCAATTCACGAGCGACTTTCCGCTATCGCGTAAAGCTACTGGCCGTATCAAATTGGATCAATTCAAGTTGTAGAGCTCGGCGACACAGTATTCGTATGGGCTGCGTCTCGTATTATGATTCCGTGAAGGCGTGGAAGCCGTCACCGCGTGGCGACTGCAAACATTTACATCTTGCATTCAGGCTTTAGTAGCAATCATCGTTGTTTTCTCGCAATGATGAAGAATATTGATTTGAGTAGAAATTAGGATGTATCATATTGCTGTGCTAGGGGTTCTGTCCGTCCCTTCTCCTGAGCGTTTTCGCTCGTCGTTTCAGAATCGTGTGTGCCAGGACCCTGCAACTGGGTGACGTTTCATAATTATCCTTTATACACCCTGTGGGAAAAACAAGCCATAGCCTTGTGAGGCACGGCTCTACCAAGTGATTCAGGGACGCATGTTCTGTCTGTCGTACCGTCCCTGTCAAGGTCAAGTCATGCATTCACATACCGAACATCGCGTTGCACGGACATGCTATAGACGTTAGGTATCAGTTTATGTCCACCTTGCAATTCCTGTGTTGATTATCTAAGATCACGAAAAACCAGCGGCCAACCAAGGGAGTGAAAATCGTGGTGAACTCGGCACGCTGCATTGAAGTAAATAAAGGTACGCTACAAGGTAGTCAAAATAAGGGAACACTCGGTTTGAGCTTTATGCTATATTCCGTGACTAACGGTGGTTAATTGAAGATATTTTGTGGATTCTTGCGACAGTTTTGCTTCTGGTGTCAAAGTTGCACCGGATTACTTCGAATCAGCCATATATAAGGGTATTAAAGTGTGAAATGAACTGAAGCTCCAGTGTGGCATTTTGATCATTGATGCCTGCAGGGTAGAGATAGAGTGCAGGACAATCCGGAGTTTGCACTATGCTACAGACACTGGAGCGTAAGTAGATGCAAATATCCGCGAAATACATTGATATTGGTACATTTTTACTGAGTCGTGCGCTCCCTTGTTTTAGTACCTGACAACGCCTTTGAAAATGTTCGCGTGAACAGTAAATGTAGTATCGATAGCAAGCACATATGCGTTTCTAGTGTATTCAAGATGTCGTAGGATGTTGGCAGGAGACGCAATGCACAACACTGCCAATGCAATGTACAAATGTCGTTTCACCTATCAAAAGAGACAATCGCTATCGCTTTTCTTAATATAAGAGGTCCGTGTTACCACCGCACGAATACAGTATCTCCCTTACTATTTTCTCTGTTTGCTCTGAACCTTACACTTTGCATGAAAACTTTTCCGAGGCATAGGTCTCAGACATCAATTCAATCACTAATATAAGAAAACTGGAGCAAACAAAGTGCGATTCTCAACAAGCAAAGAATGGATGAAACCCCCCCCCCCCAACATTTCGAAGGTCCTCAAACCACTGTAGTAAAAATTGCAATTTTGAAGAAGCAGATGAGTATGCTTTATAACTACAAACCCTTTGGACTATCTTGTAAGGTGATCAGAAGCAGGAGCGAATCCAGGAGATCTAGTTTTAATCGGGGAGGAGGAGGAACTTGCCACGTAGGAGCGCCTTTTCTACTCTGAGAGGGGCTATCGACTGAACAATCAGATCAGAAGGTAAGCTTTTTCGATCTCAGAAGTTTGAGGGTGGGTGGTATTCTAAGCAAATTCAAAGAGTTTAAATCAGGATTACCAGAACAAAAACAATTACTAGCTGCGCTCTAAGATACACATTTTCGAAACTCATACTCTATTTGGAACATGTCAAACTACACTTGGCCTGTCAACAACGCAAATGGTCGAATTAAGAAACGTAGCGCAGACTTACTCATCGCTAACAGCGTACCCACTGTCGAGTAAAGTTAGGTACCCCTGATCTGTGTAGCAGTCGTCCTCAAAATCGTCCATTGCCAAACCAGTCATCTGACTATGCATCTCACAGTCAGCTACAACCCCCATACAACAGGAGCTGAGCGGCTTGCTGCTTCAGGATCCTCCAGTGCTTATCATGGGAGACATTGACGCAAACAAGCGCTCCTGGGGAAGCAACCAGATGGACACCAGAGGCCGCGAAATTCACCAGCTTATCTCAGACCACAACTTAGTACGTCTATACAACAGGCCACTACCCACCACAGCCCAACCTTAGAGGTTTGTATAGTTGCATCGATTTGACGTGTTGCTCCAAACTGTCAAGCTCACTATTTCACCGGTCAGTCCCATACGACCCCTGGATAAGCGATCACTATTCAGATGCGCAGCAGGAGGAGGGAGGGGCGCCTCCCAAAATACACTAGATGAAACGATAAATGTCGAAATTTTAACCAGCCAGAACCCAAGATATTCAGCCCGCTTCTCATGCTGGAAGCTTTCTCTATTTCATCACAATTGTTTTGCCGCTCTTCCTCTTTAAGAAAATCCCGGCTGCGCCACTGTCAATACCCAATCACAGTTAGGCTCAACGCGAATGCTATCCACCACACCAAACTATTCAAACCATCTTGGGACGGGAAAAGAGCAGACTAGACGAAATTCAAGGATCAGGTGGACCTCAACCTTGCGAGATCAGAGAACAGAGACGGGCAAACAGGAATGAAAACTAACAGTTCAGAAGTACAAGACTCAGTACCGAAAAGGAATAAACCTAGAAAAAGCATCAGCGCCTCGGATTGTCAAAGGGCAATCGCCACACGGCACAAAGCCCACAAAGAGTACAAAATATGCGTGTGCAACGTACACATATCAGCATACAGAAAGTTCCAAAAACGCTGCTGGTACACAATTAGAACAGCGCGCCAAAACTCTTCGCAGACTTTCGTCACTTCAATAGCTTCCCCAATAACGGCAGAATATGGGCCTGGTGAAGCGCTTCATCCTGAAACACCTATCATCAAGCCACTTCCCTTAGCTGACAGTGGGAGGACAGCACATTATTGACCCACAAGTCGTAGGCCAATTTAAGCTACACTACGCCAGCATCTCAGGCAACAACATCGACGACACCACCATATAAACTCTCTGAATGCCGTCGCGCCCAATACAAATACCAACTCCGACAACACAGTAGACTGCAAGCAAACATTGACTTGTACGAGTTGAACCTTGCCATCAGCAAGTGTGAAAACACGTCGGTTGGGCCAGACAATATTCATCATCAGTTTTTCAAGCACATCAACAAAAATGATTTAACTTACTTATTAGCGGTCATTGATGATCGGTACCTAAATAACACATGTCCTACTGCATGGGGAAACTTGTAGTCACCCCATTATCAAAGCCAGCCCAGAAGGGTATAGGCTTATCTCACTTACTAGCTGCGTTAGCAAGCTGGTCGAGCATATGGTTACCACACGATTGCGACATTTTCTAGATCACACAAACATGCTCGGCGAATTCCACTGCGACTTCCAGTGTGAACAATTAACCACAGACAATCTCATTAGCCAGTGCACGACATCAAAAGTGGTCTGCGCACCAAATACACGACAATACCTGATTACTTAGACGTCACTGCTGCATTCGACCGAGTACAGAAGTCCTCACTGGCGCACAAACTCCACAAGGTAGGCTTAGGCGGACGCGTGACACGTTTCATTCTCAACTTCCTCAAAGAAGGAACCCATCAGGCCACATACGGCAGCGCCACATCAAAAACCACACATCAGGATCAGGGCCTGGCAGAGGGGAGCGTACCCTCGCCGATTCTCTTCTTCGTGATGATTAACGACATACTTGCTCGTCACACCGGGACACCCATTTGGACAACAGTAAAATGCTTTCTAAAAACCGAGACAACATTCAAATAGCTTTGGACTACATAGCAAATTGGTGCAAAACTTGCGGCTTGTCCCTGTCCGCAGACATATCGGCCACAGTCACGCATAGTCGCGACTACCACAAACACAAAACATTTCTTCACATCAACGATAAATTTATGGAACAAGTGAAAAGTTTGAAGTTATCACGAGTCCAGTTGGACCAAAAACATGAGATCAAAATAGGCCCATCGGCATCACTAGACCAGGCCCTAGGCTTTCCAAGCGTCTGCCGGATAACTTTTCTATCTACACCGCAGAAGTACCGGCCATTTCGGCCGCTATCTCCATTCTAAAGAGGCGCAAAACGATAAGCGTATTAATTTGTTCAGGTTGCAAATCATTCAATCAGCCAACAAGCAACACATGCGATTGTCCACATCCAGTCATTGATCGAGCCCATCAACCCTTCGCCCGCGACGTAAACAACCTTTCGTTCCTCTGGATTCCGGGCCACGTCAACATTCCGGGAAACGAGGAAGCAGACGAGCTGGCAAAGCAAGCTTTAACATCCTAGCACGGAATATTCGGAAGACGATTGCAAAGCACTCCTACAACGCCACGTGCGCAAGCATCACTAGAACAAACGGATACAACACATCTCTACACCTCACCGCTCCAACCACACCCACAACATCAAACCTACGCTAAGTACATGGAACACGTCAAACCATTCGCACCGCCAAAAGAATGTTATCCTCACTAGACTGAGAACTGGTTGCACAAAGCTAACACAGGATCAACTAGATGATGATCGTTATACAACATCTCACTGCGATACCTGCAGCACCACATTAAGCATTAACGTTAGATCCTGCTGGACTGTAGTTGCTGTGACGCTAAAAAACAACTACCTATGACCTTTGGCTAAACAGAGAGTCACATCTAAGTCACCACTTCGCTTCAATCAATTCTAGGTGACAATTACTCAGAACTCCTCTAATTGGCTATCCCGCAGGCCCGATCATAATATGACCGGGCCTGGTGATGATCATATTATACCAGATAATCCTGCAGGCCTCTAAACCAGGGGTATTGTTTTATACACTTTTGAGGAGGCGAAAACCTGCTTAATGTTGGCTTAGCTTCTTCCAGTAACTTTAGCTTTTAACATGAGATCATATGCAGTGTGTCCTCAGTACATCGAGGGTTGCTCATTGCCCTCGTGTATTTTGCACCCCCCCAATCGTTTTCAGAAATCAATACCTGTGCTCTAAACTCACTCCATCCCCGCAGCGCCGTTCACCACATGTCGAATCATATTATAAAATTTGTTTTTGCCAACATCCTATTAATCCCATTGATGTATATTTTATACATCCATCTTCATCCAGCTATGCCTGAACATGTGAACTGGGTAGTCAACGACAATGTGTTACCCGAATTAGAGTAGCGCCGCATTTCCACGGGGAAGAGGAAACATGCCTTCGATGCCCCTCCCTCTTGGATCCGTCCCTGATAGTCAGGCCAATACTGGGTCGCATCGCTGACCCACGCTTTTGATACTATTGCTCATGGCTGATTAGTGTCCCCAGGTATGTCTGGGGACTCTTTTCACTTCAGGAGGTCGTGCATTTCATCACAATTCAATGGCGTATCATTTATATTCAATTGTGCGTTACAGTATAATAACTATATACACCCAGTGGGACCGGGACATTCTGAAGCGCAAGTTCCATTACCACGGCCTAAGTTGAAGTGCAGAGCGTGGAGGAACTGGGCAAGAAAATATACATCAATGCGCTTAGAAGGATGTCGGCAAAAACAAGCTTCATAATATGACCCGACATGTAGTGCGCCGGGATGCGGGGAGGGTGATGTGGGGGGGGGGGGGGAGTGAGCGTACAAGCCTGCTGAACCTTAGACGTCATTTGTGCCGCCTTAAACCAAATGGATTTTGCAGGCAGGTCTAAGGCAAGTGTGCATTGGTGTATATTTTCTCCCGGATGACGGCCCAAACTTCCGAAAAATACGTGCATGTCCCACCCACACCTATCAAACTATATCCGTGGGGTCCGTGGGAGCTCAGTCAGTAGGGAGCTGGACTCTTGATCACAAGATCGTGCGTTCGAATCCCACAATAAGAGGGAGTACCGAGTCCACCGACAACCAATCGGAGTGAGATATTGCCGACGCCATTTGACATAGCATTCGAATGCGTCGCAAGCGAAGCCCAGGTTCGTCTTCAGACTATCTTCACGGCTTGTTCAGTACGACGCTGTTTGCATAGATCCGTCGTCAATCTTAATGGTGGCTATGCAGTGAAACGGACCATTTTCCATTTAATGGCATGTTCCGTATTGAACGAACAAATTACAACCAATACAATAATCACTAGGTGCGATTCAACCATTCGACAGTACATTGAACATTCGACTGTTCGAGGCTGTACGGGAAGGTCAACTGCCAGCATTGTACGTTATGGTTGACAGTTTATTTTTGAGTCGTCCAGAGCCACACTGCTTTACTCAGCAGTCGCGTATTTTTGAACTGCCAGAGGTCCCAGCTCTTGCGAGCTAGTTTGCAGTCAAACAGCCACCAGCTTTCTATTTCCGCCGGCCGCCGGCCAGTTTTATCAAACGTCAAGCGCTGCCGTCTCCGACGCAACTGGCTGCCCTTTTGTATCCCATCGAACGGCGGTGGGTTCTCATAGCAAATGCAACGGAAACAGCAGGCAAACGCAGCATTGTGACGCAATACAGAGCTGGTGTGGTTTGTAGCCCATTCTCATCAATGACCAGATATGGTGAGTTGTGGTCGGTTTTCTCAGAACAAGAACTACATCATGTGGTCTAGCTATTCTCCAGCAGGAAGTGCTCACCGCCAGCTGAGACTTGCCTGTAGGAGGCTGGCACCTCTGCGGCACGCATCAATTGTTATTCACAGGTGTAGCTGCATTTCCAGAGCTTCGGGCGAAAAGTTGAATTTCGAGGGGGAAATCTGACGACAAAATCTGACACAACTGCTTCCCGTTTCCCGTTCCCTACTTCCTTCCAATGGAAGAGACGTAGCCAATTGGCTGACGGTGTTTTTTTTAAAGGGGATTAACGTAAATTCGAGTGGCGCGACACCCGAGAGGAGCATTTTGATACAGTACGTCCGAATGTCCAGGTTTTTGGTTGTAAAGTCGCTGGGGGAATTACTAGGCACACATTTCCGAACTGTTGGTAATTACCGCTTAGCTTGGTGCATACAAGTAATGTTCAGTCAGCACTATGATCCCGCTTTTCTACCACGCGTAACGGCCCTTGCACGGTTCGATACGGACCTGCAGCTCCACTTTTTCAAACGTTCCTACGCCAATAATTTGAGGAGAGCTATCCCTCAGCCTGCCATAAGCAACACATGGGTATCACAACGCTTCCAGAGAAGTGAGGGAGACAGGGTGGAAGGTGACCCCTGGCCGGAGTGATTACGCATATATGGGTATGGATGTCACAGTTCTTCCACACAAGCGAGAGATAGATGATGTAATCAAGTCCCATGGGACATGGGTGGATCATTCCCGGAATAATTGCTGTTGGCAAAGTATGATGCGGCTGAACTAATTCCGAGCAGAGTCGTATACCTAGTGGTCATTTTTCAGGTTCGGGTGATATCTCTCTTGAAGGGAGGGGGTTGAGTAGCTGCATGCATTGTAATGCAATGAAATGTAATCTATCAATCGGAGCAACAGATTACATCGCAGCAATCGGTTGTGGCCACTCACCTTTATACAGCGGGATATAGTCCGACATTTCTTTATTCTTGTCCGTTGCTGCCTTCCTCTGCTGGTCCAATCGGCTGGGGCCACTCACCTTTATACAGCGGGATGTAGTCCGACATTTCCTTATTCCTGTCCGTTGCTGCCTTCCTCTACTGGTCCGATCGCGCGCCTCCTGTAACTCTAAGCCATTGCCGAGCCTTGTTAGAGTGCTGTCGTTGGTTGTCTTTGAAGTTGACGGTAAATGCTGGATGAAAAGAAATGTCTGGGTAGATCCACATCTGCGCATACCTTGCAGTAGCGAAATGGCCAGTGTTCGATCGATGTTTATTCCGCTCCGTACTGTGTAGTATATTCAGACTGGACGTGATAGTGTAGGCTTATCTGTCGGCTGTGTGCATTGTGTGCCAGACTGGGTGTATCTGCGTGGGCTTATCTGTCGGCTGTGTGGATTGTGTACCAAACTGGGTGTGACTGGGTGGGCTTATCTGTCGGCAGTGTGCATCATGTACCAGACTGGGTGTGCCTGTGTGGGCTTATCTGTCAGCTGTGTGCATCATGTACCAGACTGGGTGTGCCTGTGTGGGCTTATCTGTCGGCTGTGTACATCATGTACCAGACTGGGTGTGACTGTGTGGGCTTATCTGTCAGCTGTGTGCATCATGTACCAGACTGGGTGTGCCTGTGTGGGCTTATCTGTCGGTTGTGTGTATAGTATATCAGACTGGGTGTGACTGTGTGGGCTTATCTGTCGGCTGTGTGCATTGTGTGCCAGACTGGGTGTGACTGTGTGGGCTTATCTGTCAGCTGTGTGCATCATGTACCAGACTGGGTGTGCCTGTGTGGGCTTATCTGTCGGCTGTGTACATCATGTACCAGACTGGGTGTGACTGTGTGGGCTTATCTGTCAGCTGTGTGCATCATGTACCAGACTGGGTGTGCCTGTGTGGGCTTATCTGTCGGCTGTGTACATCATGTACCAGACTGGGTGTGATGTGTGGGCTTATCTGTCGCTGTGTGCATCATGTCCAGACTGGGTGTGCTGTGTGGGCTTTCTGTCTGTGTGTATTGTGTACCAGACTGGGTGTGCCGTGTGTGGGCTTATCTGTCGGCTGTGTGTATAGTGTATCAGACTGGGCGTGATTGTGTAGGCTTATCTGTCAGCTGTGTGCATCATGTACCAGACTGGGTGTGCCTGTGTGGGCTTATCTGTCGGCTGTGTGTATTGTGTACCAGACTGGGTGTGCCTGTGTGGGCTTATCTGTCGGCTGTGTGTATAGTGTATCAGACTGGACGTGATTGTGTAGGCTTATCTGTCAGCTGTGTGCATCATGTACCAGACTGGGTGTGACTGTGTGGGCTTATCTGTCGGCTGTGTGTATTGTGTACCAGACTGGGTGTGCCTGTGTGGGCTTATCTGTCGGCTGTGTGTATAGTGTATCAGACTGGACGTGATTGTGTAGGCTTATCTGTCGGCTGTGTGCATCATGTACCATACTGGGTGTGCCTCCGTGGGCTTATTTGTCGTCTGTGTGCATTGTGTGGCATACTGGGCATGCTTGTGTGGGCTTATCTGTCGGCTGTGTACATTGTGTGCCAGACTGGGTGTGCCTGTGTGGGCTTATCTGTCGGCTGTGTGTGCCTGTGTGGGCTTATCTGTCGGGAAGTGTCTATCGAACCCGAAATATTGTGAGGACACTGGTGGTGGTGGCGGGTGCTTGTGCATGTGCGCTTAAAATTTAAGTTGACTGGATAAAAAGTTAAACTTTCTGCAGTGCTGTTTATAAATATTGTTAAAATTAAGTGCACGTGAAAATATCAGCCAATCAAGAGAGACTGCTGTGCCTAACTGGAAACCTTCGGATAGGTTTTTCACTCCTTCACGAAAGGTTTGATGACATCCACAAAATTTCTTAGGACGGCTTTCCTAAGGATCTCCAAGTGGAATTCCTTGCCAAGGAGGTCGAAGGTGTTTGGTGAGGTCAAATGGTTGATGTTGCGCGCCCAACACCGACATCTTGGTCGGCGCTGCACTGGCAACGGCCAACTGACACATTCCCCACCGCTACTGCAGAGCCCTGAGCTACACAAAGTTGACAGTCCGCACGGCATGCGTCATCCGTTTCCACGAGTTGGGATCCGAGTAAAACTTCCTGAACAACATACGCACGAGACATAGAAACCCGAAGTCATCCACGCGTCCGCGACGTGCCCCGTGTACACAAAGTCATCTGACGGCATCCGCTTCATAATCCACCACAGCGCGTGCACATGCTAGGCACCTGAGTTGCTCAGCGCTCACAGACGATGTGCGACAGTATCCACTCGACATGTGGACGAGTGTGTTCTTCCGAAGCACCAGCACCGGGATACCGCCATGGGTCAGCCTCACATAGACTGCTCTTCAGAAGTAATGCTTCACACCTGGGGAGACACTGAGACACTACTATGGACCAATCTTACTTGCACCGTGAGCCAAGCTACCATATTAAACAGAAATTGTCCGTGGCTGATGCTGTGTGTAGTGGAACAGCAGTGCGGTTGTAGTCAGTTTTCCACGTAGTGAGAACAGTAGTTCCACACAGTATACCAGTGGTGTGGCTGTGGTGGATTTCCTATGAATGATGGTTAGGGGCATGGACGGAGAACGCCAGAGGGGACGAGCAGTCTATACCACACCAGTGTTGTTCAGATTTAGTATGAGGCTGATGAGCATTGGCTGGAAAGAATGATATCAATAACTCCATTTTCACCAATAATGTTGGCTGCAATCCTTCACGCGTGGTGAAACGTTTATTCGAGGCATGATTTTCCTCGCAATAGACCAAGACTGTCGCTGTGATTTATTTTCTGCATAGCTGGACGTGGGTGTGGCTGTGATTAATTTCCTATGTGTAAGACAGGGATGTGGCTGTGGTTGATTGTATACGTACCAGGACAGAGATGTGGGCGTGGCTGACTTTCTACGTAGTAGGACAGAGATGTGGATGTAGCCGACCTTCTATGTAGTAGGACAGAGGTGTGGGTGTAGCTGACTTTCTGTGTAGTAGGACGGAGCGTGGGTGCGGCGGTTTCTCTTGGAGGGCTGAAGGAATCCGAGGATATGTGTGTGCATATACCAGTTTTATATGCACATTGCTTATTCTAGCCACTTATTAGGTTGTAGCTTCCCATCTTTGCAAGATATTTCTCATACTGCCTCGCAACAAATTGCTTTGACATTAAGCTGCATTTCCTATTGTAGTTTGTGTGTTACTATCGGCGGTGCCTCTGAGCTTACGCTACCAAAATAATTTTCCGATATATTGACTTCACGGATCAAGTCCGATTGGATGATGCATGGACGATCACATGGCTTCTCTGCCCTCCTACGATTCAGCTACCACGTTCGTTCCCAATTATTCAGAGCAAACGATTGATCGAGCTCAAAATGAGCGTATTCTCCTTGGCGAACTGATTTCTGACAATGCGGCGAGCATAATAGAGCCGACTGGACGCTCTCCATCATGCAGAAAGCTATCTATATGCCCCAAGTGGGTATTCTTTATCGGCGATCGCCGGGTCGGGCAGAATTCTTTGCCGACGGTGTCAGTGTGGGCAGCTTGCCGGGCGATCGAAGTCCGGAAGCGGAAGTGGAGGCATCTGCGACTGGCGACCCGTGGCCGGTTGTAATGGCCACTGAGCTGAGCGGAACCAGTCGGTCAGACGATAGCCACGGCTTTCAGCCGCTCCCGACGCGTAACCTCCCCCGGGGGGGGGGGGCGTCCGGTTCCGGCCGGCCGGCCACGCCCGCGTCTGGCGTCAGCTCTCGCGCCAGGCTGCGACCTGCGACGTGATCAGCTGTTCCGCCACGGCAACGTCACGAGTGCGGATGTCGTCGAGAGCTGCTGTGACGGACAGTTCAACTGTTGTCTGAAGCATGGCTTAAGCCAGGTGTCCTGGCTGGAATGCAACACAGCGCAAGCGTCGCGTGTGTGGACCGCCGATTTTCCGCATCGTTCCGGCGGACTGCTCCGGTTCACGTTGACAGTGATGACTGCGACCGACGCCGAATACAGATTTGGCAGCCAAATCACAAACTTTTCCCGTCAAGTCTGCGATATATCGGCGACGCAAATGAGCACCGGCGTAGATCATTCCGTTTGGACGGCCGCCAACCACCCTTGGCCTGCATTGGTCGGCCGCGGTGGCTCCCAGTTTGGGCTCGCTTCAGAAGGCCAGCCGGCAGATTATGGCCGCGGGCGGCCATTCTGGGACAGAGCTCGAGCAATCACGGCCCGGCCAATGTGTGGGCGGTGCACGCGGCAAACTTTCAGAGGAGGAACGGCAGTTCTGAGAAACACCAAAGCTGAAGAGACTGCAGGATCAGACTGGTCTTGCCTGCCGCCGACTCCGTAGATAATTTTGGTCATGGTTCGCCAGCGACCTTACCTGAAGCTGAACCATCCCTGAACCGACAGCGACCCTACCACCCACCCTGTCCTGCAGCATCTTGAAATGTACACCTGAAGAATATTGTGACACAATATGGAGTTCCAGGTCTTCCTAGATAGTGCAACAGTAGTGTTTTAAAGTCAATAATACGATTATCAAAGCTTACGTGCTATGTCATTCACATGGTGCAACTAACATGTCCATGGGATGCAATAAATTATACAACAGGCACCGTCATATTTGTCTGACACATGCTAACCATAACCTTCCATGTGCGTTTGGCTAAATGTATTCTGCTATTTATCACGGATGTGCATCAATGATTTGGCAGGACGTCCGATCGTACGTGGTCGCAAACTTTCCGTTACATGCAAATATTATGAACCTCCAATTTGTAGAATTCCCGATGAAATTGAAACCATGATATCTATCATGCAGCCTGATCAGGACAATTCGACCTCTCGTGGCTTTTTTCTATATAGAATGAATGATGTGTCAACGTGGCAATCACGGAACCGCGAGAGGATGCGATATACAGAGAAGAGCTTTCACACTGGCTTTGTGAAAGTTTTACGGCCTAAAATGGATGTTGATTTGTCTAAATTGGTCTCCCTGATCACCAACATGATCACTTAGGCAACCTTGAGAGCCACATAGATGTTCTGTCAGCGTAGCAAAGGTCCAAAGGTCGTCTATCATGCAAGGCTTTGAATTCAAAAGATCTTTTCACACAATGCAATTGGTTTCCGATGTACTTCGGGCGAACCCTCCCCCCTTCCGACCCGGTCCAACGGATGTTTTTAATATCCGAGCAGGCTTTGCGTTAGGCAAGACATCTCATGTCATAGACGATCAGGATCAAGATCAGGGAAGCTATTACAATCGTCATGCAGCGTGTTCTGGACAAGCATCGTGAGCCGTCAGCTGTTAGTGGATCCGAATACGATATGACGTGCGACAGTTGTGACACGGTGCCGGTGCTTCCGCAGGTGCGGTCGGCGCGCGCCCTTCTATCGGGCGACAACGCCTGGGAACCAACCGCCACCTCGGACTCTGGCCGTTCCGTTCCATCACGCCTCATGAGGGCAAGTCGGACACTTGTGGGAAAAGCGCAGAGAACAGTGTTCGTCAGGTAGAGCAGCCAAGCACCAGGTGCAGTTAATGTCGACCCTACCTGTAACGTTGCTGTGTGCATTGTTTCGTTTGTCCATTTCACGGAAAAGAGAAGCTAAGGAGCGAAACGAATGCCAGGTGGCATCGTAGGGAGCCATAATTAAGTAGAACATTCATAGTTCACTCGCGCTGGTTATTAACCGCGCCGTCTTTCCGGTCAAATCCTCCCACCACGTCTCGGGGGGGGTTGAAGACCCCCATCTAAAATCCAAACTAAGCGTCGCACGAAAACGAAAGTGGTGTCATCGGAAAGCGATCGACGAGTAGAGTCCGGGTCCACCCTCCCCCAAAAATCCCCCCAAAAGTGACGTCACCAGGGTGGCTAGATTTTCACGACTTTTCACGACTTACATTATGTTTTTGACTCTGGGGAATTCATTTTGGGGATATATGAAGAAGAAAAAAATATTTGGAATGAGAAAAGGACAGCGAAATCGACCAGGGCTATCATTTTTTTGCCCCCCAAAATTAAATTTTAGTTTTTTGAAATTTCAAAATTTGGAGTTTTCAAGTTTTCTTTAATTTTCCTTTTCCAATGGATAGAGCCGACCGAGAAACGTTGTTGGAAGTCAACTTTCCCTAATAAAAAATGCTTACTTTAGCCAGTATCCTGTATTTGTACTGCAAGTTGGCAAATACGCAAGATTTATATTTAGTCAAAAACGAAACAAAAATGAGAAATTCAACTCGTACGTTTTGTTGCATCCGTAAAGATAAGCAAACGCTGAAAGTTTCATTAAAATATCTGTACCCGTTAAAGCGTGACGACTGGTTGAACTTTTTTGGAGGTGACCTCACTTGACTTTGACTAACTCCTTGATTCTAGATGACCTGACCTAAAAAGTTTGAATCAACATTTCAAATTGATGTGGAAAAAGGTATGCCAAATTTTGGCGCGCTGCCGCGCGCCGTTCGTCCGCTATCCGCGAAAAACTTGAGGGGGGGGGGGGGAGCGGTTGAAGACACTCCGAGACGGGATGGGTTAATGTACATGATCTATTAAGACTCCCGTACCTTCCCTGACGCCAGACGCCGACTACGCCGTCATGCCGTCATGAAATGCCGCGCTGTGAGCTATCGTGCGCCGACACGCACTATTGTGATTACGGTTAATGAATACTTCACGGCGGATTTCCGAAGTCCCGTCGCGTGTGCCGACACGCACGTTGTTCGGTCCGGCGTCACGCGGTGCGTTCATGCGTCGGACGAATTACTCACCGCGTCACCACCACCGCATCGCGTCCATCTGGTCCGTGCTGCCCAGTACGAGAATATCACTTTTAATCTGGCGCTGCGAGTGTCCAACAAACTGTCAGTCAGTACCGAACACGCACCGAATGCCAGCATTGGCAGCGGTGTGAAATTTATACGTGATAAACATGCCATTCCGTGTCCTGCCTGACCGGTATTGATCGGGTCCATGCTTTGTAGTATTCATGCTTAGGTTAATTATACATGCTACCTATTACCTTATTCTAAATCAATGCGGTCTCATTGCCGTTAGCCTAGACCGTTAAAGTGAGAGGGGGGAAGAGCCATTATCCTGACGCAGATATCAGGATAACGTAAAATATTTGCAGATCGGTTAGGGTCTGACACTTGGCCAGCATAATCACGATGTACAAGCAGCCGAAGCGAATCTCAGCATAGTCAGTGTTATCGTGCAGTGCAGATGAAGTAGATGCGCTGTTCCGGGGCGCATCTGGCCCGATATTGACCCATGCTCTAGGTTCTGCATTGATCATGCTAATTCAGTTAATGATGCACGTTACGTAAAAGTTAAACCGTCTAATTCTGATCTATCTGGGTTTAAGTTATTCGAGTGCGATGGAAAGTGGCAGTACACAAATATGACGTCTCCGGTGTGCGAAATAATGAGCCAGGAGAGATCACCTTTCCACTGAAAAAATATTGTGAAGCTTTGGTAATGCTGCCTCTTCACCAGCTACATGCCTAAACTCAGTTGGCTGTGCATGCACAGTGCGGCACTGCTGGACAGAGCGGAACGAGCAGCAGCGCACATGGGAGGAGAGTTATGGCCCCAGCAATAACAGGACGCCTCGGCACTGAGCAGCACACAAACGCCCGACAATCGCACCACCGTCGTCATCGCATCGCTCAGCCATGCTTTACGCTTATGAAAACACGGCTCTTACACCACCAGAACCGCTTTATTGCCAACCACATATTCGTGCTTCCGCCGCGCACTACATATTTCATGTCAGTCCGCGGCACATCTCCGTCCGCTTACTCGACCTCCCACAATGCGCGCGCCCGCCGCGACAAATCGCGCCAATGAGCCGGTCGCGGCGCGCCAGCGCGCCGGCGGTGCCGCGGCCGGAAACATAGCACGTCGCGTGCGGCTCGTCACGGCGACACCGGCCGACGGCATAGTCGGCGGCCTATCCGGCGGCCTATCCGGCGGCCTATCCGGCGGCCTATCCGGCGGCCTATCCGGCGGCCTATCCGGCGGCCTATCCGGCGGCCTATCCGGCGGCCTATCCGGCCTATCCGGCTATCCGGCGGCCTATCCGGCGGCCTATCCGGCGGCCTATCCGGCGGCCTATCCGGCGGCCTATCCGGCGGCCTATCCGGCGGCCTATCCGGCGGCCTATCCGGCGGCCTATCCGGCGGCCTATCCGGCGGCCTATCCGGCGGCCTATCCGGCGGCCTATCCGGTGGCCTATCCGGCGGCCTATCCGGCGGCCTATCCGGCGGCCTATCCGGCGGCCTATCCGGCGGCCTATCCGGCGGCCTATCCGGCGGCCTATCCGGCGGCCTATCCGGCGGCCTATCCGGCGGCCTATCCGGCGGCCTATCCGGCGGCCTATCCGGCGGCCTATCCGGCGGCCTATCCGGCGGCCTATCCGGCGCAACCGTGGCGGCGCCACCGAGCGGTGAGCGGCCGCGTCACAGTGGCGCCTCTGCCGGCGGAGATGTGATGGATGGCGGCGCGCGCGGGTCGGTCCGGTGCGCTCCATCACACTCCGTCAGCGGCCCGGCCCGGCCCGGTTCGGCTCGGTTAACGCCGGCCCACCGCCGACCCGTCCTCCGGGAGCCGCGCCTCCGCAGCCGACCGGGCAGGCGGACGCGCGGCCCGGCCCGGTAACCACCTCCCACCACCGCCGACCCGTCCTCCGGGAGCCGCGCCTCCGCAGCCGACCGGGCAGGCGGACGCGCGGCCCGGCCCGGTAACCGCCGACCCGTCCTCCGGGAGCGGTGCCTCCACAGCTGGCCAGGCAGGCGGGCTCGCGGCCCGGCCCGGTAACCGCCTCCCACCACCGCCGACCCGCCCCCCGGGAGCCGCGCCGCCACAGCCGGCCAGGCAGGCGGACGCGCGACTCGGCGGCCCCGCGGGAAATACGGCCGGGTGTGACGCGCCGCGTCGCGCGCGGACGCGGCTGGCTGCGCTCCTGGTGCTAAACATAGACGCTGTGGCAGTGATGACAAATTGCACTTTGCTTTTGTTCTCTCAAACTTGGAACATTGTGTGCACGCGTGAAGTCCTTCCTGAGAAAGTGATATAGAAATGCTAGCAAGCGTGCAATGCAAAGGTACTATTCCATCAGCGTTCTAGGCAATTTAGAATGTGTTGAGAAACTTGTGACATTGGACGTATACCTACGCAAGTACTGTAGTTAAGGGATGACATGGGTGTTAATTTATGAAGGATTTTTTTTTTTTTTTTTTTTGGGGGGGAAGTGCACAACACATAAAGGTGATTGGCGGGCCCAAATATATTGGATGCGCACTCCATGGGGTCCGATGTTAGAAGTTCAAATTATTTGGTGGTGATGGTGGTGGGGTGGGGGTGCGGGGTGGGGTAACATTGAGGGGCCATTTACCCTCCGAAATGCACATAAAGCAACGCCCATGAGGGGCGATATGATTGAGTCGTTTATGATAGTAAAGTTATAAAATAGCGTCTATCTTAATGGTGCTCTTGTATTTAGGGAATCATGAATGGACTAACATTTTATGTTGGACAAGGTTAGACAAGTCAAGATGTAGGACAGCTATACGCCAACAGAGCTTCAGTCACAGGGTGGCTGATCAATAGAATGGCTACCTGGTGATGTAGCGAGCAATCTTCCATTGAACGTATTGATAAAATGGTTGATATATTACTCAGGAGCGTGGATGACCGAGTGGTTAATTTGTTGAGCTCTGGGTACCAAGCGTCCCGGGTTCGACACTCGCACCGCTCGGGACATTTCCCGATCCCGCGGCCCACCGGCGAAACAGTGTGGGTGGCGCCATTAGCCTTGAATGTGCATAAAGTGCTTCGTGAATAACCCAATAAACAACGATATATTGCTTAAGTTCAAGAACCTTAATATTGAATTATAAATTGTACGGTAGGAGGATGGGAATTCGGGTGGACGGAGTGGTATAAGTGCTAGTAGGTGACTGAGACCATACTTATGAGTTGGGAATTATGCTAGTAGCAGGTGCACACTGTCCTTGGCACATGGCAGTGGACTCAGTACCTCCATATGGATATTATGCCCGATTAGTTTGGTCATGAGTAGGGATGCCCCGGATAGACTATCCGGCCGGGTATCCGGCCAGATATCACGAATTTTTAACTATTCGTTATCCGGCCGGATATTTCTTGCTATCCTGCCGGATACCGGATATTTTCCATTGCTTGCAACGATTTCCACTTAGTATTCACCACTTGGGCGCCCCCTAACACAACAAGCAGACGATAAAAAGGACCAAGCGTGTGATCTTTATTGTCCCTTCGAAGATTGTAAGTGCGTACTTAGCATTCAGTGACGCTGTGACGCTGAGTTACGCTGAGTGACGTCAATCAAAACACGACCTGGTTCAGAAATGCTTCACATTGTGGTGAAGAAACAAGAACTGCTCCCCGCGGCGCGGCAAGAAGCCTGCTCTTCCTGTCCTCGAAGATTGTTCCGTACTCCGAAAATATTATCTCGGACAACACGGAGGACGACGGGGCGGACAGGAGTTTACGCGAGAGAGCGCGCAGGCGAGGGAACGAACTTACTCGCCCTGTTTCGCCCCACCACTGGACTGGGCCCGTCTCGCGAGGTGAGAGGGGGAGCGTGAAGAAGTTCTGCACTTCTTCCGCTGCAGTCTCCAGGTCACTCTGACCGTCACGGCGTTGTCGCTTCGCAGCTGGTGCCTGGCCCTGGCTCACCATCTGTGCGAAGCAGCTTCCGAATAGGTCTTCCTCACCACTTGACCCTATGCTAGACGCGGGGCTGTCGGCGCATTTGCTGTCAGTGGCAGCAACTTCTTCGTCCTGCGCCCCCAGCAGATGAAGAACCTCGCTGATGAGCAGCGTCTTGATGTTGTCCTTTTCTTCAGACTTCTTAAAGAAGTTGAGCTTGTATCTGGGGTCGATCGCTGTGGCAGTCACATAGTGTTTCTACAGAAGAATATTCATCGCTTTGGAGCTGTCAGCTGTGGTTATGAAGCGGAGGCGCAGCGCTTGTAGCAGTGACTCGCGTAGTTTCTGGGCGCCGGCCGCCTTCTGATCAATCCTTGTCAGGTATAGCTCCAGGTAGGTGATGCTGGGAATGACGCTGGACAACGTGGCGTTGTCCGAACTCATCTCCTTCGTGAGATCGAAGAACGGTTTCAGCACGTGCAGGCTTCCGCACAGCTGCCAATCGCTCGCGGTCATCTGCGGCAGATCTTCGTGGTCTGCCAGGTGGAGAAGAACTGGCCCCGCTTCAACTCCACCAGTCTCTGCACCATCAAGTACGAGCTGTTCCACCGCGTCGGAACGTCCTGCACCAGAAGTCGCGGTTGCAGGCCTTCAGCTCGCTGGAGCTCCTTGAGGGTAGTGACGAGTGGCCGAAGTGAGTCACCAGGCTCCGACACTTGGTCAGGAGCGCGTTCACAGCCGGATGCGACCGGATGGCGTCGCTAACCACCAACTGAAGATGGTGGATAGTGCAGTGGACGGCCGGAATATCGGCCAGCTCGCAACCCAGTCATGTTGAAGGCCCCGTCACGGATCAGTAGATGTCGCCGACTTCTGACTAGGTTCCACTCGTCTCACATCTTCGTCAGCATCTCCGAGATGTTGATCCCACTGTGTGATGCCGGAAAGTGGACCACTTTCAGGACGTCTCGACGCTGAAAATTGCTTTTGATCCAGTGACCAGAAAGGCTGACGAACGTTTCCTGCGACGATAAACATGTCCAGATATCGGACGTGAAGGAGACGCAGCTGCCGTCACAGCTCTCTAGCGGGTCGTCCCGGCGGGTGGTATTTTTATTGTTGGTTGTTGTTGGTAATTGTCGGTGTGGTATTTGCCGTGTCCACGGGGGCCGGGGGAGCGATGCTGGCCTGTCTGTAATGCGGCAAAAATTTCAGCTTTCCGCCGTTTGGGGGGGAGGGCGGGGGACGAAAACGTGGTTTTCCCCGCACCATTTTTTGTTTGGGGGACAAATGCCCATTTTGCCCCCTTGGATCCGCCAGTTTGGGATAAAGCATGCCATTGCTTGCTTGCTTAATGAAGATGGGTTTTGGGGGCCTGAAATCACCTGCTTTTTTAATGCATACACTTGAGGAAGAAAGTGAAATGGTGGGAACCTAAAAGGTTCAGTATCCGGCCGGATTATCCGTGCCGGATATTACCCACGATCTGGCCGGATATCAGAATTAACTATCCGGTGCATCCCTAGTCATGAGAACCCAACGGGTTCGACAGCTTCTCTAGAACAAAGCGGATACATTAATTAGGACAAATCATCTCATCTTTGTACTTTAAGTCGTGCAACATGGCGATATGAATTAGGATGGATGGGATGGAATTGATGCTTAGTCCCCTAGATTACGTTTATACACGGTTCATTATGCTGGCGTGTGTCTGGCTGTGGATTCAGAACCGTTCTTCGGGCAGGTGATGTTGAAGAGATTGGCAACGGCAGGAGAGTGCAGTAAATAGTTGTCTTAGGACTCAGGATATAGCATTAATTATTGGGTTTCAGTCTCTTCTTTTCTCGTCTTATGGTATCTTCCCTGTATAGGCTTCACCCTGAGGGTGTATCTGCGGCTCTTGTCGAGCCGGTACAATTTGCGGTTGTACGCCTTTGTGGCACCGAATAGTCGACGGCTGTCATCGTCTGACTACCACCACGATGATGAGGGGTGATTGACATGACAGCCGTGGGGGTAGCTGATGTAGACAGCGATGGCTGGTGACTGCTGTAGACAGCGACGGAGGGTGGCGGGCGACTGACATGGCAGCCGTGGCGGGTGATTGATGAAGACAGTGGTGGCCGATGACTGATGTGACAGTTGTTGCGGGTGACTGATGTAGAACAGCGGTGGCTGGTGACTGATATGACAGCAGTGGCGGGTGACTGATGTAGAAAGCGATGACGGGTGACTGGTGTGACAGCAGTGGCGGGTGACTGGTGTAGAAAGCGATGGCGGGTGACTGGTGTGACAGCAGTGGCGGGTGACTGGTGTAGAAAGCGATGGGGGTGACTGGTGTGACAACAGTGAACTGATGTAGACAGCAGTAGCGGGTGACTGATGTGGCAGCCACTGTAGATGACTAGTGTAGACAGCGATGACGGCTGACTGACCTGAACAGTGGCGACTGGAGACTAACGTGACAGAGGTGGCCGGTGACTGTTTTTGACCGTTGTGACGAGCGATTGACGCCGCACCAGTGACGCTGATCTGGTGAGGTCAGACGTTCTCAGAGACGGGTCCAAGCTCCACACCGTCTGTTCTTAATTTTACACGAATGCTGATACGCCCAATCAACACAATACCAACGCTATGTTTTCCTCGAAATGCTAAGTTTATTTCGATTTCATTGCTGGTAGTGCCGCGACCATCGCGCTTCCTTGTCGGAGGTAACGTATGGGTTATCTGTACCGTTGTGATTGAGCGAAGGGCCGCTTCTAGTTCCTTGGTGGCGGGGTAGACAAAAACTAACTGAAACTGAACACAGTCAGTAATGCTGATTTATATGGAACATACAACCGCTGGATAATGCACGGATAATGCACATCCGGCGCACTGGATACCAGTCATCTGCATTTGTTGCAGTCTTGTGTAGCTTAATTCATAGCACAGTTCTTCACTGACATAGTCCAGCCTGTCGTAGCCAACACCAATGTAGGAGAGAAACGATGGAAAAGGCATCGATGATTATAAGAATATGAAATGAGCACTTCAGATCATCAACAAACTATGCTACTCCCATGGGTGTGGAAACCATCTCGGAGTTTTGCCAGCGGTGTTGAAAGTTACTACTTATATCTCGACGTTCATGGTATTCGTGCTAAGACGTCAATACTGGGAGTGGGGCAGCTTTCCCTCTTTCCCTCCATCCCTAGACTTTAACACGGTTGCTGATAGCCGTACAAAATCCGTTCATTTTTCCTGGTACGGAAGCACATGCACTTCTTTTATATCGTTCTCTCGGAAGACCGTTGGCACTTCCATGTCATTTCATTGAGCTGCTCAGCGATGCGATTATCGGCCCTAAGGCTGCCAAAGTGGGTCGTGTGAGCGACGGCCGATAGTGGCGTAGGCTCGAAACCGTCACCACTCTGATGCCTCCACTCTCTCCTCGTCTAGAGGCGAACCATCACTCTGACTCCTCCCCTCTCTCCTCGTCCAGGGAGTCGCTCCGACTCCTCCCCTCTCTCCGTTTCGTCCGAATACGTGTTCACCTTGACTCTTCCCCTCCTTTCTCGTTCGAAAACGAGTCTCCACGCTGACCCTCCTCTTCCTATCTCTCGTCCGGAGACTAGTCGCCACCATGAACTCTTCCCCACTTCACACGTGCTCTTACGCCCTTTGCTCTCTGACATGAAGCATGTTGAGAATGGGCAGTAACCTGATGAAACAAACACTGGGACTCTCAGCCGTCTTCACACCTTCATCTTATGAAACAAACACTGGAACTCTCAGCCGTCTTCAAAGCCTTCACCGGATGAAGCAGATGCTGGGACACTCGCATGTCTTAAAAGCCTTAGCACTGTAGGCGATCCAATGCGAAGCAAGTGACAAGATGTAAATTTCCGTTCGGATTTGGGCGCTTCCTTCAGGCAATGTATGCTCCAGTGTGGCCTTGATGTGTCTATTGATCGGAACAAATCGGATACATGCATAGGAGCGCTTCATGTGCGAATATTTGCGCGACACGCAACCACATTGCACACCTAGCGTGACAAATTAGAATATTAAGATGATGATCAGCTCCTTCGATATTGCCCATGTTGCATCACCCCGCACGAACTTCCCTTGAAATCATCCGCGTTGCCAATATTTTGCATATTCCATTATCGAAGTAGACGAAATGCATCCGTAATACGCAGCCCACGTTGTGATAATGCAAAGCTCCCCGGATATAGAAATAATGCCCACTACTCACCCGAAGCAAGCCAGGAAAGGTAGACTCCTTTCTAGTACATTGATGTGCAGTCCGAACACACACACACACACACACACACACACACACACACACACACACACACACACACACACACACACACACACACACACACACACACACACACACACGCACGCACACGCACACACACGCACGCACACGCACACACACACGTGCACACACACACGCACAAAGATACGCACAGAGTCACGCACAGAGACACGCACAGAGACACACACAGAGGCATGCACAGAGCACGCACAAAGACAGACAGAGTCACGCACAGAGACACGCACAGAGACACACACAGAGGCATGCACAGAGACAGACAGAGACACACACAGAGACACACAGAGAGACAGATGAAGAGGGAAAGAGAGACAGGAGAGACAGGAAAGACAGGAGAGATAGATATAGAGACAGAGAGAGGCAAAGACATATAGGCAGAAGTACTACAAAGCAGAAGGTGGGGAGGAACATGAAATACGCCTATGGTCGAGCCATTATACGAAAATGGAGTTAAATTAGCACATTCCAAGTGTTTGGTGGTAATTTACTGGGTGTTTGGACAAAGAACTAAGATTATCTTATCCGAACGTCAGAGCAGAACGATTTACGGGTTTAGATTGGACAGCCCCCCCTTCCGCCCCCGCCCTCAGTCAGGAAAACCCAGGAGGGATACGGTGTACTACGAAACGGCTGTGGGTCGCCAGTGCTCCACACGTTCTTAATAATTCATACCTGAATGCAATTATCTGGCATGAAGGCAGCACACGGAACGATGCAGGGATCACGATTCGATCACTAAACATTTTCAGACCGTCTCATTTTACCGGTAGAAATACAGTCCTTGTCACTTGTTCCAAAGTTTGGCGTGGGCTCGAGCATGGGAATATATGTCGACCCCATCATTTGCAACTAGCAGCACTCTACTACTGGTATTGGCGGAACTTTTAGTCTGGGACTAGTCATGCGCCGGACAGCGTTATTGACCAAGAAGTACCCGCCCCTACCAAGCATGGCTGGAGATTCCGGATGACATGGGGAGAAGTGAAGGCTCCCGTGGTTTAGTATCCTACTAATGCTACTTTGTCCATGTTCTATCTGCGACTTTTGGACACTCCCCACTACCTGGTTGGTAAGAGATACCCAGCCTTTCAATCAAGGAGATGTCTCATCACATCCAAATACTTGGAGAGGGATCCTCGAATTGCGATTAACCTGGCTCACAAAGGGGAGAAGTGGTAGTGAACAAGTGCGATCCAATCTCAAAGCTGCGAGTTCTACTGACCGATATTGCCGCCTGCGAATCCGTTCGAAAGGCTGGAAGGAACACGATATATTTCTTAAATTCAAAAGATCCTCAAGAGACCTGTTAAAGACATGCAGCTTCTGCACCAGACAAAGAAGTTTCCAAGGACACAGTGCGTGAGAGAGTTACATAAAATTCACAAATATAGGGTGATACACGACCCTTTTACACGTGCATACGAGGGGTTGGGTTGGGGAATCCGTCCACCCCTCCGGTTTTTCGTAAATATATCCGGACTTTGCTGCCCGGTATACGCCATTTTTGTGTTCTTTACTCAAAATTTCCGGCACACCGTTTAAAGCAAGACAAACAAAAATCGGCAGAACATTTTTCGAGTTGAATAAACGCCGTCAAAGGCAAAACATTTCGCAGCACTAGACCAAATCGGCGCTGATACGCTTCCCACATAGCGGAAAAAGGCGAGCCTTCTTGGTAATACCAGCGACTTGTTTGATGTATATTGCTATGCCATACAGCTTCAAGGTCTTGTTAGCCACCGAGGTCAAGTCAGGTGAAGTACATTACAGATCAATGGAACCAAACTTGGTCAACTGGAAGGTTGTCATAATCGTAAATGACTCGTTTGCGATTCATGCCATTCCGCATGCTATTGCCAACACGTCATGAAAACTAAAGCTTTTGCATTGTGAACCTAAGCGTTTGCTTATTTCATTCACGTACTTCAGCCCTTTATTCCTGAAGTCAATTGCGCCCAGCCAGTCGAGCAGACGGCCTGGTTCCGGGAACTGGAGCAGGAAATGGGCAGACACCGACCGGTCTGTTTGCACCGCACCTTCCTGTTTGTCGCTGTTCAATATGCCTCCATTGCTGCGAAGGAACGTGACGGACTCGCGGTATTGGGAAAGAGAGAGAGCGTTCTAGGAAGGTGTATCGAGCATATCAATGACCCTGGTCGACCCTCTTTGAAGTCAGGCACGAAGATCGAACTGTAGACAAGACCTGCACCACAAGTTGTAGGACGAGAGCCATGATGTTTGGCTTGGTCAACCCTGTATCGCTCTCCCATACCGTGTGTCCGTAGAAGTTGTGCGTTTGCGAAAACAGGTGTGCTGTGGATGATTTTTTTATCGGAGTCCATACATGCCAGCCGATAAACTGAGCGCTCATCATGTCCAGCCTCACCCTTCGCCGGCTTCGTGTCGTTGAGACAGCGCGTCTCATCCCGCTGATCGACGCCGATGAAGACGCACTTAAAGCACCCTCGTACTCGAACAGCCAAGAAGAAGATACTCTGTACGTTCCAAACGAAGACAATAAAGATGACGATAACTTCTGTCGCCATAGCCGCTGCCGCCGACTCATCAGCCGGCATGCCAGCCGGCCCGTCAGCCGGCATGTCAGCCGGCATGTCAGCCAGCCCGTCAGCCGGCCCGTCAGCCGGCATGTCAGCCAGCCCGTCAGCCGGCCCGTCAGCCGGCCCGTCAGCCGGCATGTCAGCCAGCCCGTCAGCCGGCCCGTCAGCCGGCATGTCAGCCAGCCCGTCGGCCGGCATGTCAGCCAGCCCGTCAGCCGGCCCGCCAGCTGGCCCGTCAGCTAATGAGACCGGCGCGGCCAGCCCTGAGGCCTCGGCCGCCTTCGTACTGCATGACCAGCCCGTTCCGGCACCCAGCGTTCACAGCGTGCAGAAAAAGGTGACAAATTAAACGTGTGCCATGGAGGAAGGCGAGCACTTCCCACTCCAACGAAGATCCAGGCGCCTTCTGTCCGCGTGACCGCCGCAACAGAACAGTGGCTGAGTGGTCACTGCGGCCGCCCGCCCAGCGCTCTGGGCGGCCGGACCTGAACATTATGTGTCTCATCGGGATACGCGTGACGGGAGATAGAGGCCAGACCTCATCTGGGAGGCGAGGACTATAACTTCGGATATGGCAGCATTGATGCTATTTTTCAAAACGACCTGATCGACCTGACGAAAAATACACCAATGAAAAACTGCCGGAGGAGAAGGCGAAGTATGACAGCACTACAAGGGATCCGGACTTATCTCATCTCCAAGAGTACGCTCCAGTAACTCGCTCAGAGCTGATGGCTTTTGCCGGCCTCTCTCTCTGCTGCGGGACTGTGGGTGCAAACAGCACAGCTGGGGACCTGTTGTAGTGTGTATTTGCACCGGCTCCCTTCTCGGTCACAATGGGCCACCGCCGCTTCCCGAACACGATCCATAGCAATGTCAAACCAAGCCACGCAAATCAAGCAAGATGTAACATACTTTACCTCATGTGACATTGAAGGTATTGAACTAGGACAATGAAATTTGCCCACAATAGAGTTCACCGCCGTACCCGTCTACCTTGAAAATATTGTCGTAACTCTAGGTGTATTAAGAGCCAATGTCTAAGGGGGATTCCACCCCCTACATCCAGTGCGAGTAATTTTACGAGGTCCTTCAGGGCGCGTGTTAACTTCATGTACCCCAAACAAATCAACAGGCGTACTGACAACTCCTCTTCCGACCTTCCCTGGCGAACTACCTGAGGGCAACTTACGAAATGACTAGGAATGTTCGACGTGAAATCATTATCTACGAATCTACCTATACAGGATACCATGAAAACTGTTTAGAGAGCCTTCGATAGGTCTGATAGCTTGCGTCTACCTCTCCCAATGAGTCACTTACTCCTGACATGAGAAGAATTTGGAGCAGTATAGTTTCATGGGACGAATATTGCTAAATCAGCGGCCTCGCGATCAGCTCACCACTAAGCCGCATTACGGCATGATCGTTCATGGAGACTCTTGAAGCCGACCATTGCAAATCAATCATTGGCACTGATCTATCACTGGCATCAGTATCTATGAGCCAGGATGAATACCTTGATGCCATTAAATCCAGATTGAACTCGATTCACCTTCCATTCAATTTACGTCAGCGGAAGAGGATGGGGTATTAAATTCAAGTCCAGACGCTATGAGCTGGCCAGTTGGGAGCACGCATGCCTTCTCAGTATATAGAAATTGCATGACGTCGGACAGAGACACATGTCGAACCGGACTTCAAGTGTGCTCTGCCCACATCCAGCTTCAACAATTGGATACGTTTGTCCGTAGGTGTAGAAATTCGAGGCGTGGTAGGCTTCGACGTATCCACTACAAACACCATTGAAATATAGTGTGCAAGTTCTAAGCACCATTGAACTGTAGTATGCAAATCATAAACACTATTTAAGTGTAGTGTGCAAATCCTAAATACCATTGACATTTACTGTCCAAATCCTCAACACTATTGAAATATATTGTGCGAATCCTAAGCACAATTGAAATGCAGTGTGCAAATGTAGTTTGTGGGCGATGTGACAATAGTTGGCTACCATGGCGAATGTCAGGCAGAGGAAAGTCGCGAGAGTGCGGGAACACCGCGTTGATAGGAAACACCACATGCCATCAAATTCGATTGCAGTGCACGCTGATGAGGCATCCCGCGTCAGAAATTGGGAGGGTGCGCCGGCGCCCTCCGGAATACTAACACGAAGTGTATGAAGTTAGCGTCCACTACGAGGCAGGAGAATAGCAATGGCGTTGTTCGTTCTTCTAGGTTTTCGGATACAGTGGCACAATTACTTGTGGAGATGAGTGAGAAATGTATACCGGACTAAGCTCAGTAGTTTGAATGTCCTACATCGCTTTGCCGTATCCAGGGTAGATCCAATTCGACTTACGTCAATTTTCGAGAATGATACGCGTATGCATTTTTTTACCCATAAAAATTCAAGAACGACCTGAAAGGAGCGATGGTTGGCTTAAGCCATAGATCGTTCTGTGTGCGATAAAAAATGTGGTGTCCACTATGTACACCATTCTTGCTAAGGAAGGATCTGAAAACGCGTTGGACGACGGAAGCGTTGTCATATTTACGAGCGAAGGCGAAACCCTAGCTGGTCTACTCCTGTGTATAAGGTGCATACAAAGGTACACCTGAGCGGCCCGGCACGGCTCAATCCGACTCGGCCCTATACGGCCTACTCCGGCCCTGCGGTGTGCCCGAGCTGTCTCTGCAGACCCAGCCCCAGTGTGCCCGAGCTGTCCCTGCAGACCCGGCCCCAGTGTGTCGGGGCCGCGGTGTGCCCGAGCTGTCCCTGCAGACCCGGCCCCAGTGTGTCGGGGCCGCGGTGTGCCCGAGCTGTCTCTGCAGACCCGGCCCCAGTGTGTCGGGGCCACGGCTACAGACCCAGCCCCAGTGTGTCGGGGCCGCGGTGTGCCCGAGCTGTCTCTGCAGACCCGGCCCCAGTGTGTCGGGGACGCGGTGTGCCCGAGCTGTCTCTGCAGATCCGGCCCTAGTGTGTCGGGGCGGCAGCTGTCGCCCCGCCCGTGTGGGTCTGCAGACCCGGCCCCAGTGTGTCGGGGACGCGGTGTGCCCGAGCTGTCTCTGCAGACCCGGCCCCAGTGTGTCGGGGACGCGGTGTGCCCGAGCTGTCTCTGCAGACCCGGCCCCAGTGTGTCGGGGCCGCGGCTGCAGACCCGGCCCCAGTGTGTCGGGGACGCGGTGTGCCCGAGCTGTCTCTGCAGACCCGGCCCCAGTGTGTCGGGGCCGCGGTGTGCCCGAGCTGTCTCTGCAGACCCGGCCCCAGTGTGTCGGGGACGCGGTGTGCCCGAGCTGTCTCTGCAGACCCGGCCCCAGTGTGTCGGGGACGCGGTGTGCCCGAGCTGTCTCTGCAGACCCGGCCGCGATGAATGGTGTGGCGGCGCGGGCGGCCGGCCGCCGATCGATCTCCAGTGAATCGTAGCGTCGTGACTCGCTTTTCTCGCCGGAGATAGCCGTGTCGTCGTCGACGGCGACGATCCCGGCGAGCTGACGCAGCCGCCGCGAGGCCTGAGATGCGTCGCCGTCGCCGATCGAAGCGACGCCTCAGGTCACATTCGCGCCTATCGGAGCATCGCCGCCGCGCTCAGGCCGCATCGAGCCGGCAGAATTGAACCGGGTCGGACTGAGCGGGCGAACCGGGCCTAGCCGAACCGGACCAGGCGACCGAGCGAGCCGAGCCGAGTTGGGCCGAGTGGGTCTGGACTGGCGAGCCAAGTTGAGCCAAGTCGGACCGGGCGGGCGAACCGGGCCTAGCCGAACCGGACCAGGCGACCGAGCGAGCCGAGCCGAGTTGGGCCGAGTCTGTCTAGACTGGCGAGCCGGGCCAAGCCAAGCCGGACCGGGCGACCGAGCGAGCCGAGCCGAGTTGAGCCGAGTCGGACCGGGCGGGCGAGCCGTGCCGAGCAGGGCCAAACCGGGCCAGGGGAAGGCGAACGTGTCACCTCAACTAGACGGGACGCACATTCAGTATAGACGGTCGATAGACGCCCGGGATAGCTGGTGTTCGACATTGATCATAACGCGACCGGCAGTCTGATTGCAAATGTCGTCGGCCCAGTGCGTGTAGTTCTCGGAAAAATGGGAATAATTCCCGATCTGGGATATTGTGCCCAGACTGTCTATTACCACGGAGAAACGAAGCTAACGAATGACGTGGAATATATCCTGCTGTGATGAACAATATAAATGTGGAAAAATGGAGAAAATTATATCGCACGTCACCACGCAATCGTATGCTCATTGTGTACCGCCAAGTTTGATACCATTGCAGCTTGCGTGACTGTATGAGTTCATAAGCTTAGACCACAGAAAACGCACACAACATATCTCTAGGGGAAGAGGAACCCCAGCTTTGAAGAGTTGGGACAGGATCAAATAGTGTGAGGAAACTAAATGAGAGCCAAAGTTTAGTGCTGCCAGTGCTGGCCTATGTTGTATGTTAAATGGCACATTTATGAAATGATTGCGAGAGACAATACCAAATTCAAATATGATATCATGTGGTATGACTGCTATGGGTTAGGAATGCCATTGGCATATGCTAACATTCGATGCAGGAGTTGCGAACAGTGACCCCCATCCCTTAGAACATCTTCCTGATACCAATGCATGTGCTACTGGGAAGCTACCTAATCCAGAACGATTCTGCCAACTGCCTATGTTTAGGATTCGCGACGTGAAATGCTACGGTGCTTCCTGAAGCTGTTTTTGCTTTAAATGATTAATTTGCATGTATCATTTAAATGTAATTATTCCTGGTGACATCCGGGTAAAAGCAGATAAAAATGCAAACCGAATGGCCTAGAAATCACTCAAAACTTTCACTGCAGCGAAGCGAACCGACAGTGGTTTATTTTTCCCGATATTTAAATGAAGAAAATTAATTGCTCAAGTAACATGGATTTCGACTAAGCCCCGCCAATATACAATGAAAAATGAAAAAAAATGAAAAGGAATATCTCTCCAGTTGTTTATTGAATGAATATATTCCATAGTTAATGGTAAAACGACAGAATCAATCAAGTGCTTGTTCTTTTTTTCATACTGTCAAAGCACCATTGGGTGATTAACTACCCATTCTATGATATAGAATAAGACTATGAAAAATACTACGTCATCCTACACTCTCGCTCGGCATCCTTCACTCATCGGCTTCATTTATGCTGCGTATACAAATACATTTCGCCATGTCTCATTCAATTCTTCATGCTATTTGCATTTCATGACTTTTTTTTATTTCAGAGCCTAAAGCATTGCAGTGGTAAGTAGTTGATGTTTTCCATCTATTAAAGTTAAGCTAATGACGGTATGATAAATACATTATTAAACTTGAGCTAGACGACGAATTTTTCCTTTTCATTCTAAAATAATTACTTTTTTCTCGACTTTCGGTTTCGTTCAGTGTTTCTTTTTTAACTAGACATCAAAATTTCTTTCCAAGCACCATTCAGTGATATGTAATCCCGCGTATCCTATAGTTCAAACGCTTCAGTCCTATCCTGTACGGCAAGTACAGGCGTCCGACCGGCTGTTACTTGTTGGAATCATGTGAATACTCGAGGCGTCATGTGACCACAGTACCAACTTTCTATATTGAGGAATGCTGTTCTGGAGCGAGTGCATCTGGTATCGTAACGCGTAGAGTACACACGGTCATCTTGCTAAGCACAAGTATGGGATATTCCCTGGTAAATGAAGAGAACCATTGTTATAGTCTTCCCACAACCAAATTTATTTACGACAGAAGGCATTATGACAAGGAAGTGATTTTGTGGGATGTGAAGTGTTATCGTTAACTAAAAAAAACAAGGAAATTATTTGGCGGAATATTAAAAGAAATGATTATCAAACCAAATGAAGAAGTATGGAAATTAACCATAAGGAAATCACACAATATCTTCATGTGGTAATCCCCCTCACCAAAATTGAATAATGTTGTGGATAACAGCATACTCTTCCCCAGACAACACTCCATACTGGCAGCTGACTGCGTTTGTGCTTTTGTAGGCAATGGAGAAATACTACGGACAAATTATGGATGGAACCGAAAGTAAATGTGGCCTTGCTGAAGGATTTGCAGTCGGTCGTGAGTCAGACCAACACAAGGAAATAGCAAATGTGCACAGAGATTGACGGGGTCCGTTCCTTCCTCCTTGCAGGTCCGTGCATACCAAATGAGTTTGGCGTTATGGCCTATCCGCGCGGTGGCAGCACCCAGCGGGACGTACCTGACTGTACCTGATCAGGACCTGGCGTGCCGAGGAAATGATGATCACCACGATCTGGTGGGCGGGACAAAATAGCGGGCTATTCATGCGTGCTGTTCGCCGCACCGTCGGCGGTCGGGAATACTGGATTGCGTTTTGCGTCGGCTCGGCGCGTCGGCAGCGGCCGGCGCGGTCGGCCGGTCGGTCGACGGACAGCGGCGGGCACTCCCGCGGACACGACGCCACGCCGACACGCGAGCCGCCCGACCCGACAGCCCACTCGCCTCAGGTCAACAGCCGTCCGGTCAATAGTCGGTACCGACCGGCCGACGGTGCGTGTTGCCGGACGTGCGCGCTCCGAGCACTTGCGACGACAGCCGCAGCTTCCTGTGCCGGCCGGACCGGCCCACTTGTGGCGTCGACTCGGCCACTTCGCCGCTCTTAGCCGGTACAGGTCACCGTGCGTCACGTTCGGCCGCGATAGGCAACTTGGGGGGCATTCATACGTTCCCCGGCTCACATGCACCCCGTTTCATAAGCACTAAAATGCGCCAGATTTGGTTCCATTAGTCTTAAAAATTGCCAGATATATTATATAGGGTGTCCATAAAGTATCTTTACGATTAAAAAACATGTATTACAAAGGCTGATGGGATGTTTTTATTATATTTGTTCAACGAACTCAATGGTTATCAAGATTTTTAGTCAAAGTGCAGCCGTCTTTCAGGTACCCTGTTAATGGAAGAGGTTCCCTTAAATTAAACCCTAAAAATGGCCACTCCAGAAAATGACTACAGACCGGTGGATTTGATGGGCCACAACTGGGGATTGGATGGGCCCAAATCCTTGGCCACCTCGTTCCCCAAATATCACTCCCCTGAACTTCCTTCTATGGGGCAATATTAGAGATATCGTGCATAGAACAAGGATACGGAACATCAACGACCTAAAGCAAAGGATCACTGACGTCATTGCCACCATTGATGAGGCTATGCTGCAGCGAACATGCCAGGAAATCGATTACCGTCTTGATGTGCTTCGTGCAACTAATGGCATCCATATAGAGGTGTATTAAATAAGGCGAAAAAATACTTCTATATCTATTTCTCGTTTTGTAAAAATATCCTCATATTTATCTCTTCATTTGCTTTGTAGCACATTCTCAAATTGTAAGGACACTTTATAAACACCCTGTATATCCCCAGAGACGGGTGAGCTCGCAGTACCCTAGCTCGTAAGATACCTGAATCAGGAGTGCAATTAAAAAAATATTATACCGCTAGATGACATCATAACCGCCCAACAGCCCAAGAGTTTACCCGCGTGCCAACAGATTACAGGAGCATGTGGTGTCTGCATTGCTCCAAAAAGGATAGGTTATGCTATGTTAGGCTATGTTAGGTTAGGTTAGGCTAGGTTTGGTTGGCCATCCGGCCACTTTGAAGCAATGCAGCCATCACATGTTCCTGCACACTGCCGGCACACGCTAAGTTATGGTGCCGTGGGTCGTTCACAGTGTCATCTCGCGATATAATTTATGAATATTTTTAACACTTATGAGTCGGGGATCTCGTGACCTGAGGTACCCACCTTGACCCATACAATTTTAGAAGCACTCTCCCAGCTGTAGGACTTATGGGCCGGGGAACTTGTGCGCTGGGATAGCATGTGATATGAACCCGGCAACTTCAGATCCAGATCTAAACTAGAAATCCCGCGATCGGGTGACCATGCGCATTACTGGTGCACGAAAAACAAGTGAATGCTCATTTCGCATCATCTGTCACGTGTGGATCATTTATTCGCCCTTGATGTTGACTCTTGAAACATGACCCTTGAATTAATAGGTGGGGACAAGCTGATGACAATGCTCTGAAAATTATGCTAGGTAGCTTGTCACCTGGTGAAGTTTTTAGAACTTTGTCATCGTCAAATCTTGTGTCACCGTGAAACCTTGAAAGAATTAATCATTACACGTGGGTGTGCACTGGAGCACATTGATTAAGCACAGAAGACTTCCCACACGATTTGACTCCTTAGTTCTGCAAGCGACTCGCCATGATTTAGATAAGCTACTCGCCAAGTACATAAAACCATTGCCATTAAGTCAAAAGTACACATGAAATTAATACAATTTGCGCACATATCGGAGTACTTGACATGTTGGTAGACATGTCGGAAGACATGGAAGGTAGACAAATATCGCAACAACCCACTGCAGTGGGAAGGGTGGAAATATTGCAACAATCCACTATACTGGGAAGGTGGAAAATATCGCAGCAACCCACTACACTGGGGAAGGTAAAAACTATCGCAACAAGCCACTATACTGGGGAAGGTAGAAAAAATATCGCAACAACCCACTGCAGTGGGAAGGGTCGAGAATATCGCAACAATCCACTATACTGGGGAAGTGAAATGTATCGTAACAACCCACTACACTGGGGAAGGTGGAATATATTGTAACAACGCACTGGGGAAGGTGGAAAAATATTGCAACAATCTTTGCATTGGGGAAGGTGGAAAAGCATTGTAGCAATCCCTGCACTTGAGAAGTTGAAAAAAAAAACATTGCAACAACCCACTACACTGGGGAAGGTGTAATATATCGCAACAACGCACTGGGGAAGGTGGAAAAATATTGCAACAATCCCCGCACTGGGGAGGGTGGTAAAATATCGTGAACGGGTGAGGGCTCGCATATTGAAACATGCATTTCGCGTCAGCACCAGACTGGCAGGCCATACGCTCGCCAGGCAGAAGACATATTCCGAAATCAGAGCATCACATATACCCAGGACGTGGTCGGTCGACCCTAAAGCCCGAATAATGAATCATCCACTTACCACACAGTGTTTGATCTAGCCCGACGGGCCATATATCACTGAGTTCGTCAAGTGACGGTCCCATTGATATACTGCATGTGGTGTGATTTTCCGCTGAATTTCTGGATACCAGATGTTCTCAACATTTGTGTTCAACGCTCCATAGCACCACAGCATCCAGCCATAGCATCCAGAGAAGACTTTCTCCAAGAAGTGAACGCTTGAATCCAAAAAGTCAATGATTGGAGGAGAATCAGTGTTCTCCGGCACCGAAGTCCAGCAAAAGTTTGCATCGCATCACAAATATTTCCATCTCTAAGCATAGGCACATGGGTGCTCTGCTTTACTGTTGCGGCCATTAACCTCTATAAGTAACTTGACAGACTTGACTTTTAAAAAGTTCCAGACGACGTCGCCGCATATGGGCAAAACGTTGCTGTTGGTAGGTGTTGAGCGATGTGCTGTAAATGTATAGCGGTGGTGCTGGGTGTAAATGTACAACGGTGGTGCGAAAAATAGCGCCATCCAGACAAATGCCCCTCCCCATAACAATTTATAGGTGAGCCCTGGTTAGGACATAGAACGCACACACACAGTCCATGTATGCTGTCAACTATAAACATCTCCAGATTTACTTCGCTACCTTTTATTGTACATTGTGGATCTGATTTCCATGGGGTATACATGCAGAATACCGTACAAGGTTGCCGAAACGGTTAGGGCTTATGAACACAATTATACAATTTTGCAAGGTGTGTCGCCCACTCCATCTGATCATGTACCCATCATAATTATGCACCTTTTTCTCGAAATATCTCAATAGCTTTTAACTATATAGCATTTCATTGGCTAAAGTGCGTGGGAGCGGACGGCACTCGCTATGTTTTGCCTCAGCTCGATCGCCGTCTGCCGGGAACGGCCAGGCTAGGGCGTCTAGTTATTTATAGAGGTCAGTGGTTGCGCCATTAGGCAATTTGGTCCAATGTATTTGACAATGGTCGTTCTCCCCCGAATGTGTGATATTTGTATACAATGATGATAATTGTCAGGTACTCGAGTCCGGTTTGAATTTTGATGGCATTCGTGACTTTTCCGGCCGCAATACATGTAGCTAGACATGTGGTTCTTATCACTGTGTTGTGACATTTTTACTTTTAGCGTCAAGTTTGTAACGGTTGCAAATAGTATTGTGCAAGCACAATGCTGAAGGAATTTAATTTAACACCCAAGCAAATACTGCTGAAAGACAGCTATCCTGTAGTAATTTAAATTCACATGAAGTAAGAAGGATGCGCTTTTCAGCACGGTTGAGATTAATTTCATCCTCAGAAAAGCACAGCAACTCCCTTGATTGTTCCCCAAGATGTAGAGGGCTACACATACTGCCGGCAGAGGCGCTGGAGTCGCCGATGTCCGATTCGTTCTCGAACGATCCATCTGAGAAATAGCTGGAATGTCTGATGAAGTCCACACATCCATAACTGTAGAGCATGATTTCGTACTTTCCGTCAGCACACGCACTGGAAGCAATTCAAGAGTTGGCCCTAACATGTCAAACCTTTGAAACGAGGAAACGAACCAACTGCCTGCAGGCTCATCACAGAACACCAACCTCACAATTCATTATATTTGCACTGAAGTACTTGGCTTATGCCGAAAGCGAGTACGAACATCTTTTACTCGTCAACGGACGTCGCACGCTATTGCACTTTTGCTGACGCAATAATCTGGTAAATTGTTCTCCTCTTGATGGGGTCGGAGATGGCCCGACAAAGCTCCCGGTTCAGCCAAGTTCCGTGAGAGGCCTCGAAGTGTACTGCGATGGCAAGCGAGCGCATAACCCCGCTCAGTTCTGGCTGTTCCAGGGCGAACGGAACGGAGAGACGTGTTGCGTCAGAATTGTGATGCTCGGCTGGCGCAAACTGGCTAGTTTTGGTAGGTAGTTCAATCATGGTGGACGACTCTCGTGGTTGGATCGGAGTCGTGCACCTGGCTCGCCACACTGGTTGGACAACCTGAACGGTACTGTTAATTGCCTGATATAGACACCAATTGAGTATGCTGCAGGGGCGGACCCAGGAGGTCTCGCCCATGCCTCTTCTCCACCCCAACATGCCATCATCATTGCAAATTGTTTTCTTACAATCATAGTTCATTGACGCGTGCAAAGACAGCGGGTGCTCCATATTCACATGCAGTTTTATAGTGAAGCGCTAATCTATTTCACTGATATTTTCGTCACGTATGCTCAATAACGTATCACTCATTAAAGTATCTGTTTTTTTCCTGCGGCATTGCTTACATGGGCTTGACCTACAGAGGCCATTAAGTTCACTTAGTTTTGTTCAGTTATCAATTGCATGACATGCACACTATCATTAACCACACCACCGAGGCTTCTTCCATTCGAGTTAATCCATTAACAACATCGATAACCACCAACCCGACATCAGTTGTAGAGAAAGGTTGATGGCTTAGGTCATGACCCAGCAAAACCACCACCAGGTCACAGGCATATGCATCGAAAACGCTACAATCATGGATGGCATCAGACGATGATCGACAGGGTGGGCTCAGAAATAACCGGCATCTAACATTTTATATGCTTCGTCGTTTGTGAGACATTCATCAAAAACTGTAAATGGTCATGTTTTCCTATGATTATTTGGGCTTAAGGGCGCGTGGACTACTAAGGTATTTTGGCCATGTCATGTTTTCCTAACGAATGGTCAAGCACCATATATGCATTGGTCTGTATGTAGCCTAATGTTCGTTGGGAAATCGACTCCACCCATTATTTTTCGTCATGTGTGCCGAACAATGTGCGACATGTTCAGGCCACGGGTTTGTACTGGTTATTTCCTCGTCTAACCCGCAGTGATTATTTAGTTTACCCAGTTTAATTTTATATATGCACCCCTAAGTGCGTGGTCATTAACCACACTGAGGCTTCCCCCATGCAAATAAATTCAAGAATAGCATCGGTGACTAGCAATACAATATCAGTTGTAGAGAAAAACTGTTAATCCAGAACATGACACAGCAGAGGTTAACCTGTCCCGTCTCTGGGGGGTCTTCAACCGCCCCCTCAGGTTTTTCGCGGATAGCGGACGAACGGCGCGCGGCAGCGCGCCCAAATTTGGCATACCTTTTCCCACATCAATTTGACATGCTGATTCAAAATGTTTAGGTCAGGTCATCTAAGGTCAACGAGTTAGTCAAGGTCAAGTGAGGTCACCTCGAAAAAAGTTCAACCAGTCGTCACGCTTTAACGGATACAGATATTTTAATGAAACTTTCAGTGCTTGGTTATCTTTACGGATGCAACAAAACGTACGGGTTGATTTTTTCTCTCGTTTTTGACTACATATAAATTTTGCGTATTTGCCATATTGCAGTTCAAACACAGGATTCTGGCTAAAGTAGGCATTTTTTGTTCGGGCAAGTTGACTTCCAACAACATTTTTCGGTCTGCTCTACCAATTGAAGAAGGAAAGTTTAAAAACTTGAAAACTCAAAATTTTGAAATTTCCTCCTTTTTTTTGGGGGGGGGGGAATACAGCCCTGGTCGATTTCGCTGTCCTCTTGTCATTCCAAATAAATTTTGGTTTTTCATATATCCCAAAAATGAACTCCCCAGAGTAAAAAACATAATACAAGTCGTGAAAAGTCGTGAAGATCTAGCCCCCCTGGTGACGTCACTTTTTGGGGGGGGGAACTTTGTTGTGGGGTGGACCCGGACCTTACTCGTCGAGCACTTTCCGATGACACCTCTTTCGTTTTCGTGCGATGCTTAGTTTGGATTTTAGAGGGGGGTCTTCAACCCCCCCCCTCCTGAGACGGGGTGGGAGGATTTGACCGGAAAGACGGGCGGGTTAACGCCGGGTCACAGTCAATCCCACATAAAACGCACTCCAAATACGGCCATCTGTGGGCGTGAGACGACAAGGGGATCTCAAGGGACAAGCAGATCGTGTGCTCCCAGCCACCCGACATCACCCTGACGCACTTGACAGGTCAGCTGAGTAGAGCCCGCGGCACGAGCCGCAGGTCAGACGATCAGTGTTCGCGAAGAGCGCCAGGTAAAGCCAGTCGGACAAGCAAACCACGCCCTATAGAAATACTCCAACTCAATGGGCGAATTGCTATGACGGCGCGTACATTTTGTTGTAAAGGTAATCTGACGCTAATTGCATTATACTGGATTCCGCTGAATCTTCATCGCTCTCAGAGCGGTCGGGCAGGCGCTATTTTCATGCAGTTTCGAGAATCTGACTATGTGTGGGATGTTCTATGATGCTGCGCTTATTTTGCTAATGTACGTGGGCTGACATAAGACAATGAGAACGAAAAAGTGTGCCATGAAATGATATAAGTATTAAAAGGGCATTCAATTCACAGCCTCGATAAATGCTGTTCGCAGACCGCCATCAGAAATCCACTACTCGTTCGTGCAAAAAAAAACATGCGTGCACTTTGCGACGAAGTGTGTGCACAAGAGCTATTTGCTCCCTCCACTTTCGTTCCCTGTATCAGCGTTCACCAACCGCGTGCACTGAACGGTAGTAGTCACTCCAGACCACCGCCTGACCGACTGCGGGTGCGGGCATCACGATCAACTCCGACCGGCTGGCTGGTTATTGGAGTTCAGGGGCGCATCAACTGCGTCGGAGGAACTCTGACCGACGACTGGTGGTCAAGTCTGCACGGCGCCTCGGCATGGGATCAGATGTGGCAATATGTGCACAGCAGGGGAAGTACGAATCACGTGCCGAGTAGTCAAGGTACAGGCATGCATCGCCAATTGACACATTGGTGCCATGTGAACGACCAATTTTGTGAGCAGTGCGGGGCGGTCGGCACCAATCGATGGAGTTACTATCGGGCGATAACATTGGCCGTTACATCCCACTATTTATTTGTGATCTATAAGTACGGTGTTTTTAGCAAGTTACCCGTAACTACGAGAACAGCTTAGAGAAGCCAATGACTGGTCTGGTTAGGCTGACGTCATCAGCAGTCGGTAGCACCACTCGGACGGACAGCACCACTGCGCTAGCTCCTGATCATGCTGCAGCCGTGGCCTGACGTCGTGCTCTCCGCGCTGGCAGGCAGTCATGGACTACATACGGGAGTTCGACATCCGCCTGGAGAAGGAGATGTACTACGCCGGAGAGACGCTGGCCGGCCACGTCATCCTCGACACGATGGAGAACTTCAAACTCAGAGGTCAGTTAAGGTCGCCGGCGGCCTGGTCTGGCCAGGACACTCCGGTCGTACCCAAGTCAGAGGGGGACTGTGTCGAGCAGATTTCCATCAGCACTCAGGAGGGATGAAAACCAAGCGTCACACGCATGTTCTATGAGGCCCAGCCATCTCGCCTCGACGCAGTTTCAAACAAATAGAAATACATCAAATACTTTGGCAGCAGATCCCGAATAGTTTGCTGCCGTCAGCGGACCGCAGCGCAGATCAATAGGTTAGCGATTGGCTGGGGACCAACCAATGAATTCTATGAAGACTTGATTGGTTGATTCAGACTTGGGATGAGGACCTTACAATTAATGTTTGAATACAGATAAGTGCGAACGCAAAAGTCATTACAAACACCCGCAAGAGATCACTACTGATAGTGCGCACCTTGTGCGACACTGCGCACCTTGTGCGACACTGCACACCTTGTGCAGCACTGCACGCCGTGTGCGACACTGCACACTTTGTGCGACACAGCACACCTTGTGCGACACTGCGCGCCGTGTGCGGCACTGCGCACCTTGTGCGACACTGTGCGCTGTGTACGACACTGCGCGCCGTGTGCGAAACTGTGCACCTTGTGCGACACTGCACACCTTGTGCGACACTACGCACCTTGTGCGACACTACGCACCTTGTGCGACACTGCACACCTTGTGCAGTACTGCACGCCGTGTGCGACACTGCACACTTTGTGCGACACAGCACACCTTGTGCGACACTGCACACATTGTGCGACACTGTGCACCTTGTGCGACACTGCACACCTTGTGCGACACTACGCACCTTGTGCGACACTACGCACCTTGTGCGACACTGCGCACCTTGCGCGCAGCGTAAGGTGCAGGCTGGTAATACTTAAGTATTTAGCCACGTAAAGTATTTATGTATGTATTATTAGTACATAAGGTATCTCTTAAGATATGTTACCTTTGTACGTGTGTGCCACCAATGGCTTCGTCACGAAATTCTTCCAGGGGGGGGGGGGGCAAAGTGGAAAGGGCGTCTCTTGCTCCGCGAAGTTGGCATGCATTGTGTCAGGTCCTCCTGTTGTGTTTAGGCTTTTGTTATGTTTCGGGAATGGGAAGCATTATTTCATATTGATGTCTTGTTTGTACTCGGCGTTTTGCATTATTTACGCAAAACGCAATAGCAATTTTGTATCGCTTATAACTGAGCCATACCAGGGTATAAACATGGATAAATACCGAATTGCCAAAACAAACCTATGTCTTAATGCCTTCTCGACCAGAAGAATCTTCCCGCTGCAGCGGGAAGATTCTTCTGGTTTCGGTTCCGATTTCTGGTTTTCTGGTTTCTTGGTTATTCTTCTTCTTCTGGTGCAATCTAGAGGCCAACGGGCTGGCCTCTAGATTGCAGCGAGCTGGCGGGGCTGCTGCTAAGCATATCTTAAAGTTATATCTCATTGATGAAGTCACATTTATCCTCTCCAAGTCTACCTGAATATATTTAGATTCATCACTACTGTTAGGCATTCCCACCGGCTTGATGTCATAAGCAAGCTGAAACGATAATTTCTCAGTCTCAGTTTCGCGAAGGTGACAACGAGAAGTGGATTAAATGGCTTTTTAGATCGCTACCTTTTGGATTTATCGATTTATATAACATTTGATGTTGGTTGCAAGGCACCTGGCACTCCAGCTAAACCAATAAATCATCAGCGAATTCACGGCAAGAACAAGCATTGAACAGCAATACATAAATGGCAATGCAACAATGCAACAATGGCAATGCATAAACAAATGCAAAACCTTCAAATTCCACGCCATCACGCTCATGGCTTTCGCTGTGCTGTACTGTTTTGTACATGACGCTGTTGAGAAAGTATTGAAGATGGGAAGAATCATGTAGGCTGTACTCACAGAAAACAAGTCTTTTGGAAGAAAATGCGTCTGAAACATTAATCCTCCAAGTTTATAAAAGACATGAGTGTTGTTTTGTCTGCTTCTAAGGGGGAATTTGTCCCCTCAATGTTGGCTTTACCCCATGGGCGTATGGTTCTGAAAATTGTTGGGGGACCAGTGGCGTACCTATGTTTGCGTCAAGGGGAGGGGAAAACGGATTTGGAGGAGGCCCACCTACCCTCATGAAAAAAATCCTCGGATTTCGACCATTATTTTGTCAAAGGGGAACTTTTTAAAATACAATAATTAGTAACCTGTGACATAATGAATAGTCCTGTGGAGGGGCATAGTCGTTCTGATTCGTTTCTGTCATTTTATCATTCACTATCGTTTTGGCATTCACTACCGATACTGGCGAACGATAGCAGTGCTGAGAGAGTGAATTGGGCCAGCCCGACGATAATCCATCCGAGGTAACTGGGTAAGCAAATTGCGAGGTACCGGAACCGAGTTGGCAAACAATTAGCATGCCGTTCGACCGAGAGCAACTTCCTCTATAGTTCCACGTGTTCAGCTCAAGTTGACGATGGAACTGGCACAGTCCGTTAGTGGTTCGGCGATATGCCACGCGCTGCATGTGCCTGCTCTTTCAATTCGCACCTATCGACTGATGGGAAGGCGGTCATAAGTTTACGAAAGCCATAAACATTGGGCGCTAAGGCGGCAGAAGAGTTGCAACATTGTCATGGAAGTTGCGCAACCCATTATTAAATTCACCTCCATCGAAGAACGGGTTTGGTACGATTCTGGAGGCATGACACAAGACCAACTGGGCATATTCAAATGACACTAATATAGGCAGTTTAAGGCGTTCGGCAGGGAAAGCTGAAGCAACGTGATGAACATTTATCCGATTCGTGGTAGCACTGCCAAGCTAACAGAGCTGCCAGCTCTACCAGCCCACTGGATAGCATGGCATCAGTAGCACACACACCAGCGAAATTACCGTATACCGGTTGACAGGGCTCATAGTTAAATTGCGAAGAAGCTGAATGGAGAAGTTCGCTTAATGGCGATTTAGCGACACGTGGGAACCAAGAGGTCATGAGCTACAAGAGTCCTTCCAGGAGCCTTGGAGAGATACTGTTTAAGCCTCGAATGAACACTTAATAACGCAATGAAGGCTGTTGAAAAATCGCGAACACCAGAGTTGGCGGAGATCGAATACGCTTTCATCAGCAAGGAAAGGTATCATAAAAAGCGAAGATTACACTGTTTCTCTCGGAGAGGTGAAAAATGGAGGTCCTACTGAAGGAAGTGAATGAATTTCCCACGGGAAATGTTTGATCTCGACAGGGGAACGAGCACCATCATTTGACACGCTCGTCGACTATATTCCTGATTTTCTTCTAACAGGAAAAGTGTCGCAATTGCAACCAACGCGAATATCCCTTGAACAGTGAAAACTTCGTGTTTGCATTATCAGCTCCACACAGAGCTTGTAGGTATCTATGAACATCCAACTGAGCTAAATTTTGATAGAGGTTCCGACAGCCAAGGAGAGTTGTGCTGACGGAAAGCAAACACCAAAATGTATTTTCGACTCTAGATGGGCAAAAATATCGCATACTAATGGACACGGAATGGTTTGTAAACCTCGACTAAGAGTGGAGCATTGCGCGTGGTAGTCGCATTGTTTCAGAGGCGAACTGGTGATAGCTGACCCGACTAGGCCATGGCTCTGTTGACAGGGGTTGGTGCGGTGAAGACCAACAGCCCGCCACTTTCACAGAGGCTCACATGTACTTAATTTAGGTCACTTTTAATTTGCATGTATCCATAGACCAAGATGCTTGATGCTTGGGTTGCTGTACTTTATGATATGCAATCAGGCTGCTGTTCAACGCTCATTGCTAGTTAAAACGTTTGCAAGAATAGTCACCACGCAGACTATTTGTTTTGCATAGCATAGTCACCACGTAGACTATATGCTTTGCATGGTATAGTCAACACGTAGACTACATGTTTTGCATAGCATAGTCACGACGTATACTGCATGTTTTGTATATTATAGTCAACATGCAGACGATATGTTCTGTATGGTATAGTCGCCACGTAGGCTATGTGATTTGCATAGCGTAGTCACCACGTAGGCTATATATTTTGTGCATTGCAGTCGTCACTACGTAGACAATATATTTTGTGTATTATAGTTACCACGTAGACTATGTGTTTTGCAGAGTGTAATCATCACGTAAACTATGCGTTTTGTATTGTATAATCATAACGTAGACGTGCTTTGAGTGCAGTCTAATGGTCGCATCACCTGACCTAATCTCGGCTAGCAGCAATATCGGAGGTGCGAATTCGACCCCATCAGGTCCAGCCGACTATTTCCACTATTGCTATGTCGAGGCTGAGGCACCACCACGGGAACTTTGACCTCGCTTTCAGGTACCAATGCTAACCGACCAATCTCGGTCCAGCAGTTGGATTGGTGGCAATATGGTGATTAGGCAAATTTTATGACCTTTTGCCTGATAAGGTCATACACGAAATGACTTCGGCCTTTGCCGCAGCGTGTGTGGTGATAAGGTTCTAACTGAAAGATAATTCAACTGCTGAGAGGTATAATTTCAAGACTGACACCGAAGTGTGTGCATTGGACAGCTAGCTAGATCGCGACCTTTCGAAATCGTAAAATCTGACCTGACCACGCGCACCAACATGATGGTAGATTCGAATTATTGTTTTGGTTTTCTATTGCTGAGCTATGAGTTTGACGTCTTCCAACCCAGCAAAAGTATGGCAACGGCGTATGCCTTTCTTTAGACTTAGGAGGCGTCATAGTCACCTGCTAAACAAGTTAAATCATTCGAATATTCTCCTGCAATACGAGTAATTTAGCTGGAGGCACCCTTCAGGATGAAACATGACAATGCAAACCGCATCATCAATAACGTTTTAAGTGGCAGAGGGAAAGACTTTCGATGCAACCATTCAAAAATGGTGTGCTTAAAACGAGAAATGTCGGGACGATCATGGCCAGAAAAACGAAAGAGTAAAAGAGGTTATATAAAAATTGGAGCGATTAGAAAATCTACGGGCGTGATGTCTCGCGGTCGGTTGGTTATCATTTACTTGTGCGGAATGGCACTATGATGTATTCCAGCTTAATTCAGGCGCAGTGGAATCGAATTTCATATTTGTGTGGGCTAACAAGGGATGGGCAGGTGCAATATCAAGGGGGTGGAGGAGTGGGATACCACTGACTTGTAGGACGATGACGAACATGCATAGTGCTGCGGGGTGATCGGTGATGGGTGGGGCGTGATGGAGCGATATGGTACATGGCAAATATACGATGGAAAAAATAAATGATTATTTATTAGGAATTACGGGATTTCACACCACGCAACGAAAAAATGATAACATGAAACACGTAATAGTTCTGTTGCATGGTTTTGAGTAGCTAAGTTTCTTATGACGTGTCCAGATGGTGAACTTCAGAGATCTGTAACTTGACGATATGTGTATGCGGCGAGAGAGAGAGGGAGAGAGTGAGAGAGGGAGAGAGTGTGAGAGGGAGAGAGAGAGAGGGATGGAGCGGGAGAAAAAGAGAGAAAGAGAGATAAAGAGTACATGGGGAGAGCTATTTTCGTAGGCGTGCAGGACCGTAAATGTCATTTGCGCCGCCTTTAAAGCCAGCACGTTGTCTGTCTCTATAAAAGCGAGTGTTTGCGATCCAGCTGTAGGCAAGTGGATAATTACGTTAAGGGGATTTTGCGTCATAGTGTGTGTGTGTGATATTTTAAGCTCTGAAGACGTGGGCTGGATTGGAAACATCTCCTTATGTCTAAATGGTTATAATTGTACTTTACTACTCCACAAAATAAGTTGTAGTTTGAGTTGGGATGTTTTGAGAGTGGCGAGAAGTTCATTTTGCCAGCTTTAGCCTACTCTTGTCGAGGAGCGCCGATGGATCTTTACCGTGCGAACAAAGATGTCCACACCGCCTATCACGCCGGCCGCCGCATGTTAGTTATTAGCGAGTTAGCGGTCAGTAGTTAGACAACTCTGCATGCCACGCAGAGTTGTCAGTTGGGTTAGCACAGTGTTTTGTAATTCGGCTCTTCTACATCCGCTTTACCTCTGGGTATCCGTTTACGTTAAAAGTTGCAAGGCAAACGAGCTCATCTGTGTGCGATGTCTTTGGCTCGTCGTTTTACGTTATGCTAATGTTTAGTTTTAGTTTTATGTTTTCCTAAAGCAAGTCTGCTCATCTATTTCCGACGGCACCGCTAGGTACCCATTTATTTCTAATTGGGAAGCAAATCGGCTTATGTACGTCCGACGCAATGCGGGGATAGCTATTTACGTGTTTCGCGGTCATGCATTGCGAGTTGATGTGAGCGTTGGTGGCGTGGTGCCTACAGTGCTCCTGCTACTTTTGTGGCATACAGATATTCAAATAGCTATCGAAAGAGTTCTAGGTGCAATCTATTGCAGTCTAGCAGGATGTGGCCTATGCTTAACGTGGTGTTGCAGGTGTCGCAGTGAGGTATTGTGTGTTGGTCACCCTCTAATTGGGGCTGTGTTAGTTTTGTGCAACCAGTTCAAAGTCTAGTGAGGATGACCACTTTTTGTCGGTGAGGAAATACAGGACGTTGAAGAGAACCACTTTTCATGAACTCTCAAAACTGCCTCAGGCTATAACTCGAAACTTGTTAATCTGATCGGCCTACAAATTACACAGGCGGTTTCGCAGCAATTGATCACCCTTCAGTCAGTACTCATCGAAATCTGAGAGATGAGGGTGTCATTTTGGCCACATCGCTGGTCGATCGGTTGTGGAATTTAGTATGAAGATGATTGCTATCTTGGATGTTCAGTGAAATATTTTAGCTCGTGCCTGGACGAGACAATTTCAGACGGATGGTTTTTAGGAGGGACGCATGCTGAGGAACTCACGGTCGCTATGCCCTCGTATGTACGTGCAGGGAGCTTGAAGCATGCCAACTGTAATTATTTTGTATGTTCAATTTGAGTACACATTGATCGCCTACCAAACTATGGATTATGGTTTTCTTCACAACAGATTGCGTATGCGGAGTTCCAGTGGAGCGATCGGACGCGTCACTTTCCATTGTCTGCTCCCTTCGCAGTCCTGAAGACTTTGGCCTGATCATAATCAAGTCGTTGTTAAAGATAACGAGAACCTCCTGCCAACGACAAGGAGGAAAAGGTCTGAGTAGAAAAATTAGAACTGAAGAGCCTGTGACAATTGATGCTGGCCTTTGCCTTACAACTTTTTGGTTCAGATGATAGAAATAGCTTCATCATATTCATGAAGTTGCATACTGGTTTGCTGAAGCAATGGAACCAGAAATGCACAGGGATTAGTGCTACCTCATCATTCCACTATGTGTCCCCTCTACCAATACTTAATGCAATACTTCACACGAAGAGAGGCTGCAAGTGTGCAGCTAAAAGTGCATCGACAAAAAGCAATTGTTGTGCATGTTAGAGCTCATTCCATTAAGGGGTCGTCGGATTTAACCCTTCCACGTCCATTCGGTTTGTATTCGAGATACTACCATCACAATATTTTTGCTTTGAATTGTGCCTTTCATGGATTGTTTATGTTTCTACCTCACAATGGATGTTCGAATAAAATCAATCCCCGCAAAATGAGTCGCATGGTGGAATAACAACTCATTGCTGCGAATAGGCTGTGTAAAATTATTGGCCAAGTTGGCCACCATGTTGGTCAAGGATTCGTAGCCATCACTGGCGGCTCAAAGAAGGAAAATGCAAGTTCAACACGGGAAAAGTTTCAGCGTCTAGCTCTCAGTCACTTGCGATATTTTACGATCGTCTGTTCCAATGAAATGCTCGCGAGCGGACATCTTGCGACGCTTGGAGATTGCTTAGTGTACCGAGCACGATTTATGCCACGTTAAACTCACAAATGCTGTTTTATCGTCATTGCCTTTCATGGTCGTAAATGTAGAGACGACGACGATGGCTGTAGTCATGGACAGAGCCGTCGTTGCCGTCGTTACATTGCATAGGGTTCCCAAACTGTTCGTCAGATTTTTACACTAAAGTTATGATTTGATGAGATTTCATTAAACCATTTTATGAGTTTGGAGTAGACGAATAACTACGCAATTAGCAACTCTATAAACAAAGGTGAGCCACGTATTTATCTGTAAAACGAGGTTTTGCAACGTGGCTTCATAAACCGTCTGTGGTCATGGAATTCCCCGCCATAACATGCCACAGCATCGGCGAGTAGCACAGAGAGTTATCGCTTGAAGCGGCTTCGTATGCCATGGCATATGGTGTCCGTATACCAGTGTACCGGACGAATGAGCACAGATGATGGCGAAGTAATCGGGTCACGTTCACCCGTCTGTGACCGACAGTTTATCGTCTAGCTGCGGGACGAATCCTGCCCAGAATGGTACACGGGCGCACCTGTGACACTTCCCATTCTTTCGGAGGAGGTTATCCTCGAATGTTGGTGAGGTCGTGGGACCTATCAGCGTTGGCCGAAAAAAATGGCGCGAACAAAGCCTGCTTTCCTGTCAGTAATTTTAGAAAAGTTGCAGTCCTGGCGGCAAGCGGCGGGAAGTGCTCCCTCAATCCCGCATGGCCATGCGAAACGAAGTCTACCGATGGGAAGTCGGAACTTAGCTCAATATATTGAGAGCCGAGCTATCGTTATATCCTCCAGCTCAAAGATCCAAGCTTAGTCATTTAAAAGTCTTTAAGAAAAAACTTGTGAGGTTGCCGGCTACCTTCCACACGTCTATTATCTTGCAATGGATGGAGCAGTTGGCTCCACCCGCTCTAATGGCGTAGCCTCGTCTGCAAAATACGTCCTGGAGACGGTAATGTCAGTTTAATACGGCGATGAAATCAAAGATTCAGCATGCTACCATGGTCCAGAGCAGTTCGATCCGCGATCGATTACGGTGATCGATATGGAGGATAGCCGTCCGTGTTCACGTTAGAACGAAATCATGCAGTGCAATTCTGCCCGGCTCGTGGTCATCGGCCTTCTTGGTTCAAAACATGCGATCAATTTCACCATTTATGAGTTGCGGCTAAAGCAAACGGCGTGTTCGTGACATAACTTGACAAAATCATGGCTGTGACTTGCGTGTGGGTGACTCCTTCACCTCAGCAGCACTACGGTGGCGTCATTCTATTAGTGGGAAAATCCCACGGCATGCCGGCATGGCATTGGGCGAGCCCCGGCATGTCGGCACGGCGTTGGGCGTGCCTCAGCATGCCGGCATGCCATTGGACGGGTCCGGCATGCAAGGCCTCACGTTCAGCGAACGGTGACGCATAGCATAGCGCTGCAAACGCTGTTGCTGCCACTCAAATATGTCAGTGGCGGGACGTAAAACTTGGATGACAGCCCGTTGCATCGACGCGAATGCTCCTAAAGATTATGGAGCCTGGATGCATTCCACATATGCGATCCTCACACGGAAATGAACAGAAGTCACGTTCTAAAATAACCTACCGTCTGCTTATTTGGCTATCCGCACAAGCTAACGTCACGCTGGGGATCGAAGGAAAGCGAAGTGAACAACTGCACGCAGCGCAACCCGACCAGCCCCATGTGATTCAGCTAAAGACCAAAGGTCAGACCAACTCCCGTGCGCCGCCACCGCCACAACGTCCGCCTTCGGGCAAGCCGACCACCCTGGGGATCCTGCAGCAGCGAGTGAGAGTCTGCCGCAAGCAGGACACCTCTACCAAAGTACGTAATGACCGTGATCCGGAGTAGTCAGGGTGGTGGCGAACCCATTCACTGGCCTGCTGTTCTGGCGAAAACGAAGCAGCTCCTTAGCTCTCCGTGAGTCTTTTCAGACACAACGTTTCCTGCTTAACTGGCCTAGCCTTGCTGGCCTAAATGGCTTTCATGCTGAAGACGTTTGGTACACAGTGGCGTCGCCACCTGGTGGGGGGGGCAGAGGGGGCAGAAAGGGCAGTCGCCCCTGCCATGAAATTGCCCCCTGAAATTTGAGGAGGCCTCTATCCGGAAATGCACAGGAATAAAGGTGAGCTAGGAGGCCGACGGTACAGAGGCCATGCTGTCAAAGAGGCCCCAAGACTGGCAACGAGGCCCCCAATAAATTTAATCAGATCCCCATGAGAGGCGTTAGACAGAGATTTGGAGGATAACCCCAGGACGAAACGGATGCCACCGAGACGAGCAAGACGTCACCCAGATTAGGCGAGAAGGCTTGCGATGGGTAGTGGGATATTCTTAATTTGGAAAACCATGCCCCCAAGATGGAAGAGGAGGTCCCTACAATAGAAACCATGGACATAGGATAGGAGAGATTTATCCGGACGCAAGAGGGGGCCCCAGATAGGTAAGAAAGTCTCGGCAAGAATGAAATAAGGCCACTGAGATCAGTCAGATGAGACCAAAGTTTTGGCAGAGAAGATTAGAAGATTTAGGACTAAGACGCAAAAACACCCTGCTAAGAGGATACTGGAGCTCAAAACACAGATGAGGAGGATTCCAAGACGTGAGAGGAGGACCCTAATTTGAAAAACAAGTCACGTAGGAGAGAGTACGAGGCCCCATAAATCAAGAGAGTGCCAAAATTGGCACGAATAACCCCAGGATTGCAAAGGAGACCCAATTCGGAAAGGGAGGCCCCAGAAAATGAACGGAGGCCCCGAGACGGAAGAGAAAGCCAATACATATGAGATTAGACTTCGGAGGGGCAAAAGCAGGTACCAAAATGGGTAAGATTCCACCAAGCTAAGAAAGGATGATCCATAGACGTGGGTAGGATGGTAGGAGGCACCTAATTCGGAAGAAACGACACAAGATTGAAAATGAGACCCCATGATGAACGAAGAGGCCCCTAAAATATGAGAAAAAGATCATTTGATAAGAGAGATGGCTCCCAGGCGGAAAAGAAAGTTCCGAGAGGGGTAAGAAGGTCTCCAGGAAATGACAAGGCCACTGAGACAGGAAAGGTTGCCTGTAATTTGGAAGTGGAGGCTACTGGGAGAGAAAAGGAGTCAACCAGTAGATAAGAGGCCACTCTTAGCATGGGCCAAGAGAGAATTAACACGCAGAGCAGGAGGCTCCCAAGACGTGAGAGGAAGCCCCTAATTTGGAAAAGAAGGCCTCTAGAAAAAAGGAGGCCCCTGCCAGACTCGAGAGGAGTCCCTCAAGAAGGAGTAGGAGGTCTCGATCGAATGAGGCGCAGAAGACCGGAAGGAGTTCCCAGGAAATAAGAGGAGACTCTTAAGATCGGAATGTTAGCAGGTATGGAAGGAGGTGAGGTCTCCAAAATTGAAGATCCCCTCACGACTGGTGAGGTTTTGTCCTGACCAAAGGAGGAGGCCCACGAGGCGTGGCAGGAGACCCATAATTTGGTAAAGAATGCCCCTGAAACATGAGAGGAAGCCCCATGTCGTGTTAAAGGGGATCCAGGATGCAAGAAGAGGACATCAAAGACAGGAGAGGATAACCATTTAATATGGGGGAGGGTAGGAACCACGAGGAGACATCCAAAATCGGTAAAGAAGCTCCAGGAAATGAGGCGAGACCCTTAAGACGCGAGAGGAGGTCTTTAATTTGCGAGAAGAAGCCTCTAATAAATAGTAGGAATCGTACCGGGGTACTTGAAAATCATGACATGTGCCCAAAAAGAACCGGCCGGAACCCCTGAAAATCACGATGAGCCTGGGGGTACCAAAAAGTCACGCCCGGACCATGAAAATCACGTTAGGGGCACGACAGGTCGTACTGTGCCCGAACAGTCTCATTGGGACTAAAACAAATGAAGCTGGGGAAACAAAACACAAAAACAATCCGTACCTGGATGATCACTCTGGGGCCCCAGCAATGACGCCAAAACTATCCAAAACGTATTGGACCCCCAAAAGTGTCGAGGCTGCCAACACTTCCGCTATGGATCCAAGCAACTGATGTCGGGACCCAAAACATCACATCACCGAGAACAAAAATCGTCAGGGCACCGAAAAAAGATCTCACCGGGAGACAGAAGAATCGTACCGGGACCAAAAATATTACACAAGAACCTTTAAAAAATAGAGCTCGATGGCCGAAAAGTTCACACCAAGACTCGCTCGAATCGACTCCAGCACAGGAAAATCAAGAACAGGTCCGGACAAAAATTACCCGGAAGGCTTTTCTACCCCGAAGGGTGCCATCGCTTGCTCGAGAAAAAAAAAAACATTTCAGCGGCCGCAGTGGTATATAAGAAGGGTAAATGTCCGCTACCTCCTGATAGGGATAAGCTCCAAAGAATCATGCCGGGCACCCCAAAAGTCGCGCTGGGGCCACCAAAATTCGCATCGGTACACCAGAATTCGCACATGGGTCTCCAAATAAATACGACGGGACCCAGAACGCTCACTCCGAGGTCCGAAAATTTGCAAGAGGTATCGCCAAGGTCGCGTTGGGTGCACGGCTAAGTACAACGAGCTCCGCAAACTCGAACCGGTCTCCTCAAATATCGCGCTCGTGACCACAAATCTATATCGGTAGTTCCACAAATTTGATCTGGGCTCCCAGAAATTGGCGTCTAGGGCCCCACATAAGCACAGTGTGGCCCCACAAATCGCATCAATATTAAAAAAGAATATCAGGCCGGAGCACTACCAAATAAGGAGAGACTCCAAAGAAATATAGTCCGCATCAGGAAAATAGCCCTGGAGCACCGAACATATCACCAGATTCCTTCACAAATCGCGTACGGCCCCGAAAAAAACCGGAGCTCTGGGATAATCGAAGTGGGATGCGAAAACATGGCGCCAGTGGGTCGACAAATCAGATCGGGATTCGGACTTTACCAAAAATCAGAAAAGATCCACAAAAATCGCATTGACCCCAGATAACTGGCGTTGTGTCTCCGGAACCACGCGCCTGGGCGAGATGAGTCGTGTTGGGACCCAGAAACATCGCACCAAAGCCCCACAATCATATTGGGGCCCCACAAATGTGTGTTAGAAGCACAGAAGCCCCAAATAAATAAATAGCCCTAAATAAGCCCTCATGGCCCCACAGCGGGGCCATGAGAGCACAGCTAGGGTCGAAAATGCAGGTGGCCCCCCAAAGCGCACAGTCATCCAATAAGCGACAGAGCCTTAAATGTGTGTTACAGCCCTAAATATACACATAGGGAGCTAAAATAGACACCGGAAGTTCTGAAGGCACACAGAGGCCATGACACCACACAAGGGCCAGGAAAAGGGGCTGGTGCCGCAAAAAGCAACATGGTCCCAAAACGAACAAAAAGACCTGGCACTAAATAAACACATCGAGATCTTCGAAAACACACTGACGCGAAAACAAAAGTTCTTCGGTGTGCCAAAAAAGCAACAAACCTTAAAACGAGGAAGAGTTTCGAAAATGTGTTGGATCCCTAACAAAATTGGATTTGAGCCCTGAGACACACCCGTAGACGAAGAAAGACGCAACGAGTCCATAAAAGAACACTTAGGCAGGGTTTCGGCTCGGTAGCCAATCTGGGAGCATATTTAAGTACAGGTATGAGGTGCGTCGATGCTCAGCGTGTATCCGCATTTTTATCCGCCAGAAATTGTGGGAAGTAGGGAACTAATAGTCTAATTTAATCAACCGAATTTTAGCAGCGAACGCCGATACAAAGCATGCCATCACGTCAAATGTGGCGTAAGTGTACCATGTGGCAGCAATTGGCAAAACGCGGGAGGCCTGACAGAAGCCGTAGCATCGCACGAAGTGTGGTAATTGCACCGAATGCGCAAGATGGGTTGATATTTATTGGGCATGTGCACGAACGTTGGCACCGTGGCGATCAGTTGCTATACACTGGAGTGCCTGAAATTGGTAAATTGTATATTTTAAAGTGATTTGCATAGGTGTAATTCCAGCAGTGTGGGGTGAGTTAGCAAGGGATACGAAAATAAAACGTTACAACAGGTGGGGAGTTAGGGTTGAAATCCGAAGAATCAGAAACGATAGTGTCAGTCCATCCAGTTGCGAATTGTTCCCACTGCAACGACAACAACAGCAGTACGCGAACATAGTGCCGCCCACCAGCGTCGGCCATATTGGTGTGGCTTATCGAATATCACTTGAGGCTCTGTGCTGTTCTGGAACAACGTGAGATCTTCTGTGGACATGTCACGTATTTATTGATATTGATGACCATGTAACGTATGAACAGATGTGACAGCTGTCAGATATTCTGTCCCTTCTTTTTGTCGTTTGTCTGCTCAGTTGTTTATCTTTGACCTTCTACTAGCAGTTCACACTGAATGGCTGGACCCCTGTTCGTTCTAGTACTGAATCGTGGCGTGCTCCAGTAACGATACCAGGTGAATATCAGACACGTATGATTGATGTTGAAAGTCTTAAGTTTACATTCTATTGTCGTCAGGATTTCTTCTCAGCTTCAAATTGGCCCCTGGAATGTTTATTTTTTATACAAAATCGTTCGCAACTGGGACGCGGAGTTTAAAGCGGGGTAGGTTGGACAGCCCGCATTGCCGGTGGCGATAAAGCTCGGCATCGCAAGACAGATAGCCGACCAGAAGCCGCCTGCCATGCCGGTGGGATGTTGAGAAGCCGCCTGCCATGCCGGTGGGATGTTGAGAAGCCGCCTGCCATGCCGGTGGGATGTTGAGAAGCCGCCTGCCATGCCGGTGGGATGTTGAGAAGCCGCCTGCCATGCCGGTGGGATGTTGAGAAGCCGCCTGCCATGCCGGTGGGATGTTGAGAAGTCGCCTGCCATGCCGGTGGGATGTTGAGAAGCCGCCTACCATGCCGGTGGGATGTTGAGAAGCCGCCTGCCATGCCGGTGGGACGTCATCACAGTTAGGGGTCTGGAAACGGCAGCCAATCTCGCACCTCGCCCAGTCCAAGCGTCACAAGTAGCTCTTATCGGCGGCGATATATGCAATGGTCCCTCGCTCCTGCTCATTGCATGCTGCTTGATACCGGCTCAATTCGTTGCAATTCGCTTCGAACGAAGTGCCAAGTCTTCCAGTTCATCAACGGAAAAAACATGTCGCCTGGCTCTCCAAATGAGCACCTCCGAGTCCCACACGGAAGTTGTCTGTGAGCAACCCCCGCAATAGCAGGCAAAGATGACGCAGGCACCGAAGCCGACAGCGTCAGTCGGATTATGGGATAACGGTAGATTGGGCAGTGCGAGGCGGGACCGTCCCGGCTCCCAGTGGCTACAGCCGCAGCACCACGCTCCACGCTCCTCGAGGCGGGACCGTCCCGGCTCCCAGTGGCTACAGCCGCAGCACCACGCTCCACGCGCCTCGAGGCGGGACCGTCCCGGCTCCCAGTGGCTACAGCCGCAGCACCACGCTCCACGCCCTTAGGCGGGACCGTCCCGGCTCCCAGTGGCTACAGCCGCAGCACCCGCTCCGCTCCTCTGGGGGTCCCGGTCCGTGGCTACAGCCGCAGCACCACGCTCCACGCTCTAGGCGGGACCGTCCCGGCTCCCAGTGGCTACAGCCGCAGCACCACGCTCCACGCGCCTCGAGGCGGGACCGTCCCGGCTCCCAGTGGCTACAGCCGCAGCACCACGCTCCACGCCTCGAGGCGGGACCGTCCGGCCCCAGTGGCTACAGCCGCAGCACCACGCTCCACGCGCCTCGAGGGGGACCGTCCGGCCCCAGGGCTACAGCGACCACGTCGAGGCGGGACCGTCCCGGCTCCCAGTGGCTACAGCCGCAGCACCACGCTCCACGCGCCTCGAGGCGGGACCGTCCCGGCTCCCAGTGGCTACAGCCGCAGCACCACGCTCCACGCTCCTCGCGTTCTCAGCACCTTTGAGAAACGAGGAGAGGAACGGCGACGTAGCGTTGGCCTGAAGCATTAGCGTCTGCTGCCAGTGGTGTTTAGCAGCGACTTTGTGCCAGTCGTTAGCAGCGAGCCAACATGCACTGGCGTGCTTACCGGAGGACCGATACGCAAGGAATGTCCGCACTTGTAGCAATGGCATAGTCTTCTCCGCCTCAGAGAAGGCTCACTGTTGTATTAATGCATTTTGACAGTTGACGTGTGCTTTTACACTGACTTGCAAGTGCATTGTACGGAATTGGCCAAATGCAGACAGTTTGAAGTGCTTCTAATTGACTTTCGGGTAGAGAAGGGTCAGACACTGGGCCAATAGGTTGTATGTTTTTGGCTCTTACCACAAGCGATCCGTTGGTTGTATTTTGCCTGTTTGGGATCGCCAACCTACTTGTAATGTCTTCATGCTACCAATCCCCACGTTCATACTGCAAAACAAACTGCCACGCGAAATATTTGAGCACTTTCCACGGGTGATTTCTTTCTTCAGTTCTGTGGTTCTCTGTTGTCATTGGTTCCACTGATATCAATGCCTTTATGTTCTCAATGCAATCAGCAGTGTTGTTTTCCACACATAGAAGCACTGGCGTATGTGAAAAACATAGCCAGACAGAGCAAGGGAATTGATCTCTTCAGATGACTGCAAAGGAAATGATTTCAACCTGACACCGACGCACAGCTAGCATGTACTAATTTGGAGCAGTGGGCATAAAATATCAGGTTAAAATGTGTAGCAACATGAGCCTATTAAGAGAAGGGTGAGGCAAGGGCAGATCCAGCAACTCATCAAGAAGTGACACGGTCCTCTGTCACAAGAAGTGACAGAGGTCCATGAATCGAAATTCATGGACCTCTGGCCTTTGGTACTGACACATGCTACCGTAACATGCGTTAGCAAGCAGGAATCATGCTACGAGACAATCAATAGGTTCTGTGACACAATATCACCAATTATAATAATATATTACATACATGAAAATTGTATGAAAAGAACTTCAACTAGCTATCGATGGAACAAAAAGGTAAGTAATACTCTGTATGCGCCTTCGCTATTTCCACTGCCTGAGTGCGCCTCTGCTAACCTTCTTCTCATATTCAACACTTGATTATCGTTTGTCATAAATAGCCTCACAATAATTTATTTTTGCATCAATATATGATGAAAGTATGTCGGGCACATTTGCGTTTCTTTCGCTTTGTGCACTGTAAGTATGCTCCCGAGACAATGGTCCGGAACCATCCCTGCCGAAGCGATTTTTGTTGAAATTTTGGCATGGAATGCGCGCATGAATTTCAGTAAAGACCGCACAATTTAGTGACGTTGTGGCGGGCGGATGATGAGAGTGGTAAGAAAACATACTGGGGAGGAGGCAGAGCCTGACTCCCGGCAGGGAATACGGTTGAAATGCAAAGTATAGCCGAATAAAGACACGCTTTTTAAATACTTCTTTGAATTTCGCTATGAATAAACGTTGCTAATACACAGTTCTGGAAATTGCCCATCAGTCTGATACCATTAAACTCTGAATATTTTATAAAGTGGAAAAGGACACATGTTCTCTATAATTGTTGTCTGTTTACATTCTTTTGAATTCCTGATCCTCCGGACCCTTTTTGAATCTCTAAATCGTTTTCGGCTATGCTTTTTGTCGTAAAAGTGGTATGAATGTGCAATTCACTGCAAGTCTAGGTAACCCAGCGGAGGCTAGGCCGAGAGTGTTGTGTCGCCATTGACTGCAGCACCGATCTATAAATGCATATGGACTCCATCAGCACACTGAACATCTCCTTTGATGTTTGAACTGTTCAAATGCTGACTTCACCGTCGGTTTTCAGCCATTCGAGTGGTGCTGAGAGGCAAGGCACACGCCGAGTGGAAGGTGGTGGTGAGTGGCGACAAGAGGACCGTCAGGGACGACCAGTACTTCATAGACGAGCGCACCACCATCTGGGGAAAAGGTGAGATGTTGCTGCCGCCTTGCCACGTCCAACTGTCACCTTCACAAACTTTGCATTGTTTAATGGTGAGCATCGAATGGTTTGTGCAATGTGCATAGCTGTAGATCCCCAAGTTGTTTTCCTCGTTACTTTTTCAGAACTTGGCTTCCCGACATTTCTGTTTTCACCACTGCTCGGCACATTCTGCCACCGGGCAGTGGCATCCGGACAACCATCACGGAATACAATCCGGGCAGCCGCCACGAAATACAATCCGGACAGCCATCACGGAATACAATCCGGGCAGCCGCCACGAAATACAATCCGGACAGCCATCACGAAATACAATCCGGGCAGCCGCCACGAAATACAATCCGGGCAGTCACCACGAAATACAATCCGGGCAGCCACCACGAAATACAATCCGGGCAGCCACCACGAAATACAATCCGGGCAGCCATCACGAAATACAGTCCGGGCAGCCATTACGGAATACAATCAGGGCAGCCATCACGAAATACAGTCCGGGCAGCCAATCTGTGAAATACAGTCCAAAGCCCTCGGATCTGTGGTATAGCACGACAGACATATACACAGGTACACCTGCAGCGACAGCACGACAGACATACACAGATATACATCAGCGCCGCCCACTGTCACCACTGACGTACCAGCAGAGGAACCACTCGACCCCCTCGGATCTGCCCGGCTACTCTAACCGGCCTGTGGGAGGTGGGGTCAGCCCGGCACCACCCGAACCGCCACGAGGGTCACCGAGGCTGGAGCGTCATCGTGCATCTTCGAGTTGAATCTACACGGTTGCGATAACCTGTCGTCACGGACCATCTTCCCACTGCCACGGGCAAAGCGAGTGCAGTATGGCGCCACCGTCAAGCCATGCATTTGATACAGTCGACAGCCCTGGCAGCTGATGCATGGGCATCAATGGCATTTCACTAGTGCCATGGCTGCTCATAGCATTACTGTGCGTACGTGGCCGGCATCTCGAAGTGTTCGGCATAAGTTGAATCTCGAAGTGTTCGGCATAAGCAGCATTTGAAAATGTTTGTCAGTTTGGCCGAATTGATTTTTATTTCAGATGTCTCCATCGTGTAATAATAGACGCTGTAGATTGCAGCAGCGTTGTGCTTGCTCAAGGTGTGTACACTGGTTTTCGCGAGTCTGCTCGCGCTGCTCAAACTGCTCAGGGGCGTAACAAAGAAAAAAATGTATGGGATGTCGAATTTGGAGCGCCAACTGACGTAGTAAGCTCGCTTTCGTCATCAAATGAGATGCTCTGAACACAGAATGGGATGTTTGATTGCATATGCCCAACCTCAATACGTGCCTTGAGTACGCCTATGCTACCAGGCGGAGACCGTTGCATAGCATATCCTGAGTAGCACTAAATGTCATTTTCCGATCAGCTACATCGTTTACTGCACAAATCGCACGAGGGAATAGGCTGTCGCGCCGGGTATCTGATTAGGGCGGCTGCAACAGCCTGAGTGTGCCATGGTCGTAACAGCATCTTTGTGTTATGTTCCGGGGAATACGTTTTGCCAGGAACTACTAATGCTATGGAGTTAGCACCTAGATAACATAAATATCCGAACTGCTAAAGCAATAAATTGCTTCATTCATTCCCTATTATGAATTGATGTTTTCTGTGTATTGAAACAAGACGAGGAACAAAGTGAAGACAAAAGGGTCCGTTTTGTTTATTGTTTATTGAGTGGTTTACAACGTACTTTATACGCAATGACAGCTAATGGCGCCGTACATACGGTTTCGCCGGTGGGCCGTGGGATTGGAAAATTTCCCGAGTGGTGCGAGTGTTGAACCATGGTGTCCAGAGCTCCATAACTTAACCACTCGACCACCATCGCCCACGCAATCCGTATTGAAATGCAATATGTTGTGATATGTTGCAATCAGACTGTAGAAAATAAATATTTTTGTATTTTGAACCTGTCAATTAACCGGATTAGCTGTTAAACCAATGCTTATGCAGCTGTCTTACTTCATTTGTATTAAATCCTCAGAATCCTAAGCGATAATGGCAAGCATGTGGCATTGATTTGGAACTCTCACAGTGTGTGTGGCAATATTTATTTATTTATTTCACAATACATGCCCTCCACATGCAGTGGCTGTTACGGACAGTCTGGGTTTTCACAGATATCTACAAAGAAAGGATAGATTTGTGGTCAGTAGTGGGAGCAGATGCACAACAAACATTCGTACACCAACATAATACAATACCCATATCACTCTCTGCCCTACACACACCGTGCTTGCAACACTAGCTATAAACGAGTGGTTTGCACTTTTGTAGAAGTGATAGGAAAGCGATCTGCCACCCCTGGCGCCGCGCCTGCCCCGGCGTGTGTAGTGGGAAACAATAGGTAGTGGGAAACAAAGGTAGCTCAGTGCTGCTGGCAGTGGTAAACAGAGGTAGCTCACTAGCGTTGCTAGTGGGAAGCAGAGGTAGCTCACTGGTAGAAAACGTGGTGCGCATGACGAAGCGTGGATCCTGCACGATCAACCTCCCACAAGTTCCAAATGCTACCGGTTTTCTACAGGGTTCGATATTGGGGGTGTGATGCAGGACACTGAACAGCTGACCTGACTAAGCCGGCCACTAGTTGAGGATGTTTCGGCTGGCCTGGCTAAGCCGGCCACCAGTCGGGGAGGTCTCGTCTGACCTGACTAAGCCGGCCACCAGTCGGGGAGGTCTCGTCTGACCTGGCTAAGCCGGCCACCAGTCGGGGAGGTCTCGTCTGACCTGACTAAGCCGGCCACCAGTCGGGGAGGTCTCGGCTGACCTGCTGACCTGGCTAAATCTGCCACCAGTCGGGGAGGTCTCGTCTGACCTGACTAAGCCGGCCACCAGTCGGGGAGGTCTCGTCTGACCTGACTAAGCCGGCCACCAGTCGGGGAGGTCTCGGCTGACCTTAAGCCGCCTGAGCTGACCTGGCTAAATCTGCCACCAGTCGGGGAGGTCTCGGCTGACCTGGCTAAGCCGGCCACCAGTGGGCCTGACACGCACCAGTGAGTGTAAGCCGCCCGGGGGTCTCGCTGACCTGGTCGGGGAGGTCTCGTCTGACCTGACTAAGCCGGCCACCAGTCGGGGAGGTCTCGTCTGACCTGACTAAGCCGGCCACCAGTCGGGGAGGTCTCGTCTGACCTGACTAAGCCGGCCACCAGTCGGGTAGGTCTGGGCTTGCAGAGCAGCATTATTTTCAATCTCTCGGCATGTGTGCAGAGCAGTGCGACCGGAGATTCGAAGCTTCTGGAACCTTCATCATGAACCAGGTGTGCAGCCAGAGCATTCATTCAGGTGTACTGGACAGGAGTGCTGTTTAACGCTAAAAATAATCAGCTAAAAATCGCACAAGCGTGCGTGTTCACCGAAATTTGAACCGTTTGACGTGGCGCTGGGGGGGGGGGGTGCACCATGACGTGGCGCTGGGAAGGCAGTGCACCATAACGTGCCGCTGGGGAGGAGGTGCACCATAACGTGGCGCTGGGGAGGAGGTGCACAATGACGTAGCGCTGGGAAGCCAGTGCACCATGACCTGACGCTGGGGAGGAGGTGCACTATGACATGGCGCTGGGGAAGCGGTGCACAATGACGTGGCGCTTATGTGCACCATGACGTGGCGCTGAGGAGGCAGTGCACTACGTCGTTGCGCTACTGTCATGAACCCTGAAGAACTGTTCACACCCAGCGTAATCTCGACGCAAAAAAGCCAGCGCAATGACGGACTAGGCGTAATCCCAACGCACATGTTGAGACATGTTGCAACTTACAAGCTGGAAAAACCGCAGCTGATGTCGCCCCAATCCGCCAAAGATCAGCAAATATGGCAATCGCAGTTTATCCCGAGCAGTCTGTCATCTTGACCTTGCGTCAAGGCCGCTGGTGCGCCAAGCGGAAAAGTTGAGAAAACCCAACTTTGTCCGCTCGGAAATCGTCAACGTTTTATAGGACTCGGCAGAGAGCTGACGCAAGGCTGGCGCAATGGCAGAATCGGCAGACTCATTGGGCCCCATGCTAACTGTCCGCTAGCTTTGTGTCGATTCAAACTGTGCGTCAATATTACGCTAAGTCTGAACAGTCCTTAAGGCATGACAGCATTACTGCCGCTGGCATTGCTTGGAAGTAATCTACCAAGTTGGCGATCTGCGCCCTTCCTGCAATATTTTGAACGTTCACCTACACCTTGCTTCTGGGATTCAGAATGATGACGTTCTCCTAAAATATTCCAATGTGGTTGTGAATTCAGGATCTATGCAAAAACTCGCTTATTCCGAGATGTGACCTACGTAACCCCTAGCCGCTGTTTTCCAAAGCTGACGCACAACTAGACCTGGTTATGGTATCATTGGCCTTTTTGCAATACCTTCCCAGGACACCTGGAAGTGCGTAAATTTCGCCTTCGTTTGAAAGATACTTTTATTGCTTATTTAACTGAAAAACAGACACCATTTGCAGCTCTTAGCGATAAAAATCTTACTCCAGACGATAACGCTTGTGACTTTCTGTCCAGGCTTATAATATCTTGAGTATAAACACTTATGCTGGATGGACCCTGGTGACTCTTCTTACGTTTGAACATTTTATGACTTTATAAGTTTACAGCGCCTGTTTCCGATGTTCGTGTGCGGGCCCGGAGTAGTGGCCCCATTACATATTGAATGACAAATCAGTGTTTGATAGTGTTGCTTTCAAATCCATATGTATACCTCCTCGATATTTTGCGAGCTTTCCAGCCAATGCATACGCCAGTTCCCACCAGTGCCCGCTCCATTAAATCTTCTCCATACAGACATGCAATTAATTTTATACAGATATCCAGATCCGGGGTTTTGCGAAAAAAAAACACACCCTAATGGAGGCAGATACCGACTGACCCAGGCGGGGACTGCTCAGATGTGTATACTGGTGGCTCGTCGACCTGCGCAACAAAAGTTGTGAGCGTTTTCAGTACTTGAACGGCTTCGCGACTGTCTCGTTTTGTGTGCTGATCTCTATAGCGGCGATGCGAAAAGGAACTGTAGTCCAAATGATGCGGAAGTCCGGCGACGCATGCTTTTAGCTTCTTCCTGTTGATTTGTGGATGCTATTTATGTGTCAGAGCACATCTTAGAAAATCTGAGCAGAGATCTGACGATGCATATCAGGCAGCAGCACGCGTTAAATAGCTCGGTGTTCTAGAGGCATTACATCAGATACCGTGACATGACATGCTGGAAAGTTGAATTAATCGCGCCATAATTGTTTTCAGTGCAATTTACGACACCGGATGACTTTTATGCTTCACAGTGGCAATGTCTCTCCCCTTCTGAGACATTTATTTAAGCTGGCTGTATGCATATCTTTTGCTCCCATAGGTAGCATATGTACATGATTGCAATATGATTCAGTACAAAGTCTGTCCCAAGGAGTTGTCAAGTCTGGCAACAAATTCGGCAACTGGACAGAGTTGCCGCCGCCGACACGCGTTAGTTTCCCTGGGATAAGCAGTGGCATTCAGTGTAGCGAAGCGGCGTATAGCGAAACTTCAGTACCAGACTTCAAACGGCACTGGTGCAGTTGGCTCAACCTTCCGCGTCGTGCCGGCTGAATACATGAAGCCCGGAGCCTGTTAAGATGACTATTTTCATGTGTTCGATGTGTCGCAAGAATGTTTCGGAGAGCGAGAACGGGAGTCACGTAGCGCACTCAGCCGTCGATCGAGCGGTCGTCGGCTCGAGTGTCGCAGCCGGCCGGATTGCCAAATCATCCCCGCGACCAGCGGGCGTGAGAGCCTGACGACACTGTGGCTTGCCAGTCCAGTACGTCGTAGGAGGGCCGAAAGCAGCGCCGATATGTGTCTGGTTTTGGGTGTTCAGAGGACGCGTGAAAATGAACCGCCGTCTTGGGTCGGGATGATGATGGATAATGTAGACGGCGCAGCGGGGGCAGCAGGCCAGTGACCCTTTGGGACGGGATGATGCTGGATAACGTAGATGGCGCAGCGGGAACCGCAGGCCAATGACCCTTTGAGACTTGATAATGATGGATAACGTAGATGGCGCGGCGGAGACCGCAGGGCAGTGACCCTTTGGGACTGGATAATGATGGGTAACGTTTATGGCGCAGCGGGAGCAGCAGGCCAATGACCCTTTGAGACTGGATAATGATGGATAACGTTTATGGCGCAGCGAGAGCAGCAGGCCAATGACCCTTTGAGACTGGATAATGATGGATAACGTTTATGGCGCAGCGGGAGCAGCAGGCCAATGACCCTTTGCTGCACACTGCAAACACAAAGACCCCTGGACCTCATGTTGCGTTTAGCCAAGAGTAAATCAAGCCATACCACGACAGTCCAGCAAGGGGCCCATGAATTATCTCCGAAAAAAATTAATGCTCACCGACGGTTTCCAGCATGACATTTCATTACAGTAAGCCACTGCAAGATTGGACGTCCGTTTCTTTGGGGTGGCCCTAGGACTGCTGAAGAAGCCCAAAGTTAGATCGCTTGGATGCATGGATGTAACATCAGGAGGTTCTGACCCAGCTCAATCCACACCACCCCAGAATCTCAGAAGCTATGGGACCCACAGAAAATAATACCGTCACCGTCGGACAGGCCATAGCGATTCCTGAAGATCGCGGCACATATTCTTCAATTGGCACAAAATGACGTCAATTTAGTCATGATCAGAAATGGCATCACGGATGACGTCATTTTAGGCCTGGACCATTTTCTTATAATTTCGAAAATAGTGCATTGGAAACGAAAGGAAGCGTAACATCGAACTACTTTTTCGAGAGATAGAAAATCCCAACGTTCAAAATGTTGATTTCCTCTAAAAAAATTGGCGATTCCGATTTTCTATGTTTTAAAACATATATTTCGTTGGTACATAGAACTCGTAATTTGTATAAACTTCATTATAGGGAAAAGTGCCAGATTTGGCTGACATTTGTGATTTGTGTGCTAAAAGCCTAGAAATCGTGGCATTTAGCGTGGCCAAAAAGAAAATTCAGAAAAATATAAAACGGCAGTTTTGCTAGTTCTGTAGAAATAGTAATTCCTGGCAGCTTAGTTTAAATATGACGATTTGGAAATGTGTAACACCTTCTTGGCGTTGTCTTTTTGGAGGTGATCTTACTTGTCTACCCGGAAGTCGGTGACGTACGAACTAATCCCATCTTTTTCTTCTAAATATGCGTAAGTGATGTTGGAAATTATGTACCAAGCTTGGGCTTACTTTCGTGCACCGATTGTCTGAGGATAAAATGTTAGATAGTGCAATAGCACGGCCTTAAATCTATATTATAAATATTTATAAGTATTGTAACAAACAAAAAAATATGTTAAAGCTATATCGGATCCGAATCTGGACAACAATGGGTCCGGATTGTGATATGTATCTGCAATACAATCATTAAAACGTGATGTGAAATGCTGTTAAATGCTACACGACGATGATAATAAACAGCTTGTTTACAAACATTTATATATTTTGTTCCATTGTGATATTCTACTATAAGCGTGCGAAAGAGGGTGCCAAAGCCTGGTGTATATCGCAACGACCAGTGAAGAAGCACGCCGGTGTTGGCTGTTTTCTGACAGGGCTTTCTGTCTTGACATTTAACACATTGTCGACCCTGTGCATCATAGATGACCTCACAGGAGTGGCGAGGAGTGTTCTAAGGTTAGACGCACCTGACCTATACAAAGCCGTTTGAACGTTTGCATTTCGTTCGGCAGATTTTGATATACGAAGGAATCAAAGTACCCCCCCCCCCCCAGCTCCCTCTGGTCGCAAGTACTACGCTACCCTATGTCCCCCCCCCCCCCAGCTCCCTCTGGTCGCAAGTACTACGCTACTCTGTGTGGTGGCAGGTTACGTCGCAGAGGTGCACTTAAGGCCACACAATGATCATATAAACACGTAGAAGGTACGGACTTCACAGCCCGAAGTTCAATGCTTGCGATTTTTGTTCATATTCCGATCGCAGAACGGTTCAGCATACTACTAGTTAATCGGACAAATTTGAATCCGTAATCGCTTTTATTGTAGTACGCTAATCTCCATACAATACAATCTCCATACAACGTCTCAAAAACGGAATTTGTTTTGAGTCATTTCGTCATTGTAAACCAACAAATTGCTCACTGCCCATGTTCCCAGTACTGTACGCAGCATTAGCGCAATGATATCAAATCATGCAACAAAAGAAATGATGGTCATTACCTTTCCATGTGATATATTATGGAACAGAGGCAAGGCACTGCATAGCAGTGCTGCGATTCCGGCTTCCTGGCTTATCAAATTGTCAGGACATTTTGCTAATGCACATGAGAATATTTGAAATATTTGCTGAACCAACTTTATTTGTATGGGGATTCGCTCCATGCAGCGCTCATTGGATTCATGGTTAAGGTTCTCAAGAATTGAGGATCACAGCTCACCAGTTCCAAGTTTCACAAGTGTCACTTTGCTTTTAATCATCGGATTCATGGTTAAGGTTCTCAATAATTGGAGACCGCAGCTCACCAATTCCAAGTTTACACACGCCTGCCAATCTATCTAGGAGGCATACTGATATACCCCTGGTATCCAGTTTGCAAGAGCTTCACGGCTGCAGGAAAATCGACAATATGTGCAATAGGTAAACGGTACTTAGCTGGTACTACAATTCAAACCACATCATGTGCTATATTGTCATAGGAAGGTAATAAGATTGAATTACTATAAACTGCTTCTGCGTACTGTAATGCCACAGTGTTCCAGACTGTATCAAAACGTGGAGACCATGCGCCATCTATGCAATCACGTAGGTAATACGCGTAGCAGTTATGGTGTTTCGTTCCAGCTTATCGGGCCGCAGGTAGCTCAGTTCGTTGAATGTTTGCCTTCAAAGCAGAAACTCAGGTGTGACGGGATCGATACCCGGCAGGAGAACCTTTTAGGTGAACAGCGAACGTGCTGGTGCGCCGTCACAGTGATGTGGTTTCATCGGTGGGAAGCTGTCACCGGAGGTGATGGCAACGGTGTGTAGTAGCAGACAAGTTAGTCAGTCAGTAGTATCCAGGCGCTTCTCTCGGAGAAGTGAGTTCTCTCTGTCCGAGGACGCTCCTCTCGGACGGGTGAGTTCGCGGGACGGCGGTGATTCTCTGTCCGAGGACGCTCCTATCGGACGGGTGAGTTCTCTCTATCCGAGGACGCTCCTATCGGACGGGTGAGTTCTCTCTCTCCAGGGACGCATCTCTCGGACGGGTGAGTTCTCTCGTCGGTTCTCAAGCTAGTGTGCCGGCAGGGTGGTACACTGTGGGGTGGATCCGGCTTGATGCACGGCTCCGCTGTGACGCACGCTGAGGTTCAGCCATGCCTGTTGCTGGACCGTTCGTGATGCGCCGGTGGCATCGGGGCAGTGCCTGTGGGCCGACGGTGACGGCCGGGGCATGCGAGGTCTCTGTCCGTGTGGGCCGACGGTGACGGTGCGAGGTCTCTGTCCGTGTGGGCCGACGGTGACGGTGCGAGGTCTCTGTCCGTGTGGGCCGACGGTGACGGGGGGTGCGAGGTTCTGTCCGTGTGGGCCGACGGTGACAGTGCGAGGTCTCTGTCCGTGTGGGCCGACGGTGACGGTGCGAGGTCTCTGTCCGTGTGGGCCGAGGGTGACGGTGCGAGGTCTCTGTCCGTGTGGGCCGACGGTGACGGTGCGAGGTCTCTGTCCGTGTGGGCCGACGGTGGCGGTGCGAGGTCTCTGTCCGTGTGGGCCGACGGTGACGGTGCGAGGTCTCTGTCCGTGTGGGCCGACGGTGACGGTGCGAGGTCTCTGTCCGTGTGGGCCGACGGTGACGGTGCGAGGTCTCTGTCCGTGGGGGCCGACGGTGACGGTGCGAGGTCTCTGTCCGTGTGGGCCGACGGTAACGGTGCGAGGTCTCTGTCCGTGTGGGCCGACGGTGACGGTGCGAGGTCTCTGTCCGTGTGGGCCGACGGTGACGGTGCGAGGTCTCTGTCCGTGTGGGCGACGGTGACGGTGCGAGGTCTCTGTCCGTGTGGGCCGACGGTGACGGTGCGAGGTCTCTCTGTCCGTGTGGGCCGACGGTGACGGTGCGAGGTCTCTGTCCGTGTGGGCCGACGGTGACGGTGCGAGGTCTCTGTCCGTGTGGGCCGACGGTGACGATGCGAGGTCTCTGTCCGTGGGGGGCCGACGGTGGCGGTGCGAGGTCTCTGTCCGTGTGGGCCGACGGTGACGGTGCGAGGTCTCTGTCCGTGTGGGCCGACGGTGACGGTGCGAGGTCTCTGTCCGTGTGGGCCGACGGTGACGGCCGGGGCATGCGAGGTCTCTGTCCGTGTGGGCCGACGGTGACGGTGCGAGGTCTCTGTCCGTGTGGGCCGACGGTGACGGTGCGAGGTCTCTGTCCGTGTGGGCCGACGGTGACGGTGCGAGGTCTCTGTCCGTGTGGGCCGACGGTGACGGTGCGAGGTCTCTGTCCGTGTGGGCCGACGGTGACGGCCGGGGCGTGCGAGGTTCCCGCCCGGCGACCTGTTGCGGGGACTGCTAGCCTGCCGACCCGTTCGCTGTTCACCTGTAGAGTCGGCCGCTGCGGTCATGTTAGGGCATCTCTGTCGCAATATAGAGTCTCGGAGTGGCGCTTGAGTGATGGATTGCTTGCTGTTGAATGCCACAGGTCAAGACGCTGTTGGATTTGTGGTGTTCTCATCCACGATTCTGGTCCCTAATTATTTGAAGTATTTGGTGAGCTCCAAGCTACAAAAATTAAATAATCGAACTAAGTTTCCACTAACTGAATACAGCAAGGACAGTAGCAATATTTATAGTGGGAAGAATGTTTATGTTATTTATATTTGTAATATATTTATAACGATACCTAGATCATTCGGTTGATAAGTTATCAGTGGTATTTCAAAAGTATGTTTGTCATGCCTATCTCTCAAGGATAATTTCCATTCAAATATGGCCTATCGCATATCAATTCGCACATATAAAATAATTCACGAACGGTGTGCACTGCGTCCGATTGTTGCACTCCCATCACGCATCCAAACAAATAGTCCGCCTGCATTCCTGCGAGCGTGTCGCAGCACATACAACACAACACATCGAGCATGTTGCGACACATACAACACAACACATCGAACATATTGCAACACATACAACACAACACATCGAGCATGTCGCAGCACATACAACACAACACATCGAGCATGTCGCAATACGTCCTCGACCGACCACGCATTGTTACCGTTTGTGGTTTCAGGGACAATTTATGTACACATGGAAAGAGTACAGCGTGTGTTTGCTTCTAATCATTCCTGTGTTCCATCCTATATTCCACAACCTTAGTCTTACCATTTCCCATCCATTCATTTTAATTACTTCCAAACGCACGCCCTTTTCATCATCGCCAACATAAGAATAGCCAGCAGGGGTTTGCTCCCAAGTTTCCCATCTTCTCATCATCGTCATTAAAAGCAGGGATGCGGAGCCGGGAAAATGTTTGACAGCTCCGGCTCCGACTCCGGCTCCAGGGAAGTATCCCGGCTCCGACTCCGACTCCGGCTCCGAGTAAAATGCCCCGGCGGCTCCGGCTCCGGCTCCGGCTTCGTACATCCCAAACGTGATCGATCCATTAAGTAAGGGCTATGGGGATGTAAAAAAAAAGTTAGCCGCGATCATTCAGGGGCGCAAATTTCAGACAATTATAAGCAACTTTCCCATATAAACCCTGTATCTATTTTTATACTAGGTATAAGGTGTCCATTTCACGTTTGCTAATTTTGATTAATTTACACCTCTTTCGGAGTCGGAGCCGCCATGCTTTTGACCGCTCCGGCTCGGACTCCGGCTCCGATTAAAATATCCCGGCGGCTCCGGCTCCGGCTCCGGCTCCGCATCTCTGATTACAAGAATAGCCACCAAGGAGCTTACTTACTGTGGATGTACCGCGCAGTGTAATGAATAAATAACTACATGAATAAACTACTATGATACGGGACCCTGTTGCAACACTCGCATGAACGTTCCGCCTGCGCCGGTGGTGGAGTTCGATGGTCGTATATGTGGTCGAGCTACGTACTGCTTCATTGGTGTGCATTTCATCAGGAGGTGCGCAAGTACATTAGTTGACACAATGTTTCTCAACACTCCACACCTCGGACATCATTACCGTTTTAATCTGTTCTCGTCGAGCGATTCTTGCACACAAGTCGCACATAACGCGGCCGCCATCCACGCGGTACCTTCCACGCCACGCGAAGTAACTTCCGTAGGCGGTGCGATTTTGCATGAGCGAGCCGAGATAATCGGCCAAGGCGTCGGGACCGCTGAAGTCCTGCACGTGGATGAACGAGTGTGGGGGCGCCACGCGTCGGTACGAGTCCGGATCGGCGCCGCGCACCACCGGCACCATGCCCGCGCTCAGCGCCAGCCAGAACTTCTCGGTGATGTAGTCCTCGCACAGGCTGTTCTCGAAGGCCAGGTAGAAGAAGTGGCTGGCGGCCATCCGGCTGTAGCAGTCCGGCCGGGGGGAGGAGCAGCCGGGCGGGCCGCCGCACGTGCCGTACTGGTCCACGGCCAGACGACGCCGCAGCCGCGCCACGTACTGCTCCCGCTTCGACTTGGTGGTGCAGTGCGACACCAGCCAGGCGGCAGCGCGCCTCCTGCCGAGCAGCACGTCGCTCAGTGCCAGACGAGACTGTGTGAGACTAGCTGAGACTAGCTGGGGCCGGAGTTGAACACATAGGGAAGGGCCTCGTCTGGGCAGACGGGACTGGCCCGGCAGGGGTATCCGGTGCATGACGTCACGCATGCAGGTACTCGTCAAGGATCTTTTTTGTGATAGGCTACAGAAAACTGTGCAATCTCAGCTCCCTGTCAGCGCACAGCTTCGACTTTCGAAACAAATGCTTCAGTTGATGCCATTCTGGTAAAGTTTGAGACGGCCAGCTAAGGTTAAATGGTTCCGATGCTATAAACCGACCTGTCCAGGCGCAGGATATATTCTGAGTCGGCCATCAGGAATCAGGGTTACATCGCTTGCGATCACTTGCGGTTGACGCGTGGTATCTGGTAAGCTCCACTAATGATTAAACATTGGTGATCTGGACTTCTGGATTATATTTTTTAATCATATTTCCCCCTCCTCGGGCATCCGTTTTTGCTCCCCCCACCCAAAGTAGCACCGACCCTGTATGAGATCCAAATCGTCGTTATTAATCCGCCTTCTCTCTAATTGTCGTCTCCCAAATGGTCGCCTAGTCTCTCCGGTCAGATCCTGACACCCCGTCTCTGGGGCGTGGGGGGGCAAGAATGATAGGAACCCCTCTAATCTCCAAACGAAGAATTGCACGAAAGCGAAGGAGGTGTCATCGGAAAGCGTTCGACGAGTAGGGTCCGAGACCGCCCCCAATATGTTTTCCCCCTAAAAAGTGACGTCACTAGGGGGCCTGTGTTTTTACGATTTACATGATCTTTTTGGCTCTGGGGAGTTCATTTTGTGGGAGATTGTGTAGAAAACAATGCGAACCAGAAAAGGACAGTGAAGTCGACCAGGACAGCAACATTTTTCGCCACCCAAAAATCAAAATTTTATTTTTCTGAAATTTCAAAATTTGAATATTTGAGTATTCTTTGATTTTCCTTATCTAATGGGTAGAGCGGACCGAAAAACGTTGTTCAAAGTCAACTTGTCGAAGTAAAAAATGCTTTCTGTGGCCAGAATCGTCTATTTGAACTACATTGGGCAAATATGCAAAGCTAATAAGTATTCAAAAACGGGGAAAATGAACAATTTCCCTGATGCATTTTATTGAATCCCTAAAGATAAGCAAACGCTGAAAGTTTCATTCAAATGTCTGTATCCATTAAAGCGTGATGACCCGTTGAACGTTTCTGGAAGTGACCTCACTTGATCTAGACTAACTCGTTGACCCTAGATGACCTGATCTCAAAGTTTTGAAACAACATGCCGAATTGATGTGGGAAAAGGCATGTCAAATTTCAGCGCGCTGCCGCGCTCCGTTCTTTCACTGTCCGCGGAAAACCTCAGGGGGGGGGGCGGTTGAAGACCCTCCAAGACGGCGCGAGTTAATTCAGTAGCAATGCATTGGAGAATCAACACTTTGTGCCATTCTGGTGTGGTGCAATATACACTGTTGCAGTGCATGGTGACTCGTGTTACCTTCGATGGAAGTATGGAAGTGCTCCGGGCTGCTTTTCTGGCACTGTCTGCCCGTACGGGTAGCGCACGTCGGCGGCACGGTGATGCGTCATCGTCATGGTGAAGAAGGCGTCGAGCGAGCGCAACTGGGCGGACGTGTACGGCCGAGACTCGCGATGAACGAGGACAAAGTGCTGCTGTGGCCGCCTTGCAGGCGGCAGGTCGGACAAGTTGACGCCGCTGCCGCGGAACAGGACGGCGTCCGCCCGCGCCAGCTGGGTCCTGTCGTCTGTCGCCCAGCAGCTGCTGACCGGGCAGCCGGCGAACGGGGCGCGACCCAGGTCGGACCTGGCGCGGCTGGTGTCTCTGGCGGTCCAGTAGAGCACGACACGGACGGGGGAGGTCGCAACAGGTGGACTCGCCCGCCGACTCTCACTCTGGAGGCCGGCGAGCTGGGAACTGTCGTTCGTGCGCCTGTCGCCGTCGGACTTCAAAGATTTGGCGTCACCGAACGTCAGATGACATGCTGCAGTATCGCAGCGAAAAGATCGGTGAAGCTGGTACAGATCCGTGCTGATTTTGTATGTAGCTAAGTATACGAACAACAGCAGGCCGATAGGTATCATCCACCTCCGACGCATGCTGATTTGCTCGTGCTGAGTGCCTGGAAACGATACAAATAATGATGAAGATAATGTCAGTAAGTTGAATGCCTTCATCGCAGTGAGGGGCGTTCCACGACAAGTGACACAGGCATCCTTCCATTTTAGCACCATTGTATCTCATATTTTGATGAAAATTAGTGTGTAGGTTTCTCCGGAATACAGAATCCGTCTGTCTCTGGGTTATAAAAGATCAATAGGGTATTATGACCTTGAGCTTTGCGATGCCTGATCTGTGTCACGTTCAATCTTGTGAACAACAAGTTTGGGTATCTATTTGATGACCAAACTGTTGTTCTCTGACCCCGAACAAGTGCAATGACCACATAGACTGCCAGCCATGGGATGCACCAACAATAGCTAAATTGACCACACTGAGCCTTAAATACCATTGTAATCAAAACATTTCATTTTATTTCTTACTTCAGCAGACAAATGATATATTTCCATATTATTTTTGCCGCCAAATGCACAACATTCTAACTTTCTAACACACTATGTTCAATTCAATTCAAATTCAATATGGACCACGACAGGTCGCGTGACCTCAGGTCGCGAGATCATTTGGTCGAAGTGAAATTAAATTAAAGATGCAATGGAGGAAAGATGCAACCGATATATTTATGTGACATTTCCGAGTTCAAGTGGTACGAATTATTGCACTTGCAATGTTTTGCAACTGAGGTTCGAAAATTCAACGACACACATGTAGGGTGACCTCTTGCAATGCCTGAGGCCATAACTCCTAAACCTTTGCTCTGATAGAGCTCGCACTTCCACAGATGGAATCGGAGCCCAATACAACCGCACAAGTTCATCTAGGTTCACATATGAAACAGCAGCGTGTCGGATTGTCATTGTGTAGGCCCATGTGTCGTGGAATGCCCCAGTAGTCAATTCGATGCATCATTCCTGCCTGGAGACGGTATCGGTGGATCGCAGACACATGGTGACACAGTCTCACGGTGACATGTGTATGCCGCCGCTGGCACTCACATCACAGTCGGACAGCTGGCTGATTCGAGCCAGTGCTGATCGGCGTGTCAGCTGTCTGACCACGCTCTGCGTCATCGGCCGGCTCGGCGCTGAGCAGTGGCAGCGGGTGATGCCCGGCGACGCGAGGCGCTGAGTGAGTGCTGAGCACAGCAGACCAGAACAGATCACAGAAGACCGGAGAAGAGCACAGCAGACCAGAGCAGAGCACAGCAGACCGGAGCGGGGCACAGCAGATCACAGCAGAGCACAGCAGATCAGAGCACAGCACAGCAGACCGGAGAAGAGCACAGCAGACCGGAGCAGAGCACAGCAGACCAGAGCGCGGCACAGCAGAGCACAGCAGAGCACAGCAGACCAGGGCAGATCACAGCAGACCGGAGCAGAGCACAGCAGACCAGAGCGGGGCACAGCAGACCACGGCAGAGCACAGCAGAGCACAGCAGACCAGAGCAGATCACAGAAGACCAGAGTAGATCACAGCAGACCGGAGCAAAGCACAGCAGACCAGAGCAGAGTACAGCAGACCGGAGCAGAGCACAGCAGACCGGCTCGGGGCGCGGTCGGACGCGGACCACGCCGCTATCGGGCACCTGTGGACTTTCGCGACTGATATTCGTCATCGGTAATCACGTCGAGGCTACGTATCGTGTTCAGCATGCAACAGCAGCCTTATCGCAAGCTGAGGTGCGTTATTTTCATGGGCGCAGCCAGGATTTTTATAAAGGGGGATTCTGACCGAAAAAATGTCACGAAATAGATAACGGTTTCGGCGTGCAAAGTACTTGGGAAATGTCTGGCCTTGCGTGGTGATATCTCCAAAATTTCTTGTGCATTTAGTGCATTCTTAGTGCTAATGGATCTGCCCTCCCCCGCCATCGCTGCGCTCCTGATCATTGTGCGATACATTTCTGTGCAGGCAGACTGACTCGCCACGGTCATTGAGTACGATAATTCAACAAGTTGGCTGTGACTGGGCAAAATATTCCACATTGGATGACATCCAAGGCGCTATTAAAGCGATACCTGAACCTGAAGGTTGCGTGTCTGAATCTTCCCATTGGCTGATTGGTCTGTAGTTGGCCGAGCAGCATCCACAACATACAAATATGAAGCGTGTGTGTCGAGGTGTGAGGTGTTATAAATACTCACATGTTACTACAACAAATCCAGCTGCGCCGCAAATCACAGCCGTACGGGACAGCAATGTCAGGGAACCTTTACAAGCACGTCATACGGCGCTCATCGACAAAGAGCTCACTTCATTTCAATAGATGGAGCAGCACTGGCACAACGCAGTGAAGACCGCTCAGCGCCCGATCCGTTCTGACCACTTCCTGGCAGCACACAGAAGATACATCCACCACTTCCTGGTGCTATCAAGCAAGCCCGAGCCGAAGCCTAAAAACAGCAAACCAGTAGCCGGGCTGATGCTGATTGACCCGGCCGTTGCTTCGCCTGGCTTCGATTGCGCCGTATCGGACAGCCCGGCTGCGCGCACCCCGCCGAGACGTTCCGTTCAAGGCGGCAGTCGCCTGGCGCGTGGCGAAGCGTTCTCACGTGCGGCGACTGTACCGGAGCTGCAGCCATGTGACATGGGGGTGCATCACGCGGGGAGGTGCCGACGGCATCACCATCGTGTGGGTGTATCACACGCGAGTGTCGCCGACGGCATCACCATCGTGTGGGTGTATCACACGCGAGTGTCGCCGACGGCATCACCATCGTGTGGGTGTATCACACGCGAGTGTCGCCGACGGCATCACCATCGTGTGGGTGTATCACACGCGAGTGTCGCCGACGGCATCACCATCGTGTGGGTGTATCACGCGCGGAGGTGCCGACGGCATCACCATCGTGTGGGTGTATCACGCGCGGAGGTGCCGACGGCATCACCATCGTGTGGGTGTATCACACGCGAGTGGCGCCGACGGCATCACCATCGTGTGGGTGTATCACGCGCGGAGGTGCCGACGGCATCACCATCGTGTGGGTGTATCACACGCGAGTGGCGCCGACGGCATCACCATCGTGTGGGTGTATCACGCGCGGAGGTGCCGACGGCATCACCATCGTGTGGGTGTATCACACGCGAGCGGCGCCGACGGCATCACCATCGCCACGGACAGGAGAAAGTCTTCGGTTGGTTGTCGGACCGCACCTGTCCCGAGTCGTCAATAGTACAATTGTGAACTGTGACCTTCATCCATGCTGGAGAGACTACGACTGTCCCGCTCCACAAGACTAGTGGTGTCCGCCAACCGAGCAACTGTCGACCGATCTTCTTGTCGGTTGTTGCAAAGCTTACTGAACCTGTCGTTTGCCCCCAGTTTATACAATATCCAATTCGTCAGCATGTGTTGTCCGGCGAGTAGTGCGGTTTCCATCCTGACCTCCCCGCAGAGGCGGCGTGCTGGACGCTGCCACTGACGTCATCTCCGGGGAATGGTGACGTCACTGGACGCTGTCAGGTATGCCACTGACGTAATCGCCGGGGAATGGTGACGTCACTTGACGCTGTCAGGTATACCGCTGACGTCATCGCCGGGGAATGGTGACGTCACTGGACGCTGTCAGGTATACCACTGACGTCATCGCCGGGGAATGGTGACGTCACTGGACGCTGTCAGGTATACCCCTGACGACATCGCCGGGGAATGGTGACGCCACTGGACGCTGTCAGGTATACCACTGACGATATCGCCGGAGGAATGGTGACGCCACTGGACGCTGTCAGGTATACCACTGACGATATCGCCGGGGGAATGGTGACGTTACTGTACGCTGTCAGGTATACCACTGACGTCATCGCCCGTCACTGGTCACGGCGGCCACGCCGGCAGAGTTCGAGGACGTCGGCCGTGGCGGACCTCCGCAGGGGCTCAGGTGGCACGTGGTTGACGACAGATGGTTCGGAGTCAGAGAGAGCTGCAGAGCTGCAGAGCTGCAGAGCTGCAGAGCTGCAGAGCTGCAGAGCTGCAGAGACAGATCAAACTTACCAGGGGTCTCCAGAGAGCTACAAGTCACACGCCGAGTGATTCAGCGCTCCATTTCGGGTCCAGTTCTGCTCCTAATTTTCACTAATGAACCACCACAGCCTGTAGCACATGGAAAAGTCGTCATGTATGCGGCTGATGCCCAGTTTCTGAACGCAGACCTACCAGCAAATCCCTTGTAACTGGAACAGCGTGTTGCAATTAGCTTGCCAATTGCTCTGGATTGGATGACCGAGAAGACTTAAAATAAATCCTACCAGAACTGAACTGATGGTTCTGAAGTCCAAACGCCAACTCCTATATAAACTACTCATTGGAATTTCGAGACTCAGAAATTACTTTTCAGTCCTAACAGACTAAAAAGTATTTGAAGTTAGGACTGAAAATAATTTCGGTCCGTTAGGACGCTGGGTGTCAAACGAGCCTGACACATGCCCTACATGCCTGGCACGAGGAACCACCATTTGCAACAGTACGCTCCGTCGTTACGCATCTGGATAGGGCTCCGCACAATGCAGCGCCGCGTGCCGTGGGAAACCAAAACAGCCGGTGGCAGCGGCGCTCGTGTTTCCTCACATACATTGTTGTGCATCTGTTTGGGCAGGTTGTGCGGTTTTGCAGAAAAAAAACGAGTGCAGAAATACATTTGCATCGGTGCTCGCGTGGTGATAGGCTTAGGGCTCCGCCAACGAGTATCTTCTACGTCGTCACCGCCAGATAGATGAAAATAGATAATGTGATAGCAGAACAGGATTTGTGTATCATCTACAAACTATTAAATGACGGCAATGCTCCTCAACAGATACGGGAACATGTCACTAGGCGCTTCGCAATATCTAACTGATACACTACACAAAGTCTATTTCGGTCAAACGCATTTAAAATTCAAAGGCTCTGGCACATTTCGTATAAGGGCATGACCAGGAAGCAAATAATCATCACAATTATTACAGGATCGATATTCCTGTAAGCTTCCATGCGGGCGATCTGTGGCCATTTGCTGAGAGGTCTAATAGTTCGAATGATTTCAAGTTCATGACCTCCCGCCACCCCCCCCCCCCTCTAGTAATTTTAACAACTTGACCACTGGCTTCCGTGTCACCGTGCTGAACAATGACCTCGGACCGTTTGGTTGTACCTGTGGTTCGGCCGCCAATTGTGGCGAAACCTTCGAATTTAGGGGGCACTGGGCAGTTTTCTGGGCTGATTCATTCTTGTCAACACAATAGGGCCAATGATGCATTTCCGGATTTCAGGGGAGGGAAGAGGCACCGAGAGGCATACCGATCCCGAAACATGTCTGGAAGTCGAGAATCTCGGACAAAAATGTCAAAATGGGTCGCCCTGGTGAGCTATCATCACCGCTGGTGGGAGGACAGCGAGAGAACCACGTGACTCAATATTTCCTTCGGCGGGACGACAGCGATAAAACCACGTGATTCAACATTTCCTTCCGCGTGACCACAGCGACAGAACCACGTGATTGAACATTGCCTTCGGTGGGACGTTAGCGATAGAACCACGTGACCAATCACCGCCGGTGGGTCGACGTCGGCAGAACCATGTGATTCAGCATTTCCTTCGCTGGGACCACAGCGGCAACACCACGTGACCCAACAATGCCTTCGCTGGGACGACAACGGCAGGACCACGTAACCTATCACCACCAGTGTGTCGACATGGATCAGATCAACGCGGCACGTGATGAGGTGTGCACACGTGTAATGTGGGGGCGGTCCAAGGAAACAACATGTTATGGGGTACAGCTTTGAACGGCTGACACCATTTGGAAGAAATCTAGCGTTATTTGGAGCGACTGAGGGAAGATACGGCCGACAGACATGCATGTAAATGTCATGTAATGAGGAAAGATGGACGACTAAAACAGATGAACCGGAGGCATGGTATGATTGCTACTGATGCTATGATTGTGATGATTGCTACTGTGTGTGCTTCTTTAAGTAGTCCATAGTTTTGCCCCTTTATGAGAATGAATGTATGAAGATAATAAGGTGGTGCAGCTGCTCATTAAAATGTTCAGACTTTTCTTTCACTGCAATAATTACTGGTGCCAGTCGCTTCTGCACAACTGTTGCATTGCGCTTCCCGCGTGTTGCCAGCCGCAGCTGAATCATATGTCGCTAGCCACCGGAAGCAAGCGATTATTATCAAGCAATAACGACATTTGCGGTGTCTTTCTTAGCGATGACAACGACAATTATACACAATTATTAGACGATAAAAAGCTTAAAACTGACTTCCAATGTTGCAAGTCCGAAGAGAAACGAAGATTACCATCACTTTTTTATAGATGATCACTGTAAATGCAACGTTGGCAGTACTTTTTAATTGTTTGCTTTAGACATAGAACAAAAACAAATCGTCAAAAAGCTTGTTTACAATGGCAACACACATGCGGACATGTATGTGTGATTAGTGACGGTGGCAGGTATTGGAGATAATAGTTCGGGTAGTGATTCCACGTCGTTAGCGCTATCGGAATAACTGACGCATGATTAGAACTTGGTTTCAGCGAGTATTCAACTACCGCAGGTATGCAGTCACCGAGGTACGCTGTCGCAGAAAGAATGCTGAATTATTAGAACTGAGATGCTTCGCAGTCTCTGGTTTGAAACCAGGCTACCTCCAAGGAAATTTCATCACTCGCAAATACTAAGCGCGAAAGATCCAACCACAGAATAGCCGTGGTAGCTCCGTACATCGCAAAATCTGCTCAATACTGGGTCCCTGAGGGTTCCCACATGTGTGTATACCAACACGCATGATTTGGAAATTAAGTAACCATTGTGTTTACGAAGGTACTGTAAAAGCTGAAAACAACTTGCTTGAAAACTGTATTCTAAAGGACAATGCAGCACCGAAACTCATCTTCCATTACTTCCTCTTGCAACATTACAAATATCGTATTTACTCCGGCAATAAACTGACGCGACATTTCATGTGATGAGCAGGCCACATATCGACTTGTTCGTGATCACCGAATTGAAAGAATATTCGTTTTCTAAATAATATGTTAATAGATACTTACGGACACAGAGACATTTACTTCTGAAAAACATTGGAAAGGCCCAATGAATAGAATACATTTTGAGGACAAAATTGACTGAGGGGCCAGCCAGATACGGCCCATGACAAAAGTTTAGATCATAACGGGGGAAGCCAACACTGAGGCGGCCAAGGACTCTCTCAATAGAATACAGATCGACTCTTATGAATCATAGTTCCGATGTTAAACTTCAATCTAGAATGTCTTCATATTCAGCTGAAAGAGATGCATGCTGGGTACACAAGTGGGTACTCATAGATCACACGTAAATCCATAGGTATTCCGATTCAAAATTTGCAATGTTCTTGTTTCAAAGAATATCACCTTCGGAGATCCCCAAGAGGCGTATGGGCTTAGTGGCATACCACAGGCTCGTCGGCTTCAGCATCAGTCAGCGATTCATCACCACGGTCGTGTTGCGACGCGCGCCGCTGGTCATAGTCTCCGCCTTCGTCTGCACATCCAGACATCTCACAGCCACGTCAGAGCATCTCACAGCCACCTCAGAACATTCACAACCGCGTCAGAACATCTCGCAGCCACGTCAGAGCATCTCACAGCCACATCAGAGCATCTCACAGCCACATCAGAACATCTCATAGTCACATCAGAGCATCTCACAGCCACATCAGAGCATCTCACAGCCACATCAGAACATCTCACAGCCACGTCGGAGCATCTCACAGCCACATCAGAGCATCTCATAGCCACGTCAGAACATCTCACAGCCACATCAGAACATCTCGCCGAGGCACCCGCCCACGAACTCCGTAACACTCATAGTCACATCAGAACATCTCACAACCCACAACCGCATCAGAGCATCTCACAGTCAGATGAGAGCATCTCACAGCCAGATGAGAGCATCTCACAGCCAGATGAGAGCATCTCACAGCCAGATGAGAGCATCTCACAGCCGCATCAGAGCATCTCACAGCCGCATCAGAGCATCTCACAGCCGCATCAGAGCGTCTCACAGCCGCATCAGGTCATTTCACAGCCGCATCAGGTCATTTCACAGCCGCATCAGAACATCTCACAGCCGCAGCCACGTCAAGCAAACCGAACCGAAGAACCATGACGCATTCCACCGTCGTTTCATCGGCGTACGTCTGACCGATCTGTCCGCCTGTTGCAGACAAGCCGGAGGGCAATGTGCCGATCCTGCCGCGCGGCCTGCACACGTTCCCGTTCCGGTTCCAGCTGCCGGAGAGCTCGCTGCCGTGCTCGTTCGAGAGCAAGGCCAGCACCATCCGCTACTACATCAAGGTTGGTGGCCGCACGACCTCTGCAGTCGATGTGCCCCTGAACCCCGATCAAGGTCGGTGTCGCCGGCCGGCGCCGTTGCTGTCGTCATGAGTCGCCTCGTCATCGTCGCGGCAGGACTGACGACTTCGCTGCCAGATCGCCAGTGTGCTGCCGACTCAGTTTCCCATTCATAGCCATTAAATAGTGCATGGAAATTGTGAAGGAAATACGTCTGCTGTGGATGGAGTTCTCATAACTGCGCGGGCCATCTTTTGTCACCCTTCTCCCTTTATCCAGAAGAAAAAATAACACTTTCGTGTACCCAGCTCCAAATCCCGCGACAATTATTCCTCAGGTTATAGAGACAGGCCTGATTGATTAAATGGTTGGCGGATCAAATGACTATTCACTTTTAGTCTATATATAGGTTAGTAATTCATAAATTCAAAGTGAAATTCATGTATTATGAATTGTATACCAGTCGTACCGAAACAGTCAGATGAGACAGTGGTTGTGTGGCAGCTGGGCGTATCGATTGACGGCAGACGGCGGTGGGTGTCACGTCAGGTTGGGGTAGATGTCTGGTCACCAGACTGTCGATGCAAACAACTGTAGACAATCTCGCCAAGATCTACCAATAGGTCTGACTGCACACATACTTGAGACCTGCTACACATGCTACACTGCACATGCGACGATGCGGTGAGAATGGGCGGCTAACTGTCTCCTACCTGGTACCCGCACATGCACATACTAGGGCGGTAAATCCCTCTATACATAATGGCGCTAACTTACACTCCTACCTGTACCCGCACATGCGACGATGCGGTGAGAATGGGCGGCTAACTGTACACCTACCTAGACCTGGTACCCGCACATGCGACGATGCGGTGAGAATGGGCGGCTAACTGTACACCTACCCAGACCTGGTACCCGCACATGCGACGATGCGGTGAGAATGGGCGGCTAACTGTACCTACCTAGACCTGGTACCCGCACATGCGACGATGCGGTGAGAATGGGCGGCTAACTGTACACCTACCTAGACCTGGTACCCGCACATGCGACGATGCGGTGAGAATGGGCGGCTAACTGTACACCTACCCAGACCTGGTACCCGCACATGCGACGATGCGGTGAGAATGGGCGGCTAACTGTACACCTACCTAGACCTGGTACCCGCACATGCGACGATGCGGTGAGAATGGGCGGCTAACTGTACACCTACCTAGACCTGGTACCCCAAGCGCAGGGTGAGAATGGGCGGTACACACCTGACCTGGTACCCGCACATGCGACGATACGGTGAGAATGGGCGGCTAACTGTACACCTACCCAGACCTGGTACCCCACATGCGACGATGCGGTGAGAATGGGCGGCTAACTGTACACCCACCCAATACCGCACAGCGACGATGCGGTGAGAATGGGCGGCTACTTACCAGACCTGGTACCCCACATGCGACGATGCGGTGAGAATGGGCGGCTAACTTACACCTGTACCCACTTGGAATACCGCACATGCGACGATGCGGTGAGAATGGGCGGCTAACTGTACACCTACCTAGACCTGCTACCCGCACATGCGACGATGCGGTGAGAATGGGCGGCTAACTGTACACCTACCTAGACCTGGTACCTGCACATGCGATGATACGATGCGATGTAAGCTTACAGTGAACCTCTCGAGCTTACGTTTGCTTCGTTACACAAACGTTCCGTCAAGCTGTCCGAAAACCCGCGGGAGCTGCAAGCCACCACAGACACGAGACGATCTGGCAATACCTCTTGGACTCTTCTCTCGTTGTCAATCGGTCGGTTCACAACTGGTCAATGGTGAACTCAGTGTTGGCAGTCAGATTTTACCGACTTAGCCAAGATTTGTGATGATTTGTGTTACGTGATGGAATTGCTTTTGAATTATTTTAGTTGTAGCAATATTTTGTGTCCGGTTATTTGTTCAGACACATTTTCTTGGCCATTGCATAATACTTCGGTGGGGGTGCGCGGTGAGATTGTGTGAAATTCCAACCTATTTTCGTCCGACACCAACATCGAATCGGACCAGGATCACATCCAGTCGCCAAGTTATCGGGAGCATAACACTAGATTTGTTGGCAGATTTGTTTTCCACCCATCTGGTGTTTTATTTACGTTTCCCTGCACTGTGCCACAGGCGATTGCCTGTCGGTGGTATCCATCCGAACGAAAATTGCTTTATGTGCATTATTTCAAATTCAATTAAAAGTACTAATTAATGCAACAAGTATTTCAGTATTGACATGCAAATACAGCCGGCGTGGACGCCTCACAACAACAAAAACATCACGACGAGGGCCAAGAAATTACGCAGATTTCGCACCCCAAATATATTCGTTTTTTCTTCAATTTAGCACGCTACCCAATCGTGTCCAATCGTTGCTCGTGGACCATGATTTAGCGATTCTGACAAAGGGTGATTTTTCGGCCAGCGGACACAATTCTTGGCAGTTTCGGTGCCAAGCGCTTCTATGAGCGTACGTTGCATAACCGTGGGGATTTGATTATTAAAACAGAAGGAGAGAGTTTAGACCCGCTTTGCATTCTTCTTACAACTTGTGCTTCATATCGAAGGCATTCAACGCAACTTCAGTGTACTTGCCGTAATATTCGTCGGCATATGAGAAAAAACTGGTGCCCATCAACACGATCGATCGGTTATGATGCGCGCAGGGTGGGGCAGTAACATGAAGGTATTGCTCCCACATCGTCTCGCTAGCGGAGCAGGTTTTCTCCGCGTGCTCCTCCCCAACCCACTGCTCCTGACTCAAAGTGGCTTCCGAGCGTCCGACTCAGACTTCCGCCTGACTGGCTTCCGGCCTATTCGCCTCCTTACTGGTGTCGGGTCACCTGGCTGGGGTTGGACGGCTTCCCGGCTGTGGTCGAGCCAACCCCGGCTGGGGTCGAGCCACCCCTGGCTGGGGTCGAGCCACCCCCGGCTGGGGTCGGGTCACATCCCGGCTGGGATCGGACGGCTTCCCGGCTGGGGTCGAGCCACCCCCGGCTGGGGTCGAGTCACATCCCGGCTGGGATCGGACGGCTTCCCGGCTGGGGTCGAGCCACCCCCGGCTGGGGTCGAGTCATCCCCGGCTGGGGTCGAGTCACCTCTCGGCTGGCATCGGGTTACTTCGAGGCCTGGGGCTGAGTTATCTCTCAGCCGGGGTCAGCTCGCCTGTCGGCTTGGGTTGGATAACATTCCCCTGGTATCGGGTTACCTTCCGGCTGGTATCGGGTAACCTATCGGCTAGTATCGGGTCACTTATCGGCTAGAGTTCATTCACCTGCGGCTTGGATCGGGTCACCTCTCGGCCTGGGTCGAGTCACCCCTACACTGATGTCAGGTCACCTATCGGCTCGAGTCGCGTCACATCTCGGTCGGGGTGGAGGCACCTCTCCACTGAGGTCAGGTCACCTCTCGGCTAGTCGGGTCACTTCTCGCCTGTGTTCAGGTTACCCCCGGCCGGCGTTTGGTGGCCGCGCAGTGCGCCGCCTGTTGCTGGCGTCCACACGACCCCGACACGCCGCCGCCGCAGCGCCGACCGCCTTCATCTCACGTCTGTTTGACTTGGTCGTGAACTTCGCGATGAGCGTCGTAACCGGAGTCGGCCGGCGCCGGTGAGTGATGACGCTCGCCGGCGGGGCGCCGCCCGACGAGACGGCCGGTGATGAGTTGGTCGGCTGGCCGGCTCGTCAGATGGTCTCGCTGTCTGCGGCGGTGGTCGCGACGGCCACCCAGATGCAGGGATTGTGGCGACGATGGACTGGGTGCTCCCACTGGCCAGGGAGAGGGCTGACTGACGACGCAGCTCGCCGGCGGGCCGGACTGGTCTTCAGCAGTCCCGCGGTCTGGTCTGGTCCTGCGGATCCGCACGGGTGGTCCGGCGGTCCGTCGGATTGGTCCCCGCGGTTGGTTGCCTTTCGCCGACCATTCGTGCGCTTTGTGATCGTGACAGAGGGTTCCGCCAGCCCTCCAGCGCCTATTTGGCCGCGCAGAGGTGAATGAGTTCCCGTCTCTATAGCCATCCCGCAGTTGAGGGGGAGGCTCGATGGCAAAGTCGTGGAGTTCATCCTCCACCAAATGCTACCAATTCATCAAATGCCGCTTTCGGCTGTCTCTGACACAACCGAAGGCCAACCCAATTGGATGGCCCATCAGCTACTTTTTCCTTCCCTTATCCTATTGTGGTGAAACATCGAATAGGTATGGTGTGGAAGTAGATGTCGGCCATTCACTAGTTTTAAATTAGCTACGCTAATCGGACGAAGCCGAGGGAAGACAATCTCCGATGTTCTAACGCCATTATCGCGCTTCTTTTTCGCTTCCCAGTAAAGGTCCAGGAGACGTCAGACGCCGTGCTCCACCTTCCAACCTACCACAAATCCTCAGCTCACCACCGACTGCAATCTTCGCACAGCCAGTCAGCATCCCACTAACACCATCGCAGCTGCCTGCCGGATCCCCCAGGCCAGTCGGAAGAGTCACAGAGGCCATCTGCAGCATTTCCAATATGTAGTCAGCCTGCAGAAGAACTCTGTCGTCCCCGACCATCCGCCATTCTCCAATGTCGACAGACCGCAGGGAAGGTCGCCATAGGTCACTATAGGTCGCCATAGGTCGCCTTAGGTCGCCAGAGGTGGTCATAGGTCGCCAAAGGTCGTCCTAGGTCGCCATAGGTCGCCATAGGTCGCCATAGGTCGCCATAGGTCGTCATATGTCGCCATAGACCGCCACAGGGCCATAAGTTGCCATAGGTCGCCATAGATCGCCACAGGTTGCCATGGGTCGCCACAGGTCGCCACATGTCGTCACAGGCCGCCATAGCACGCTACCGTCTCGTCGCCGCGTACCGTGCTAGCCAAAGGCCGTGGCACCGCTGTCGGTCCGACCAGATCGATGGCTCTCCGGGGGGGGGATGGGGGGAACAACTGGAGCAGATTTCCTCAGCTGGCAGTGTGTTCACAGACACGTGTGTGGCGCCTCACACCTTCTTCCCCAGTGCTTCAAACCGTCTTCATCGGACGAGTGTTGTTTGGACGGGTGTGTTGCGCCAGTTGAGCGGGTGTGATATGGTGGTGTCAGTTGGAGAGGTGGTGTTGGTTGGACGGGTTTGCCTTAGGAGATGGTGTCAGCTTGATGAGTGTGTTGTGAGGGGAGGTATGTTGGCTAGACGTGTATGTTGTGGGAGCTGCAGAGGTGAAAAAAGTGCCCAGCCTGTCACCTTCAGAATATCGCACATCACCAGGCTGTCACATGTTGATAGCTCGTATTAAGTGTGTGCATGCATGTGTGTGAGCGCGAAATATCGACCATGCCGCTGAAATGGAACAAAGAAGAACGCTTTAGTCTATTTATGATCACCAATTTGTTTAATTATATACGATCTTCAATTATTAAATAACATGTCATATTACAGCACACACTATAAGCTAATCTTGCTTCTATGGGAGTATCCATCAATGTCCATATATGGTACGTATTATTGTGGTTTCATGTGCTCACAATATGTTGTGCACACATTTTACTTAGCAAAGCAAAACCACAGGTTATGCTAGCTTTTATTGTGAAAACATGCCGAATTTATGTGAGAGAAAAATAAGATTTTTCTTTGAAAAAAGATAAGGCTAGGTTAGGTTTCTTAACATTTTTATTATTGAACACACAAATTATGCCTATATTGAAGAAACAACTTAAAATGAGGTAGGGTAAACCAGGCCAGGCTATTTTAGGTATGAAACAATAGTAGCACGTTATTTTGCTTTCTTACTAAAAATAAGCACGTCTGAGGGGAGCCAGTAGTCACATCATCCAAATCATGCTAATAAACATGGCATTCCAACAAGCTTTTCTCCAAATCCAATGACTCATTGAAAATGAAATTCGCCAATACAAATTGAATTCCCTTGTCCAATAAGGAAGTCAATGTAGCGCCAATGTCAAGGGCAGAGTGTCAATATGTCATATTTTGCATTGGTTTCGAGTAATTTATTTTTTAAACCTTTTGGTGAAGGCAACAAGTTCTGCTTATGACAAAGCGTGGGCCCTGACACAAATATATAAAACCCATGGAAGTGACCAGATGAAATCATTAACATAAAGGCTCATATTAAGGGAACAAAAGCTTTTTTTTCATGATAAGAATAACAGAAGTCTGCAGTGTGACAAAATATTTGAAATAATATGTTAGACATGTTAGACTGAAAAGTGTCAAACTGAGAAACTGAGAAAACTGTCACTTTAGTTAGGTATGATCAGGGTTGGGTTTATGTCTTGGAATTCTGGAATTAGAGAGGAAACTTATGTGGCCTTATATGTTGATATAGAGCAGAGGATTTTGAGGACTTTTCTTTTTATCTGAATCTTCGATTATGAGAGGAAAACTGTGTGGTATTCCACGTTGGAGAAGGATGTGATTTGTTTCTGTCATAAAAAAACAATTTTCGCACTTTTCACGGCCATGCTCCGTGTTTCCATGTTTCCATGGTCATGACCAAACATCAAGGAGATTGCAGTCATTATCAGACTCTATTCGTCTTTTGAAAAAATGGAGTGGAAGACTTCTTTGATATAAAATCTATTTTGGGCGGCCAACATCAAAGACAAGACCATGTTTCCAATACTTGTTCTGACTCTCAAAGACGAAACACCACCTACGCAAACATACACAAGTTCAGCTTCAACAGCGCCTTGGTACTTATTAGGTAGATACGTACACACTGAAACCAGCTTTGAAAACAACCTGCGCCGGAAAACGGAACTGCTGCGTCGGATTCAATCTATGGACGGTGACAGGATACTGTCCCGCCCCGCTGCCGTTTGAGATTGCCGAAAGTGACGCCTGGTAATGGTTGCGGGCATCGACGATTGCAACAAAAGTATTTGCGATGGGTAAAATCCGAACGACCTGCGAGCATCACAAGGAGTGTGGCTATCCGCACGTACAACTTTCTCCGCGAATTGTCATTCGACAGTGGTGTGGAGACAGTGGAAAGCGGAGCCTTTTTCACAGACTGAAACACGTGCAGCCCGTGTCACGATGACTGCTCCCACACACTCTGCAGCTACTGATCGTCAATTGGGAAATTTTAACCGGTACATGGGGCCATGATGTGAAGGTAACGGTATGTCGCTAAGTTTAGCCGTTTCCGAGAATCAGACCAAATCGCAATAAACGCTCAAAAACGTCGCTTCCGCTTTCCACACACCCCTCACGTGCGCTTGGCGCGTGCCTCGAAAACTGTTGCCACGAAGATGTTGATAATTGTCGTGGAAATACTGAGGTATTAGTTTGGTGTCAATCAATCCATTGGTTGTCGAGATATTGCGGTCTGAATCGGGTCGATGGGGAGCGCTAAAATTAGTAATGTTCCGAACGCAAAATCTCAGTTTTACATGCTATTCCTACAGGCGACCGGTCATTCACCAGACCCGTTCTCTCAGGACTCCAGTAACGCGCACGCGCAACACGTTGACCCGACCGCAACGAAATTGTGCCCAACGGATAGCCAAGTTTGGAGCTTTCACGTGATGTCAGCCATATCTCGGTACCTGTGATGGGAGCCGTGCCACACGCCACAAACTGCGCTGGAAAACGGAACTGTTGCGTCGGGCTCAATCTCTGGACGGGGACGGTACAGTTCGAAGGTGACAGGCTTACCACGGCAATGTTAAAACTTATGGGCCTTACCACGAGTGGCCGAGTTTTTCAGCTCCCCCCCCCTGTCCCCTCGATCATAGCTACTAAATTGTTTCTGTACGCTTCTGATGCATGCACTGAAACAAGATGAGTACGTATAGATGATTAGAAAACACAAATTGGGCATGTTAAGAGGCAAAACGGCCTGATGATAAATACAACCCATACACAACGATAATTAAGTACCGTAAGTTGTCACCATAACTGGAGATATTTTTCAAACATCTGTCACCCACGCTCGTGGACGAGTAGCCGGTTTTTTTTCACCTCTGGTGGGAGGTGGTGTCAGTTTGACGGGTTTGCCGCAGGAGGTAGTGTCAGTTGTGTAGGTTTGCTCTAGACGGTGGTGTCAGAACTGGAGAGATGAGCTGTGGGAGGCGATGTCAGAACTGGACAGATGTGCTGTGGGAGGTGATGTCAGAACTGGACAGATGTGCTGTGGGAGGTGATGTCGAACTGGACAGATGTGCTGTGGGAGGCGATGTCAGAACTGGACAGATGTGCTGTGGGAGGCGATGTCGAACTGGACAGATGTGCTGTGGGAGGCGATGTCAGAACTGGACAGATGTGCTGTGGGAGGCGATGTCAGAACTGGACAGATGTGCTTAGGCGATGTCCGAACTGGAGAGATGAGCTGTGGGAGGCGATGTCAGAACTGGACAGATGTGCTGTGGGAGGTGATGTCAGATGGACTGGTGTGCTGTGCGGGGTGGTGTCAGTTGCGCGGGTCAAAATAATTTCTGCGCGTACGTTCTCATTCACTTCCCGCATTGTTCCACCAAGGGAGAAATTAGGCTAAATTAGTCGATGTGCGTTCGTCCAGTAAGCCATTAGCGAGGCCAATAATTAGTTCGCTGGCGGGCCCCATTATCTTCGTCAGTGTTTTCCATGCAGCCATGATAGTACAGTCATTTAGGATGGAGCATCATATGCTAATGGGCTGGTCTGAAGCCACCTTGTACCCTGTCGTGGCAGTCGCGCCATGTACGCCATACATCAGCGACAGAAGTGCCTGGTTTGAGGCAGGGCGAAGTGAACGCCATAGGATTAGTGCATTTGCCACTGTATAGAGTTCAGCGTCGTGGCACCCCTTTGACTACTCGACTGAGGGCGTGCCATGACCACGATTATCCAGCTCTGAGCACCCATGTCGGACAGCTTCACATCTTCTTTATGAAATGATGCCCGTTAATGCGTACGAATGCAATGTCTGCACACTGTGCGAAACGTGCCGACAGCCAGCCTTCGTTGTGGGCTGCTGAGACGAGGACGGCGGCGGGCTCGGTACGTACAAGCAATGCGGAAGCGTATGTGTTATACATCCGGACACGGCAGCCGCCAGGCGCGTATCGATGTGCGACTGCGACTGCGACTGCGACTGCGACTGCGACTGCGACGCAACTGCGACGGCCCACCAACTCTGCCAGATATTGCATTTTTCCGTATGCTCCAAAATAACTCAACTATGAACAAGTCCAATACCACTCCTTGTGGCGTTGTCGCCACGATATATATAGCTCGAGAAGACTGGGAAATGGCGCTCGCCGGCAGACGGAAGTCGACGGGGATCGAGTGGCCGTCACGTGATCAGAGCAGCGTCGTGCCTCTGTTTCGTCTCGCTCCGTGTTCTGGCGCTAACCTGGTCTTGGCTAGGCACTTGGGTAAGCACCGCGCCCCCAGTCGTGGCGTTTAAAGATGAATTACACGAATGTCAGTGGCGCAAAAGAGTACACGAAGCATGCCAAGACACCAAAGATGACAGCCGTGACCACGTATGGGAAACTTGGCCAGGAGCTTATGCGGATGATCGATGCCTTTACCACGAACGACGAGAGGACATTTATGGTATATATATTTTACACTGCTTCATATATATTGCTTCATTACCTGAGGGGCAGCAGACCGGTTGACGTTTTATTTAACAACGATAACACCTTGAACTGCGTATGACGGCCTGTCTACTATCTAGCACGTGCGCTGTCAGGCTAGTCACAACAACGTTTGATCCCGCTTCGCCAATTCCGGCTGGGTTTTGATCCCGCTTCACTAATCCTAGCTGTATGCACTTTATTTGAATGCATGCAGCCAATCGTACCCTTCCCTACCTGAACTTGCCGTTAGGCATACTCCACTGATGTACGTTAATTGGCATGATGAAAAACATTCTATTCTTACTTCATGTATAGCGTACTGTCTTTTTGAAACACATAATCAAGCACATAAGGACGAAGTCAACAGTTATGTATATCATCAACCCATATATCATTCCGGCAGTGATTTTAGAAACAGGGATGGCACAAGGGTCATGCCTCCTACACTTGTCTTATCTTAGCCGTTAACTATATGACGTCTAGAAAGAGTGTGTCTAAAAATCGGTGCTGCTCCCTTACCCCAATTTTTAGGCCGTTCCTGCTTCCATGCTTTCTGTACAGCATAACACCGGATATATCGATGCGTGACTCAGCTTTGACACAAACGGTAAGATTTGCCAAACGTGCCCCCAAAGTTTTTTCCCCCAATAGTCCGTATGTCGAGCTGAAACTTGCTCCTTTTGACAGGACGCATAGCAATAGAAAAGGTCGTCAAGTTTCCGAGTCATGTTTGAAACATTTTCTAAATGGCACGCTAGAAATTTCACGGGGTGAATTCTGCCCTCCACATGAGAAGAGGATCAAATATTAAGAAAATATATCGTGGTCAGATTATTTGGAAACGCATACTATTTGATTACTATGGATAAGGAGTAAATCGTGATATGTGCGATATTAGCTTAGCTTTTAACACTATTATGAACACAATCAAAACTACGGTTCTGTCCACAAAGTATTGTTTGGTATCTATGAATCCAAATACCGAACATCTTTCACAACAGCGGTGCTTAGCAATGAATGATGCAATTCCACGAAATTCAACTTCCATGAACAATTTGAAGGAACTTCAACCGAAGAAGACCTGTTGTATTAGACATGTATTAGAAACACTTGGAAAATGTTTCTAATACATGTCAAAGGCTGGCTTAAAAATTAGCTCCTACTCACACCTACAGCAGAGGTGTGTGCTCTCTATTACCCTGATGAATTCCAGCGATATTTATGCATTTATTTCACGTACGGCACAAAGTTGCAAGGCATCCCATCAGCATAATTTAAAGAGAGAAGCGCTACAAATGCGGCCAATGCAGACAAGTATAAGGCAAACGCACATTTACGTTAAAGTAGTCCTGCGTTATAGTGCATGTGATATTAAGATGCCGAAGGCCGGAGCGGGGCGTGGGACGTTTCCCGGATGTTTAGTGGATTTAAACTAATTTACTCCTCCGGAAGATAATTCTGTGTTGGGGTGGGGAGGGTTCACGAGAATGTTTTGCTTGCAAATGAATGTCTTGCCGGGGCGCCGGCATCAGCTTACTCTTGTCGAAGGGCACCGAGGGGTTGTACCGTGAGAACAAGGACCTCCTTGTCCCCACGGTAAGTTGTCCGCACCACCTACCATGCCGGCTGTTGCGTGTTAGTTGTTAGTGGTGGGTTATTAGCAGCATGTTTTCATGCAGGGTTGTGTGTGAAATTGGTACGGCGTTTTGCAATTCGGTTCATCCACGTCCGTTGTATCTCTGAGTGGCCGTTTTACGCCATGTTGCAAAACAAATCGGTTCATCTGCATCCGATCTCTGGTAAATGTTTTGCGTCCCGCTAATTTTAGGGCAAGTCTAATCATCTACGTACGGTGGCAACGCTATGTAGCCATTTGTTTCCAATCGGAAAGTGAATCGGCTCATGTACGTCTCATGTCATTCGTGGATAGCGATTTATATTATGCTTGCGAGTATATGTGCGGATAACTCCATTTTGACAGTGCGATTGGTTTGGTGTTTTCCATGTGTCTAGCGTTTGTTTGATGCTGTAGGTGTGGTTGGAGCGGTGAGGTGTAGAGTTGTGTTGAGTTCATGTGTTCTGGTGATGTTTACGTATGCGGCGTTGTAATGCTTGGAGTGCTTTGCAGTCGCCTGCCGGATATTCCATGTTGGAATAAGTAGCCAATACTAAGGCATGCTTTGCCAGCCCGATTGCCTGTTCGTTTCCTGGAATGTTGACGAGGTCCGAAATCCATAGGAAAGAAAAGTTGTTTACGTCGCGGACGAAGGCTTGTTGCACTCGATCAATGACTGGATGTGGCAGTCGCGCGTGCTGCTATTGGAATGAAGGAATGGTTTAAAATGTGGACAGCTTACTTCGTTTCTCGTGTTGCCCCTCTTTAGAAAGAAGATAGCGGCAAACATTGCCTGTGTTTCAGCGGAGTAGATGGAAAAGTTATCCGGTGGACGTTTGAAAAGCCTACGATCTGGTCCATAATACCGATGTCTACTTTGACCTCGTGTTTGACCCATCCGTGAATGCCAGTGCTTTGTGATGGTTAAGATCGGCAAAGTTTTTCGAAGTGACCGAGAATTTGAGCCGATGTAATATCTGAGTTCTTCTCCGAGAGCAAATACTTTACCTTTGGGCGACTGTGGGTTCCGAATTGCCTAGTAGGCGATCGAGTTGCAGTGTTTGGCATTGCGAGGTTAAGATTTCAAAAAGCCGTGACAATATTTACACTAAATAATGGGAGTTCGCGCCAAAACCGGCTCCTGTTCTTTCTGTCGGGGTGAAAAAATCGTTGTGCCAGATGATTTTAATTGACTTGATTTTAATGTGGTAGCGACATGTAGACTTGTGTACTTGTTCGAATGCGGTGGTGACGTCTAAGTATGCAGGAATTGTTTTGTGTTTGATTTGTAGACTACTTTTGATGCCGTGCACTAGCCGAATGAAATCGTCTGTGAGTGATATTTGTAGCCAGAAACCGCACTGAAATTCATCGAACAGGTTTTTGTACTCGAGAAAATGCCGCAATCGTGTGTTGACCATACTCTCAGTCAGGTTCCTAGCGCAGCTAGTGGGTGAGATAGGCCGATACCCTTTTGTGGTGGAACGATATTTGTGTGGCTTTGGTAATGGGATGACTGCACTTTCCCGCCATGTAGTGGTACAGTTGTTATTTAAGTACATATCGTTAATGATCTCCAGTAAGTATCTTAGATAATTTGTGTTGGGATGGCTGAAAAAATGGCAATGAATGTCGTCCGGCCCAACCAACGTGCTTCCACGCTTGCTTATGGCAGAGCTTGATTCGTGCATAGTGAATATCTGGCGGTAGTCTTCTCTGTTGTCAGAGTTTAAATTTTCGAGGCGAGTGGATCAGAGAGTGTATTGTAGTGGTGTCGTAGGTGCTATTGCCTGAGACACTGGCGTGGTGTAGCTTAAGGTGGTCTACTACTCATTGTAGCTCAATAATGTGCTGTCAGTTGGGGGAAGAGGACCTGATGATGGGCGTTTCAGGTTGAAACGCTTCATCAGGTCCCAGATTCTGCCAGTATGGGTGAACCTATTTGATTGTGCTGCGAAAGACTGCCAAGAGTTTTGGCGTGCTGCTCGAATTCTGTACCAAGAGTGTTTTTGGGACTGTCTGTATACTGATCTCTCTGATTCGCACACGCACCTTTTATGCTGTTTGTGGGCGCCCAGCGGCGTGCGACATTCCGACATTCCTTTGACATTCTGAGGTCCACCATGCCGCTGATACCCGTTTTCCAGGCTTATTACTTTTCGGGACTGAGTCACGTACTGCTGAGCCAATGGCCCTGAATATGGTTTCGATTATGTTGTACTATGATGTTGCAAGGTTGAGATCCTGGTCCTCGAATTTCGCCCTGTCCGCTCTTTTCAAGTTCGAAGAGGGTCTTAATTTTGGCGTGGTGAATGGCATCCATGCTGTGCCTAATTGCAATTGGATATTGATTGTTCAGCCCGAGGTTGCCTAAGACTGACCATTTAAATCGCGAGCTTAATCGTTGAGAGCAACACGTTAAGTCAATGCAACTGCCCGAAACTCCTATAAGGTCGAGATGCGATGGGTGGCGGTGGCCCGGTGTAAGAATACTAAGTTGTGGTCTTAGATAAACTGGTAGATTTCGCTGCCTCTAGTGTACGTCTGGTTGCTTCCCCAGAATGGGTGGATTGTATCAACCCGTCCCGTCTCGGGGGGGTGGGGGGTTGAAGACTTCAACCGCCCCCCTCAGGTTTTTCGCGGATAGCGGACGAACGGCGCGAGGCAGCGCGCCCAAATTTGACATACCTCTTCCCACATCAATTTGACATGCTGATTCAAAATTGTTAGGTCAGGTCATCTAGGGTCAACGAGTTAGTCAAGGTCAAGTGAGGTCAGGCCCAAAAAAGTTCAACCATTCGTCCCACTTTAACGGATGCAGATATTTTAATGAAACTTCCAACGTTTGCTTATCTTTACGGATGCAACAAAACGTATGAGTGGATTTTTTTCTCTCAGACCAGAAAGACGGCGCAGGTTAACCGGCGCCGTCTTTCCTGTCAAATCCTCCCACCCCGTCTCGGGGGGGGGGGGGGTTGAAGACCCCCCCTCTAAAATCCAAACTAAGCATCGCACGAAAACGAAAGAGGTGTCATCGGAAAGCGCTCGATGAGTAGGGTTCGGGTCCACCACTTAAAAAATTTCCCCCCAAAAGTGCTGTCACCAGGGGGGTAGATTTTCACGACTTTTCACGACTTGCATTATGTTTTTACTCTGGGAGTTCATTTTGGGGAAATGAAAAAACAAAATTTATTTGGTATGAGAAATGGACAATGAAATCGACCAGGGCTATGATTTTTTGGGCCCCCCAAAATAAAAATTGTATTTTTTTGAAATTTCAAAATTTTGAGTTGTCAATTTTTATTTAATTTTCCTTCTCCAATGGGTAGAGCGGACCGAGAAATGTTGTTGGAAGTCAACTTGCCCTAACAGAAAATGTTTACTTTAGCCAGAATCTTGTGTTTGAACTGCAATATGGCAAATACGCAAAATTTATATGTAGTCAAAAACGAAAAAAAAAATGAAAAATTCAACTCATGCGTTTTGTTGGATCCGTAAAGATAAGCAAACGCTGAAAGTTTCATTAAAATATATGTATCTGTTAAAGCGTGACGACTGGTTTAACTTGTTTTGGAGGTGACCCCACTTGACCTTGACTAACTCGTTAACCCTAAATGACCTGACATAAAAATTTTGAATCAGCATGTCAAATTGATGCGGGAAAATGTACGCCAAATTTGGGTGCGCTGCCGTGCGCCGTTCATCCGCCATCCGCGAAAACTCTGAGGGGCAGTTGAAGACCCTCCGAGACGGACGGGTTAAGGTACAATAAACTGATGGAGGAGCCTTAACTAGCAAGTCGCTCAGCTCCTGTTATATGGAGGCTATAGCTGACAGCTAGACGCATAGTGAGATGACAATGGTTTGGCAGTAGTCGATGCTGAGGCTGACTGCTACGCAGCTCAGGTGGAATTTAACTTCACCCGACGACGAGGAATGCTGTTAGCGATGAGCATGGCTGCACCCAATTCTAAATTGGACGGTTGACGTTGTCAACATGCCAAGTGTAACCTGAGATACTGTTCGAAATAAAGTCTCTAAAATAAGATTCTTCGAGTGCGGCTAGTAATGATTTTGTTGTAGGAATTCGATATAAACTGTACGAATTTGCCCGGAAGATCACCGGCATTCTGCTGAAGGAAGAGACCTGTTGCCGAACTTGATTAGTGTCTGTTAGATTACGGGTGGTGTCGGCGTCTTATTAGGGGAAAGTCAGATCCAGTGGATGGTAAGGATGGCGTGTGGTGAGTCAGACAGGACTGGCTGCTGGGTTCCGGTGGTGGGTCCCACGAGTTGTGGGAAGGGGGATGGGTGGACTGTGTGGCGACGGGAGCGGGTTTTGCGCCGGGGAGGCGAGGTACATTCGATCGGGATTGGTTTGTTTGGTGTGTTGGGTTTGGTCTGGATGTACTGGGCAGGCGTGGTGTGCTTAGTCTGGATGTACTGGGCAGGTGTGGTGTGCTTGGTCTGGATATACTGGGCAGGCGTGGTGTGCTTAGTCTGGATGTACTGGGCAGGCGTGGTGTGCTTAGTCTGGGTGTACTGGGCAGGCGTGGTGTGCTTAGTCCGGATGTACTGGGCAGACGTGGTGTGCACGGTCCGGGTAGCGGCATCTGACGAGGTTTTAGGATGAGTTTGGGTGGTAGCGCAGTAGGTGGTCGGAGGGTCTGTCTGGCGGGAGACGGTGGCCGTGTGCTTGCCGGGCAGGCTGTGTGGCGGCTGAAGCGGCCTTTAATTTGGACTTGGTTTGGGTCGGCCGTATGGGTGGGACGGTGGCCGGTGTAGCGGGGGGGGAGAGCTTGGAAGGAGTCAGGGTGGCGGGGTGGACGGTGGCCAGTTGCAGGCAGGGTGGCGAAGATGTACGGCCAGATCTTGAAATGCATGAAGGGAGGGGATTGAAGCCGGGTCTGGGTCTGATGGGGAGGTGGAGGAGGCCGTGTCTGTGGTGGGGTGGGGTGGGGTGGGGAGGTGTGGGGTGCGGTGAGGGTGATGTCGAAGATGGGTGGTACGTTGAGGCGAGACGTGTGCTGAACTCCTGGAGCCGACTGCGAGTGGGCTGGAAGGATTGGTTGGAGCTGGTCTGGGTGTGGGTCTCGGAGGTGAGGAAAGTGCAGCTGCATGGCTACGCCAGCTGCATAACTACACCGGGTGGCGGACGCGGTTTGGGATGGTGGGATTTTAGAGGTGGGAGGGTTGTTGCATTTTGTAGAACCCATGTGTTGGTGTGCTGTGGTGTGTGGTACACCCTGGGCTGCCGCATACTGGCACACGTCCCTCTCGAATGTCTACTTGGGACAGTCTGGGTCGGTGGCGGATGCGGCCCGCTACAGACTGCACATCTCCTTTCAGTCGATGTGCGGTCGGATGTTGAGTAGAGTGCTGCACACCAGCCGCAGGGTGGCTCCGCGGACGTACTACATGCGCTACTCCGCGGACTCACCGCCGACGTAGCGCATGTAGCTGTGGCAGCGTAACAGGAAGGGCACGTAGCGGCATACGTCGACATACGCACGTGGTGGGAACTGTTGTGTGCTGGAAGTCAGCAACAAGATATTCTGTGTGTCTTGCCTTCCGTCTGATGTGGTCTCCTGTGGTTGTGGCGTCGGGGATGGCTGTGGCGTCAAGCAGTGTTGCTACACTGGCGAGTGTAATCTTATCCAGCTCTGGAGCGAGAATGTAACTCCGGTTGGTCTTGAGTGTGCATACAGAATGAACGAATAGTGCCGATTGTTGAATGTGTTTGTGGTGAATAGCGTTGTTGTATCGGCGCCGTTCTGTGTGTGTATGATGTGCCGTGGTGTGTGTGTGGGTGGTGTGCCGAGTGGCTGTGAGGTACGGTGTGGCTAGGATGTGGCGTAGTGTTCGTGCGAGAGCAAAGGAAGACTCTCGTGTGATGATGTGCTATGGCTCGGTGCAGGTACCTACTAAGTAGGTATCTTATGCAGAGCGGGCGTTAGGCACCGCTGTGTGTGTGTCATAGTGTTTGGTTCTGGCGCCCTCTCCACCGGCAAGATGACCCTCATTACTGAATAAGACCTGGATTCGCTACACCCTGGACCGAGTTTCGCTCTTTGGTTCCTTGTCCGGACAGGCCCAGAGCGGTGTACTCTTCACCGGTTTGGTTTCCTCCGGAGGAAAAAGGCCAGCTGGGAGACAGAAAGCAGTTTGGGATTTGGTGTGGGTGGATTTCCTCCTCGAGTCGCAGGAACGCTCGTCGAGGGTGTCTGGAGCTCTTGTTGCTTGTTGTTTTCTTGTTTCTCTTTTTCTTCCTATCGTCTTGCGTCTTGGTTCTTGGGCTTATTCGGCTTCTTTTTCTCCCTGGTGTCGCTCTTGATAGTGTGAGCTCGCGACCTCTTGTGCGCGCCTCCCTACGGAAGGACCCGGTTGCCACTGAGCGTGAGTACGCATCGATATCGGCACCACAGGACTCGATAATCGGGCGGGCACCAGACGGAAGCAGCTCGCCATAGCCATTGTGTCTGAGGCTGACATGTTTGCGCGCAGTTGCCTTTCTTGTGCGAGAGCCACGGCAATAACCAGACGCCCCCACCAACAGCCGAATGTCTGGTCCCCTGAGTGATCACGACGGCAGGGTTGATTACCCGGCAGGATATATATCCGTACACCGTCCGTAATTGCCGCTCCCTCCCGGCCGCTACACATGTAGCACAAAAAAAAACTCGTGACAAGTAATCTTAGACACAGCATTTGGCTGTTTTGTTTCCTTGTGCTTGGACGATTGGTTTTTGTTCAATTGCCATCATTATTTGGTCACAATTCGCTGATTATGATGGGGAGTATAATTCTGCATGCTTTTAGGTTGTTCATCCCCAACCTCTACCATGAATCCGCCACGTTTCCTCGTAATATGTCAAGTTCATGCCTGACGATATCTCTGAAAGGAATCCGTCCATAGGAATCCGCAAAAAAACAGACAACACTTTGAATGAAACAAAGTTAGCTTTCCTGTCAGATTGTAACTGTAACCCACACCCCAAAAATATACCAATAATAGAAAATTATCGGATAACCCATGTGCATCACTCAATTAAAATCATGAAGTTTCGGTACTGAACGTCGCTGGTAGTATTGACCTAGCGTATTTTAGCACCATTTACTTCGTCACGCATTTGGTGTAACGAGGGCTTTTTAGGTAATTTTTTTTTAATGCAACGCCATGGGCATAATATTGAATTTCACGAAGCTAGTGGACTGTGTCCTCACCTTTCCCCGCGATCTTCACGCCCATGACAGCAGACACTATCAGTGGAACACATGCTGCCCAGTTGCTGAACACAGTGAATATATTGTGAGCGTCCAGTCACGTGCAAAGATAAGAAAGCAGACGCGGCTACTGACAATGTCGGGATCCAGTGGCGTAGCCAGGATTTGGTCCGGGGGCGAACATCTGAAGAGGTCCACTTACTTAGTCCCCTCTCCCACTTTTGCGGAACTCCTCAGACTTCGGTCACTTTATATTTAAGTCACAAAACGAACCGTTTAGCTGCCAACTACAGCGTATACTAGGAAACATATTACGGAAAATAAAGGGACATTATATAAAGGGACACATCCTCAGTGAAGGCATGAATATGATTAGCTTGGATAAAGATAGGATTGCTCACCTGCTTGGACGCAATTTTTCTTGCTGTTATCCACTATGCTCAGACAGTTTAATGGGAAGGGTATTCATGATAAAGGTGAGATCCGCCAGTGGTGCAGCCAGGAATTTCCTGAGTGAGGGCCGACCAAAAACGAAATTAACAAAAGAAGGACGCCGAAAATTTAGAGCATTGTAGGGTTCAAATTTAAAGATATCTTGCCTGATTTAGTGTGTTCTTGATTTCAGAAGGAGCCCCCCTTTGGCTGCGCCTCTGATACTCAATTTGCTACACATTTTCAAAACCGTCATACTTTCTCAAAATGAGGCGTCAATACCAGGGGGGGAAAGTAAGTGCAAGATTGTAAGATTTAGGGATGGAGAAAGCCTAACAACATGCCTGACCAGTTATGCGAACACCCAGCATATCGAATTGTGCGAATTGTGTTTTCACTTTTTGCGTAATCGATATCACTCCGGTCCATGGCGACGCAATTTCCACGCTGCGGCTATTGCCAGAGTGTCTTTCTCCCCATCGCTGGAGTGACCGTAGCTGCTGGAGCAGCTGTGGTCAGTCCACTGGGACGACTGTGACCGCTTTTACGGTCGTCACCGCTATGGAATGGCGGCTGTGGCCATTGGAGCGGCCGTGGCCACAGCGGCGGCTTCTGCCGCTAGTGGAGGCGGAGGTGGCTGATGGAGGTGGCTGACCTTCCAAGTCTTCGAAACCATTTATGATTATCGAGGGTATATTTTCCGTGAGGCTGGTTCTCACTATTTCTCGGACCCATCGCCAGCTCTTTAGGACTCTCGTAGCTCTTGGGGGGGATTCCTCAAGTGCCCATCCCAAAGCTGAGGAACATCCAAGTCCAGTCCTCTCTGACTCTCAAGGGACCTGTCCATCCGTCAGGATCACTCTCCAACTTCCATGGATCATTTCCAGACATAAACAAAAACTGCCTGACTTTCACGGGAATCCTGCAGCTCCGAGACACATCTCACAACTTCTAACAAACATCGCCAGTTCTCAGAACAGTCCTTAGCTCTTAGGTGGCTCTGTTCATCCCTCAGGAATCTCAGGAGCTTCACAGCCCTGTCCGCTCTATCTCTCAGGGATCCTCCCCTGTCCTCGACAGTCGTTCTGGCTAGCAAGGGTATTCCAACTCTGCAACTGGCCCTCAGCATTCCTCACAACCACCGCTAGCCCTTAGGTATCAGGCGTCCGGGCCACCCCCTTTGTATATCAGGGAGCTATGCTCTAATGATAGGTACCCCTTCTAAACCTCTTGGGCATCCAATTCTAGTCCTCGCATGTGCTCAGTGACAATTTTAAATTGTCAGAGGCCCTCTCGGCTTGTTATGGGCCCTTCCCAGTCCTTGTCAGCCCTTTTTAGCTTCAAAGACTTTCTAGCACTAACGCGATCCATCAATGTTCATCACAACTACCATTAGCCTTCTGTACTCTCCTTAGCTCCCGGGGACTGTTAGCCTGCAAGGGCATTCTCAAGCTGCTAAGGGACCGTCTCAGTTTTTGACAGCTAGTTTGATTTCAAAAATAGTCTAGCTCTGAGGCTGACCATCAATATTTCTCACAGCAGCCGTCAGCCAACAGGGCTGACGGCTGCTGTGAGGGGCTGCTGGGAGGGGTCCTTGAAGATCTTGCTCATCCTTCAAGGACCCTTCCCAACATCAGGAGAATCCCATTCTAATCATATCTGACTCTCAGAGATCCCTTTCATTCCTCAGGGTCCTCACCTGATTTTAGGGGCCTACCACAGACATCAAAAGCCCTCTCTAGCTCTCACCTCTGGACCATTTCAGCTGAGATGGACCTTCACTAGTCCTCTTCAACTTGTATGGGTCCTGCTCGCCTCTCAAAGATTCTTTCGAATCCCATGTGCACCCCAACACTCTCTGACCATCAGGCGCCCTATTTATTCTTCAAATCTGGGCCCCTCACTCAGGCCACGGTGTTTGTACGTCTTGGGCCCCATCCGTCGATCCAAGGCCCTTTCTGATGTCCCGAGGTCCTCTTCGGAAACTAGGTCCTTCCTCCGTCATTTCATGGGCTCTGTTGACGATGGGCTCCCAGAAAAATTTATGAGAAGAGATTTTCTGGGAATCCGGAGGTCACTTTTCAAACGCTTTGGTCCTGTCCACCAAGTCAGGTGTCCTTTATTCGGCTTGGACCCCGCCATCAGCCCATTGGCCTTAATATTGCCTCGGGACCCTTTCCGTGAGCCCGGGATCCTTCCAACGATCCGGGCCTCCTCCGTCGATCCAGAAGCCCTTCACGTTAACCCAGCCAAGGGCCCTCAACATCTTCCAAAGGTCACTCAACCGGGGTCCTTTCTGTCGGCCCAGGGTCCCGCAAGGCCCCCCTGCACCGAGGCCTTGATGGGCCCCCGCGGATCCATCAAGATGGTCACCTGAAGGGCCCCTCCGACCCTCCAGGTGAGAGGGCGGCTGGCCCCTTCGTCCCCCTGACCACACACTATTGCCAGCACCACGCCACATTCGTCGCCCATGTTGCTCTCGCGGCCCACTGTGACGTCACTCTGGCGCAGTTCAGACGGCGTGCTGTGACGTCGACCGAGGATGACAAGGCCGCGCTCCAGCTGCGTCGTGGCCCATTTCGGAACACATCACTCCTGGCCCAGCCGTATTGATTCGCTCTCATGCGTCTCGAGATAATCTGGGCAGTGTGGCTGGCGCTCGACGGCACGGCCACCCCGGCAGCGCACAGTCCCCCCTCCCCCTCCCCCGACCGGAGAGCCAGGCTGATGCCACCTCGGCTCGTAACCCAGCTTTATTGGTGGAGACCCAAGCCACGTGAACCACGTGACATCGGACAGGACTCGTGGCCGATGATATGATGCCCGGAGGGGCTCATGGCAGGTGACATGACGTCGGGAAGGCTCATAGCCGTGACATGACATCCGGGAAGGCTCACAGCCGGTGACATGATGCCCATAGGGGCTCATAGCCGGTGACATGACATCCGGGAAGGCTCACAGCCGGTGACATGATGCCCATAGGGGCTCATAGCCGGTGACATGACATCCGGGAAGGCTCACAGCCGGTGACATGATGCCCATAGAGGCTCATAGCCGGTGACATGACATCCGGGAAGGCTCATGGCCGGTGACATGATGCCCATAGGGGCTCATAGCCGGTGACATGCTGCCCGGAAAGGCTCAGGCTGGTGACAGGACGTTCAAAGAGTCTCAGACTGGTGGCATGATGTCTGAAGGGACTCAGACTGGTGACATGCTGCCCGGAGAGGCTCAGGCTGGTGACAGGACGTTCAAAGGGTCTCAGACTGGTGGCATGATGTCTGAAGGGACTCAGACTGGTGACATGACGTCCGAAAGGCTGGCAACATGATGTCTGAATGGTCTCAGACTGGTGATATGACGCCCGGAAAGGCTCAGGCTGGCGACATGATGCCTGAAGGGTCTCAGACTGGTGGCATGATGTCTGAAGGGACTCAGACTGGTGACATGACGTCCGAAAGGCTGGCAACATGATGTCTGAATGGTCTCAGACTGGTGATATGGCGCCCGGAGAGGCTCAGGCTGGCGACATGATGCCTGAAGGGTCTCAGACTGGTGGCATGATGTCTGAAGGGACTCAGACTGGTGACATGACGTCCGAAAGGCTGGCAACATGATGTCTGAATGGTCTCAGACTGGTGATATGACGCCCGGAAAGGCTCAGGCTGGCGACATGATGCCTGAAGAGTCTCAGACTGGTGGCATGATGCCCGGAGTGGCTCAGGCTGGCGACAGTACGTTCAAAGGGTCTCAAACTGGCGACATGATCTGAAGGGTCATCTGAATCTGAAGGACATCTGAAGGGTCTCAGACTGGTGATGTGATGCTCGGAGATGCTCATGGCTTGCGACATGTTGCTTACACTGTTCGGCACCACGTAGTCTGGCCATGCACCTCGTATGTTGCGAAAACTAATTAAGTTGTTTCTTGGAAGAATGTGAGGTTTGATATCCATGCTGGCAAGGGTTGGCCGTAATTGCAGGTTCGCGAGGAAATACATATATGCGCCCTTTTCGGCAAGACGTTGAGAACATTTAGCGCTCGGAAAAAAGTAGTGGTATTCAGAGCAATATATTGAGCTGTAGCCAGAAGAGTCGGCTAATCCGTGGAAATGATCCCGGTGCGCTGCCGATCAATGGACACCGCCGCCGGCTGCCGCAACTGGCTTCCGTGCAGCTACAGTGTGTCTGTTGTGGCGAGCTGGGACTCGGGATTCTGTTGGGGGCTTGGGACGCGGTCGGGTCGCTTACGGTGCCGACGGATTGCCTTGGCGACGTGGCGGCGTGATAAGGTGCGTTGTTTTTTCTCCACACAAGCTGTGGGCACACCCATGCTTGCAAAGTGAGCCATAGCCGACCTGGACGAGGGACGACGCGACGTGGCGGCACTTGCCCAGGCAGAGGCAGCCGTAGGTCCCCGGTGGTGCCGCTCGACTACGTTCCGTCCTGAGTTGCCGGTTGGGAGGTGTGCAAGTACGAAGAAGCATTAGTCCGGGTGGGTGTCAGGTAGACGAGAATCAGTGCGGTCAGGGACGAATGCAGAGGCTGTAAAGTATATATATTTATATATATATATATATATATATATATATATATATATATATATATATATATATATATATATATATATATATATATATATATATATATATATATATATATATATATATATATATGTGTGTGTGTGGGTTTGTGCGTGTGTGTGTGTCCATTGTCCACTCGCGGCCGCCTTTAAACGCAGCTCGTGTAGCTCGTGAACCGTCGGGACCATATGAGCTTTTGGACAGCTGTTGCTGCCCGTCCAGCACAGCTGGAAGTTCCAGAGGCGAGCGGCACCCGGCCGTGCGCCGACCCACCTTCTCCGGCTCAGCACCGTCTGGACCACACGAGCTCAGATGGCTGTCGCTTCCAGTCCCACACAGCCGGAACACCGGCGTCCGCCGACCCACCCTCTCCGGCTCTCCTCCGAGAGATGAGAAATTGAACGCTTTATCTTTGGCGCCGGCCATAACCCCAGGTATTGTCTCTATCACTCACGCAGATGGAAATGGATCACCAATATCTTTCTGAATTACTAAACTACACTAACGGGTTATTAAAAGGGAGATATTTAAAGAACCTCATACCTTGCCTTCGCACGTAAATTCTTTTGCAAACGCGGTGCACCTGCATAGCAGTGAGTTATCAGGAATTAACAGTAACTTTGTTGTGGTCTTTGCTTACAAATATATATATATATATATATATATATATATATATATATATATATATATACGTATTTCTTGGCCATTGTTGTACAGGATGAGAGTGACGGAATCGGCTGGCCGAACAGCAGGCAGCTTTGGGACCTGGGAAGCTGCATTCTGTATTGCTGACAATACAGACGGCTCAGAAAGCATCGGCATGGTGAGCCAGGGAATGGAGTGACAATTGGAAATCAGAGAAAGGTACGTAATGTATGGAAACATACGCCATACCATAAAGCGCAGACAGTGTTTGATGTTCTTGTTGATCTGCGTTATTTCGTACTTCATCATCATAGTTTCATCACCAGTTCGCGTCTTGGTATCAGTTTCATTTTATATTCTATGGTGTTGTTCAGCTGGATTGTATCAGCTGAAAATTGTTCTCTGTGCGGTTTTCCGGTGCATTGCAAAACCCAAGCATAACCCTCCAGAATTGAGGCGTTTGCTACGCTGCTCTCGGTATTCATCTTCATCACTAAACTCGATAAGCACGATCCATAAACACTGCAAAAAAAACACCCAGCTCGTTGCATTTCGACTTATTTTCGGGCAAAGTTGTGCCAAAAACACGGAGAAGTATTCTGGGCGATGAAGCCACGGCCAATTTCGAATCGCATCAACCGTTGCGAATCTAACCTACCTTGATCAACTAATACCTATATATACTATTACCAGAATATTTGACGTCACCAGAAATCCCCTGATGTTTGATCACCAGCACCTGCGGACGTTCAACTTACTAAAGCCTGCGTCTGTCACATCACCAAGATCTACCCATGATTTGTTCGTTCGGTATTCTATGTTTACTGGCTTTTTTAAAGTTAGTGGCCGTGGCCAAGTGCCAGCTTTTCTTCGCTGGGGAGGCTACGTTAACCGGAAAACTATTCCGGGCTCCGTTTCGTTTCGTGAGTGGTTAGAGCGAAAGTAATAATTCATACTAATGACATGTTTGTCTGAAGGACATTTACTGTAAACTTGCTGGTGTACAATCAGCGCAAAACACACACAAACGCGTGCGAGTGAGCCGGCGGGTCTCTGCAGTCAGCTATCGATGACGCTGCGAATCGGTCGAATCGCGGCGCGGCCTGGGTCGCAGAGGTCACATGGTTAAGCACGCTGACCTAACATTGAGATGAATATATGCGTCCAATAAGAACACGTTCACTTTCGTAGACATTATTTTAGTGGAATCATTCAGTTTCTCAGGGATTACTTGGTATCACAAAACGCACTTCAGTTTCACGCACATTTAGCTAAAAGCGAATTATGAACATAGCAGGTGCATATGTGCATCATGTGCATGATCCTCCAAAGTTCAACACAGCATTGCTCGAAGCAGGATTATCAGGATAAGCAGGTCCTGCATGTGAGATACGAACGAGGCGTACACTTGTCCCACTTTTCGAAACGTTTTCCAAGCACGTTCGCCCCGGGCTATGTCCTTCTATGATGAAATTTACCTGAGGTATTCCATTTTTGTGAACTTTGGTCGATAATTTTAATCTCCGAGCAGCAGATGGAGTTATCCCAGCCGCCCCGGTAGCGCCGTTGGTTAGAGCGCTGGCCTGCTCTGATCTCCCCTGTCCTGGCGACACAGGATTCGAATCGCTTCGCACGCTCGCATTTTGCCCCCGACTGGCAGGGTCAGTTGGCAGCTGGCCCGATAAGGCCGGGGACGAGCTACCGGGCGGCCGTGTCGGTGCGTTGACGGCACGTTAAACTGTCGATCCAAATTCTACCAATGAACTAGAATTCATGGATCGGGTGGTGGGGCCAGAGTTCACGCAACAAGCTCTGCTTAGCAAGAGAACCCTGGTTCATAAAGCAACCCAAGCAAGAACTCGGATTAATTGTTTGTTTTTTAAACCTCAAAGTCACTTCTAGTGCGGTGGTTTGCCATGGATCCGGGAGTAGTACGTGATGTTTGCGCGTCGTCTTCCGTTTACAGTTGAGCTAGAGTAAATGAAACAGAAACTGTCCATTGCTCATCATCTGCTCTATCGTCTGAGCTATAGTGCTAACCCCATCATCACTGGGGGAGGGGGCTGCTCCCCCTTCACCTCTATCAGAAAACGGACTGCCTGCTGAACTAAGTAAATGAGATCAATGCGACTTAGGGACTGTTTCTTTATATCAATTTGGAACAAACTGGTTTACAAAATTTACAAGTTGAACGATAACTTTGCCATCTAGTGACCAAAAATTGAAATAGTGTGTGGTCATTTACGCATGATTCATTGAGGAAATTCCTAATATTACACGGCCTGACTTGATTTAAGGTGACATGTGACCATAATCAAGTAGATAAAGATCACAAAACGTATATAGCCCTTCCTGACTAAATCTTGACTTATTGCGAGCAAGTTAAGACACTTATAATTGTTCGACATCGACTTCGTCTTTCCCATAATGTGGTTTTCAGAGGTTACGGATCAAGACTATCTTTTCAGGTCACGTAAATAACATGTGTGTATCACGTTTCGTCAAAATCCATTGGATGATTAGGAAGTTGCATAAAGGGAGGACTGGAGCAGCCCCCCCCCCCCTCCGCCAAGTTCTGAGATGACGAAAACAGTCCAGGTCATATAGGACCACGAAATTTACTCTTGTGCAGTTGATTGCAAAAGTATCGCCATCGCTCTTAACGCGCCATAACAAGTCGCCTCCTTCAGGTTTATTACACATTGCAGAAATGTCGACACAGCCGCACAACTGGGCACGGTGCTCTTGATCTGGCCCAGGAATCAGGACACAACAGCACATGGTGTCGACAAACGGTTACAAATTCATATAGCTTTTTACACAGACGCGCAACACTGCCCGACGGTCTCAATCACTGAATATGGCACTCAGTGCAGCATGGTTTCCACAAACAGTTCAAGTTCATGCAGCTTTCTTTGGTGTAACACAAGTTTTCCTGTGCCATTCCACGACCTGAACCAAGGCGGTGACGCACCTGGTGGGATGAAGCCTCGCAGACCAGGTGCAATGCACGAGGCAAAGTTCACGGCAAACGCCGTGGTGTACCTCCTGAAGGTGGCGATGCTGTCAGAACATCTCGAGATGACCAAGAGAGCAAAAATATGGTTCAAACCATGGCGACATTCATCGCATTGTTCCATGGACCGCATTTCCTGCGATCTCGCGCTAGCGACATTTGGACAAGCTGATGACCTGGTCTACTACCACAGCATGCAACAGCTTAAGGGCATCGTCGAGTTCATGCACGTCGCATACGCCTTCACCAAGTCCACCTAGCGTCACAATACGTACATGGACTCAACGGCTGCTGTGTTCGCTCTGTTGAATGAAGATCCCGCGCATAAACCGAACGGCAGGAAATGGATGCGACCCTGGCAAACATTCCGAGGTCAACCGCCATACCGCTTGGTAAGCCAGAAAAGGCGAAAGTCATCCCGAGTAGTGATCTCAGGTCACTACTAGGCGGCAGATTCTAGCTGATCTTCGACCAACTCCACGACGACGCCGAATGGCTGCTGAAGTCGGCAAACCAGTGGAACAGCGAATTTCGCCACAGCAGTCTCAGAATACGTGCGACAGCTGGCGACGGCGTGGGAACGACGGCGCCGAACGAGGGATCAAGCTGTTACAGGACCTGATGGACCGGACCAAGGATGCGGAACGGCTTCAAGACTCGGCTCAGGTTGTGGAATGGCGGAGGAAAACTTTCGGTCATACCAAATAAAGCTGCATGAATTTCAAACCATTTGTGGAACCGTCTGAGTACTGTACTGAGTGATTGAGAACACCACGCCCTGTCGTACGTCAGTGTAAAAAGCTACATGAGCCGTTCGTCGATATCGTATGCTGTACTGTACCGACTCCCGGGCCGGACCAAGAACGCCGTTCCGAATTGTGCGATTGTATCGAGATTTGTGCACCATGCAACGAAACTAAAGGAGGAAACTTTTATGGCGCGTTCAGAGCGATTGCAATACTTTTGCAGTCAACTGTACAAGGGCAAAGTTCTTAACCCTATATGTACTTGGCTTTTTTATCATCTCAGAACTGCGGAGGGGGGGGGGGGTCTACTCGAGCTCCCAGTGTAATTTCCAAACCCACAAGCGAATTTTTACGACGTTTGGCACACACATGCATGCACATGTTACTCATGTGGCCAGAAAAGGGGATCTTGATCGATGACCTCTAAAGGTCATCAGTGTAGGAAAACTAAGTCACTGTTCAACAAATAGGTATTTTTACTCCCCCGCAAAAGTCAACCTTGAGTCAGGAAGAGGCTATATATGTTCTGTTATCATCATCTACCTGGTTTTGGTCACAAGTCACCTCAGGTCATGTGAGGTAGCGAAATATTCGGAATTTTCTGCGTGAATCTTGAATAAAGTGCCGGAATACCGTTTCAATCTTTGGCAAAGTTGTACGATTTTCAGATTTGGTTTACCAGATTATTATAAATTGATGTAAAGAAGCACTCCCAGTCACCAGGACCTCATTTGCTTAGTCCAGGAGAGGCAGTACATCTCCTGGTAGAGTGTGGGGGCTTGAGCAACTCCCCCCAGTGCTGATAGGGTTAGAACTATATATATATATATATATATGTATATATATATATATATATATGTATGTATGTCAGACGATACATTAGCGATGAGCAGTGTGACAGTTCTTGCGTCGTCACTCTAACTCAACTACAAACAGAAAACGACGCACTGGTAGTACGAACTACTTCCGGGTCAATGGCCAACGAATGTACTGGAAGGAAATTAGAGGAGATAACTCCATATGCTGCTCAGATATAAAAATTATAGACCAGATTTACAAAAATGGAATACATTAGGCAAATTTCATCACAGAACTGGAATAGCCTTCGGCGAACGTGCTCAGAATTGTTTTTTTTAGGTGGGCACGCTAAACTACACCGTGGTCGACATCCGCAGATATATAATTACATCTGTTATCATGCTCTCTTTACATCCAAAAGCACAAGGCCTTGCAGTCCCTTTATGCTCTCCAAGATAAGCGATTCATGTAACTGAGCTGCAGAATTATCGGCTACACCACACATCTCGGACGTTCAGACAAAGAAAAACTTAATCTTACTGTTGAGGTGCGACTCACAGTTTTCCAAGAATGCCAAAGGGTTGCGATTTACCCAATGGCCGTTTGGGGCTGACGCGATATGACGCACGTTTAGCCGACCCACCAACGCATCCACACGCACTTTAGCCGTGCGCCGTTCCAAAATCCACTCACATCTGATACTGCAGCACTTCTGGTGGCTACAAATGTTTACCTGTCCGATGGGACTCCGGTGGGACACTTCAGGTGACCGCCTTGAGAGGCTGACATATAACCGAGAAAAAACTAAGACGCATCCAACAGCTTCCGTGGAAAGGACCCTTGAGATTAGGAGACGTGCATTCTGTGAGCTGGCAGGGGCCGGGAAAACAAGAGGACTCGCCCGAGAGCTGGAATATCCATGCCAGCTGGACAGAGTGTGCCGGAGTAGACTCAGGTAGAATGGGCTCATAACAACTGATGGATAAGCAGGGTACCTGAGGCCCAGTGAGGGCTAGGATGTTCTTGGGATTGGCTTGAATGGGACCCCGATGAATGAATAGAACCCTAAATAATTGAAAATGATTTTCCGCCAATCTCAGAGCTGAAATGTCCCAGAGATGAGAACTAGAGAGGGCTATTGAGGACGGTGTTGGGCCACTAAATGCAGGGGAGGGCTTTGAGGAATGAAGAGGACCTTCGAGAATCAGAAAGGATTGGATTGCGATTCTCCTGAGGTTGAGAGCGGTTCCTAATAGATGAACCCCTGAGATATTAACAAAAAAATCTCTGTTGACCAGCGATTGCTGTGAGGAGTGCTGATGGCCGTCCTAAGAGCTAGAATGTTCTTGAAACCACAAGAGCTGTCGATAATTGGGAAGGGTCCTTGGCAGCTTGAGATGGCCCTTGGATGTCATCAGAGCCCCCAAAGAGCTAGGGAGAGTCTCTATGGTGAACAACGGCTGTGAAGAATACTGAGGGCTCGCGTCATAAAAACATGGAAGAAAACATGGAAGCTAGAAAGGCTGTCAAGGAATGGGAAGGGCCCCTAACAGCTGGATAGGCCCCTAATTTATTGAAAATGGCAACAAAGCGCCAGAGAGGATTGGATTGAGATGCATATGAGGCTTCAAAGTGGTCTATATGAGGAGGTCAGGCCCTCTGAGATCTGAAGAGAGTCGCTAAGAGCTAGTGATGGTTGTGAGGAATGCTGAGACCCAGTTTCCGGGCTATAATGTTCTTGATAGTCCGAAAGGCTGTCGAAGACTGGGGAGGGCCCCTGAAAGTGAGAGCGGATCTGACTGGTGTTTTTCAGGCTTGGGAGGAACACTGAGGGAGCCACCTAAGAGCTCAGGAGAGTTTCTAGAGCTGGCGATGTTCCGTAGAAATTGTGATGCCTGTCCCGGAGCTGCAGGATTCACAGGGAAGTCAGACATGCTTGCCGAGGACTGGGATTGGCCGATGCAAGTTGGAGAGGGCTCCTGACGGATGAATAGGTCCCCACAAAGCCAGAGAGGGCTGGATTGGGATGTTCCTGAGCTTTGGGAAGGGATCCGTACCCTTGAGAGGTGAGAGAGTCTCGGATAATTGGAGATGGGTGCGAAGAACACTGAGGGCCAACATACATACATACAGACATGTATGCATGTATGTAGACATACATGCGTACATGCATACATACATACATACATACATACATACATACATACATACATACATACATACATACATACATACATACATACATACATACATACATACATACATACATACATACATACATACATGCATGCATGCATGCATACACACATGCATACACACATGCATGCATAGATGTATACATACATGCATATACACATACATACATACATACATGCATGCATACATAAACGTATGCATACATACATACACACATACATACATGCATACATATATGCATACATGCATAAATACATACATAAATACATACGTGCACACATACACACATACACACATACACACATACATACATACATGCATACATACATGAATACATGCACACATACACACATACATACATACATGCATACATACATGAATACATGCACACATACACACATACATACATACATACATACATACCTGCATACATACATGAATGCATACATACAAAGATGAATATATACGTACATACATGCATGCACATGTACGTACGTGGATGCATGGATGTGTACATGCATGCGTATATATGGATATATGCATACACCTATGCGCATGCATGCATATATTCATGCATGCATACGTGCACACATGTGCATGACATATGCAGATAAAAAGACAGGCGGACGGACGGACGGACACATAAATGCTACCCGACAGTGTAGAACACTAGCGAATATGCATACATATTCCAAAGATCTGGTTCGCGATATGCAGAGCAAATTCTATTGCCAATGTTTGGTAACTAACTTAACGCTGCCATGCACGGTACGTCCAGTTTCGAACAATTCACTCGCTGCTTACTGCCTGCCGTCCACTGTACGCACCGCCGAACTATGTCCCTGTTGACCATATTCAGGCCGTTGGCTACCGCTTGTCAGCCACGACTCCACATTGCACAGCTATTTCCGTTTCGCATCGCGGTTTGTTGACTTACTGCTCGTTACTCTAATTATCCAACGTTCACCTGGGGCCCACCGGCTGCCGCCCAGCTCTCTGCACAGCACATGCGCGGCGGCGGCGGCGGCGGCAGCGGCGACGGCGGCGACGGCGACGGCGGCGGCGGCGGCGGCGGCGGCGGCGGCGGCGGCGGCGGCGGCGGCGGCGGCGGCGGCGGCGGCGGCGGCGGCGGACGGCGGCGGCGGCGGCGGCGGCGGCGGCGGCGGCGGCGACGGCGGCGGCGGCGGCGACGGCGGCGGCGGCGGCGGCGGCGGCGGCGGCGGCGGCGGCGGCGGCGGCGGCGGCGGCGGCGGCGGCGGCGGCGGCGGCGGCGACGGCGGCGGCGACGGCGGCGGCGGCGGCGGCGGCGGCGGCGACGGCGGCGGCGGCGGCGGGGCGGCGGCGGCGGCGGCGGCGGCGACGGTGTTCGCGGAACGCGCTCCCCAGCGGCGGCTGCAGCGAGCGTCTGACAGCGGCGGCTGTTGCCGGAGTCCAATTCGGCTGTAAAAGCCGGTGCACTGGCTGGATTTCCAGGGCGACGTGGCCGGTGCAGCCGGCGGCTCGTTACTGTCCCGGCATCCCGTACACCAGACGCATTGATTCGCACTCGACCGCCGCTGGCTAATGAGGAGAGCGCAGCCGCCGGCCGGCGCTCCCGACCTGGCCAATAGGTGGCGGCTATTTGCTCTTTCTTGGTACATCAGGTATATGAACTTTGTTCGTGGTATCAAAGTTAATGGCTAGAAAAACATCGAGCAAAGTTTCTTATTACAGACATATGATATTGATTATGGTACAGGAGTGGTTCGTTGTTCGGCGTATGTACCTGCATTATGCATACAAACTAATTTTTATTTCACATAGTTTTCATTATCATATATTTTTCTTCTTCTATAAATTGGCGTATTCGGTTTGTTCATCTTCACCCAACGATGCCACTATGGTACGACCGTACCAGATCTGGTACGCATTCGAGAAATCTGGTACGTAGGCATGGATCGGACACCAGATTCGGGCCGTGCGCCTATACTTCTGGGCACGCATTTCGTGTTTGCCTTTTTTCAATTGATGCAGTAATTGCGGATGATTTGCATCAGCATTCCACGACACAGAACTGGTCACATACCCTTATCGCTCTTTCTTGCTTGGTGTATGATGCTCCGTTCATCCGATGTCGTGATGTGAAGTGAAGGCATTCGCGACAACATTCACCATGTCCAACGATACTCACCATGTCTCAACGACCAATCGACGAAACGAGCTGCTCTTGGTAAAATAGATAGGCCTGGATACTGTGAACCTGTCCAGGTGGTAAAACGTGCCTTCTGTGATCAGTGTTGATTTCGCGAAGCAGGTCAAAATGATATATTTGCTAACTTGTTTTTTTTCTTCATTCATCTTGTCATGGCGGCGATTTCAGAAAATATCACGCAGGTAAACCCAAATTGTTCACCACACTCCTCCTCCGCCCGATCTTGACAAAAACTGGTGCACTAGGTTATCCATTCTGGCCCATAGGTTATCAGCGCAAACGACAACCTTGCCGCCGGGTGTCCAACCTCTGCGTGTCTGGGGCCTCATCGTCTCGTGTCGGCCGGCGGCCGAGCACCCTTATCGGCGGTGTGTGATCTGTTGATCGTTGCACGCTGATTGATGTGCTTCCGGCCGACGAGCAAGCTTCCACGCTTTTTGATGCAGTATTGAAGCTGACGCGTCACGACTTTATCGCCAAGGCGTAATCGTAGTACTTTAACCCGGCCGGTGATTCCGGTCGGATCCTCACACCCCGTCTCGTGGGGGGGGGGAGGGTGATGATAAGCCCCCTCCAATCTCCTATCTAAGCGTAGCACGAAATCGAATGAGGTGTCCTTGGGGAGCGCTCGACGAGTGTGGCCAGAAAAGATCCACAACATTATGCATACTCAAAAAGTGACGTCGCAAGGGTGGTTTATGTGGTAATGGTTGACGCCATGTTTTGGACTCTGGGGAGTTCATTTTGGTGAAGATTAAAAAAACTAAGCTGTAATCAGAAAATGAAGGCCAATGGACCATAGTCCCAAAATGTTTGCCCACCCAAAGATTAACATTTCAATCGCTCGAAATTTGCAAAATGTTGAATATTCGATAAAAGGAAAATTATAGTAGGTAAAGCGCACGTTGTGTTCAGTAAACTTAGCAGCATATAACTTGTTTTCCTCAGCCAGAATCTTGCATTTTAGCTCTAATAGATAAATATGCCAAACAACTGTCATGAAAAACACAAATTGAAACACTCCTCTGGTGTGCATTGTGTTTCTAAAGATAAGCAAACGCTGAAAATTGCATTCAAATATATTTATCCACTAAAGCGTGACGATCTGTTAAACGTTTTGAAGGTGACTTCATTTCAGCTTGATTAATTCGGTGACCGTAAATGTCCTGACCTCAACATTTTCACACAGCATGTCAAATTGGCGTGGAAATAGGTATGCAAAATTTCGGTGCGCTGCAGTGTTCCGTCTGTTCACTATCATTGGAAAACCTCAAGGGGGGCACAAAAAGACCCCCCAAGACAGCGCGTGCTAAGTAGCTGTGTGACCAACTCCGGCGGTGAGGCGGTCGTCGTCAGTGCGATCGTCGTCAGTGCGGTCGTCGTCAGTGCGGTCGTCGTCAGTGCGGTCGTCGTCAGTGCGGTCGTCGTCAATGCGGTCGTCGTCAGTGCGGTCGTCGTCAGTGCGCTTTTCCCGGAAATTCCCATTCGTCATCCAGGATACAGCTCACAGTCGGCATTGGGACGACTCTCCCAGTGCGCTCTTCATCCACTGGCGCTACTGTTCGCAGCAGCCTTCCAGTCTGTATTGACTCCTTACATACTGCAGATACATTCAGAAGCGGACAAAGTTCACTTCTTCTCGGATGGTTGCGCTGGGAAATATATAAAGACACCGTAACTTGGTAAATATGTGTAGCATCCAGAAATGTTGGAGTATCAGATGTAACTGGAGTTTGTTTTTGCAACCGCGCACGGCAGAATGCATGCGACAGCGTTGGTGAGTCGGCTAAGCGCGCAATATATGGTGTCAGTCTCCAGCGGCATTTAGATGAGTAAATTATTTAGTATTCCTTGGAAACTGTGTGTCCTGCCTCATCACTAAGATTAAGTTTTGCTTGGTACCAGTGCCAGAAATGTATAGTGTGACCTAAGCGTCACACGAAATCGATATATATATATATATATATATATATATATATTCATTTGGTAGAAGGTGAAAGATACCTCGATTTTCTGGCTTTTTAACCTCGACATATTGTTGACTTTTCCTGTGCTCGCTTCTGCACAATGCACGTATTGTGGCCATAACATATTGCAGGATATTCTACTGGAATCGATCACGTGCACCTGCACAAGTGCAGAAAAGCATAGTGCGCAATAACGTTGGGTGAAGGCCTATCGTATGTTAAACCGGCTGATATACGTCCAGCGGGAAGGAAGTAGAGAGCGAGACAGGGTACCCGCTGCCCGAAAAGACGCCGAAGCTCCGGCGATCGATGCCGACGCCGAGCAGCGGTCGGAATGCAACGTTGTCTACTGCATCCCGTGGTCAAAGCTGGCGACTGAGCCCCGGATACGCCACCACAGCGGGTCGGCACGGGACCCAACCCCGGATACACCACCACAGCGGGTCGGCACGTGGGACCAAGGCCTGGATATGTCACCGCAGCGGGTCGGCGCAGGACCCAGCCCCGGATACACCACCGCAGCGGGTCGGCACGGGACCAAGCCCCGGATACGCCACCGCAGCGGGTCGGCACGGGACACAGCCCCGGATACGCCACCGCAGCGGGTCGGCACGGGACCCAGCCCCGGATACGCCACCGCAGCGGGTCGGCACGGGACCAAGCCCCGGATACGCCACCGCAGCGGGTCGGCACGGGACACAGCCCCGGATACGCCACCGCAGCGGGTCGGCACGGGACCCAGCCCCGGATACGCCACCGCAGTGGGTCGGCACGGGACCAAGCCCCGGATACGTCACCGCAGCGGGTCGGCACGCGGGACCCAGCCCCGGATACGCCACCGCAGCGGGTCGGCACGCGGGACCAAGCCCCGGATACGCCACCGCAGCGGGTCGGCACGCGGGACCAAGGCCTGGATGGCCGCCACGCGCGAGTCGGTGTTAGTTAACAGTTCTATTTGGCCCACTACCTGTGGGGTGGGACAAGGGTGCACCATATATGTGTAGTGGGCATGTAGGTATCTATTAACCCTCGCCCTATGGGTGGGGGGGGGTGCAACCCCCTAAGGCTTTTGTATATTCCTTCCAAAACGATGAACGGATCGCTCTGAGATTTTCAGTACCCTCTGGGAGAACCTTTTGACGACTCTTGGTGAACTTTTTTGGGGAGGTCATGTCAGGTCACGGAATTATGAGGTCATAAAGGGTAGCACCTTCGACCAGTTTTCAACAAATACGTGATTATCGCACCTAAACATGACATTGTTGCCTATATAGACTGGTATGATGTATTTTGCAATCGTAGTGTACGTATTTATCTTAGAGTATAAAAACAATGTTCCAAAATTCGGTAACCTCGGTTTACCTCTGATGACCTCGTTTCCCTTTCGACCTTTTTTAGCTGACCTAAGGTAATTTTTTTCGTGCTGAATTCGAATTTAGCGTCCATTTTTATCCTAGGAAAATTTAAACTTCGAAATTTGAACCACTTTTCAAAAAGTTGGACATTTGGGGTCACGGCTTTGACCTCATTTGGTGCATGACATATTGGTTCGATCACATCGTGTGACATGTCGTTATGTCCGCAAGGTCCCAATAAACATATTTCCAGTCATTTCGTGTATATATAGACGGTAGTTTGGATATACCTGACGATTTTCTTAGGAAAATTAATAAACAAAACAATTTTAGCTCTTAGACCTGGCCTGGAAGATCAACCATTGACCTTAGAAGGTCATACTGAATTCCAATCGCGAGATCTCGGCTAGATCTATAACTTTGGTCCCTAGTTCGTTTTCGTAACATGCACGGTTTATTTCTCTCGGGACGTCCCCCACAATTGTGAGGTTAGGGATGGAAAGAAACGTAGTGAAGTTTCAGAGCGATTGAACAATATTTTGTACTGCCCCCGGGCTTGTAAATTCAAGGGAGACTATAGGTGTTTCGAGAACGACTTCTGCGATGGATTTTCCAGACGCAGATTTGAGCTTTGGAACAGCGAGCAGTTTGGTGACGCCTGCACCAGATACCAGGATGGGTAACCATTCCAGGTGACATCCCATTACGTCTGACACAAGCTTTCCGTCCCAGTGTACTACCAGCGGAGTGTCTGAGGTGAACGACCGTTTAATATCGTCAGCAGACTCTTTGCGGTACTTTCTGCGCGAGCGCCGGACCGACTCGCGGTTTATGTTAAGTTCTTCAGGGTCTTGACCCAGAGTGGCGGCTGCTGCTGCCACGACGTGTACCGCTTCCCTGACAGTAACTTGAGTCCGATCCAGGGCGGCGTCCACTTCTGGCGATATGATCTGCTGCCGTCCTCGACGATTTTTATGACTGGCAGCGCCAGATTCTACCTGGGAGTCTTCATCGTTGATTTTTGCGCTTGCCGTTGGCTGAGGTGAGCTGGCTGGGCTGGTCTTTACCACCGCTCGCTGAAGCTAGACTGGGCTCCCGAGGGACTTCAGAATCCACTTTTGTGAAACTACAAATCCTCGCATCTTCCTTATCTCGACGCACACGCTTCTGTGCCAGGCGCTGGGATTGCCTGGCTTCCCGCTTTGCGAGGACGCGATCGTCAGTCTGCATGCTTCTCTTTCGGCCGTCCCGTCGTTGAGATTCCAGAAATGCAGTCTTCTTCAATTGACATCATTTCCATGATATTCCTATGAGCTATGACGAACAGATTGTCCATGTGTCGCATCCAAGTCCTTCGTTTGGTGTTAACAAAGGGAGACGTGTATTTTCCTTTTCGTGTGAGGTTCCACACTTCTGCGTACTTCTTCAGCAGTTTGTCGATGCACCGCGCTGATGCTTGCGAGCAGGAATTCGAGCTAAACCCCAAAATTCCCTGACTTCCCTGATGACAGCATCGGCCGCTTTACGCGACTTGACCTCCTCTCTGTGTAAGTGCACGAAGCGACGAAGAACTTCCCCAGTTGACGGCAACTTGGCGCCAGAGAGACGCTTCAGTGGTTGACCTACCAGGAACGCGTCCGTTGATGTCCTCCTCATATGTTTTGTTTTTGCGACAAATGTCATCTGGGACCCGAAAAAGCGAGCAGAAAAAAAGTTACATCGGTAGCCTGGTTTCTTTAAAAATTGGCATCTGGATTTGCTGGTTGTTGCCCAAGCAGGCAAAAACACATCATAGAACGTGTTCCCAGTGCGTGAGGGGACCGACGCGGCGGCAGGTCGGCTTCAGCGTCTCTTCCGTGACAGGTGCCTTTAGCGTGATGCATGGCTACCGGAAGAGGGAAGTTGACCTGCGGATTAAGTTTTTAATCAGCGCTTGGTGTCTATTCTCGAAAAAGCGTGAGAACAGGAAAGTTAGTGACATTTCGTTCAATGTTGGTGTTAGCTTGCTATATATCAGTTATTAGCACATGGGGGACTTGAACCAAATGAAGCTTATATTCTCTGTGACTTTAACAATCCGGGGGCAGTGCTAAATATTTTTTGAACGCTCTGAAACTTCACTACGTTTCTTTTCATTCCTAACCTCACCACTTTGGGGGTGCCCCGAGAGAAATTCGGATTTCACCAAAATAAGTGACATCTTAGTATATACTCACCTAGGAAAGACTAAAGTTATATGCGGAATAGTTGAGTCGGTGCATGTAGTTATCAATGGTATATCCACTAGGTCATTGGTAGCAGTGTCATTGCAGTCACTTAGGTTGCATACAAGTTTTATGATGACTGGACATTAGTAGAACAATGGAATTAATCCAGCTCAGGCTACTTTTGTATGTGTTTAACATTATCTTAGGGTGTTTGGAAGAACGAGTATGATAATGTAGTTGCTAATTAATGGCATCAAATATTTTTCCACACAGTTAAAAATATCAGTATCAACTGATCCCAACATTTTATAATGTAAATATGTGGTTGGAGAAGAGAACGAAGTATGATTATATAGAATAATTATATACCGAAGGATTCCGTGATGATATTTATTCAATTTTCGTTTCATCGACAAGAGAATCCGGAAAGCCAACCCGTTATCCAACCCGTGTCTCTTTGTCTTCACCAAACTCTCCGATCCTTTCCGTTATCCATACCAAGCATCCGTACGGATATCCGCTTTGTTTTATAATCTAGTAGTTCAGTGTTATACTCTATCATAGTATATAATTGTTATACTGCAGTAACTTGCTTCGAACATTTCGTTTCTGATGTCAATAACGTCATTATAATCGTTGATTCAGGAAACGTCGATATTTGCTTTGATTTTTGTAATTGAACAATATTTCCATTTCATCAAAAATTTTAAGCGAGGGTATAGCTTTTCACTTGCAGGGACAGGGGTGATGGTAGAGTCGGGCCATGTTTTCAGAGTAGGTCACATCCAGCAGAGGAAGCTTGCAGCACAGACCAGCATGCTTCAGCTCATACCATAACATGCATCCAACCGTTGCAGATCCCGCGCGTGATCACTTCCCTTCAGAATTCCTCCGACTTGGGGAGTAACATCTGCGAACGCCTATCCCCAGCCAAGCTTATGTTGGGACAGGCGATAATCACCTTAACGGTCACTCTGTCATTCGCGCAGACATTGGATGAGGTAAAATCTTCCCAACTATTAAAATACAGTTCGGAAGATGTCACCAACCCACATCAAAGTTTGGCACATGCAATGCTGAGTCGCCTGTCACTTCCTTGCCGATGCCGTAGCTGTCAATGTTGCGGTCACGCCACTGTGGTACCGCAACTCACTCACAGGCGACCATGCTCTATCGGACACCCGGAACAGGGGGTGACTCCTCAGGCTCCATGTGCTCTCGATGGACGGCGGAGAAGGAGATCTTTCGCTTTCCCACATTGAGGTCTGGTCACCCGTCCAAGCGAGTGCACACGTCATGATCTTGCAGCCGGCAGCGTGGCCTGAACTTCGGCGAATCCCCTGCCCCCCCCCCCCAGAACCCTGCCACCGCCGCCGGTGCTCTTACTGAACACGCAGCAATTCCACGGCGCTCGTCGGCACCCAGCTCACCATCAGGCACATCCGCCTCGGCCCTGCACCACAACAGCCAACGGCCAGGCCAACGACACAGACCCAGCCTCGCAACAGTCCACTCCAACGACACAGACCCAGCCTCGCAACAGTCCACTCCAACGACACAGACCCAGCCTCGCAACAGTCCACTCCAACGACACAGACCCAGCCTCGCAACAGTCCACTCCAACGACACAGACCCAGCCTCGCAACAGTCCACTCCAACGACACAGACCCAGCCTCGCAACAGTCCATTCCAACGACACAGACCCAGCCTCGCAACAGTCCACTCCAACGACACAGACCCAGCCTCGCAACAGTCCACTCCAACGACACAGACCCAGCCTCGCAACAGTCCACTCCAACGACACAGACCCAGCCTCGCAACAGTCCATTCCAACGACACAGACGCCAGCCTCACAACCCAGACTCCATCCCATACGCACAGACCCAGCCCCGCAACAGTCCATCCAACAGCACAAAACACGACACACCTCAGCCTGCGCAACAGTCCTACTCATGCCCACCACGACACATCACCGACCCCAACACTCACAACACACCACTCAAACATCACCAGCACACACGACCCAGCCTCGTCATGCCACAGTCCATCCACATACCGGCACATACCCCAGCCTCGCAACAGTCCACTCCAACGACACAGACCCAGCCTCGCAACAGTCCACTCCAACGACACGCACGTCAGCGCCATTACTCACAACCCAGACTCCATCCTCATCCGCAGAGCCCCCCGCCGCTCTATCGCAACAGCACAAAACACGACACACTCGCTCTGCCTGAGCAGAACGCACCTACGCGTCATGCCACACCATGCCACATCACCGGCGCACTACTACCCCCATGCGTCACGCCACACCATCGCGCCACACTCCCCACCGAGCCGCACATGCTACCCCAGCACATCACATCACGCCACGCCACACCACATCACCGAGCGCACTACTACCCCAACACATCACATCACACCACACCAACATCACCAGCGCACTACTACCCCCACGCATCATGCCACACCATGCCACATCACCGGCGCACTACTACCCCAACACATCACACCACACCACTCCAACATCACCAGCGCACTACTACCCCAACACATCACATCACACCACACCAACATCACCAGCGCACTACTACCCCAACACATCACATCACACCACTCCAACATCACCAGCGCACTACTACCCCAACACATCACATCACACCACTCCAACATCACCAGCGCACTACTACCCCAACACATCACATCACACCACTCAAACATCACCAGCGCACTACTACCCCAACACATCACATCACACCACACCAACATCACCAGCGCACTACTACCCCCACGCGTCATGCCACACCATGCCACATCACCAGCGCACTACTACCCCCACGCGTCATGCCACACCATGCCACATCACCAGCGCACTACTACCCCAACACATCACATCACACCACACCAACATCACCAGCGCACTACTACCCCCACGCGTCATGCCACACCATGCCACATCACCAGCGCACTACTACCCCCACGCGTCATGCCACACCATGCCACATCACCAGCGCACTACTACCCCCACGCGTCATGCCACACCATGCCACATCACCAGCGCACTACTACCCCAACACATCACATCACACCACACCAACATCACCAGCGCACTACTACCCCCACGCGTCATGCCACACCATGCCACATCACCAGCGCACTACTACCCCAACACATCACATCACACCACTCCAACATCACCAGCGCACATACCCCTCATGCGCACACCATGCCACATCACCGGCGCACTACTACCCCAACACATCACATCACACCACTCCAACATCACCAGCGCACTACTACCCCCACGCATCACGCCACACCATGCCACATCACCAGCGCACTACTACCCCCACGCGTCACGCCACACCACTCCAACATCACCAGCGCACTACTACCCCCACGGCGTCACCTCTGAAGACTCAGACACGACCACCACACCTCTGACAGAGTGAGGTCGCTTCATGCTTCACAGCCGTCTCCAGGACACCGCCCACCTGCACCACCGCACCGCCACACCACACACCCGCCTAAGACGCGCTCCACGACCAAGCCGTCCACAGGCAAACCGGCAATGACAGCCAACACCCACCGCCTACGAACCCTCACTTCAGGAGACGAGTAGTCTTGGGGTAAGTTGCCCGTCTCACATTCGAAAGATTGTGGGTTCGAGTCTTACCTGTCGCTACTCTTCGCCCGCGACCGATCGGCGTGAGAGATTGACGACGCTACATGACTCAGCTGTCGACGTATCGTAAAACCAATAACCACCAACCCTCACATCACACCATGGAAAACTCACGACCTCATTCGCAACTGGCACAAAGTCAGCATGGCTCAATACAGCATGACCTCAACTCAAAGAGCCTAGCCTTAGGCATTCAATGAGTACACTTCATACACATCAACCCTTGCAATTTTCACCTCGGACAACATGCAACGTAGATATAAGACAAACGACTCACATGCAGATCCGGCAGCATCGGCGCATTCATCAAACGCAATTCACCACACCGTCATAGTCCCCTCCAAGCCACTGCCAACATCATCGATATGGAAATTCATATAACAACGCACTCTTTCACTCTCATCAATGTATACGATCCACATGCACGACATAGAACTCTTCGGAACTCACCGAGGCACTTGAGCAAATAAGATAGTAACCCAGTACTTATCAGCGGGAATTCAATGCCGGTCACCCAGTTTCAGACGCACAAGTAGTATACGCGCAGATAACAGAGGATAACAGTGGGCCACACTTCCTACATTGGAAGTGTGGCCCATACACCTACTTCAGTGATCACCGAAGTATGTCGCATCACCGTCACACCTCCCCGTTTCGACTCTCCCGCTCGCCCTTCAGGAATTAATAGAGCGGATTGGACGAACTTCACCCAAACACTAACAAAATACACCACCTCCAACCCTCAGCAATCATCCACCGACTTCCTTGACATCCTGTGAATAGAGGTGCATCAGTGCATCCATCAGACACGACCACGACACAAACACAAGCATCGCGCGGGGTCCCCTGGTGAAGCACGACACCAACCCAAACCTCGCTCGATCCACAACATTGCCGTGTTTAGAGCCGTGAATGATCCGCAAGCCCCTCAGGGGACCTGTTCTCCGTTCAGCCGGCGGTCGGATGTTCGGTTGTCTCCTGGAGCTCCGCCCGTGCGACGGTGGCTGGGGCGCTGGAGCCACCGCCTTTCCGCCTCAGCATGTCACGTAGAGCCTTCTCCTTCCGGGCAGCCTCGGCCTGGAACTTATTGCCATCGGCCACTTCCGCTTCTCGGACACGGGGCGAGTTCGTCGCGGTGCTAAACAACGATGTCTTTTAAATTAACTGTACGTGTTTCGGTGTTTCCCCTGCATACCGTTGTTTTACTGTTGCATCGCGACGCTTTTGTTTGTGAAGTGTCAGCTTTTGCTCGTGATTGTGAAGTGTATCTAATTGTAATCCGACTGAAACAAAATATTAATACATTTTATGGAATCAGTTTGTTAAACTCGCAAATACAAAGGAGTCGCTGGACAGAGCACAAGGAAGATATCAAGCATCGCCTCATTCAATTGTACCTGCACAATATCATTCATAGCGGTTTTCATAGCCGTCCAGCAAAATGGAGAGGACTACAATGTGGGGCACGAGCTTCAGTTTTAGAATTTCAGCGTTTAAATGGATATCGATAGAAATTTTAGAAATCCCCATAAATTGCATGGTTGGTGAAGCGAAGGAAGCATCAAAGTGAGCCCATATGTTTTGGAGTATCCGTGTGGGCTGTGGCGATGCAGCGGCACAAGACGGTACAGTGGGCGGTACGGTGGACGGTACGGTGGACAGTACTGTAGGCGGTATGGTGGACGGTATTGTGTACGGTACTGTGGACGGTACTGAGGACGGTACTGTGGGCGGTACTGTGGATGGTGTTGTCGTTGGCATGGTGGACGGTACTGTGGACTGCACTGTGGACGGTACTGTGGACATGATGGTTTTCGGTACTGTGGAGTGTACTGTGGCAATGCAGCAATGCGCGACGCATGATATAATCAATTTGACGGGCATCAAGGGCTGCACCCGAAACATTAATTTGAGCTGCCATTTTTAGTTCATAGGTTAGATGAGAGCGCAATCAAGAAAGCTTTCTAGGACAATAGGTTGCACAACAGGAACAGATACAGTCACTAAATGTCATTTCACTGACGTTAATGCAACCTCAATATGGCTTTATACTCAGCTATGAAATTCACACTGAAAGTGTACTCGGCTTTTGCTGAAGGGCTATCTGAACTTGGATTTCAGTCTTGTTCAAAAATACCTATCTGAACTTTATCCGCAATTCAGCCTTGGCAATTTTAGGAGCATGGTCTGTTTCGTGTGCACTTTTACATGCACATGTGGCATGTGCATATAAGGGTGCACACATATAAGGGTGTGCATGTAAGGGTGCATATAAGGGTGTACACATATAAGGGTGTGCATATAAGGGTGCATATAAGGGTTCATATAAGGGTACCCTTATATGGCATGTGTCTTATATGCGTTTCCCTATCTCCATATTCCACACCCAACCGTTTTCACAGCATATATGCCACCTTTGATTTCGATGTTGAAGTACATAAATGGTACTGGCAACTAATGTTTGCAGGCAGGTGTATATTTGGATCATTGCTTCAATGCTGCTGAAGGTCACCTTATACCTTTATGTTTCCTCATCGCACATAGCTATCTTGTATCATTTAGAACTGTGCACTACATGTAAGGATTGATCTCCACTAAAAGGCAACATATTTTCACCGCTGTACTACATACTACATACGGCAATGGGACAATTCTTACATCTACAGATGTACAGCTCACATACCACAAGGAATTGTACCTCTGTCAATAACTGTGACGTGCCGAGGACCATGCAGATGAACAACATTGCGAGTACCGCAATGCTGTACTGTTGTATTGTGTTTGATGCAGTTTTGTGACGCCCCCCCCCCCGTCTCCCTCGTTAAGTGATTAGTACTTGAACACTCAGTATGCCATCCCTAATGGTCGGTGATATGTGATTACCGTTCAGTGCTCGTTTTCTGGTGATGTATAGCGCAGTGTGAGGAACACCCAAAGTCTTCCCCATAGACGGCAACAAGTCGTCCGACCACTGTTCGCTGTTGCACATTGTGGCAACCCGCCTGACCGCAACACGATCAGCAGTCCTAACCACCGCTCGATGTAGTGCACTGTGGCAATCCGCCTGACCGCAACACGATTAACAGTCCTAACCACCGCTCGATGTAGTGCACTGTGGCAACCCGCCTGACCGCAACACGATTAACAGTCCTAACCACTGCTCGATGTAGTGCACTGGCCCTGATCGCAACACGAGATGGCAACCCGCCTGACCGCAACACGATTAACAGTCCTAACCACCGCTCGATGTAGTGCACTGTGGCAACCCGCCTGACCGCAACACGATTAACAGTCCTAGCAACTGCTCAATGGTGTACACTGTAACAACCGCCAACGATAACAGTCTAACCACCGCTCGATGTAGTGCTGTGGCAACCCGCCTGACCGCAACACGATTAACAGTCCTAACCACCGCTCGATGTAGTGCACTGTGGCAACCCGCCTGACCGCAACACGATTAACAGTCCTAACCACCGCTCGATAGTAGCAAACAGTCAACCACCGCTCGATGTAGTGCACTGTGGCAACCCGCCTGACCGCAACACGATTAACAGTCCTAGCAACTGCTCAATGGTGTACACTGTAACAATCCGCCTGACCGCAACACAATTAACAGCCATGACCACTGCTCGATGGTGTACATTGTGACTACCCGGCTGACCGCAACACGATTAACAGTCCTAACCACCGCTCGATGTAGTGCTCTGTGGCAACCCGCCTGATCGCAACACGATTGACAGTCCTAACCACTGTTCGATGTAATACACTGTGACAACCTGCCTGACCGCAACACGATTAACAGTCATGACCGCTGCTCGATGGTGTACATTGTGACAACCCGGCTGACCGCAACACGATTAACGGTCCTGACTACTGCTCGATTCGCTTCAGGTCACGATAGACATCCCATACGCGTCTCCTCCCCAAGGAATGAAGTACTTCACCATCATTGGACCTCATATCGACTGCATGGACGAGCAGTACCTGGTAAGTGCTTCAGCTTCCCATGTTCTCCACCACTTGCGGTAATTGGCATTCGGGCTGCGACGAGTAAGATTGCCCACGCACCTGGTGAGCAGCATACAACATCGCGAAGGAAATTAGGAATCCAAAGCTCATCATATACGGGAATAGCATATCAATGACGTATCAAAATCTTATTATCGCGTGAACTGTAAGTTGTCGACGCTCCGTTGGTACCGGGAACGGCCAAGAGCATCAGTAGCATGCATTTCCAAGCATGTGCGAGACTATTGCTCCCCGTACCACCTCCCCCTTCCCATGGACCCATCCACCTGGTAATTGGATTCCTTCTCGTTTGATTCGTTGTTTTCCAGCAAGACCTCGAATACTTCACAAAGGATGTAACGGGCAGAATTTCTGGAAGGTCAGCTCCACGGCAGAAATGTCACACGTAAAAAAGTAATGGGATCGACAGAATGCCCGGACACGAAAGCGTTCAATCGTGCGCCGCCAATAGTGTTCGAAAATAGCATGGGGACAGTGGAGGTTTCTTGAGGTTGCGGTCGACAGATGCTGTCCCTGGACATTCCAACCGTTCGATGATTTCACGCCGATGTCCAGCAAATTTGAGACGGAGCGTGACCAGAATGACCTGGCGGAACGTCCAGATCCAGGAAGTCGCACTGATAGATCCAGGAAGTCGCACTGATAGATCCAGGAAGTCGCACTGATAGATCCAGGAAGTCGCACTGATAGATCCGGGAAGTCGCTATGTCGTCCGCTGCTTCGCGTGTTGTTTTTGATATCATCGTTCCTGAACGTTCTGAGTGCTTGATATTTCCGCCCCCATCATTGCCTTTCGTGTTTAATATTTGGCGCTTGAAGCTTTTAGTGCGAGTGTTTTGAATCTATACAATTAGATATACTCAGGTGGCTCGGGACAGTCTCAGTGATCAACTGGAAGTCAATGAGTTCATTTGCAATCCCCAGGGGCCTTCTGCCTTAGAAGTATATCCGTCAGTCTTTCAGAAACTATACTGAACTTCGGCTTGCACTAAATCTCGTGGTAGAGGTGCCAGAGATGGTACTCTTGTATGCACCATGTCTGCTATAATCCATCTCATCCTTGTATAGAAGGGTTGGCCACTTTTCCAGGGTTTGGAGACATGCATCCCATCCGTCATGCCGTCGAGTAGAGCATATTCGAGACTATATTTGATCACTGGTGTTATAATTAAGGAGCCAATGGGAACGGAAATCAAATATCCATTTTCGCCGAATTACCACGATTAACAGGATCCGATGGCTGAAGGGAAATAGTACGGAAACACTAACGAGAACGAGCGGCATGGTAGTATTTACAACGATTTATTTTTAAAGAATGTGCGTACATGCATATATATCTGCATGCACGCATGCATGCTTGTATGGATGTATTTATCTATGTATGTAAGCATGTATGTATGTAAAATTGCGTAAATATCCAGCAGTTTGTGTGTAATTGCCTGCCTGTCTCATTACTAGCAGTCGTATGTACATGTGTATCGCCAATGCTGAGCATGACGGCATAGCCCTCTCTTTCTCGACACGGAGCAAACTTCGACGTGCAATTCCGGAAAGCGTGCGGCACGGCCAGATTGAGCAGGCGCACAGCTGTCATGGGTGGGAGCCGAGTCGCCAGCCGACAAGTCAGACGGTAAAGACGCGCTCAATAAGTCGCTCAGCGGCGGGAGGGTCCGGGCCGGGTCCGGGCTGGCTGGCGGGGCGCGGCCCTGTCGGCCGGCCGTGCCGCACCAGGCGCTGCAGATGGCGGCACGCCGGAGCTGAACAGCTCGCCACGCCCTGAGTTACGGCCGCACGGGCGTGTCGGGCGCCGAGTTACGGTCGCGCGAGTGGCATTGCCATTCAGGCGGGCGGCGCCCAGTGCCAGTCGGCGGCGGCGTTACGACCTGTGCCGGCTAGCACTTCGCAGCGTCCCCGCGGCAGATGTGACCTGTGCCGGCCGGCACTCGGCAGCGTCCCCGCGGCAGATGTGACCTGTGCCGGCCGACACTCGGCAGCGTCCCCGCGGCAGATGTGACCTGTGCTGGCCGACACTCGGCAGCGTCCCCGCGGCAGATGTGACCTGTGCCGGCCGACACTCGGCAGCGTCCCCGCGGCAGATGTGACCTGTGCCGGCCGACACTCGGCAGCGTCCCCGCGGCAGATATGACCTGTACCGGTCCACAGTCCACAGCGTCCCTGCGGCAGATGTGACCTGTGCCGGCCGACACTCGGCAACGTCCACGCGGCAGATGTGACCTGTGCTGGCCGACACTCGGCAGCGTCCCCGCGGCAGATGTGACCTGTGCCGGCCGACACTCGACAGCGTCCCCGCGGCAGATGTGACCTGTGCCGGCGACACTCGGCAGCGTCCCCGCGGCAGATGTGACCTGTGCCGGCCGACACTCGACAGCGTCCCCGCGGCAGAGGTGACCTGTGCTGGCCGACACTCGGCTGCGTCCCCGCGGCAGATGTGACCTGTGCCGGTCCACAGTCCACAGCGTCCCCGCGGCAGATGTGACCTGTGCTGGCCGACACTCGACAGCGTCCCCGCGGCAGATGTGACCTGTGCTGGCGACACTCGGCTGCGTCCCTGCGGCAGATATGACCTGTGCCGGTCCACAGTCCACAGCGTCCCCGCGGCAGATGTGACCTGTGCCGGTCCACAGTCCACAGCGTCCCCGCGGCAGATGTGACCTGTGCCGGTCCACAGTCCACAGCGTCCCCGCGGCAGATGTGACCTGTGCCGGCCGACACTCGGCAGCGTCCCCGCGGCAGATGTGACCTGTGCCGGCCGACACTCTTCAGCGTCCCCGCGGCAGATGCGACCTGTGCCGGCTGGCACTCCTCGGCGTCTCAGCGCCAGGCCTCACCTTTAGTGCAATATCCGATGGGCGAGTGTGGAAGGGCCGTGGCGTTCTACATCCGGCCCTGGCTTGACCATACTCTCGACCGTGTCGTAGGTGACGCTTGGCCGGCCACAAATGCTACATATAGGCTCGGCTGTCGTCTGCGGCAGTAGTCATAACTACACAAATGTGCATGGCTAATGAGCCCACCAGCGCCACAACTGCCACTGGTAATGCGAACCAACCTGGTCATAGTCCCAGATGTTTAAAAGGATAGATACCGGAGGCAAGTGTGTTTTGTGGGTGGGTGACAAAAGCATTTTCGACCTTTCATTGACGGGGCATTATTCGTGAGCGCTGAACACAGCCTTAGTTATTGTGGGCTGTTTAGTGCAAGTTTCGAATTCACGCTTGCTTTAATTGAGACCTTGGCCAAAGTAGGTAATGCATATAGTTTTGCACTTTGCAAGGTAAAACATGTTATGACTGTCATCGAATTAGTTGTACCTAGATACATGCAATTAATTTGCCGATTTAACCAAAATTTAGTCTGAAGTGATGGATAAAATTAAGTCATGCCCACAACTTGCGAAGTTAGTAAGTAGAGAATGCTTCTCAATAGTATGATCATTTCATAACTATATTTGACACAATACTCGCACTATTCTTAATCGTAAAGTGTGAGGATTCGATGAAGTATGATCTTCATTAAAACATCCAAATTTGTGCCCAAGCTGGTACCTCTGCCCAATCCTTTCTTAATTTCCCACTTTTCAACTTCAAGAGGGGTCCTGCCCATGATACTCCATGATACTAGAAATGGTACTCTATGAGCCGATTCCTCTTTTAAGCTAACTGACTTCATTAAGGCTCGCCCTATGTATTTATCCAGCCAGGCTAGTGCCAATCCCATCCCCAGGTATTTCCAGCCCTGCTTATCGGCATTGTGACCGCGTGCCCTGGCATCACGTAGTAAGCCAATACATGTAGCTTCAGTCTCTGATAGTTGCAAATCTCAATCTACGAGTCCATCTATTTTCCACCTCAATTTCCCCTGCGTCTTTTTGAGCGGTGCCGAAGGCAGAGACTTTCTTCAGCCAGCAGAAAATGATCAACTTGAGCGGCTCGGCCTGGTCTGGTCGGACCCGGTCCGATACGGCCCGGTCTGGTCGGACCCGGTCCGATACGGCCCGGTCTGGTCGGACCCGGTCCGATACGGCCCGGTCTGGTCGGACCCGGTCCGATACGGCCCGGTCTGATCGGACCCGGTACGATACGGCCCGGTCTGGTCGGACCCGGTCCGATACGGCCCGGTCTGGTCGGACCTGGTCCGATACGGCCCGGTCTGGTCGGACCCGGTCCGATACGGCCCGGTCTGGTCGGACCCGGTCCGATACGGCCCGGTCTGGTCGGACCCGGTCCGATTACGGCCCGGTCTGGTCGGACCTGGTCAGATACGGCCGGTCTGATCGGACCCGGTCCGATACGGCCCGGTCTGGTCGGATCCGGTCCGATACGGCCCGGTCTGCTCGGACCCGGTCCGATACGGCCCTGGTCGGACCCGGTCCGATACGGCCCGGTCTGGTCGGACCCGGTCCGATACGGCCCGATCTGGTCGGACCCGGTCAGATACGGCCGGTCTGATCGGACCCGGTCCGATACGGCCCGGTCTGGTCGGATCCGGTCCGATACGGCCCGGTCTGGTCGGACCCGGTCCGATACGGCCCGGTCTGGTCGGACCCGGTCCGATACGGCCGGTCTGATCGGACCGGGTCGGATACGGCCCGGTCTGGTCGGACCCGGTCCGATACGGCCCGGTCTGGTCGGACCTGGTCCGATACGGCCCGGTCTGGTTGGACCCGGTCCGATGCGGCCCGGTCTGGCCTGGTCTGGCCCGGTTTGCTCAGGCTGGTCAGGACATGTCGCTTTTAGAGTCTCATACCTGTACACTAACGTACCCTGGAGTCAAGAATAAGCACAGACTGTACCCTCATCAGAAACAGAAGATAAGAGAAAGAGAGAGGGAGAGAGGATATAAATAGAGAGAGAGAGGGAGAGAGAGCGGGAGAGAGAGAGATAGAGAAAAAGAGAGAGAGGTGAGAGAGACAGAGAGAGATGGGGAGAGAGTGAGAGAGGAAGAGGGAGAGAAGGAGAAAGAAAGAGAGGAAGAACGAGGGAAAGAGGGAAAGAGAGGAGGGAGTGTGAGAATGCAAGATAAGTGGATATAGAGAGACAGATTGAGAATACAGTGCATGCAGAGCCCCCTACGGTGCATTATCTGCCAATGCAATGGAAGGAAAAACTCAACTTCTCCGCAGATCCATGCTTTCTGAAGCAGTCCAGCCTGTTTTTGCTGTCAAAACTTTGCAATATTGCAAACTCATTTGAGATTGCCGTTGCACTGGCACGCGACTGCACCACTAAGTGTAAGCGCCTAGAAAATGGCGGTCCTCGGGTCCGAACCTTTTCCACTATGACGAGGGCCTACCGAGAACACAAATGACGTCGAACTCAAACATGTTACGGAAAGATACGCCGCGCGAAGATGCCGGACCATTGAAGCGATTCGCACGTGAGAAAATCACCCCACAGTGAGCTGCACTGTTTATTGTAGCTCACAAGGCACACGGGCCACATTGGCCTTGTTTGAAAGATCGCATTGGTGCCGAGGAAGGCACGCACACAATAAGCGGCACGGCCGAGACTGGCATGTCCAAAAGATATGATAGCGTTTCGCTGTTGCTGTTATCCGTGAGACGTTTAGCAGACGTAGTCTGCAGTTATGTTGTTCGAAACGTGTTGCATCACACTTCCTGTTGATGCCTTCATGGCAATGCTGGTCAGGCGACCCAGCTCTTCGAATATCGATCAAGTGCCCTCTTCAAATTGAGCACGTCCTGCATGAAAAGTGAGAATTTGAATATGTACGCATTTACTTTCAGCCTTGGCGGAGTCGGCGAAGTGTTACCCTGTAACGTACGCAAGAATGCTTTATGTCCGAAATCCGTATCGTGAAAGCATGACAACCTACAGAGTACTTCACGTCGAGAAATAAGCATGCACTGATGGAATGACGAGTCTGTGTTACATGTTAAGCCTACGCGCGGCTGGAAACAACGCTGCGTTTGTTGAGTCAAAATGAAAATATCTTCAGGCAGATATCGAACAACAGCGCCACGCTGTGCTTATCTGGAACGTGCGGATGCCTGCAGACAGATGGACCAGCACGTGCATAGATTTATAATGATGTTCCCGAAGGCCGCAGCTAATGCGGATGTGTTTTTTGTGTGGAACGAGGGACCGTCTATCCGAATAGGGCCTGATCATCACCTAATACACATCTAATGGACAGCTGGATCAGGCTGTCGATCAGTCGAACGCAGATTTCCACCAAGACGAGCTACGACTTCCCTGCTGACTAACGTGTGTACTGGGCGCTGCATGGCTAATGCAGTCGATGCGCCCTGAAGCCCCACTAATAACTAAGGTTTTGGCGATGTTTTCAGACTTGCCTCCGATCCCCAACTCGGGGTGTCGTGCACCCTCGTGCCAACTTCATCCCGTCCCATGCACGCGCAAGCCCAGGTGGCTATGGTTTCTGTCAGTGTGCTGACTCACTGCACCGAAGACTACCTGACCAGCCCGGCTGCAGAAGGCAACACACCGTGCTCTTTCGTCAGTGCGTGGCGACCGCTCGGGTGCAATAACCGCCTCTCGAACGAATGCTCGGTAACTTCTTCACTCCAGCTGACTCCCAAATTACCTCGTTCAAAATCACCACACTGAGAGGACACCCGAACGGCTTTCCAGCCCAGGTTCCTATCGGCAAGGAAATATGAGTTAGTTGCTGAGCGAAGCTTTGCGTGCGGTCAATTTCACCATAATCTCTGTTTTCAATTTTCCTCGGGACTCCATCAGCAATTTAAAAGCTTGAGCGGTGAAGGTCCCAAAGCGCTAAAAGATCATAACTTTACAAGCTCCTTCAGGGTCTGCTCTCGGTGTTTCTTGGATGAAAATAAACGTGTAATGACCGTACGCCTTGGGGCCAGAGGCGCAGCTAAGGGGAAAGAGCGTGCCCCTCCCCTCCATGTTCCTTAGCACCCAAAAATACACTAGATCAAACGATACATTTTGAGACTTTCATTACATAAAACGCAAAACTGTCCTCTCCCTTCGCTCTCCGGAAGCTTTCTCTATTCCATCACATTTGTTGTGGGTCGTCCCGCCCCTTAGCAAAATCCTGACTTCGCCACTGCCCGGAGCGTGCGACACACAGATTAATGATACTCGTGCGTGTCTGGCAAAAAGTATCGCAGGCCAGGTAAGGCCTCAATTGACAATCCTCAGTACCAGGCAATAATTGTGTCCGTGTGACACCGCCGGGCCGCCGGCCGCCCACGCCCAATGAGCCTGACCAGCCAATCAGAGGACGACAATCGACGCAGTCGTCTTGTAATTGGAGGCTGCCCGCTGGTCGCAGCAGCTGATCAGTCTCGTCGTCCCCAGTGACCAATTAGGTCAGGTGAGGTCCGCTGATCAGACTGAGCACGGCCAGCGTCCCGTGGTCAGCGTCTCGTGGTCAGACTGGTCATAGTCAACGTCCTATGGTCAGCGTCTCGTGGCCAGACTTGTCATAGTCAACGTCCTACGATCAACGCCTCATACTCATAGTCAAGCAGGTCATAGTCTACGCTCCTTGATCATACTGGTCATAGCCAACGTTCAACTGTTAGACTGATCACGGTCGATATATATCGGTTAGGCTTATCATAGCCAACGTCTGACTGTGAGACTGGCTATGGTCAGCGTATCATGTCCGAGGTGTCTAGAACAGCAGCCGACGGTCACACTTGTCTAGAACAGCAGCCGACGGTCACACTTGTCTGGACCAGTGGCCGATGGTGAGACCTGTCTGGACCAGTGGCCGATGATGAGACCTGTCTGGACCAGTGGCCGATGATGAGACCTGCCCGGACCAGTGGCCGATGGTGTGACCTGTCTGGACCAGTGGCCGATGGTGCGACCTGTGTCTGGACCAGTGGCCGATGATGAGACCTGTCTGGACCAGTGGCCGATGATGAGACCTGCCCGGACCAGTGGCCGATGATGAGACCTGCCCGGACCAGTGGCCGATGGTGTGACCTGTCTGGACCAGTGGCCGATGGTGCGACCTGTGTCTGGACCAGTGGCCGATGATGAGACCTGTCTGGACCAGTGGCCGATGGTGTGACCTGTCTGGACCAGTGGCCGATGATGAGACCTGCCCGGACCAGTGGCCGATGGTGTGACCTGTCTGGACCAGTGGCCGATGATGAGACCTGTCTGGACCAGTGGCCGATGATGAGACCTGTCTGGACCAGTGGCCGATGGTGAGACCTGTCTGGACCAGTGGCCGATGGTGAGACCTGTCTGGACCAGTGGCCGATGGTGCGACCTGTCTGGACCAGTGGCCGATAATGAGACCTGCCCGGACCAATGGCCGATGGTGCGACCTGTCCGGACCAGTGGCCGATGGTGTGACCTGTCTGGACCAGTGGCCGATAATGAGCCCTGTCTGGACCAGTGGCCGATGATGAGACCTGTCCGGACCAGTGGCCGATGGTGCGACCTGTCTGGACCAGTGGCCGATGGTGTGACCTGTCTGGACCAGTGGCCGATGGTGTGACCTGTCCGGACCAGTGGCCGATGGTGTGACCTGTCTGGACCAGTGGCCGATAATGAGCCCTGTCTGGACCAGTGGCCGATGATGAGACCTGTCCGGACCAGTGGCCGATGGTGCGACCTGTCCGGACCAGTGGCCGATGGTGTGACCTGTCTGGACCAGTGGCCGATAATGAGCCCTGTCTGGACCAGTGGCCGATGATGAGACCTGTCCGGACCAGTGGCAGATGGTGAGACCTGTCTGGACCAGTGGCCGATGGTGCGACCTGTCTGGACCAGTGGCCGATAATGAGACCTGTCTGGACCAGTGGCAGATGGTGAGACCTGTCTGGACCAGTGGCCGATGGTGTGACCTGTCTGGACCAGTGGCCGATAATGAGCCCTGTCTGGACCAGTGGCCGATGATGTGCCCTGTCTGGACCAGTGGCCGATGATGAGACCTGTCTGGACCAGTGGCCGATGGTGTGACCTGTCTGGACCAGTGGCCGATGATGAGACCTGCCCGGACCAGTGGCCGATGATGAGACCTGCCCGGACCAGTGGCCGATGATGAGACCTGTCTGGACCAGTGGCCGATGATGAGACCTGCCCGGACCAGTGACCGATGATGAGACCTGCCCGGACCAGTGGCCGATGGTGTGACCTGCCCGGACTAGTGGCCGATGGTGTGACCTGTCTGGACCAGTGGCCGATGGTGTGACCCGCCCGGACCAGTGGCCGATGATGAGACCTGCCCGGACCAGTGGCCGATGGTGTGACCTGTCTGGACCAGTGGCCGATGTGTGACCTGTCTGGACCAGTGGCCGATGGTGTGACCTGTATGGACCAGTGTCCGATGGTGTGACCTGCCCGGACCAGTGGCCGATGGTGTGACCTGTCTGGACCAGTGGCAGATGGTGTGACCTGTCTGGACCAGTGGCCGATGGTGTGACCTGCCCGGATCAGTGGCCGATGGTGTGACATGCCCGGACCAGTGGCCGATGGTGTGACCTGTCTGGACCAGTGGCCGATGATGAGACCTGCCCGGACCAGTGGCCGATGGTGCGACCTGTCTGGACCAGTGGCCGATGGTGTGACCTGTCTGGACCAGTGGCCGATGGTGCGATCTGTCTGGCCCAGTGACAGATGGTCGGACTTTCCTCAGCCGACGATCCAGGATGAGACTCATCTTAACCTGTCTTAGTATTTTATCCTAGTCTAATCTAACTCAAGCCTGTCTTAGCCAACATCCGACTGTAAGCTTCTCCTCACTCCTCGCTTAATATGCATATAGTCAGTGTTCTTTGAGCCAACTGGCAGACAGCTAGCCCATCATGACCAGACGTGGTGACTAGTTTGGCCGGTTATACGACACACTATGAGAACTTCTGTGAGTCCTAATGAGGCGCGTCTTTGAGCAGGGCTGCTTGGCACACTAACTCTGGAGCTGGAGGCATGTGCGCATGTCTGTGTGCTTCGTCTGTCGCTCAGGATGCTGATCAACGCCTAAATGCAATGCATGCTATCACACGAAGTTTACCCAAGTTAATTTCCTGTTTCTTTGCAGGGACTTGAGCTCATTCAATTTTCTCCCGGGCTCATCAATGCTTCTCCGATTTTGAGCGAGGTCTGGGTAGGAGGGGAGAGGTTGGGTGGGGATGATGCAATTCTCTAAGGTCATTTTTCAAGACAGCGAGAAGAAAACCTGCGTAAATTCGTGCCCTGCTGCTTATTGAAGCTACTGGAGCATCCTCTGCTAAGATTGTGGTGCAAAGGTTTTGAAGATGCCATGTCACTGGCCTATGTCATAAGAGGTGGCATGTCAGGCCCGCTTCAATCCCCCCTCGCCGAAGTCGTGAATTATCGGGAATTGATCTCACGTATGCCATTCCTACACTTCCAGTGTGGGCCGATCATGGGAAACTCACCAGTCTGCTTGTACAGGTCATTGACCTGTCCGAGGTCATTCAGTGACATTAACCGAACTTGACCTCAGGTGGCTGTTTTCAGCGATGAGTCACTCTGGAGTTAATGCAAACTTCGAAACAGGATTTCGAAGGACAAACATTTGGACCTCATCTGACTTTTGACTTGTGGGTCGAAATGTAGCGAATATGCCATAGTTAGTAACAATAAAAATCTGGCATCAGTTGTGAGACTTGTCACGTGCAACATGCTGAGCTAAAAATGCTGCTAAATGCCCCCCCCCCCTCTCCACCGTCGAAGGTGGCAAATGTCGCCCTTAGGTGATGGTTGTTATGGATGCCATGTGGGGAAAATGTTTTTCTTTCAACCACTAACTTTGACGATACCGGTCCGCCTCTAAATATTTTGTTTTAAAGTAAAGTTCGTCCCGTGCATATGCGGTGCAAATTGCTCGACCATATTGAGCATGATCGCATCATGTTTACCCATCCAAACCTGTGCACAAGTTTGCAAATAAGATGCCGTCAACCGAGACCATTGCCCGGTCATGCACCAACCTGGCCATAATCAAATGCCTGCCTCACTAAACATTTATAACAATCTTGGAGGAAAAGGCTACTGGTACCTGGGATGGCTACGTGACTGCTGGTACCTAACGAAGCGTGTCATCAGCCGTCTGGATCGGCCCGGGTAAGTCCAGGAATTTTGATCTGGTGGGGGCACTTACTCTGAAGGGGCATGATTTCTCTGGCGAGAGAGGCGTCTTTTCCTTTCTGACAGACGCCATCAACTGAAAAAAAAAACTCGCTAAGGTGTGCACTCCACATCTCTATCAGTGGGGGTGGGGGGGGGGCACGTTTCCGCAGTCGCTCCCCCGCCGCTGGATCTCTACTGAGTGTGACCAGTGACCCGCTGCGCCAGTGACTGACCTCCCGACGCCGTTCCGTCGCCAGAAGCCGATGGTCGGCCATGACAAGCGCGCCGGCTGCTGTTTCTGCTGCAAGCGCGGCCCCGTCTCGCTGCGCACACAGCTCGAGCGGTCGGCCTACGTGTGTGGCGAGAGTCTCAAGATGAAGGCCGACATCGACAACCAGGGCGAGCAGCCGGTCCGACTGAAGATCCGACTGGTGCAGGTCAGACAGCGCGTCCGGCTCACGGGGCGTCATGGCGCAGGAGGCGATGGGGGATATGGGACTGTGGGGTGCCAGGTCACGGTGGGGATGGTGAGGGATGACTGGGGTGCAGATCAGGGCGCACATCCGGCTCGCGGGGAGTCTCGGGGCGGGAGGCAATGGGGGATGGGGGACTGTGTGGGTGCCAGGTCAGGGTGGGGATGGTGAGGGATGACTGGGGTGCAGGTCAGGGCGCACATCTGGCTCGCGGGGCGTCTCGGGGCGGGAGGCGATGGGGGATGGGGGACTGTGGGGTGCCAGGTCACGGTGGGGATGGTGAGGGATGACTGGGGTGCAGGTCAGGGCGCACGTCCGGCTCACGGAACGTGATGGCGCGGGTGGAGATCGACTGTCCGGCTGGCAGAGTCGGAACTTAGAACTTATAACTTAGAGACTGCACCCTGACGCACAACATTTTGAACGAAATTAATGGTCCACACAAATAAAAAATACCTTGCTACATACAGAGATCTGGATGCATATCAGGAAGCCATTGAAGCCCACATTCAAGCGAACAGCATGCACCGGGCACATATCAAGTCACATCAGGTGAATGTGAAATGAGGATATGTTTGTTCCCATCAGTTAAATAAATAACATTCCTGTGTCTGATATTAAGTCACATCAAGTGAAGATCAAATGAGGATATGTTAATTGGTAACCATCAGTTATATCAATCATCTTTCTGCGTCTGATTGCATCAGTTTGAGAATGCCTGGCATGGACATTATTATAATAATTACAAGACTGGTCGGTACTATGCCAATGCTTTGCTCAATTTTGGGATCGAAATGATTTAAAGTGCAATGGATAGCTTTCAGCTGCAAGTCTTCTAGAGTTCAAGTGTTACAATTCCATCTCGGTTACAAGCAAAAAATAAATGATAAATATATAACGCCCGTATAAGATTGCAATCACTATTCGAAGAGTTCATATATATATATATATATATATATATATATATATATATATATATATATATATATATATATATACATATCACTAAGCTTCAATAGTGCATTGACGTGTTACTGACTCTTTTGTAAATATTATCATTTTTGTGTCATGGTTCAATTTCAAACGTGCTACAATGCTGTATGTGTGGCTACACCCCGCTTATAAAACATTGCAACTAATTTTCTTTAACCGCAAACAAAAGGTTATTGCGTGTTAAATAGCAAATTCTAGAATATTATATTACCTGTATATTCTCGTGACATTTCAGGTCAAATCTCAGTGATCTAACCTGATGCTGGCTTGATGCTTGAACATCTACTAGAAAACAGCATTATTGATTATCCACGTCCCGATTGTTTAAAATAATAATCAGTTGCAAAATCAATCACAAAAAGCATTTCTTTTCAGCCTAGGATTCCGTTTGACCTCAGTGAACTCGTCTGAGATCATCTTTTCGCACCGTTCCACTGTTATTTGGTCATTATTGTATCGGCCCATATTTAGTTATTACTGTATTTTGTACCACTTGTCTACGACAAATGTTTTGATGTGTTTCTTTTTTTTAAACGCATGCCGAGGTGATGACCTGACCTCGAACCCTCCGAGCTACGTGCCCCCAACAGACTGGACCCCACATTTCGACACAGTGTGCAATCATCAATTATAGCAGAGTGTGCCAAATTGCAAAGAGATATCTTACTCAACTTAGGAGTTACCTTGGGAAACCCTAAGGGCCGGAGGTCAGTTTGACACCTTCACTTCATTAGCATGAAAAGTGAATGTTTTGTTTTGTACCATAAGCGTCCACAACTTGCGTTAATATGTTTAAGCAACTGCACAAAGAAAATATGACTACACATTTGTAATGTACGATTTTTTACGTGCTCACTAAATGATGAGAAATTTGATAACGTTAATTGACATAGGATAGTAGGAGATTGCATGATGTGCATTATTGATTCAATCATTTTAATATTACTCGCAATTTTTCATTGTGACCTGTTTGTACGTGTTTATAAGGCGTACGTTCAAGACGGCGTTCACTACCACTTTTGCGCCCATCAGTGGTCATCGATGTTTACATTTTATCTAGACATCGAGTGTCTGAACGTTTGATCCACGACGATCGCAAATGGCAGGGTGAATAGTATTTACGTAGATAATGAGACGAGCTCTAGCTTGTCGACCTAAGAGCATGGGACTAGCCGACAGTTCCCGAGCACACTGGGAATGTTCCGTCACTACGTCTCCCGTCAAATACCGTGGCGGAGACCCTCGAAACTCCGAAACTCGAAGCTCGAAAAGTCCCGGCCCAGCAATGGAGCTCGTCTCAAGAAGCGGGCGCCGCCTGCTCAGCAAGCCGGGGTGGTCTTAATTGGCAGGATCCCGACGCACAGCCGCTGCGTCAGTTTAGCCCATCGAGTGTCGGCGGCGGGCCTGGTCAGGACTCGGAGCCGCCGCCGTCCAACATGGCCGGAACTGGGTCACACTGTTGGGCGTGTCTGAGAGCTGGAAAACGCACGCTGGGTGGGCACTGCCGCGTCTGGAGATGGACGCTGGGTGTGCACTGTTGCGTCTGAAGACGGACGCTGGGTGGGTTGCGTTGAAGACGGACGCTGGGTGGTCACCGTTGTGTGTGAAGACGGACGCTGGGTGGGCACTGTTGCGTCTGAAGACGGACGCTGGGTGGTCACCGTTGTGTGTGAAGACGGACGCTGGGTGGGCACGTTGCGTCTGAAGACGGACGCTGGGTGGTCACCGTTGTGTGTGAAGACGGACGCTGGGTGGGCACTGTTGCGTCTGAAGACGGACGCTGGGTGGTCACCGTTGTGTGTGAAGACGGACCTGAGCGGACGTGGGTGGTCACCGTTGTGTGTGAAGACGGACGCTGGGTGGCACTGTTGGTGAAGACGCACGCTGGGTGGTCACCGTTGTGTGTGAAGACGCACGCTGGGTGGGCACCGTTGTGTGTGAAGACGCACGCTGTGTGATCACCGTTGTGTGTGAAGACGGACGCTGGGTGGTCACCGTTGCGTCTTAAGACGGACGCTGGGTGGTCACCGTTGTGTGTGAAGACGGACGCTGGGTGGTCACCTTTGTGTGAAGACGGACGCTGGGTGGTCACCGTTGTGTGTGAAGACGCACACTGGGTGGGCACCGTTGTGTGTGAAGACGCACGCTGGGTGGTCACCGTTGTGTGTGAAGACGCACGCTGGGTGGGCACCGTTGTGTGTGAAGACGCACGCTGGGTGGGCACCGTTGTGTGTGAAGACGCACGCTGGGTGGGCACCGTTGTGTGTGAAGACGCACGCTGTGTGATCACCGTTGTGTGTGAAGACGGACGCTGGGTGGTCACCGTTGTGTGTGAAGACGCACGCTGGGTGGGCACCGTTGTGTGTGAAGACGCACGCTGGGTGGTCACCTTTGTGTGTGAAGACGCACGCTGGGTGGGCACTGTCGCGTCTGAAGACGCACGCTGGGTGGTCACCGTTGTGTGTGAAGACGCACGCTGGGTGGGCACCGTTGTGTGTGAAGACGCACGCTGGGTGGGCACCGTTGTGTGTGAAGACGCACGCTGGGTGGGCACCGTTATGTGTGAAGACGGTGGCACATATCGTACTGTGCAGTGGTAACGTTTTTAGGCATTGTGGCGTGCATACGGTACATGATTGAACGTAACTATTAATATTGGATTAGAGCGCATTCGCAATATAACTTAGTTATCTGCACCAGCTGTCATTAAAACTGTATGATCCACAGTCTAGTTGAAAAGCAGTTACTGCCGACACAATCATTAAAAATACAGCGTCGGCGTGTAAACACAATACTCAAGATGCCAAGATTAGTACTCTGGATATGCGTGATTTCGCCCAGAAGGCTGCTCATATTTGTCGATTAGAGATTGGGATGGAAAAACACAATATTAACATTGTTAGTACGTGGGCCTCCGCTCGAATGCTAACAGGAGTGATGGATCAATGCGGACAATTCCAGTGCGTTCCCAATTTTTGACCGGGAGCTTGAAAGTGGAAATGCTTTGGAGCATCTAGCACCATGACACCATCACCACAGGTACGGACACATGACATGACATCCGATGAATGAAAATTGCAATCCACAGTTTACACAGAATGTCAATTTAATTGTTCGCTAATCTGCTCAGTTAAAATATTCGTTATTATTCATGGATTTATTGCTATTTATTAGTGCATCCAATCAGGTTTTAGCTGTATTACATATTTGGAAACAGATTGGATAGCGGATGGATATTTATATCCGGTGCGAGTACGGATGCAGGTTAGATTAGATCGTGCAAACGCGGATTGGAATGGATCGGAGTATCTGAACCCGTGTTATTCTCTAGCGAGAGCAGGAGGTGGACAATATAGCCACGTACTGCATACAGGGGATCGGATGTCCTGTCACACCATTACCGTAGAGGAATCAAGACCAAAGCACCCCCCCCCCCCACACACACACATACAACCGCCTCCTCTTTGCAGCACTTGGAAGCATAAGGTGGCTCAGGGCAAAGGGCGTCCGCGAAATAAGGTGCCAGGTCGCTATAACTCAGGTACGTTGTCCCACTGATGAAAACACAGACATGCGTTTTTAAACAGCTGTAAAACAGGCTTCGGTGCGTTTCCGACGCCGAAGCTCGGTGTATGTCGGCGCTGGAAAGAAACTTTCTGCTGCTCGATGTTATTTTCTACTGGATGTGTGCGTTGGAATGTTGTTCACAGCTTTCGCCCGTAGTGGGGTACGAGCAAAGCACCCTTGTGATCCGTGTAATATTTTCGGAATTTGTGAAAAAGTATCATGAGATGTATGAAATTTGCGTTACTAAGCCAAGGTTCAGGACAAGAGTTGGTTATGTAGAGTATTGTACTCCCACTTGCCTGAAGTACAAGCTAAACAAATGAAACGTCAATGACAGCCCGCCGCGCACACCAACGACTGTGAAGCAAATACTTATCGGGCAACGCTATTCTCAATTCACCGACCCGTGCCAGCTCCAGAGGCCGGTCAACTTCTCCCAGTGTAATACGGTGAGGCATAACAGGTACCATGCTACCAGGCGTAAGGAGACATCCTATGACGTAAACACGGCTTGACACTCTACAGGTTTTCGTTTGATTTTACAGGGGTAATTATCTGAGTGTGATTATAAAGGCAATCGCGATTCTAACTTTACGAAGTGAGTTTCTCCGGCCTACCACAAGTGTCGCACCATAATACGTGGCGCGGGCGTATATCGCCGACCCAACTCCGGGAAGTGCCGACCACCACAGAAGCTGTTCACTGAATAATGGTGCGAGTAACTCGCACTAGGTGATAGGAATCCAAATAGAGAGAGAGAGAAAGAAAAGAGAGAGAGAGAGAGAGAGAGAGAGAGAGAGAGAGAGAGAGAGAGAGAGAGAGAGAGAGAGAGAGAGAGAGAGAGAGAGAGAGAGAGAGAGAGAGAGAGAGAGAGGGGGGGGGGGGAGAGGGAGAGAGAGCGAGAGAGAAGCTCCAATTTTGAGTGAAAGAAGCAGGATTTAAGGCTTGAAGTGTTTTGGTTTCAAAAGCGTTGTGGGCGAATCGGGTGGAATTGGGTCGCCTGTATGAGCCTCCGTCGTATATACACGACAGCAGATTTGTGGGCGGTTTTCCTCGTCCATGGGCATGTCTATTGTCAGCTCATCATGAGTTATCTATGCGTGAAGTTCATTTCGTCCATTTAGGTAGGTTCTTTTATTTAGGTAATATGGACCTTTTTTTGCACGCGACCAGACCTCCCACGTACATCAATACATCCCGTGTTAACTGCATGTTAGCTCCTGTTAAGGCCGGATACAGGTGACAGTAAGGAATGTGTCGCCCCATGAAAGGTGATGCCCCTCCGGCCGGAAATAGGTGCCCCACCGGGAAAGCTCGAGAGCATCCCTCCCCTCATTTTCTTTGCAGCCAGAGGCGACCCTCGGGGAGGAGAATGCGCCCCCTTGGAAAGAAAAGGCACCATGCAGTGTGCTCGAGTGCTCCCTCACCCCACCCCGCCTTCCAATTGTTTAGCCAAAGGCGGCCCCCATTCACGTACTTTCGAGGGCCCGTCGTGAAAATATCGTGGCGTCGGTCAGGAAAAAATGACGCTCTCTAATTAAAAATGACGATTTTTACATTTCCTGGATCAGCCCCTAGTCCTGTTGGCCGCATAGATGCATGCAACCGAAACAAACCGAGCTGGAAGTGAAATAATTGTGGTGACGACATCTCCCCCTGACGCATCAGCTGCCATTGAACTTACGCAGAAGTCGCCGGCCCTCAATAAGTCACCGGCTTTCCATAACTTTCACAAAGGTCAAGCTTCGAGGACAAGAATGAATTGCTTACCACTATCGCCAAGCAGCTTCCTGGCACGCCAGCCGACCGCGCCACTTCCTGGCACGTGGGTCGACTCTCAACGTCGGCGTTAACATTCACCCGCACTCCGCACCAGACGAAAGGTTGCCCAAAGGTCAGACCATTCTCCACTCATTCTGACCGTATGTCATCTGTAATCCAAGGGCGTTCCCATGTGCAACAGGTGTCAGCGAAACACTATTGAGCCAGACGCTGCAACGTCGTTGCAGTAGGCGGTTGCAAAATATGTCAAGAACTGCATGAGTGGCAGTGCGATTTGAAGTTCTTGGTCGGTTATGGTCGTCCACGATAATGGATTCCTTCTAATTTGTGAACCTGTTGACGATGATGTTGACTTGTTTTAGAAATGAAATCTATTGATCAATGAAAATGACAGGATGCAAACGAACAAAAGCATGAAAAGTGGAAGAGTTACATGCGTAGCAACGTAGTGTGAGCATGAAGCTGCTTTCCACAAGATTTTGCAAAATAATATCTCTCTCTCTCTCTCTCTCTCTCTCTATATATATATATATATATATATATATATATATATATATATATATATATATATGTGTGTGTGTGTGTGTGTGTGTGTGTGTGTGTGTGTGTGTGTGTGAGTGTGTGTAAGCAAGCATAAGTATGTGCATACAGGTATATAAGTGAGTATAAGTATGGCTCTTGCATGGAAATGAGTGCACGCAAAGTTGTTTTCTTCCTTTCATGCTCTTGAGATCCCTGTGGCCGTGCACTCTCGGTGATTGGAATCAACAGGACCAACAGCAAACATGAGACACTTGAACAAGCACCAAACAAAGCAAGGGACATTAAGTTTTAAAACGTGCTGACTGCTAAATCAGGTCTTCAGATGGAATAAATGAAATTTCAGCGCATTCCAACGGGCTATTTTACCATGCGGACTGGGGTTCTAATGCTCCTTGCCAGTGATGTTTTCCGCGCCAATGACGAAGATCGAAAGGGGACCAGATCCGGAGTACGGCCTAGAGAGGGGGTGGGGGAACAATCAATTTACGATTCCGAAATACGAAATATTTCGAAATTAGTTTTGAACTGCTAACATTCGTCGTGTCTGTTTAAGGCAATGTGTTCCGTGCAAAATGTTCTTAGATCTTTGATCTAAGAACACTAGATCTTTGATCTAAGTTCTTTGATCCACTCCAACCTCTCAATCCGCCTCTGGGCCGAGACTCTTCTTAACCGATGCTCAATCTCCATAAACTAAATTCTTCTGATTGAGTAACGTCTACAAAGGTGTCGTCATCTACTAACATCGCTTATTTGTTATTTTCAGCCACGTTAATTATGCATGCGCGGCGTTTCCCGAGATGAAGAATCACCCAGCTACTTTGAACTACGCAGCTTTTCCTGACTAGTTTTTCTTGATGTTACGGCTTTCGAGTGGTTGGGAACAGACCTAGGCACGCTTGTGGTTGTGATTGGTTGGATCATCAAGCTGGATTACCCTTATCCGACCATCACGCAGCCGTGTGGGTAGCACGTATATTTCGTACTTTGCAGGTTCCCGGTTCAAATTCCGCCAGCTGGTTGTATATTGTCACGGCATGATCACGTGGGCGTTTGCCATTCTGACCAAACCGCGCTGTTTTCCTTCTTGAATTGCCGTTTCCAATGAATTTGATTGAATACATGTAGACACACGAATACGCATTCCCATGTTTGCTCAATGCACATTTTCACATTCACCGCACCGTATTTTCGATGCGATAGATCAACGCTCGTGTACAAGGGACAGAATGCAAAACGAAAGTAAATGCTAATGTAAAAAAAGTGATGCCACAGGTTTGTCGAGCCTGGCATCTGAAGGCGGATTCAATTATTCATACGCAGTGAAGTCCAAAGGAAGCGGTCTGTCGGTGGTTGCGGTTGTGACTTTACGACACACTCAGCAGCTGAGGCCATATGGCATCGCCTGCCTCTCACCTTGCCAGGAGGGGGCCGATACCGCAAGGAATCGTACCCCGTGCCTCGAGCTTGCCAGAAGCTCAGATAACCACTGAGCTGCCGAAGCCTAAAAATGAAGTGATTTGATTTTACATCACTCTAGGTGCTACCAAAATTAGATAATAGCATAATTAGAACATAATCAGAACAAAATTAGAGCGCATTATTGCTAGAAACGCTAGCTGTATTTTATTCGTCATACTTCCTATTATCTTGTTTCAAGCGCCGCGCCTCATTTCACATTAGAAACATGTTCAATGGATTTCTTTAGCAAGCCACGCAACTTTACCTCTGAGGTAGCAACTTGAGATCAAACAGGTCAAACAGACTTCCTTGCTTCGCGTTAAGGACCTGTGGCGCCACATTTTGACTGGGGGCGATGCACGATTGGCAGTCTAGGGGCCTGGTTCATTAGCACTCACGGTGTTGCTGTCAGCTTTTGCTGACAGCAGGGAAGCTGCTTATTGGCTTAGCATGATTTTAACCCGGCCAATGCGATGAAGTCAGTGTTGCCGGACTACTGGATCGGCTGGCGGTAAAAGAGTGCTGGGTCAGTGCAGGTGGCCTGCCTAATTGAATTAAAGCACGATTTTATACTCATGTTCATCATTTAAGCACCATTTAAGCGCCAATCGAATATAAGTCGCTTACGGCCTGCTGACAACAGCTAATTGGGGTGCAACTTATCTGGTTTCGCAGAAATTCCGCAAGCTCCATTGAACGGCACTCAGCGTGGCTTACTTCTCCGGGATGAAGGGAGCATCGACCCCTCCGTCTGACATAGACCCAGTCTGTCCAGCGGCTCCGGTCGACCCTGCAGAATTACACAATCCAGCGCGGCCGTTGGTCGTGCACCTCCTGACACCTGTCGCAGTTCCCTGAGGACCCTGGGGTAGTCCTGAGGTCGTACTGCGGCCGTCCCGAGATCGGCCTGCGGTAGTCCCGATATTGTCCTGAGGTCATCCTGAGGCAGTCCCGAGGTCGTCCCGAGGTAGTCCTGAGGTAGTCCCGATATTGTCCTGAGGTCATCCTGAGGCAGTCCCGAGGTCGTCCCGAGGTAGTCCTGAGGTAGTCCTGAGGTAGTCCTGAGGTAGTCCCGAGATTGTCCCGAGATTGTCCTGAGGTCATCCTGAGGCAGTCCCGAGGTCGTCCCGAGGTAGTCCCGAGGTAGTCCTGAGGTAGTCCCGAGATTGTCCTGAGGTCATCCTGAGGCAGTCCCGAGGTCGTCCCGAGGTAGTCCCGAGGTAGTCCTGAGGTAGTCCCGAGATCGTTCTGAGATCGTCCTGAGGTCGTCCCGAGCGGCCGGCGGCTTTGATTTCCCGACTGGGTGGGAAGCCCAACTGGGTGTGGGGGGGGGGGGAATAGGCGCAGCCGCGTGGGTCCGCTGAGCCGCCGTCGTGGCCGTCGTGGCTGTGGCCGACGTCCGGGTGACGTAATCACACGCCTCCTGCAGCTGCCGGAGAGCTGGCATCGCTCGTCAGAGCGGCGTGTCTCGTCAGAGCGGCGTGTCTCGTCAGAGCGGCGTGTCTCATCAGAGCGGCGTGTCTCGTCACAGCGGCGTGACTCGTCAGAGCGGCGTGTCTCATCAGAGCGACGTGTCTCGTCAGAGCGACGTGTCTCGTCAGAGCGACGTGTCTCGTCAGAGCGACGTGTCTCGTCAGAGCGGCGTGTCTCATCAGAGCGGCGTGTCTCGTCAGAGCGGCGTGTCTCGTCAGAGCGGCGTGTCTCGTCAGAGCGGCGTGTCTCGTCAGAGCGGCGTGTCTCGTCAGAGCGGCGTGTCTCATCAGAGCGGCGTGTCTCGTCAGAGCGGCGTGTCTCGTCAGAGCGGCGTGTCTCATCAGAGCGGCGTGTCTCGTCAGAGCGGCGTGTCTCGTCAGAGCGGCGTGTCTCGTCAGAGCGGCGTGTCTCGTCAGAGCGGCGTGTCTCGTCAGAGCGGCGTGTCTCGTCAGAGCGGCGTGTCTCGTCAGAGCGGCGTGTCTCGTCAGAGCGGCGTGTCTCATCAGAGCGGCGTGTCTCGTCAGAGCGGCGTGTCTCATCAGAGCGACGTGTCTCGTCAGAGCGACGTGTCTCGTCAGAGCGGCGTGACTCGTCAGAGCGGCGTGTCTCATCAGAGCGGCGTGACTCGTCAGAGCGGCGTGTCTCGTCAGAGCGACGTGTCTCATCAGAGCGGCGTGTCTCGTCAGAGCGACGTGTCTCGTCAACGCGGCGTGTCTCGTCAGAGCGACGTGTCTCGTCAGAGCGGCGTGTCTCGTCAGAGCGGCGTGTCTCCTCAACGCGGCGTGCCTAGCCATCACAGGGTCCTGACCGCCGTCGTCGTCTGTTTAAACTTTCTGGCGGTCGGAAAGTTCGACTGCAGACGTGCTCGCTCGACACCCATGTCGAGAGGTGTTGAACGCTGCTGTTGGGTAAGGGCGGGGGTTCTTCGCGACGTGCAGCTTTAGCCGTGTTTCGGCCTCAGCTGTCCCGGCAATGATCTGGTGACTGTTTTCTCCCGGAACGCGCTGGCGCTATCTCCCGCGAGACTGAACACGTAACGCAGTTGCGAGCAGATAATGCAATGAGCAGATGGAGCAATTGCGCAGTTGCCGACCTAGAATACGTGCCGGCCGCGCGAAACCATGGGCCTTACCATCGAGCCGCCATCGAGCCGCGGCACCCGTACATGGCCGATTCCCGCTGCGATGTGTTCTTTTTCTCTGGCGAAACCGCGTGCACTTAGCGGGAGACTTCCGTCGTCCGAGACCTGTCCTATGTTAAGCGAATGGCCGGGTGTCTAACCAAATACAACTGCCAACGCTACTTCACTTGTATTGTGCGGGTTTTGTATAACTTCTCTGGAGGCCTGAATATTCTATTCTTCCGCGGGTGCTGGTGCCCATCAACGCTATTGGGTTTCATATAAGGTGCCAGAACAGCTGTTTTCGCTAAATCGGCTGACTACGTTAGTGTAGTCACACAATGTGAACATATGCACACACACACGCACACACACACGCACACACACACACACACACACACACACACACACACACACACACACACACACACACACACACACACACACACACACACACACACACACACACACACACACACACAATTTTTTATATATAAATATATATATATATATATATATATATATATATATATATATATATATATATATATATATATATATGTTTATATATATATATATATATATATATATATATATATATATATATATATATATATATATATATATATACACATATAATAGCTGATCGAAGCGTCCTGACAACAGCCCACACTTACCGACGTGATGGCCACCCTGACATATTGCCCGGTCTTTAAGCCGAGCTGGGTCGGCATGACCCAGCACGGTCTGGCATGCCCGGTCTGGGTCGGCATGACCCAGCACGGTCTGGCATGCCCGGTCTGGGTCGGCATGACCCAGCACGGTCTGGCATGCCCGGTCTGGGTCGGCATGACCCAGCACGGTCTGGCATGCCCGGTCTGGGTCGGCATGACCCAGCACGGTCTGGCATGCCCGGTCTGGGTCGGCATGACCCAGCACGGTTGGAGCACGGTCTGGCATGCCCGGTCTGGGTCGGCATGACCCAGCACGGTCTGGCATGCCCGGTCTGGGTAGGCATGACCCAGCACGGTCTGGCATGCCCGGTCTGGGTCGGCATGACCCAGCACGGTCTGGCATGCCCGGTCTGGGTAGGCATGACCCAGCACCGCACGGGGCTTTGTCGTCCTGATGCAACACTCCGGCGGCGAGCTTAGCCGCCCGCATGCCTTCTCGGTTAATCTTCAGAATCAAATGATTAAAGTTGAGACCAACTCCCATTGATGGGTGTGCTGGATTAATTTCCCCAGACGCGAAAGATTTGCTTCGGATGCGCATATCCAGACGACAGCACACCGCGCTCGGGTAAAACCGCCAGAGTATTTAGGAGTGCGATGCCTTGCTCTTTATTGAGCACCAAGGCGCCCTCGTTATTTCCAGTTTGCTCCCAGCCAGTGATCGTGATTTTGAAGCTGCATTCATACGAAATATTTAACACCGAAACAAGATATATGTGACGTTCCGAGTATTTCCTGGCTATCAATTTCTGTTCGACTTCGTTGAGCACATGTCGTGACTCAAATGAGAACATCCTTTGCAAGTAGCCGAGCTTGGCACCACAGGCACAGACAGGGCCCAGACATGGATCACGGAACTCGCCTCCGTGTGACGGTCGTACGCTGTGCACAACGTCCGCCTGTGCACAACGTGCGCCTGTGCACAACGTCCGCCTGTGCACAACGTCCGCCTGTGCACAACGTCCGCCTGTGCACAACGTCTGCCTGTGCACAACGTCCGCCTGTGCACAACGTCCGCCTGTGCACAACGTCCGCCTGTGTGTGACGACCGCATGTGTTTCACATTATGGCGAGGTGCTTGCATTTCCGGATCCATTGCAAGACCGCTCTGGTTTCTTTCTCGCAGCGCATTTGCAGTCCTGCAGTTCCTACTTGATGTGTTCCCATTATCGTAGAGTACGGGTCGAACGCCATTCAAGCGTGTCTTGTCGCGTAGGCTTCGTATATTCTACGATCACAAGCAGTTGGAGATGAAATATAAATTCCGATTGGATTGGTACTTGGAGTGGATTAGATCGCTCGCTGGTTGATTATTTGAAACAAGGAATAACTTGCATCTCCAAAGTCGCAATTGCAGTTGCCACTCGGAATTCAAGAGAGCAGGCGAACTATTAACACCAGCTACACGAAATTGTAACGATTGGTAAGATTCTATGGAACTCCTCATCACCATTTTGGGGAAGATATTGGTGATTCCACTTGAAACCAATAATGAAGTATCAAATTTGGCTGCTTCCATTATTCTGGCTTGTCCTGCCTTCAATTGAGATGCTATTGGCCGTATATCAATGATCTGGACATTGAAAGGCCTTTGTCACTAAATGTGAGCTGTGGTCAGCGACAATATCACAACCGCATCATAACTGTTCGAAGGTTGATTGAGTTTGAATTATCATCTGTGCATAGGCCTCAGTGGGCCCATATCCCATAGCAATACATGGCTGTTGAAGCAAAAGACAGCGAATGTTAAAATTATAGTCGGACGCCCAGTTCATCTTACAGATAGACTAAAATAGCGGTTATTGCCAACATTCACCACCGCCTTACATATGGACTAAAATCGCAGGTATTGCCGATATTCGCCACTGCCTTTCACTATCCACTACAATGTGCACCGCGATTTCTATATTGGCTGATATGCAATGTATCGTCTAGATGGAAGCCTAAATACATAAATCACATGTTCTACAATATGGCCTATGATTTGCGATTGATAATGATACACGATTGACAAGGATTCGCGTGATTCTGTAATAGTTTAAAAGGTTATTTAAAGTAGCAAGCTGATTTAGGAAGCGTTGTCAGTTTGTGATATTACGATATTTAAATAGTTGTGTAACGTTTTACAGGTGATATATGGTTATAATTGAGCCATGTCATGGATTGTGTTGCTTCGAGACCATCGTTCTCCGTCCGCGCTTTCGACCTATCCTCCGCAAGGTATGCATTAGCACTACGCTCGTGACACTCATAATACATGTCATGAATGGATGTAGCTATGGTTACATACCAGTCGCGGCCAATGACTGTCAGTGTCTCCATCAACTCTATCCTCACAAACTCATACTGAACCAAACGCGTGTCAATGTCGGCTACCAGGTGCACTTAATGGGAGTGATAGCAAAACCATTAATAGCGAAACCGTTGAGGAGCCTAGGTAGCTCAGTCGAAAGAGAGTTGGATTCATGATCGTAAGATATTGGGTCCGAATCCCATAAGCGGCAAGATTGTCGAATTCACCTGCGACCACCTGGCGTGGAAGGTTGGCCACACTATGCGACATAGCAGTCGGATGCATCGTATCAGAGCTCAAGTGCCAAGCAAGACCATCGGCAACTAGCAGTCTATAGTCGTGAAAATGAGGCCACGGTGCTTCGCATGCCAACAAGACCATGCCATTAGCGAGGCCGCGTGATGGTAACCTTTCCACAGCCGGGTATAATAATCACAGCTGTGCTGGTTTTGTCAGTTGTCCAGGGCAGCTGGAAAAGTTCGGCTCCTGCGCTGGAATAGAATGCTATGAAATTACGGCTGGTCTGAGCCGTCGATGGCTTCACAATGTGACTTCACATCCATGTGAACTTTAGATATTGACTTTGAGAATGACAGGCATTTAATGATGCGTCGCGTTCCTCACGAGGATTTCCGAGAGCCGTTCGCCTCATCAGGGAGAAGTATGGGCCCTGAAGTGGCATCCAATATTTCGCCGAGCACGTTTTCATTGACGAATGGCACTTGGCACGAGGATGGGGTACACAATGGCGTCTTGTGCCCTGTCGATAGGATTTCGCTCGCTAAGATTTGGCATTGAGTGTTACTGTTGGCGTATGTGTACGCATCATCTTCACGCGGTCTGCTAAGCTGATGTGTATGTGCATTGAACAGTAGACGAAATGCACGCCGATTCTTGAACCGTACACCGAGTAGACTTGCGTGCAATTTCTATCTTCGTAAAAAAATTGCTCGACTGTTTCCACCTGAAGCGAGACGCTATATCTGCAAGGTTGTATATCACATGGCCCAAGTGTTCTACGTATTGGCGCATTGTTGTGTAATTGTTTGCCTAAGCCCTCGCCTAAGAAGCGTAGGTCACCAGCGTTCACACACGATAGTGGTGCCGTTGCCGTCACCCCAGACATTTCGCTGCCGATTGAGGCAGTCGCGTGCAGCGTGCTCGTGAGGCAGTCACGTGCACGCTGCACGTCAACAAGCTGTCGGGCAACAGGCCGGTACTGAAGTGAAACAGAAATGCTGCATGCGATGGTAGAAAGCAAGTGCGGGATGCGGTCGATGATATGCAAAGTGATGATCTATGTGATTCGCATGCACGACCAACAGCATGGTTCGCGTCAGGATCGCCGATCGGGTCAATACCAAGAATACTTTTAACATGTATATTTCCGCCCGTTTGTTTCTTATTAACCGTCGCAGTGCGAGGGACAGTTTGAACTCCAGGAGCTGTAATAAATGTGTTTGTTGTTGTTGTTCTTGTTGTGTATAATTATGCCAGGCATGTATATCTTTCAACACCGGAGCATGTATGAAAACAACAATATCCTCTAATAGTTCTCCGAGTTTCAAATCACTGCTAATGTCAAGTCACTACCATATAACCTGAAATGTTAAGAGAGTGCATCTGTCACAGATGCTCTGGAGGCTAAGATACAAACTGTTGCGAATAATGCTAAATCAACGTTTGCAAAGGTATTTTGGCGAGCTGATTTCGTTTCTGATGTGGACATGTACACTATGTTCCAGTTGAAATATTTCAAAGCTTCGAAAATGTTCCGAACATTTCAATGAAAATGACACTTCATATATTTTTATCCGCGAAAAGGGGAAAACCTTTGGTTTTCCTTTGTGTGGCCTTCCCCGAGTATATTCAACTTCCAAAAAATGTCAGCGTGAATAGCTTGATGACATGTCTCCTGTTACTTGGCATTCACTTATCATGGTGTTTGAACGACCTCAGTTTGCACGTCCCGGTAGCACACGTCACTCAGTTCGCAGACGACACCCAGGTCCTCATATGCGGTCGCAAATCTGATCTCCCAAATCTGATGAGTCAGATGGAGACATGTCTGAACAAACTCCACGACTACTTCCTGGATAGCGGTTTGAAGGTGAACCCAACCAAAACTCAGCTTCTTACGCTCGGATCGCGTCAAAATCTTCGTAATATTACCCCGATACGAGTGTGCTTTAGGGACGCCGTGATAGATGAGAGACATTCGTGTAAGAATCTTGTGGTGACATTTGATCGCCACATGTCGTGGGATTCCCATGTAGCTGTTGTGGTCCGCAAGTGCACTGGGTTCCTTCTGGCCCTGAGCCATCTGCGTCACCATCTGCCGACCAGTACCCTCTTCACTATAGTCAATAGCCTAGTTATATCCAATATCCGCTCCTGCATATCTGTTTACGGAACGGGTCGTCAACAAACATCTACAGACTAGACAAGATCATTAACTTCGCCACTAGAGTCGTGTCAGGTCTACAATTTTGTTTTGTATGTAATCATCATTTTTGTATTAAATCATTCGATTCAATCATTCAATTTTAATCATCATATTTCTGATGCCCGTAACGCCTTGGGTCTCCTCACCGCAGCTGATCAGAATCTATTTCACAGTCTCACTTTGCTCCACAAGATCATACTGACGGGTGAGCCTACGCACGTTGCCGGCGCACTGCAAACGCACTGCAAACTCTACCCTGTTAAACCGTCACACACGTGCAGACGACCACCTGCGCCTGCCAGCCATACACAGAGAGGCTGGCCGCGGGGGATTTCTCCACTCGTCTGTCTTCCACTATAACAAACTTCCTTCTGAAACAAAAACATCGAGGCTGTCTAACTTCAAGAAACATGCACTAGGGTATCGCCACGAACAACACTAGTCACACACAAAAAACTTACACTATGGATATGTGTACACTATGAAGTCACCTTTAGGCCATCGCTTTCCTATCACTTCTATAAACCACTCGTTAATAGCTTGTGTTGCAAGCACGGTGTATATAGTGCAGAGAGTGATATGGGTATTGTATTATGTTAGTGTACGAATGTTTGTTGCCCATCTGCTCCCACTATTGATCATAAATCTATCCTTTCTTTGTAAATATCTGTGAGTTGTACCCAGACTCCTGTCCATAATAGCCACTGCACGTGGAGGGCTTGTATTGTGAAATAAATGTATAAATGAATAAATAAATTATACTAATGCTTCATTTCCCATATTATCGATAGTGAATTATACAATGGAATTTGTCTCACGACGACCCGAGTCTGGAATCACGGAGACGACCGGCGGACTATGTGCACCCGCGACATTGACCCGTTTGGCCTGACCTGGATAGTTATCCAAGGGAAGTAGACAAACCTCTTGTCAGTTCTTAGTGAACGTTGAAAGTCTGAGGAAGGAAAATTCAAGTTCAGGGTCATACTGCTGATCATGTCTCCCTAACTAGCTTGGAATACGAATTAGTTGAGATCAAATTGATCTCTCTTGCACTTCCATGCCGAAACAATTCTACCGGACCGTGGAGGATAATTTGTAGCTTGATGACATGCCGAAATGTTCCACCAATAATTTTTCTTCATACGATTATGAGATCTATTAGTTTTCCTTTTTGAATACGTCATTCAGCACGAGGTGTGCACGACTTGATAATTTGCAATGCAAATCCCTGGGCAATTCTGGCACTGCTGCTGACCACTCCGCACCAGCACTACTTCGGACCCCCTGACGTACCGGTACTGCTCCGGACACTGACGTTCCGGTACTGCTCCGGACCGTGGCGTTCCGGTACTGCTCCGGACCGTGGCGTTCCGGTACTGCTCGGGACCCTGACGTTCCGGTACTGCTCCGGACCCTGACGTTCCGATACTGCTCCTGACCGTGGCGTTCCGGTACTGCTCCAAACCATGACGTTCCGGTACTGCTCCGGACCATGAAGTTCCGGTACTGCTTCGTTTTCCGGTCTCAAAATAAATTGCTGATGGTGTTGAGGGGACATTTACCCCGCAGGGTGGCACGGGTTCGGTTGTCCCATCAACTTCCTCCATCCAGGTCGGAATTACTTGCGAACAAATCTCTGAATTTTTCAGGGAAACTATTTATCAACCAGAATAGAGCTTATCATTTCTGAACTATAGTTTAGTCTTTTACATCATATTAGTTTCATTTGATGTTCACAATGCTCATTTCAATGCCATCATCAAGCGTCATTATCTAGTTAAAAAGGAAGAAGCTGGAAATGTGCTACAAACTGGAAATATGCCATGCACGTTGTCAAGCTAAGGAAAAAAGAGCATCCTCAAAGTTATGCGAAGTTCCATCCGTGTTCATATATGCACCGAAGTAGACCCCGTCAGGCTTAGCCATCGCCCGTATCACATTACCACTCAAGAAGCTCGTGGGTCCTGTGCGGCAGAATCAAGTGCACACGACGGTGGCCGTTCTTGACGGCAGCTAGCAACTGGCGCTGTGGTAGCGCTCCACAGCACGAACCGCGAGGCGCCGCAGTCGTGCCCGACGACGATGAGCACTTGGGGAACAGCTACTTCGTATTGCATCCTTGGGACCCCCTGTATGCTCCGCACGTGGCGACATGGCATCACCCTACCGCCAGAACCGCGCTGCCCGCCCATTCTGATGTGCCCCGCCGCCGCCTTCACTTGAGCTCTCGGTGAAGCTAGCCATGCAATCACTGACGTCCCGATAGCTGGTAAACCGAAGACCGATAGAGAATTATTTGGAAACGAGTACAGCCGACCGATTCCAAAACTAGCGCCAAGCGGATGCCTAGTGGCGAGAACTAAACGTGACGTCACGCGCGACGAGAAGCAGGCATTCCCCCGCCGAGCATCCCACGCTGGAATGGCCCGATGGTGGCCGAGCGCGCCCCGACCTGGGCCCGCGGTCGTCAGCACAGCGTCACTGCTGATATCAGCTGCGGCGCTGGGCGACGCCGGCCCGCCGGGACTGGCTGATCTGGGCCGAGGGCGGGCAGCGGCCGCCACCGGACCGGCCGCGTCTGGCAGCGAATACACTGGCGGATGGCGGACAAATGCACTGCGACACAATGGGACACAGAGATACTGCTTCGCCTCGCATGGCAACTGGGAGATAAACTGCCCCCCCCCCCCAAGCATTGATATGATTTGCCCCAGCATTTACGCCCAGACCCTCATTCTAGCACTTTTGCGGGAACAAAGTCCGTGGGTTATGCTACGATTGACGTCCAAGAAGAAAACATACAAATCGAGTGCATGCATATATTGTCAGTATACCTCTAATAGCATTTATACATTCACGAATGGTTTAAATAATAATATTTGGAACATCTTAATGGAAGAACAAAATTACTTGCCACACAACACATTTCCTCCGCCGATATCCTTACTTACTTAAGCCTACTTACTTAGGCCCCACTTACCTATCTTTGCAATGTGCATGCAACAACCCAACACGTCCAAAAGGTACATGCCATATTGAGGTATACACATGATTGATGTGCAATGTGCGTACACTCAGTTGTTTTCACTGAGCGTCGGCGTACTTCTGTACCATTTACGGTTCCCACGCGCACCGATTTTCCTCTTTTTGTTCTCGCCTCAAACTCTCGTGAGTGCTGTTTCTGTGCGCCTCACGTTCTATCCATTTGTACGACGACTGACGTTATCGCCGATCGACTAACGACGACTAACGTTGTCGACTAACGTCCCCAGTACGTGGAGTACTTCATCGACCGCGGCGTGCTCGGCGTCACCAAGGACATCCAGAACACGGCGCTCGAGTACCTGGGCGACTCGGTGCCGCCGCTGACCCGTTCCAAGTTCGACTCGGCCAGCAGCCTGGTGGTGCCCGTGATGCCGCCCACGCTGGTCGGCGTCTGCCGGCTCATGCAGATCTACTACGTCCTCAAGGTGTGTGAACTACGTCACCAAGGATTGTGGCGGGCGTACGGCACATCGACAGCGAACAAATGGCCATCCGTTCAAACAGTATATATATATATATATATATATATATATTCATCCGCAATTTTATGCTAGTTTTACACTGATGGCACCGTCACATGAGAATCTGAATTTCTGAGATCTGAAAAAGTGGCCGAAATCCATTAAGTTTTAGTTGGTGTGGGGGCGGGATCTAGTGGATCAACACTTCGAACCCCCCCCACACACACACAATATTCTTTTCTTCAAAAATCGACACCACTTCGCACTTCACACTCGAAAGCTGTTTTTATTTTATTATATTTTTGGTCGGCCCCCTATGGAAAATTCTGGCTGCACCACTTGGTGTTAGCGCATAACAGCCATTATGATTTATTTGTATTATTTGTGACAGACTGCCAATAATCGGCAATTTCATTTTGCAAACTTAAAACGCGTATTTCCTCCTTCCTGCCTCCGTGTCTAGCATCCATCGCGTTCGTGCGCGAGGAGCCACGCAGCAATGACGTTAACGGCGTCACCACACGCTCGCGTGCACCTCGTCAATACATAATCGTCCACCGACAGACATTCATTAACGTTATCCGTGCATTGGTCGCTTCCGCTGCTCAATCATCTCGTGGCCACGAGAAGCGCAGCAGCATCGCTGCGCCTGCACCTTGGCGATCCGTCGTCAGCACCCGCGGCCGCGACCGAGCACCACGCCGCGTCCTGTTCTCGCACGCACTCGCTTCATTGACATTCCTTCTCGCCGTGATCCGGCCCGATTTGCCAGATTAGGCGCACGCCGTGACCTAATCCCCGAGCTGGGCGCGCGCGGCGCCGGCGGCGGCCAGCTTTGGCGCGCCGACAGACGCGGCGGCGGCCCCAGTTGTCGCGCGCCGCCGACGCCGCTCATTGGTCCGCCAATGACTTGTGATTACGTCGTTGGCGCGCTCGCGCGCGCGCGCGCGCGAAATGAGCCGCCGTGGTGAGATGGGCGGCGAATAGTGCGTCGTTCGGTCCGCCTCGCTGCTCCATTGGCTTTTCGAGAGCCGTCGACGACTGATGACTGATGATCGTCCCCAACCTCGACCTTGAAATAGTATTTCCGGGCTGTCTGTTCCCCACCTCGGACAGTCTGACGCGACGGTCTGGGGCGCACTTCCTGACAGTGTGCCTCGCCTTGCTGGGCTCAACCACATCCACCAGATAGTCTTCCTCGTCTGCCTGAACTCAATCCTAGCTTCCAGATAGCCTACCTTGTCTGTCTGGGTTGCACCCCGGTAACTAAGCAGCCTGTCTCACTTGTGCTGGCTGTACTTTTGCTACCGGACAGCCTGGTGCGGCTGTCCGGGCGGTCGGGCGGTGCCTCGGTTACCGGGAAGCCTGGCACAGCTTTTCGGGCTGTATCATGGCTACCGGGCAGTCTGGCGCGGTTTTCCGGGCTGTGCCTTGACTATCGGGCAGGTGCGGCTGTCTGGAGGGGGGGGGTGCCTTGGCCACCGGGAAGCTTCGCGCGGCTGTCCGGGCTGTACCTTGGCTATCAGGCAGCCTGGCTCGGCTATCTGGGGGCTGTACCTGGGTTATCGGACAGCCTGGCGCGGCTGTCTGGGGACTGTACCTTGGCTACCAGACAGCCTGACGAGGCTGTTTGGAGGGTGGAGATGCCCTGGCTACCGGGCAGCCTGACGCGGCCGTCAGAGCTGTCTGCAACTGCTGCTGTTCGTCACACCTTCGTCGGGCCACCGCCAGGGGCGCTGCCGGCCGGCAGGAGTGCACGCAGCTGACTGCGGCTGTTGCGCGGCCGCCAGCCGGGACTGCAGAGTATCGGCACACTCACCACCATTGGCGTCGTCATCCTATTCTTCCGGTGACGCCCGCTGGGTGTAAACGGTCTCAGAGTGCCCAGGCCTCCATCAGGCAAACGCCGCTACAAATTGGAGCCCGGGAGATGTATGGTTGTCGTCTTAATCATGAGCTCTCCCAGCGACAGCCGCTGAGTGCAGGCCGTGTTAGATTGTTCAGACCTTCACTGGGTACGTGCCTCCACAAATCGGCCGGCAGATATATGGTTGTCGACTTAATCCTCATCTTAACATTTCAATTGGCATCCGGACCATCGGTTATCGTGCGTGCTGAGCACGACTGTGATAATACTAAGACGGGTTGACAGTTCGGAAATTATGTAACCACGAGCGGAGATTCAAAATTGCATAGTAAAATCGAACACAAAATATCAATCCTTGTAACTGTAGGCTAAGAAATGTGTATATTCAGAAACGTTCTGAAATCCATTTCCTCCATTATTTTCGCATGTTCAACGATTTCAAGTAATTGCTTCCAGGCCCGATGTTTGAAAATTTATTACGGCTTATGTCGCAAAAAGTGAAATTATTCCGGTCAGAATGTATGATGTTGTAAGAAGCCAACGTTTCCAGATGTGCCTTTTACGATTGCGAGCCCCGGTTGGCATGTTTTCCCTGTTGTATATCGACATCCACAAATCTTTTCTGAAGCAGATCCATTTGGATGCAAGTAGCTTAACTCCAATCACGCGGCCACGCAGTGGAGTGTGCAGAATTTGCAGAGTTACCCGAGTGTATCATGCGGTCACGGCCTGGCCGCAGATAAATGATGTGTGCTCACGCTGGTGCGTGACGAGGGTTCGGAGATGACACCTGGAACACCGGCCGGCTCTGAGAAGAGCACAGGTCACAGATGGTTCCAGTGTGTGTTCACACATCGGTCACCATGCACTCGCTGCCTGCAAAGGCAGTGTCATTGCCGGCAAGAGAACGTCATCAGACGCCTGTTATCACGGCACGTTGACCACGCGCTGCACATCCAAAATGGATGTACAGCTCTGGACTCTGGACTCTGGACTCCGGTCCCAAGCTCCTTCCGTCCCCGGCCGATTTGTATCTGCCTATCTCTATCTGCGTATCGCTATATTATGGTGTAAGCAACCACATCCAGACCTAGAAATGTAATGATTAATTTAGGAATGAAGCTAAATTAGAGAGTTTTGGCATGGATCTGCAGCCCCAGATACTTCTTGCTCGCGACTTTATCTCATTGATATTATGTTGACCCCACTCCCCTAAGCATTTAAAAAATGTCAGCCTTGTCGAGAACTTAAAGATTCAGAGATGCGCTATGCTCCATCCAGAATATCTAATGTCTTGGATGGTCTCAGCAGATGCGATTTTCTTTCTCCCTCTCTCTCTCTATCTCTTTCTCGCTCTCTATCTCTATCTCTTTATCTCTCTATCTCTTTATCTCTCTCTCGCTCTCTCTCGCTCTCTCTCTCTCTCCATCTCTCTCCATCTCTTTCTTTCTCTCTCTCTCTCTCTCCCTCTCTCTCTCCTCTCTTAAAAATTATCGAGCTTTGTCTTAACCGCATCCGTGTTGCTTTTCGCTATGGCCATCCCTGCCTTTCTTTCTTGCTTCTGGCGGCCCAGACAGCTTCCGTTGGACAACAGGCGGTGGTCGATTCTGTTTTTCGCTCCGCCAGCCCCAGACCGCCTCTGAATACTGTCTGCCTCATTTATGACCGCCCAAGCCGCCTCTGGCGCGCAACGAACGGTTGTCGACCATCTCCACCTCGTTGCCGGTGACTCAGGTCACCTCTGAGCAGGGCGGTCGGCGGCGACACGTATCCTGGTCGGGGAACAGGGCTTAATCCCCTGCCCTCCGGCGGTTCCGTCCGTGCCACTGAGCAGTGCCTGTTTAGCTTCTGGCGGTCCGGACTGCCTTTAGCAGACGGGTTTCGGCCCTGGTAACGACTCAGGACGCCTCTGGTATGCTCGACCACGCCTACCGGTGCTGCTGAGAACGCTGACGGTCATGGACGGATTTGGCCTGTCAGCGACGTCCCCGGCTGCTCTTGCTTATATATACGCGATGTAGGTGCATGGAAGTGTTCGCTTGTATACGTGCGAGGGAATGTGTAGTGCTTAGTATGTCAATACGACGGTTTTCCAAACGAACCGCGTGATAGCGCTGATTTTCTCGACCTGGTCTACTGGCTGTCATAGCAGTGTTGTTCCCAATGTTTGCCATTTGTATCTTCACCCTGTCGTTAGCAAGCTCATACCGTACGCAATTTGTTTCACAGGTGAATCTGGAGCTTGAGAAGTCTGGCGACGACCTGCACATGCACTTCCCCATCACCATTGCCACGGTACCATTTAGGATTCCCAACTCGAACCAGCAGCCCAGCATTCACTACGGTAAGCTAGGACATGGCTCAGACTACTAGGTGTCTTCTCATTGTTTTGCAATGCGGACAATTGCACAAATACTACAGTTAATTTTGCCTTCCTTTATTAATACGTGAGGAGCATTATGCGAAAGGCGGTCTTCTAAATATCGCAAAAAAAATCATGCTCGGAAGAAGTTTTCCCCACTAACTGTCGACATTGCCGCCGCAGGAACTGTACTGTTGGCTTCTTGACTTATACATACCTGAATTGTCTAAGACTGGAATCATCGCATGCCTTTGCAACAGTGCTTACCACGTGCCAGACCGTCGACGGGGTGATTGCTGGGCCAGATTGTGTGGCATTTCTGTGTGGACCCTTGGCGGGTCTGGGCTCATAACAGCCATCAGGGAAAACTACCGGCTCAGACGAAATCGAAACCGCCTAAACGTATGGTCATTGGTCATTCAAGCGTGTTCGGTGTTCCTCACTGGCAAGCAAGTGAAATACTTACTTTTGCCGTATTCATGGGTGCAGACTGAGGGACAGAGATATCCACCAGGAGCCGCATCCACCCGTTCTATGTCATCATATTGCACAAACCTGACGTATTCTGTACCTCATAGGGCTGTATGGATGAATTTGGCATTACTTTCACAATCCGGGCTAGGCTATATCTACACACCATCTACATGCACGAATTTGGCCTGGGCCTGGATTCACATGAACCAGATCAGGATGGGCTTGGGGGTCGGATTTGGCTCTGGTTGAAGTCTGTGAACCGAGTTGGGCCTCGATGGTAAAGTTCAGGTCTAAAGGGCAATGTTGGGGTCTTGGGGTCGGGAGAGCCGTGGCGAGCACTGCTTTAAAACTGCGCCGCGTTATGTGCTTACATAGTTCTGATCGCCTGCAAGGTATATAGAAAAGTATACCCGTCGCATCTATGATATTTTCGTGCGATTGACTTATGACGAACTTTTGCTAATCCTTGGCAATAACACCGGTAAGGGCGACGTAAAAACAGCAAGAATAGTATACCAATGCCAACAGAAACGTATATCTCAAGAAAGGTACCGCAAAGCAGTTGCAACACGACCCAACAGGCTTTGCATGCTATCAGAGAGTAGAGAGCACCCTGTCTCTGGCGTGTCTGGGTTCTACGCGGCCAACGCGAGATTAAGACCGGTGACGCGAGGTCGGGACAGTGCTGACGAGGCTGCCGTTGCAGATGTGGGCTGCGACCACGTGGAAGGCGGCGCCTACATCGGCCCCGAGTTCCAGCTGGGCCAGGTGTACGACGGCTCGATGGACATGAGCGACGCCGTCGTCCTCTACCGGCCCGTGTACGTGTGCGTGAAGCAACAGCACAGACATAATGGCGCCGGCCAGAAGCCGGCGCAGGGCGCGGCATCTGGCGCCAGTCACGCGCACACGAGGTACTAGCCGCGGCCGCCAGGGGCGCGCGCCGCACAACGCAATCAAACCCGGCCTGGTGGGGCGCAGCGCCGGTCGGTACCCGACCCAGTGTTCTGTGTGTGCCGGCATGTGCTTGGGACAAGTTGTCAGCGCTGAACGTGTCCAGTCACACAGTGGCGTAGAGTCCGGCTGGGAGGCGACTGGGGAGTCGAGATACTGGATACTGTCAGGCACATTTTTATACCGTGGAGTCGTGTTTGTGCATATGCCACCAAACACAAATAGACGCACCTATTGCATAGGAACACTCAAGAGCAGCCGGCACAAAAGACACTTGCATGGGGCTGTCGTTGTGTCGCTGCCGGTCGTCATGTTCAGGCAGCTTGTGGTCGGCACAGTCCTGAGCATGACCACAAATCACGACTCGCCAGCGTGCGTATGTGGTGGTGTCGGACAACAGAGCGAACTTCACTGGTCAGTTGGTGCCAGCCACTGCCGGGCGGACAGGCCGTCCGTCGGCAGCACGGCACGAGCGTCCGACCGACCAGCAGAATTGCTGCACTCCTGAACCTCGCCTCCGTTCCCGTCCCCATCACGGACCGATCGGGACCTGAGGCTGGCGACGATGTACTTTAAAAGTAGCTGATAGGTCATGCAAGAACGAGACTTCGGTATTCACGAAATGTGTGGCAAGAAACGGACTGTGTTCGAAGAGAGCGTGAAACATGCTGAACCTTGGCTCACGTTCTCTCGGACTAGAATTTCGAGATTGCAGGCCGGCAGGTATGACTTTGCTACATTAATTGATTACTATAACACACCACAGAAAGGCACGGGTATCGGACGCACTTATTGCCACTTGCAGTTCGCTTCACCTAGCAGCTAAAAGAGAGACACATTATTGGAGATTGTTCGGACAGAAAACAATAGTTCCATGGAAGACAAAATAGTCGCGGTGTATAATTGTATGCATTGTGCAGCATTCATGAACGGTTCTCGCAATCACGTCAGTCTTATTAAAATCGAGTGCTAGACTAGTTGGATTGGCAATCAGTAAAATTGAAAATTGCATGCTTAGGCCTTTCAACGCATTCAAAAACCCTCATCGCCAGGCCTGTCCGCCACCTCAGTTGAATAATTGAACCACGTCTGTTCGTTAGCAGTATTAGGTAGCAGAGTACCCCAACTGACATATTGCAGATCTGTCTGACAGATGGGATCCATAGCCGGTCTTTTTATCCTGTCTATGGTGAAGGTCAGGGTCATCCTAACGCCACTATTCGTCATCAGGCTAACACAGTCCTTGGCAGGCTTGAATATTAACCGCCAAGACAACGGGTCTCTGTTTTCCTAACTGTCGTTAGGAAAACAGATTTCCGAACATCCTGACTAGCCGTCGCCAAGACAGCAAATCTCTAATCATCCTGAATAGCCATGGCCAGGAAATAGATTCATACCATTCTGACTATCCATTACCAGATCAACAGGTCCCTGAATATCCAGACTGACCATTGCCAGAACAACGAATCCCTAACCACCCTGATTAACTACCCTGATTACGTCCCCGACCTCACCAACAGTTGTCAGAACAATAGATCCCAGACTGTTCTGACAAGCAATCGCCAGAACAGCAGGTCCTTCACCGACCTGGCCATCGCGAGGAAAACGAGTTCCTGATTGATCTGGCTAACTGTCGCCTGGACAAGTCCCCGACGGACCTGATTAACCGATGTCGGGGCAACAGGTCCCTGGACACACTGACTAACCACCGCTAGGACGACAGGTACATGGCCGCCCTGACTAACCACCGCCAGGACAACAGGTACATGGCCGCCCTGACTAACCACCGCCAGGACAACAGGTACATGGCCGCCCTGACTAACCACCGCCAGGACAACAGGTACATGGCCGCCCTGACTAACTACCGCCAGGACGACAGGTCCCCGACTGACCTGACTAACCATCGCCAAGGCAACAAATCCCTCACTAATCCGCGCGATGCTCGCAGGATCGGCTTACGCACCGCGATGAGTTAATCAGCCTCTTAATTGACATCAGTCTCATATAGCTCAGGGTAGCTCTCACGCTCGGCATCAAGAGCAGCACCCACCTTCCAAGCAACAGAAGTTCTGCCGGCGACATCATGTGCGACAAATGACAACTCCGGTCAGCATCTGAGTTAGTCCTGAAGAAGCACAACATATTGCTGGCCACGCCTACTAGGCGCCAATAGGTCCCTCCCGGATGACGTCACCAGCGGTGACCGCGACTGGACTCGGATCTGCGCCGCGACCGTACTGTGGCACGCAGTGCACACCGTGCTAGCAGCGCTGAAGGCTCGGTCGAGTCCATACGGTCAGCACATTCCATAAGTGTGCGTGTGGGGGGGAGGGGAGGGGGGCGGCATCCTGCGCCCGTCGTCCGCGGGCCGGCGCGGGCCGTGGTGTACATTTTGTATCGCTTGTTAGCAAACGGACCACATAATCAAAACGGTGTCGTCGGACCGCTTGTGTGCTGCGTGTAAGATACGGTGGGCGGTGCAGTGTTGTCGGTGTTGTTGCTCTCGGAGGCAGCCACGTGTCTCCCGCCAGCGCCCCGCGTCAGGTGCTCTCGGAGACGGTCACACGTCTTCCGCCAGCGCCCCGCGTCAGGTGCTCTCGGAGACGGTCACGCGTCTCCCGCCAGCGCCCCGCGTCAGGTGCTCTCGGAGACGGTCACGCGTCTCCCGCGAGCGGCCCGCGTCAGGTGCTCTCGGAGACGGTCACGCGTCTCCCGCCAGCGCCCCGCGTCAGGTGCTTTCGGAGACGGTCACACGTCTCCCGCGAGCGGCCCGCGTCAGGTGCTCTCGGAGACGGTCACACGTCTTCCGCGAGCGGCCCGCGTCAGGTGTTCTCTGTTGGGCGGCCGACGTGACGTTGTATCGCACGAGATATGTCCAACAGACAATCGGCTATTTTGAGCGTGAACTGTGTCTGTTACCTGTGCGGTTGTCATTACTCGTGCGGCTGAGGTCCTGTTCGCTTCGTGCACTCACACGCGGAGTGATCGGTCGATCGTACTTGGGCTGAACGACCGTGAAGCCGGGCGCAAGGAATGTGTTCATGTTCGTTCTTTCCATGTGAAGCCGAACGGCAAGTACGTCTGTCTCGAATAGTGAGGACGTCATGCTCTGTGCATCTGAGTCCCATTCACCCATGCTTGCATAATCGTCTGAATTCGCTGGAGCTATATAACCATTAACTACCACTCCTGTCCGGGCTAGGTTCGTAATGGTGGAAGCTTTGACACCATTCCTCATTCAAAAGTAAGCGCATGTTTCGTGACTGCTTGCTTGCCTCACGTGTTCGAAGTTCATTTTTTCGGTTCGATTGTAGTCAGTGATCGTGGTCCTTACTCGGTCAGCTGATCCTATCGGTTATCCCGCCAATAGCTGTCCAGTTGTCCGGAAGGTGTTATCTTCCTGCACATTCGGAATGTCTTCAGCTGTGCTTCCACTTATCGGCCAGCGGAAACTCGAAGAAGCTTCAGAGTGTGTCGGCAGATCGGCAACACAACCACACCAAAACATGAGATGCCCCCCTCGCCGACTGAGAGTCGGGTTGGTCCTCAGTGATTTGGTTACGTGCTGGTCCTCACTGACTGAGAGACGGGCCGATCCTCACCGACTGGGAGACGGGCTGGTCCTCACCAACTGGGAGACATAATCGCTCCAGCGTCCGGATACATGCTTGATTGCCTGCGCCCTCACGGGAATAAGAATATGTTCAAATGAAATAAGAAGATTCGGATTTAAATGAGCAGAGACTCGGAGGTATGTCAGAAAGTGTATACCGCCGGCGTAGGACAGTGACTAGCGAGATCAAAAATAAGGTGCGATAAAAGAATGTCAGTTTGCTGATGCATCTAGCAAAGTCAAGGCCACTGCTGCCATGATTTGCGCAGAACTGCATGCACGGAGCTTCCTGTAGAAGAATAAAAAGGCAATTTATACCTTCAGCGCCAGAAATGGCACTTGACGTGGATTCTGGCTATAAACTTTTTACTCAGTGCAGCCCGCTTCCAACACTTCAGAACAAACCTACACCACGTCGAGTGACGTTGAGCATCGCTTAACATCCAATACTTGCTTGCACACTGATAAATTATTTTGGAGTATATGTTGTTATCAGGCAATGGTTTGGTGTCCAAAAGGCAAAAACAAATATTGTCATCAATTTATCCCTTCAGCGCCAGAAATGGCACCTGGCGTGGATTCTGACTATAAACTTTTTACTCGGCACAACCGCCAATCTTGGGAAGCTTCTACACGATGCTAGCCCGTCCCGTCTCGGGGGGGGTCTTCAACCGCCCCCTCAGGCTTTTCGCGAATAACAGACGAACGGCGTGCGCCAACGCGCCAAAATTTGGGATACCTTTTTCGACATCAATTTGACATGCTGATTCAAAATGTTTAGGTCAGGTCATCTAGGGTCAACGAGTTAGTCAAGGTCAAGTGAGGTCACCTCTAAAAAAGTTCAACTAGTCGTCACGCTTTAACGAATACAGATATTATAATGAAACTTTCAGCGTTTGCTTACCTTTATGGATGCAACAAAACGTACGAGTTGAATTTTTAATTCTTTTTTCGTTTTTGACTACATATCAATTTTGCGTATTTACTAAGTTGCAGTTCAAATACAGGATTCTGGCTAGTGGGCACTTTTTATTATGGCAAGATGACTTCCAACAACGTTTCTCGGTCTGCTCTATACATTCGAAAAGGAAAATCAAAGAAAACTTGAACTCAAAATTTACACCGGCCTCCTCAGACTACTAACCCAAAACACCGTCCGTGAGTTTCCTATGCTCACGTCATAAGAGTTTCTCTAATTCTGGAACCCTCGTCTTGTTTATTGGTTATTGGAGTTTAGGAGCGCATTGACTGCAGAGGTCATGCAACGGCCTAACCCGTCTTGCAGTTAATTCACAATTTGAACATGTAAGACCTATCGAGTTCCTATGCACACATACACACACACACATTATATATATATATATATATATATATATATATATATATATATATATATATATATTTCATTTATTTATTTGTGAGCGAGTTTCCCTTTTGTCCCAGACATGGCCAATTTCTAACCCCGTGATGCGGTCCTCTGTGCACAAACTGGCCCCAGTATTCGGCGAGCGCTGAAGCACTAGCACAGCCAGTACCTGTCAAAACTGTGGCAACACCACCTACTTGCGTTACCAGACTACTTCACAGCCTAGTGCGTAGCGAAAAGCGCCGGAGACTACTTCTCCGAGAAATTCTTTGGGCGCTCAAATGGGTTTTGATAAACTGCAAATTTGTATTTTGCATGGACATAGGCAACGCCGGCGCTCGCATTAATGTGCGTTCCCAGAGCATTAGAAATGAACACCATTATTCATCAGTGTAAAATGTCATTGCCGCTATGAGTACATATTGCGTCCAATTTTTTGGAAGGTGTCCACCGTTTAACACTTGACTCCACCAATTTCAGCAGTTCGACCACCGTGTGTTCAACTCGGAATGCGAACATCGCACTCGGCTCCACCGCAGCCATTTGAATAGTGCGACCACAACGGCATAAGACCATTCGTTTTGATGACGCATGACGCCAGAATTGGTTGTGCTTTTGTCGGAGTCGGCCTCCACTGCGGAATCTGATACTCGCATCTGAAGCACGAACACATGAGGCCCAATGTCTGAAATCGGTAGCACTCATTGTTGAAACGAGGGTGTTTCCGCCGAATTTGAGCTAAAAAGGGTGCATACGCCATTGTTGTTATGTGTTTTGTAAGATATCGACGCGTTCAAGACGCTCGTGGAAATGTATATTTGGGATAAACTGTGATTTGTAATTTGTGGTGTGTGTGTATATTAATGCATGAAGGTATAAGAAATAAACTGGATGCGAAATTATGGATTTTCATGACTTCCAGCGAGAAATGAGAACCGAGATCTCGCCAACACAATACACTGGAGCAACGAACACCATAGGTCAACATGAATAGCAATTTTCTGTCACTGAGGAAATTTGATCCAGCGCTCACCGTGGTATTTAACTACGTGACAGGCGGGGCAGGTGGTCTGTTTAACTCATTCTACCCCTGCTATCTGAAAAGCAAATGGCCTAATCTTGCAATTTAAATTAGTAATCTGGGATCGGAGACCTTCCCTTGGCAGATGTGGTGGAGTTTATTATGATATGGCGACACAGACTACGCTAAGTGAACGGACAATGCTTGACACCGGCTACGGCGTATGAAACTGTATACAATGCAATTTCACGTTTTTTGACGCATATCGAATTTCCGGACGGCTTCACACAAGCCAGAAGCACTGCACAATATATCCCAGGACGTATAAACATATGGCCAAGTGAAGGCAGAGTTCATATCGACTGTTCTGGCTATAAGCCAAAATTTCCTAGTGGGCCTTGGTTGGTTGGAAAATAACCGTCGTCGTACATATATACAGCGGCAGTCCTTGCCTGAGGAAATAGAATCAATGTTTCCAACACATTTTTCATCCAAGTAATACCGAATGATTTATTTGACTCAAAGATGATCTTTAATACAGCCATAGGCAGACGAACCCTACCTGATCAGGTGGTCTGGCGTACGATAGAAGCTTGAACCCATATAAGTGTTGTACGTGGCCTGCATCACCCATACTGATGTCGCATAGAAGTGACGCAAAAGTCATCCGTCATTATGACAGCGAAAAGCAGGCAGGAGCCAGGCCTTTGTCACCACGTACCTTGAGGGTCGATTTGGAGGTAATCAGCGTTCCACCTCGCTAGTGACTGCGGTTCTGATAAAATGCTAGCTATAGGTCCTTGAAAGCACTCTAGACAAAATCGATGGAGTTGGATTGCAGCGACATAGAGCATAACAGCAAGAATACAAAAGGAGTTCGATTGAAGCCACTCATCTTTAGAGGTGAAAGTAACGACAAAAAGGCACTACTTTTAATAAGGCTGGTTCTTATTCCGTGTGTGGAATCTATTTAATATTCTGTATGTGGAATTCAGCTTTTTATCAAAACACAGTAATATGTTGTCGGAACATTCATCTACAAACATCACAACCATCAAAGTGTCTTATTGTCAGCCGCTACAGTAACAACTTCCCTGCATTTTCAAATCTCACCTGACCAACGATTCGCACAGCCGGAGGTGGAAAGTCAGTCAAGTAGTTCCGATCAGTCGGCCAATGCGATGGTGTTGGAAGAGCGAGGCAGGTGTTTGAACAGAGGAACGGGTGTTGGAAGCGCGACAAGCCGGTCTGATGGTAACTCGGACCAAGCGGACTCCTTGCAGTTGCTGATGACAAAGTGAGAGGCTGTACGCAACGTGACAGCAGTAGGCTTGTAGGCGACGTCATTAAATAGCCACTCAGAACGGCTACACGAAACAGACAATTCCCTACCGAAGCACTTTACAAAGCTGTCTCAACCAGAGCCAAATGAGCGTCAGTGGCAGATCACATCAAACAATGTGTTATGGTTTGCAGCAGAAGCATAGCAAGTCCTGTGGGGATGGGGGCGAATGAAGTCGATAGAACTCGCACCAGCAGTACAAGTTCCCTGTGATGCTAGGATTTAAACTCCCGAAGATGGTAATGGTCATGTGAATTTTCACGACTCTCCATGTTGCTTTTTAACCCTTTTCCAATAAAATCCCAACCACGCCATAAGCTCCGGAACGAAGTGCGGAAAATCGCCGAAGATCTCGCATGTTTCGCTTATAGTACCTTTAGTTTATTCATTTATATCTAGTTTAGTTTATAGTACCTTGATCATCCAAAAAAAGGGGGATGACATCTCTTTTTAGCGGACAAAAGCTAATCATTGGCTTCATGGATGAAGCCGGTCAGGCGAGCATGTGCACCCAAAAAGATCCGCAATCTGTCTTGCACTCATTCCATTGCATAAGCATGATAACAAAACAGCAGGAATTCATTATTTATTGCAAAAAAGGAATATGAGCTGACGAACAGTCGTATCAAGAACGAACACTGCTACGAGAGACACTACGGGGCCTCGTCGTATGGAGGGAAAACCTGCTCGATGTCCGGTGGGAGCCACACGCCCCCACACGTCACCTTGACACGGCTGAGACTCCCACCAGTGACCCCGGGGGAGGGCGTGGCCACATCCTGGGAGACTGGCATGTCGGTCAGCACCAGAGTCCGGAAGAGCACGAGGTCGCACCCCGGGGTCAGTCAGTCAGTCGGTCGGTCGGTACCTGACCCCGGGGACTGGACAGTCAGTGAACACCTGACAGGGCCGAGTCAGTCGGGCAAAAGCCACCCCCAATACACAACGACGATCAGGACGGAACCGGGACAAGACACCGCGCATCTGCTGGTCTGCACACTGTCTAGCCAACACTGCGTCCAGCATCACTGTCTTCCGCAACACAGTTCGCTCAACTCGCGGCTTCACGGCTTCATCACTGGCTACTCGACACTCTTCTTCAGCGGGACGCCAACACGAACTCCAGCACAGTACCGATTAAGCCCTGGCACACGGACAACCGGCTGCCACCAGTCCATGCTGCAGCCGCAGTTTCGGTCCACACCCATCCCAGGACACATCAGCGCAGTCGAACAACCAACTCTGCATCGACGACCGACCAATCGGTGAACAGCCGACCGAGACCTGGCACCTGGACAACCACAACCGACCGACGACAGCCGATCGGCGCACCAACACAGCCGGCCGACGTGCACTACCGATTGAGCGGCACGGGCGTGATGCTGCACTCGCCGCTCAGCCGGACGCCGGCGCACAGCTTCTCGACGCTGGCCCTGCTGCGCTGGTCCGGCGAGCGGCGCGAGCCGGCCGCCACCGGCTCGATGCTCACCGATGTGCCCAGCGCGTTCAGCATCGGGCTGAGCAGCGTGAGCGCGTCGCTGGCAGGCCGCGAGGCCGCCGCCGCCGCCGCCGCCGCCGCCGCCGCCGCCGCCGCCGCCGCCGCCCGGGCTGGCCGCCGGCGCCGGCGGCGTCAGCGTCGGCGTGGAGGCGGCAGCGGTGGGCGCCAGCGCCGCCGCCGCCGCTGCGGTCGCGGCGGCGGCCGCCTGCCGGCGAGCCAGGTGCTTGGCGCGACGTCGGCGCACGTACCGGTCGGTGGTCTTCCACATGTAGTAGTACTCGCTGATCTGGCTGGTCGTCTTCCAGGGCAGCTGCAAAGGCGGCCGTCGCGGTCAGCAAGCTGCCGATGCGATGGGGTGGAATGGCGCTGGCGGCAACACCGAGCGTGGGTACGTTGGACGTCGCAGTCACGTTATCGGGCACATCACGTGACTCAGACAGGCGGCCACCGTGTTCGCATTACTGCGTATAAGATATAGGACGAAGCACATGCATCTTTGCAGTCACGCGATGATTGTGCGTTTTAATTGCATGTACATATTGCATGCACACAAAGCGTTTCACCAGCCTCGGGACTAATGGAATTTGGGAATTTGTTGCGAGTAGACTCGCCAAGTGTGCACGCAACAAATCGGCGCGAGAGGTTGGCGACGCTGAGTAGCCTAGCAGTTCATTGTGTCATAAAGGAGCCCAACGCTCTTCTCGTCAGTTTTGATTAGCAATCATCAAATACTTTCACAGCACTTGAACTGCAGAAAGTAGTCGCTCACCCATTAAAAAAAAACAGGACTTCGGGGATGGATTTAATGAACTAAACGGAAGATCTCGAGTATTTTTCAATGTATACGTTATCGCCCAAAGACAAAATCATGATCACATCATTAGCTATACCTTGCATGATCGCAACGCCTCACTTATTTGGTAGCAAATGAGGTTCTTTATGGGTTGACCCCACAGGACAATAAGCGTACTTCAGAACAGCACCTGCTTGAGTAGTCATATTTGAAAACATAAGAGCATTGAAAACACAGACCACGTCGGTGTGCATCACCACAGCGAGGTATACAGAGCTAAATTGTTGTCCCTCAAAATATTGCAACTAAACTCTAGAGACTTTTCGGGTGTTTCGAGCAAACATTGATATAAATAAGGGCACAAACACGAGTTGTCCCCATTCCCAACCACGCAACCTTTACGATGTCAGTGCATAGAGCCACTGCTGGCCGAGATCAATCAAACAGATAGCATGCCAAATGTACACACGCCATATATGCGGACTGCGGGGGGGATTGTACTTACACATCCGCCGTACAGCACCTGTTAGTGACTGTACTCGCACGTGCACAACGTGCCACGTGGATGCAACTACTCACACATTCGCTATGCATCACGTGTTGGTGACTGTACTCACATTCGCGGGGATCACGTGGACGCGGCTGTACCTACGGAGCATCACGTCACAGCACATCACGCGATAAACACGGAACACCACGTAATGAGCACGGCACATCACTCACACACTCGCGGCGTATCACGTGGAAGTGCTTGCCGAGGCGGGCGACGGCCTCCTCGAAGATGAGCGTCTCGTTGACGGACCAGTCCTCCAGCTCGTCGCGGCACAGCACCGGCCCGCCGGACGGCACCAGCGACGCCAGCGCCGACGACAGGCTGTAGTTGTGGCGGTGCAGCAGGTCCAGGGCGTGCGCCTGTCCGGCAGACGTGGAGGTGACACACTGAGGTAGCTGGGTACACACCGCATTATAGCAGGTACAGGGCGTGCGCCTGCCCGGCAGACGTGGGGGTGACACACTGAGGTAGCTGGGTAAACACCCCATTATAGCAGGTCCAGGGAATGAGCCTGCCCGGCAGACATGGAGGCGACACATTGAGGTAGCTGGGTACACACCCCATTATAGCAGGTCCAGGGCGTGCGCCTGCCCGGCAGACGTGGGGGTGACACACTGAGGTAGCGGGGTAAACACCCCATTATAGCAGATCCAGGGAGTGAGCCTGCCCGGCAGATATGGAGGCGACGCATTGAGGTAGCGGGGTAAACACCCCATTATAGCAGGTCCAGGGCGTGCGCCTGCCCGGCAGACGTGGGGGTGACACACTGAGGTAGCTGGGTAAACACCCCATTATAGCAGATCCAGGGAGTGAGCCTGCCCGGCAGACGTGGGGGTGACACACTGAGGTAGCTGGGTAAACACCCCATTATAGCAGGTCCAGGGCGTGCGCCTGCCCGGCAGACGTGGGGGTGACACACTGAGGTAGCTGGGTAAACACCCCATTATAGCAGGTCCAGGGAGTGAGCCTGCCCGGCAGACGTGGGGGTGACACACTGAGGTAGCTGGGTACACACCCCATTATAGCAGGTCCAGGGAGTGAGCATGCCCGGCAGACATGGGGGTGACACACTGTGGTAGCGGGGTAAACACCCCATTATAGCAGGTCCAGGGCGTGCGCCTGCCCGGCAGACATGGGGGTGACACACTGAAGTAGCGGGGTAAACACCCCAGGTACAACATGTCCATGACGTGAGCCTGCCCCGCCGACACGAGGGTGACACACACGAGGTATAGTGCGGTACACACCATAGGTAAAACAGGTCCAGGGGACACGGCGTTGACACGATGCAATATAAGAGCACATGTCTGGAGAACAAGAGCCCACATTTGTCAATGCGTCCAGAGAAGTTAGCTAGTTAGTTATTAGGGTTTTAGGGCGCATCAACTGCAGGGTTATACAGCGCCCGCGTCCAGAGAAGAAATGGATGCCAGGCTGCGGGGTGGGAACACACACCCGGGGAACTGGGGCGTGCAAGTGTCCAAATGGAACATTGATGAAGCACTGCGGTACACACCCGGGCCATCCGGTATCGGGACGCACCCAGAGTACACGAGAACCTGCGAAGTGTTCATGGAGAATGAACTGACAGCCAGCCCGTGTCACGGAAGGCGAGTAAGGGAAGCGCCCAACAGCGCATTGTCGGTACAGAGATGATAAAATTGTCCCAAAGGAGCACGGAGAGTAAAAAAAAAGTCGACGAATGTTGAAGAGTTGACCAAGTTACTGGAGCATTTCTGTCAGAAGAGTGCTGTAAACGTTCACAATGAAGGAACAAACATGCTTGCTGGAAACTAGTGCCGGGCAGGCTTGCTCTAGGCAACTAGGTCGTGACCACCTAGCAGGTCAGTCGAGCACGAACAGCAGAAGATAGACAGCCACACAAAGCACACTGCGTCTCCGTTGCCATGCGCAACCGACGTGGGCGGCGCCATCTTACCCTGGTGACGTCACGGGAGGCGTTGGCGGCGGCCAGGTGGATGCCCTGCTGGGTGCCGGCCGACGCGGCGTCGCAGGCGCGTGCGAACATGCCCACCGCCCTGCGGCAGACGACGGCGTCACGTCACGGCTAGTCATTTGGATTTGAAGGGCGCATCGACCACACCGCACGTGGTCGAGTGACGTCACGTCACTATCGTCTCGGTGTCACGCGAAGCCGCAGCGGTGGTGGTGCTGGCTGGTGTTATTGGCTAATCCAGCGGTAAACGGGACCTGTGCAGTGTTCAGCGGCGCACCAATGAGCCCCTTCCCCTCCCCTCTATCGATAAAAAATGCGCTAGATGAAACAATTTTTGGAGACATTCGCCACTAAAAATAACAATTTTCGTTGCGCTTGGTGTGCCGAAAGGGTTACCTATTTAGTGACATTTCGTTTCTGTTGCCATCTACGTCCCTTAAGCTACCCTGACTGCACCACTGGTAGCGTTTGATGCGAGTGATGGCACGTGGTCTGTGTGGCCGAGTGGCCATGTGACCTGACCCGCTCTGCGACGCATGTGATGTCTGAGTGGCTGCCCCAAACGCGATTTCGCTCACGCCAGCCCGTACCGCGAGTTTCCAGATAATATTATCGACATGGTCGCACACCAGGGAGTCCGCAATGCATTGCTTTTGTCGATAGCATGCCTGATAAGCAGTTGTCCTGAACAGGGTAAATGTGTTTTGAGGGCAAATGTGCGAAATTTGGATAAGAACCATGGTACGCGGCTCAGTTGTGGTTCGGTAGATAAGCAGCTCCTCATGTGGGATCTCAAGTGTCGGCTATCTCTGATTTATCAGCGTGTCCATCTGCGCAAGGTGGTCACGGAACGCTAACTGCCCAAACTGGGTGTAACACTACTCCACGATGGTCGAAGTCAGACAATTCAGATATTCCAAAGCGTTGGCTCTTGATCGAATTACTAGCTAATATGACACTTCCATAGCGTTTACTGGCAATGACAACGTGGCGGTTGCATCATTCTGCAGCGGCCATTACAGAAATACGAAACAAGGAAAGCCATGTCAGAAAAATAACAAGTGTCCAAAACGACATATCAATAAAGAACAGCTCGTTAGGATACGGAGCCATCCACTGATATAGTACAGAAAACCTAAGGAAGATATCCTAGCCAACATCATTTGAAATATAACAACATAAAATTGAAATAATAATATTGGTATCAAAACAGTCACGCAGTCTTCGTTTAAATGAATTTAAGTATCGCTTATCGGATCCGTGTCTTTTCGTCGTTTCTCATCTTCTTCCAGATTCCCTTTCTCTTTCTCTTCTCATCTTCCACTGAGGCGAGTGCACCTATTGCAGGACTAACGGGGTGAATAAATCAACCCAGCTCGTGACTGGAGACACTACTAGTGAAGCCCCCCCCCCCCCCCCCACCCCCCACCCACACGCACAACCACGACCACCGGCCTCACCTTGCCAGCGTGACGAACTGGTTGAGCTGATCGTCGGTGAGCTTGTGCTCGGTAGACCAGCGAGTCTCTTCCAGTGTTCCCGTGCCGGTGGTGACGTCAGGGGGGCTGTCCAGCGGCGCGCCGGGCACGTCCGCCTGGAACTGCGGCCCCACGCGGATGCCGCCCTTGCGAGGTGCCAGCAGCTCGGTGGTCGGCCTGGGAGGCGGCAACTGTCGGGCAAAGGGCTGCGTCAGCTCCCTTACACTCTGGGCGATGTGCTGGAGCTCGAGCGCCAAGCGTGAAAGCACGGCAAGACGAAGGCACGCGAATACATAATACGTGCAGCATGCCGTGTGTGGTAGCGGGAGATGGTTTCCAGCAAATGATCGGAAAGGTCAAAGCTCGGTCGTCTAAGGAGTAGAGTATGAAGTACTGCTACCTTGCCGGCCTACCTAGTAAGTACAATGCCCGGCCTGCCGACTGGTTTGCCGTCAGTTTGTGTTGCGCTTGGGCGCACGACGCCCGTGAATGGATCAGCATTGTTGACGGCGACGATGGCTGGAGCAAACAAAGGCTGGAGCAAACGGTATGCTAACTACCCATTGAATCAAGCCGCCGGTGCCCCCGTGGGACCAACGCTCAATGGCTGTCCAGCTCTAGCAGCCCAGCTCAGCTGATGTGTCCAACCTCGCGACTGAGACCAGCATGCACTGTATATTCATCGCATGCAGTGGCCCGAGTATGTAATACATAATGCGTACACATTGTGCTCTGTATGGGCCATGGACAGGCAACTTACCCAGATCTGTGTTCAAATGTGATCTGTGCACCCAGATCTGTGTTCAAACGACATGAAATATTGACATATGACGCATGAATATGTAGTGATGTTCTACATGGTTCAGCTTTCAAATAGGCTGATATGCCATATTTAAATATATGGCATGCACAATGCATCTGCCTCATCTCACCAGCAGTACCTCTTGTCCTTTTCAGACCTTTTCTCTACCGGCGTGCTCTTCCATCCTGTACTGAGGTCAGTTTTTAGACCGCGAGCGCAAGAGAGTGAGTGAGGACGCTGGATGTCCTACGCAGCTACATACGTTAGAGAAGAACGCATGCTTATTTTCTTCTCATTTCACCTCGGTATTTGAACTTCGCCCCAGCTAACGCAAATTGTCTACATCTCCGCTAAAGAATGCGATTATAGCACAGCAGCGCCATTGAAGACTGACCTGTACATCCAGCTGGTCCCTCATCTCCTCCTGGGGATCGACATCCGGGTCTATACTGAGAATCGGCGACTCGAACTTGATGGTCCCCAGCATGTCCGTCTTCTCAGACTTCGCCTCCTTCTTCAGCTTCGTACTTCCGTCTGCAGAAGCAACACACGAGTTACTATGATGAACCGTGGCGCGGCTCTTTAACTTCTGGTGCGGGCACACAGGATATGCTGCGTCTATCGAGCCGGATTGCGCCGGGTGTACGCACCATACAGGAGTCGTGGGAACCGGAATGCGGAGGGCGATTGGGTGCGCCATCATTCTAAATTGGCATAAGGCAAAATCACGGACAGTAAATGGCACACGCATGAACCGTTCGTGGGATAATAGGACCAGTTTCTGGTTGAAGAACTGCATCATTACGAGCAGGAAGCCAGCAGCAATCTTCATTACGTAGTAGCTTTGGGCCACAGCCTATAATTAACCAGCTTGCTTTCTAGTTGCATGAACATCTGCTATTCTCATCTTTTTGTATCTCTTCCTCCAACCTCCAGTTCTTCCACAACGCATTCAAATGCCAGGTCATATGGAGTCGCCGAATTCTGACGCCGATTGGTCGCTGGTGGACTCGGTAATCCCGCCGTCAATGGGATTAGAACCCACGATACTACGATCGATCGATCAATCGTAATATCGTAATATCACGATACTACGATCAGACGTAATATACTGCTTGGCGTTCTTATTTTTCGTTCTTGTTACTCGGAGGAAGGGTGTCGTTTCCTCCAAGGGGACGTTTCGAAGACCGCCGAGCAGAAAGCATTTTGTTTAAAAAAGTACTTTTTTGCACGGAAGTGATTCTACAAACATACAAAATGCGATCAATGCAACAAGTCTTCAAAAGAAGTACATGTCAAATATTAACCGACGCATGACGAATATTCCCAGACAGGTGGACGTCAGTGACACCAGGCTGGCGAGGTCACGAGGACAGTGGAATTAAGGGCCAATTAGTCAGCGACCAGACCACCGAGCACGGCCGCCGTTCAGGGCTCCACCACATACGCCGGTCGTACGGGCGTGCTCAACAGCGCAGCACAGCCTGGAAGTGGCCCCGAGAGGCAACAGCACGAGCAATACATTCTGAGAAGTGGAGCATGGTGGCAGTGTTGTCTTCGGCAGGCGTGGAGGCGCCGCGCCATATGACAATGCACGAGCAAGCAAATGTCTATTCACGCGCCAGACCTCGTCTGGGAACTGCATCGGTGTGAATTGGAATATATGAAAGCGTTCGTCCGTGCGTAACAAACAGCTGGCCAGTTAGATTGCGCGTCTTCGATCATGTTCCATAAAAGGAAGGCGTTAAGCATCAGCCCTAACAACGATTCATTGCGAATTGAGTCAATAAGTCGACCCATCCTCATATTTTGCGTGGAAAGTGCGCGTCGGCTCCATGTGGTTGCCACATCAAAGGAATTGCATCGAACAGACTATTCACCAAAATGAATCACCTCGTATCCCTGTATTGACACATGAGCTAATTCGTCAAACACCCATTATTGGCATCCGAGTACTCTTTTAGCCGAACACTCAATCATCTTAATTTTTGGCTAACGTTTCTGGTGCTCGCATCACATTTGAGGTGAATGATGCATATTGAAGCCATATATGACAAATGTTCCAATCTAGTTGGTACCAAAACATCGGATAATGCCCTATCGGAAAAGGAATCATTTTCAGGGTTACTGAGGTGAAAGGTATCATTCCCTTACAGAAACATTGGGTTTATATGGAAGCATCACATCGGCAAATGAGATAAATATAACGAAACCTTGCCGATCTTCCAAGATGTATCTCACGATCTTATATTGCGAAATCTGGTGCCAGTGATGCTCAGGTTGAAAGCAGCATTTGTCTACTGCGTGGGAGAATTAACATTTTGCATTGTAATTTGTGCCTTCACGCAGAACATCTTTACCGACACAATCAAGTGCGACAAGCAAAGAAGAAAAAGCATGCATGTTTATTATTTGAACTCTTTAATATAGCACAAAGAAAAATAATTAATACAACATATTTCTTGTCCGGATATCTTACCATCACAACATTTCATTGAACAAAGACCATCAACAACCGAAAAAAGGCTTAAAAACGACTTTCCCTGAAGCATGAAGAGAATCTTAACGCAATCGAATCATTCATCGCTATTTGCCCTGCATGTCAGCAATCGATACATTGACAATAACAAGCTATGGTGCTGCTAAAGCAAGGTGCTGCTCCTTACAATTCATAATGCAGTAAGTACATGATCCTTTTTACTTCAGCACCAGTAAATACATCATGTTAAGCTAAGTTCATAGAGATATCGCACGATACCTCGTGCCTCGTGAACCAGTACACATCGTATACAAGGTCTACGTAAAGAATTAGCTCATATATAGTATGAGCTAATTCCGTGGTTGTTAGTCATTTTTCGGGTAGGATGCCCTCGCGTAACCCGCACGCGGCAGCAATAAATGATCCCCTTGACCCCAGCAACCCCAACAATATTGGATCTTAGAAATTATTGGTGACGTTTGTCCGAGAACAAAATTGAATAAATGGCTAAACAAATTGACATCATTAATATCATATCAAGATTTTATACCTTGAAACTACCTGTGCTTACCCCCACTCCCTTTTTCAAACTACCTTTTTTTGCTTACAAAAAACGTAAGCAATAAAACGGTCAAATGTCTGACACAAATTCCGGTGTATTTCGATGCGATATGAATGTACCCGATACATGTCTTAGGTTTTTTACTTCTTAGGGTATAGGTACTTTACGTTGAAGCATGTACATCTTAGAATATCTTACAAATAGTCGCCAGAAAAGTTATGGGAAGAGCTAAAAATAGCACCTTGGGGTAGACCAATACGTAGAAGAATAAAGGAACATGAAGAAACCAAAATGAATGCCAACAACTTAGCCAAATGTAAATATAAATGTCCAAATGATAATTTGTTTGCAGCCTCGACAGGAAATGTATGGAAACAATGTAAAGAATAGGGACTTCGGTACAGGGTTGGAACAAATCAGTCGCTCCTGAATTTGACATTCAGGCGGGTATCATCTCCAGAAAATTATCATCTCATTATTCTCGGCTGGAGGTTGAATGGTGCTGCTTGCTAATGAACTGCTGCGATAAAGTGATCGAGATTCACTGGATAGTGAAACCGAGATTCTAACACTACAGCTTTGAAGAATGATAATATCCTCTCATTCGATGATCAAACAATACCCACGTCCAGGATTACGAAGCACAAATCCAACCTGACGAACAGATCGTCCTAAGCGCGTCATATGTACCGCTTGGAGGCGTCAACGAGACTATGCCACAGCACCTGCGCCTGAAACAGCTGATCTCTGGATGAACTCGCTGATTTGCTTAAAATACTCGAATTTTAGATATATTATGCCCAATGGACAACATGTATCACACTAGACAGCAAAAAAAAAGTATTAAAAACTCGATCGGAACAGTGGAACAATGGTGCACTGCACAGGATGTTCAGGTAGGTGAAGCGTGGCCCGTATCCAGGCAGCGTCGCTACTGCCAACATACATCAGTCTTTTGACCTTGTGGTGCGCGCAAACCACAGTTTCCACATCCATAGTGGGGCATACACGTGGACCATGGGCATGAATTGTGTGGGGCCTGAACACTGAGCAAAAACACTAAGTCTGCGTAGACATAGGGATTATAGCGGGAAGCATATAGAGCATCAAACCAGGGTTGTTTGCAATACGTTTCGTACAAGAAAAGTCCAGTAATACAAAAGTGTGGGGTTCTTCGGTGGGGAGGCTCTTGGAGGAGGTCGCACGCGCCCACGCTCCAGAGCGAGACCAAGAAGCACAATAAACGGAATAAGCCTAAGAAGCAAGAAGACAAGAAGAGCAAGAACCAAGAAGTCGAGACGAATGAAGAGAAGCAAGAAGAAAACAAGCAACAAGAGCTCCATACACATTCAATGAGCACTCCAGCGGATCGAGAAGGAAATCCAACCACATAAAGCCCCTAACTTCTCTTTGTCTCCCAGCTAAGCGTTTGCCCCCGGAGGAAAACTAACTGACCAGCACACTGATCTGGGTCATTGGGGCCAGGACAGGGGCAAAGGGCAAGAGCTCGATCCAGGATGCAACGAATCCGGATCCTTTCGGTAGTGAGGGTCACCTTGCCAGTGGGACGAGCCAAACCCGAATACCATGACACCCACACCAGCGCACAACGCCAGCTCTGCACAAGGTGCCTATCTGGTAGGTGCCTGAACCAAACCACATCACGCCGTCACACGAGAGAATCCCTTGGTGGTGGTGGATTGGAGTTTAGGGGCGCGTCGACATCTAGGGTCATTTTGCGCCCATCGCGAGTCTTCCTTCACCCTCGCACAAACACTACTTCACATCCCGACCATACCACACTTCATCACTCGGCACACCACCCAAATCATCGTACAACACACACAAGAATACAACCAGATACTATGCACGAATTGAACCTTGCCCTCAGCAAATGTAAAAAACCGCCGGTCGTGCCGGACTACATTCACTACCAGTTATTCAAACATTCCAACAAAGATTACCTAACGTACTAACTAGCGGTTATTAACGACCTGTGCCTAAATAACACCTTTCCCGCTATATGGCAGGAAGAGGAAGGAGTGAGTAGTCACCCCACTACCAAAGCCGCACAACGATAGTTCTATCTCAAAATTGCATAGGCCTATCTCACCTTCTAACTGTGCTAGTGAACCGGTCGAGCGTATAGTCAGCACACGATTGCTATGCTTTCTAGAACACAAGAACTTGCTCGACGAACCTCGGTGCAGCTTCCAGCATCAAAACATCAACCACGGACAATCTCATTATGCTAGTGCACGACATCAAAGGTGGTCTGTATACTTGGCGTCACTGCCGCATTCGACCAAGTGCGCAATGCCACACTAACACACAAACTCCGTAAGCTATGCCTGCGCGGACACGTGACATTTCCCTCCTAACTTCCTCATAGATGTGAGCCTTAAGGTCAGATGCAGCAGCGTCGCATCAAGCACTACAACTCAGGATCAACGCCTGGCACAGGGGAGCGTGCTCTAACCGATCCTCTGTTTTATCATGATTAACGACGTACTTGCGGATCACACCCATACATCACTGCAATAGGCACTTTTTGCAGACAACACAGTCATTTGAACAACAGCACAATGCTTCCCGAAAGCCAAAAACAAAACACATTCAAACAGCTATAGACTGCATGACGAAGCGGTGCAAAACTTCATTATACTCGCAAAAATAATCGCCCACCGCCACATATAGTCGCCTACGCCCTGCACACTATTTTTTGCACAGTAACGACAAAGCCTTTCACTAAGTGAAAAGTTTCTTAAGAGCACAGTGAACACGTGAAGTGTCCGAGTACAGTGAACATGTGAAAAGTTTCTTCGGAGTGAAGTTTCTTCGCCTGACAAAAATTCCAGCTTCAATACATATACCATAGTCATCTCGAAGAGATACGGGAAGCACGTCAACCTACTCCGTGCAATTGCAGGCACAGACTCAGGCGGAAACAGGAAAACAGTATTGCGACTCTATTACATATCAATATATTACATGTTAAAATAATGGTTTTTCGTTAGGTGTGAGATGTCGAAACGAGCACGGTAGGATGGCGAAATTTGTCACAGAATTAGTGTCATTTAAAATCCTTTTGATGTCTTCACCATCACCATCCCTTATCCGAGAGCATGATCATAATACTTACAAACGAAGTACGGTTAGAAAGGAGACAATAAATTTTCATAAGCACGCATCAAGAAGTAGGATGTCGCTATTTTCCTGGAGAATGATGTCGATCGAGTATTCAGAAAGTGGTATATTCCACCCTATTTTACGAATGATTTAACACTGATACAACACGATCCATCCTAGAATACAACAGCATCATCTTTGCTACCATTTCACCAACACTGTGCACAAAGCTAAAAACCGGTCAAAGCAGCTGCATCAGAGCAGCTGCATCAGAGCAGCTGCATCAGAGCAGCTGCATCAGAGCAGCCACCCGAACCGCAGCGCCACGCCGGTAGCCAGTCTCCTAATAGACTCAGACATGCCTCCCCTCCGCTTGGGGACAACAGCTGCGCCGCCATCACATTATGTAACATCAATTCAATTGAAAATCACCCGGCACAGCGATGCTTTCAGCCTGACCGGTACGTCCAAGACCGGTTTGGGTGCAAATCACCACCAGATAGTGTTCAAATTGCCACACCTTTCAGATTATAGCCTCAATACCAAACATTGCTGTTCGATCGCCCACTGGTCCACCCTGGACTTACAGTAAACCGAAGGACGAGTATTTGCTCCAGGAAAAAGCTGATAGCAAAATGACCTTGGCAGTCGACGCGACCCTAAACTCAAATTCCAAAAAATTGATACCACATCCGCGAAAATTTTCGGCACCTTCAACAAATTCGCCGATCTCAACGATCGTAAAACACGAGCTCACAGTATGCATCGGCATCACTGGACCAGGTATTATACTTTCCAAACGTTTACAGGATAACTTTTTCATCTACACAACTGAAGCATTGGCCATTGTGGTCGCCATCTCCATTCTAAAGAGACGCAGAACGAGAAGCGTAGTAACTCGTGCAGATTCCACATCGGTCCTTCAGTCAGTTAACAACACACACGGCTGCCCACGTCCAGTCATTGATCGAATCCAACAAACCGCGGCCTGCAACGTAAACAACTTTTCCCTTCTCTGGATTCCGGGCCACGTGAACATTTCAGGAAACGAACAAGCAGACGGACTGGCAAAGCAAGCCCTACCATTGGCCACTTGACCCAATAGGAAATATTCGGTAGACGAGTGCAAAGCGCTCCTTTCACGCCACGTACGCGGGGACGAGTGGCCTAGGGGTAAGTTTCTCGTCTCACAATCGAAAGGTTGTGGGTTCGAGTCTCACCCGTCGCTACTCTTCGCCCGCGACCAATCGGCGTGAGAGATTGGCGACGCTACATGACTTAACGGTCGATGTGTCATAAACCAATAACCAACCAACCACGCCACGTACGCAAGCGTCACAAGAATACACGAACACAAGACAACCTACACACCACCGCTCCAACCACAACATCAAACCAATGCTAGGTGCATGGAACACATCAAACTAAGCATGCCGCGTTCAAAAGGACTTCATCTTCACCTGGTTTAAAACTTGTTCCACAACACCAGCGCAACCTTACTTAGAGGACGACCATTATACAACACCACACTGAGACACTTGCAACATCGCATTAAGCATTGGTCACATCCTGCTAGACTATGGTAGCTTTGACGCTCAAACACAGCTACTTAAGACTTTCAGCCAAAATGAGCGCATCGCCCTCTCGTGTCCATTGCTTCTTGGTGACAAACACCTATAATTAACGTTGGGATACGATGCCTATGCTGTTACCATCCATCGGTTATGCCACCCCACTTCTTGAAGCTTCTCCACTAAAGAAATGGCACAGCTCTGCCCTTTCGAAATCAGGGGCGGAGTCAGGAGGATGCACTGGGGGCATGCACTTCACCCATGGAAGGTGGTGCCCCTCCGGTTGGGAGGTGCCCATCCAGCCAGGAAATCAACCCTTAGGCTGGGAAAAAGCATCCCTCCGGGAAAGGTCAAATGCACTCCATTTCCTGGAATTGTTCAGCCTGATGGCACCCCTTCGAAGAAAAGGGCATAAATTCAGTGTGACATATTGAACCCAGTCTATTATTTCTGGTAGAGGAGCCCTTTCAGAAACAAGTCCCCCGTGAGAGTTCCTGGATTTGCCCTTGCCGCAAATCATTGTCTTTTTCCACCAGGTCTTTGTGATGGTGGTTGTGGTGGATTGATGTTTTATGATGCACCACTTTGCGCCCATAGCGCAAACTATCATCTTATGATTGAGGTAGTCAGTTATTAGGGCTTTAGAGCGGATCGATGGTTGATAGTCATGTTAGTTCATATTAGAATGCTTACAATGGATGGTAGTAACGACAAGAATCCTGGAGTCACCTGCTAGTACCGGCCGCAGCGATATATCGACACTTTGGAGACTAAGGGACATGCGGCGTACAGGTTCGCAGTACGGGGCAATCAACAGGTAGGGGAGATCGGATTTAGTTGGTACAATTTTGGTGAAACTCATAATAACTCGCACAATAACAACTCACCACTTTGGACGGGCGGCACTTTGGAAGTAAACCTAGTATCATCCCGTAATTTTTTTTCATCGCATCATCTGAGCTTTCCGCCAGATAGCAAAACATGGTGCAAAACACCAGTTCACCAAATATCAACATTAACGCGGTGGTAAGTTGTTGCTCACAATAAAGTAAGTTGTCAAAATGCAAGTCAATAAAATATGATTTATAGTTTGTATTAGGATCAGTCATCCGAAGGATCCATCCTTTACGCTTACAGCAATAATGCTGATTTTGGTCCTGGCTGGCCGTAGCTCATGGTTTATGTCACTTATGGAGGGGGCAAACGTTCACTTCGTAGCTGCAGCTTTTCCTTCGTTCAGTCTTCTCTGTCTGGTGATAAATGCCCGTAGAAATGTTGAATAAGATCATCTTTGAACAGCTTAGCAGACCTTAATAAAAAAATAGGCAGTTCAGTGGTTTTGCATTTCATTACCAGCTCACAAAACGTTGATGAAGACTGATTTTGATACACTGATTAGGCTCATGCAGTGTGAATCAATTTGACCAGCAAGTTTTCTGGTGAAGTATGTAATGTCGCGGTGCGTAATGTTATAGAACACTGCGTGTACACTGTAACAGCAAACGATCAAAAATTTCACCGTATAAAAATTGAGAACAAGATAATAACACTTTAAGAAATTAGCAAGCGAGGGAAAAATTAGAAATTCACGGCAAAACACATTCATTAAAATTTTACTTCCACTCTAAAAATGTACCACATCCTCACCATCCGGCAGCGTCGAAATGAATCGGGCCTATTTTTCCTCCCGGGAGAAGAGGGTGCCAATAACGAAATGTGATAACCATGGAAACCGGTGTCATACTTTTGGGAGTATCAACTATCCCGCGTGCCAACTAGACCAGTTCTCCCCTACATAGTACACTGGCTGGGGTGGGGTAGAACAGCCTGTGCACAGAGGGCCATAATCTCACCTTAAAATGGTTGCCGTCGGTATCCATATAGGTCGGTGCTAAAGTTCCAAATGCCATTTTTGGAGCTTTGGCCACCCATAGAATTGCACACGTTTTAAGAAATTCACTCCTTACACAGTCAGATGAGCCTTGTTTAACAAGCGATCCCAGCTAGCTATCAGTTAGTTATTGGTGTTTTGTGGGCACATCGACTGCAGCGATCATGCAGAGCCTAGCTAGATATCATTAGTTAGCTTTTGGTGGTGGATTGGAGTTTAGGGGCGCGTCGACATCTAGGGTCATTTTGCGCCCATAACTGGAATGTAATCGATCTACGGTGCTGCTACCATAGCTCACTATCCATCTCCACGGCTGGGGGTATATCACGTCAAGGCGAGCTTGTCGAATGAACATAAGAATATTCCCAGACGCAACGGCCTCAGAGTCGTTCCCTATAAGCATACGTAAAGAAGAGTCTGTGTTCGACCGTCCTAAAATCTGGCGTCGTAGAGGATCTAGCAGTGTACAGCCAACTAAAACATGGTACACGGTAAGCGGGTTAGAACAGCGTGGACATACGGGACGGTCATTACGGGTCAACATATAACTATGTGTTGCAAAGGTATGGCCTATTCTCAACCGACAGAGTATTACTTCTTCCGACGTTTGGTTCGGTTAGAGGATAGCCATTTTCCCAGTGTCGGTTGTAAAACCTTGAGCTTACTACACTTCGAATTCCAGGATCATTGCCATTCTGACTGTATACTTGACAATATAGTAGGGTATATATCTCTTGGAGGGAGCCGTAGATTGACCACACGGCCAGTGCTAATGGCGCGCTTGGCGGTTATGTCAGCAGCTTCGTTTCCGGCGAGTCCAACATGACTAGCTAGTTAGCTTTTGGGTTGTAGGGGCCCATCGACTGCAGTGGTCGTACATCGCCCAGCTAGTAAAAGTCATTATCCAATAGCGATAGTTGTAATGAAGAAGGCATGCTCCGAGTGTCTATGACGTATGGTGACCATGGTTGATAATGAGATACACTTCTAGTTCTGGTTTTCTTAATCTTGTCCAGCCATATTGCGTCCATGCCACAGCAACTTGGCAACATCATTAAGATAATGCATATTTGCTATGTCAGGTGGCCATGACAGCTGCAGCAACAATCCAAGCGGATTCAGGAGTGGAACATAAAATGAGATGCCAACAAGATTGGAAAAATGCCAGCTTGCTAACGTGCACAATATACGGCAACAGATGCTGATAGCTGGATCATGCTGCAGCTTGCATGCAACCTTAATACAATTGAATAATATAATACAATTAATACAATGTGCAATGGTGCAGGTGGTGCGCATTTGTCGGGTACAGGTGAATTAATGAACGGCCATGCCCTCGTGCGTATATTCTCCACTGGTGAAAAATGTTTCGTCCAAAAGTTCCCACAAAAATACGATGCCAAATACAGAACTAGATAATTAGAGTAACGCCTACACAACTGACCAGGCACAAAAGGAATTATTTCCTCAAAATATGGTGGGCACAAATCATACTTTTCCATTGCGAAGGTGGTGGTAGTGGTTATTGGTTTTACGGCACGTCAACCGTTAAGTCATGTAGCGTCGCCAATCTCTCACGCCGATTGGTCACGGGCGAAGAGTAGCGACAGGTGAGACTCGAACCCACAACCTTTCGATTGTGAGACGAGCAACTTACCCCTAGGCTACTCGTCCTCCATTGCGAAGGAATCTTCAGGAAATCAGAAGGACAAAAAGACAAATAATCGTGTTCAGTGATAGATGGGGTGGGGTCCACCTAAAAATGTTCGGAAGAAATGCATACACAAACAATGCTTGCGAGTGCATGCATCACATCGCATGGTTGAACTGAAGAGGCCAAATCAATCACTGTAAGAAGAAAAAAACATATTGTTAAAAAAATGAAGGCTGTATTTCTCCAAAACAAGAACAAAGCAGCCAAAAAGACTCGTCCATCCCGGGGCCGCACCTTAAGAAAACGCTTATGAAAATAATATTTATAGGTGCACCACTGTACGCATGTAGTGTACATCCACAGGGGGGGGGGGGCTGTACAAAATATAAGGCATTGCACTTTTGCCACGCCCATCCGCACTTTTCAACATAAAGCTAGATGACTATGCGTCATTCTACCCACCTATATTTATGCTTTGATGCCGAAGTTTACACCAAGAGGCATTCAGTTTCAACAACCCAATGCAGCCTTGTTTCCTACGTTGGTCGACACTATACGACAGTAATAGTTTCACTTCATGCTCCTTCAACTATCCAACTATGTCCATAACACAACTCACACTTACGGCTTAACCCAACCAACGCCCCCAATGGCAATGACTATATTGATAAAGTTAGATAAGTAGCACCTGCCAGGGGTGGTACCTACCCTGAGCCTAATCAGCAACAATGATTCCAGTCAGACAGCAAATCAGTGCTTCCGAAAAATCCACCGTAAATTGAAGGCAACCACTATTCTCTGCTTGCCCTGAGCCTAATCAGCAACAATGATTCCAGTCAGACAGCAAATCAGTGCTTCCGAAAAATCCACCGTAAATTGAAGGCAACCACTATTCTCTGCTTGCCCTGAGCCTAATCAGCAACAATGATTCCAGTCAGACAGCAAATCAGTGCTTCCGAAAAATCCACCGTAAATTGAAGGCAACCACTATTCTCTGCTTGCCTATTACAGGAAACCATCATTCCCAGACCGGCTGGACTCTCCTCTCCTTCGATTCGATGATACATGGCTCTCCAGCTTCCATACCCGCCGGAGCGTTTTAAACTACTGCCAGGAAAGGCTATCAATAATGCAATTGTTTTTCTTCCTTGAATATTGAGATGCTCCACAACAATCGGCACGGAAAACAATGTTCATTTTTGCATTCTGCAGCGTGGGTAGTTGTCACACCATATCGGCTACGTAGCTCGAGCAGAAGGCTGCTACCCACACCTTCATAAGTGGCATGTCTTGAGCAGCACGCCGCTATTGATGTCCTTACAGATCAAATGCACCGGAACCCAAGGTGGTGCCGACACCACTGTATACTACACGTCTCGCACAATAAGTTCCTACCAACAAGCCTATCGACAGCATTTTTCAGTATAGGTTTCTCCAAACATCCCTACAAATTACGTGTCTAGTAGCGGATGACCGCCCAAGAGGTCACGCAACGCCATCTGCAGGTCGTCACCCCGCAGGTCACGTGTCCGGGTCGGCCGGCTACCGCGAAGCCAGAGTAGCCGGGTGTTACGTTTTCCGGGGCGGCCAGCTGACGCGGAGACTCCCGCCAGCCATGACCGTCCGCCACCAGCCGGCACAGAAGGCCGCAGCTCTAACGGTGCGCCAACCGCTGCCGCTGCCACCACCACACACACATACACCGTGTCGGCATGTGCACTTTGCAGGGCTGCCACACACCGCGTCCTCACGCGCACTTGGCACGGCCGCCACACATGACGGTTTCACGTGCACCTGGCACGGCCGCCACACATGACGGTTTCACGTGCACCTGGCACGGCCGCCACACATGACGGTTTCACGTGCACTTGGCACGGCCGCCACACATGACGGTTTCACGTGCACTTGGTACGGCCGCCACACTACGTCGTCACGTGCACTTGGCACAGCCGCCACACACCTAGTCACGTGCACTTGGCACAGCCGCCACACACCTAGTCACGTGCACTTGGCACAGTCGCCACACACCTAGTCACGTGCACTTGGCACAGCCGCCACACACCTAGTCACGTGCACTTGGCACAGCCGCCACACACCTAGTCACGTGCACTTGGCACAGCCGCCACACACCTAGTCACGTGCACTTGGCACAGCCGCCACACACCTAGTCACGTGCACTTGGCACAGCCGCCACACACCTAGTCACGTGCACTTGGCACAGCCGCCACACACCTAGTCACGTGCACTTGGCACAGTCGCCACACACCTAGTCACGTGCACTTGGCACAGCCGCCACACACCTAGTCACGTGCACTTGGCACAGTCGCCACACACCTAGTCACGTGCACTTGGCACAGCCGCCACACACCTAGTCACGTGCACTTGGCACAGCCGCCACACACCTAGTCACGTGCACTTGGCACAGCCGCCACACACCTAGTCACGTGCACTTGGCAGGGCTGCCACACACCGCGTCGTCACGTGCACTTGGCACGGCCGCCACACACGACGGTTTCACGTGCACTTGGCACAGCCGCCACACCCCGCGTCGTCACGTGCACTTGGCACGGCCCCCGCGACTCTTGTCAAACCGAATTGGCTACCGAAGCAGAAAACAGGCAGGTCGAATGCGCCGGCACCGTGGCAGCGCCGGTGACCCCGACCCCATACATGTCGTAAGACATTCTCAGTCTCTCCCCGGCCATTGTCTCCTTGATCCCCGACGTTCGAACGGCCCGACGGTACTTTACGTATTATAGCTGTTGGTTATTGGTTTTACGACATCGACCGTCGAGTCCTGTAACGTCGCCAATATCTCACGCCGATTGGTCGCGGGCGAAGAGGGACGACAGGTCAGACTCGAACCCACAACCTTTCGATTGCGAGACGAGCAACTTACCCCTGGGCTATTCGTCCCCCTTTGCGTATTATAATGCCACAGACTGGTGTTGGAATCTTGCAAAACCGGACCAGAGTTTTAAACAGCAACATATGGCGAGGTGCTACAATATAATGCCACAGGGACAGTGGTGACGAATTTCATTCAGTCCAAGGAAATGTTCTCTCCTCATTTCAACCACCTAGCTTGAAAATATATCGCCCGGTTTTTATCTGCCACTCGAGTTGGAAAAGTCAGATGCACTGAACACTCCAGTTAGCTTATTTGATCAAATGCTTGATTAGTCATAGTCACTCTCGGTAAAGCGAAAAAATAGCCAGTGCCTCGACCTACATTGACGGGAATTGTAAGGGACTATGAACAAAATGATACAAAACAAAAAATCCACCTAGCAGGTACCGGCTAATATATTTCTTGCTCTGCCCAGAGTAAGTCTGAATAATTAAGCCATCATTGATCATTGATATCCACCTGGGTAGAAATGTGCTCCCGCAGCTACATAATTAGGATATTTGGTTGTCACGCATTCGATTTCGAGTACAAACATGCATGCCACTGTTCGTCAGATGAGTCACTATGGCTGCCAGGAGAGCAGTGCTCCAAATCCCCTGGTGTAGCATACGGTCCACTGAGACAATCAGATTTGGCGTGGGAATCAATGGGAGCTAAGCGTAATACCCCTCCCCCGACCGTTTGATTGATTATTTGGGCTTAAGGGTGGGCCGACTACACGCCATTTGGCGCCCATGATCCAACGACCGCAGATACAGCTCCGATGACAGTTCATGAACCCCTCATCGTCAGTTAGATATTTGGGTTTTAGGGCGCGTCAACAACTATGGCCATATTGCGCACAAAGAACCCCCTGAAACATCCTGGCCACGCCTCTGCTGTTAGGGAATTAAATTTGTGTATATTGTATGAAGTACCTTGAAATGATTACTGCAATGGTTATTGCAAGGAACATCTAACCAACTCCTGTGAAAAGGGCACATACATAATCATAATAATCCCATATATAAATAATTTTCATCAAATGCACCCAAAGCATGAAATTATCCTAAAGTGATAAGCCCCATCCAAAACAATTTGCAAAAACACACGTGACAATGCATGCATACCACACCGCATGATGTGCAACTAGCTGCTGCCAGCTGTGAAAACAAAGCCACCAAGTACAGGTTATCCAGATGATAAGGTGTTCGTCCAGTGTCCACATTCTTCAGATTCATCGTGGCGGAACAGAAACTCGCTCGGCCTCTGCCTGTCGACAGCAGATGATGGATTCTCGCCGTTTCCAAGCTGAATTTGTCAGGGTCGTTTTCTGAGCCCGGACTGCACAATCTGCCTATCGAAGGTGTGGATACGCCACATGAGGAATAGTGCTGAGCGTCGCACAGCGAAAATGACTAGCTTTGGGATATTAAACATCAGGTGACCCAACACCGTTTGAGCATGGTGTCTGGTTTATGCACTAACGGTGGCATCTGATTATTTTGGTTTCCTGGTGCGTCGAATACATCGGTGCTCTAAACAAGTCCGACCGTCGGCTACTGATCCAGACAAGTCTCACCATCGGCCGCTGGTCTAAACAAGTCCGACCGTCAGCCTCTGGTCCAGACAAGTCTCACCATCGGCCGTTGCACTAAACAAGTTTCATCACCGACCGCTAGCTCGGACAAGTTTCACCATCGGCCACTGGCCCAGACAAGTCCGCCCATCGACCACTGGTCCAGACAAGTCCACCCGCCGGTCGGTATTGCGGACAAGTCTCACCATTGGCCGCTGATCTAAAGTTTCATCATCGACCACTGGTCCAGACAAGTCCGACCGTCGACCACTGGTCCAGACAAGTCCGACCGTCGACCACTGGTCCAGACAAGTCCGACCGTCGGCCACTGGTCCAGACAAGTCCGACCGTCGGCCGCTGGTCCAGACAAGTCCGACCATCGACCACTGGTCCAGACAAGTCCGACAATCGACCGCTGGTCCAGGCAAGTCCGACCGTCGGCCACTGGTCCAGACAAGTCCGATCGTCGGCCGCTGGTCCAGACAAGTCCGACCGTCGGCCACTGGTCCAGACAAGTCCGACCGTCGGCCGCTGGTCCAGACAAGTCCGACCGTCGGCCACTGGTCCAGACAAGTCCGACCGTCGGCCGCTGGTCCAGACAAGCCCCAGGTCATTTAGCTCTCATTATCAGATGAACTCACGTTAAAGCGTTTATACGTATTCGTTTCATAACCATTATATAAATAAGCACTGACTTGACTGATATAAATAAGCACTTGAGTGAAAATCACTTTCAGCAGCTCATTACCAAAGCAGATGAACATTCGAATACGAGGGTGTGTTTAACGCCACACCAAGTTATTTCTTTGCAACTACAACCACAGCGTTTATGTTGAATATTGCGACTTGTTGACATCCCTGAAGTCACAATATATCAACAACGCTATAACAAACTCACGATTCCACAATTCAACGCTCACTTCATCAATCATGGGTCTTGCCACCATTGGGGTTCGTGGGTACCGGACACCAAATGATTGACCAATACTTTTTTGATGGAGACAGACCCTACTTGGAAAACTGGTAAGTCCAGGAGAATACTTCATCTTCTTAACATTGCCTTTCTATATCAGGCGACATCTGAATCTGGTGGATGGACTTGCTAGACATCACAGACCCAGGTCCGGCTGGCGGGTCTCCGTCACCAACAATGTCACCATGGGACACAGAATGCCCCACGAGTGGGCCGACCTGCCTGTCTGACCTGCACTTGAAGATACGTTGCATTTGAAAGGATTGTGCAGCTAATGCACAGCATTGCGTATCACAACAACAAACATGATTTTATCTTTCTCCATGCTGGCGGTGAAACAATCATGCATTGCAGCTTTGGGTGCCAGTCGTCGCACAAAATATTTTATATATCGCAATGGCCAGTGGCATGATTGGGACGCCAACCCGCAGAGGTTTCCAAGTATGAGAGCCGCTTAATAGTCTAGGATTTTATGACCGTGGAGAAAAACGCTAATATGTTTCTACGACGGCACGATGATCGTGTTGGTGGCTTGTCTGGGTTAGAGAGGAGGATAGGAACATGGAAAGAGCAGAGTAGTTTTCGAGCATAAAACAATGCTCTTGGTGTTCCAGGACCAGTTCCCAAAATTTTAGTTTGTTACGTTAAGTGACTGGGTACAGGCAGAAGACAACTCCGACCGGAAAAATTGTCCTGCGCCCAAGGGTTTTTGTCATTTGTCCCAAGGGTTTTTTGTCAAATTGTCATTCATTTGCCACCACCGGCAAATGAATGTGGTGACGCTATTGGGTCATGTCGTCGCAAGTAGCAACGGGACGAGCATTATTCGAGCAACGCGGCTGTCTGATGGATCTTTTCTAGCGCTTCCCGAGACACAAAAAAAAACAATCACATTCGCCGCCGCGCGGGGACTTACTTGTCTCCTGCGACTGCAGCTTGACGATCTTCTCGCGGGCGAAGGCGACGAAGCTGAGCACCTCGTCCAGCTCCTCGTCGAGCTCACGCAGCTGGAAGTAGTGTTGCAGCACCAGCACGGCCTTGAGCGCCTCCTGCGAGGAGGGCCGGCGCCGGCCGGCCGGCGAGCCGTGGCACTCGCGCCGGGCCGCCGGCGACCGTTCGCGCTTGACAGGTGGTGACCCCTGTCGGTCGGCCGACAGCGCCGGCGACGCCGCCCGCCGGTCCGCCTTGACCGCCGGCGACGCCTGCCTGTCCGGTTTGGGCGCCGCCGGCGGCGGCGACTGCGGCGACGGCGGGTCGGCCGACCACCAGACCGCGTCGTCGGCGGTCACGAAGTCGGCGAACGTGGCGGCCGGCGGCGGCTGGAACACGCCGCCGGCCAGCGCGCTGAACACGGCCGCCTCGTCGGCTGGCGGCGTGGCGCCGTTGGCGGCGTCGCGGCGCAGCAGGCCGGCGGCCGCGTGGAAGCGCACCACGTGCTCGGCGCTCACGTCGCTCCACCAGGCGCGGCTGAGCAGCGTCACCGCCTCGTCGGCGTTGGGCGGCCGCTGGTGGTCGGCCAGCCAGCCGGCCACGCGCCGGCGGAACTGCCGCTTCAGCTGGTGCAGCACGCCGTCGGCGGCCAGCTGGGCGCGCGTCAGCGGGCTGGCCGGCAGGCACGCCAGCTCGACGCTCTCCAGGCCGGCGCCCGGCGCCGGCGGCCGCGTGCAGCGGGTGCGCCTCGCAGAGGAACAGCGCGCGCCGGCCTTGCGCCGCCAGCTCGCCGTTGCGCCGCTCCAGCCAGCTGGTGAAGTCGGCCGGCCGCAGCCAGCCGAGCGGCTCGGAACGGTACGCCAGCCGGCCCGGCTGGCTGGCGCCGCTCAGCGCCGGCTGGCCGGCCACCAGCAGCGGCAGCTTCTGCGAGCCGTCGGCGCTGGCGGCCGCCAGCACGCTGAGCCGCCGCGGCGCCAGCTCGCCGCCCGCGCAACCGTCCACCCGCGCGAGCGCCTGCGCCGGCGTCAGGTCGAACACCAGGCCCATAGACGCGACGACGAACACGTCGGCGGCCGCGTAGTCGTCCAGCATGGCCGGCAGCTGACTGAGAGACAGCGCGCCGGCCGCGGTCAGGTCGGCGCGCCAGCCGTCGGCCGGTCCGGCCCGGCCGCCGGCCAGGCCGTGCCGCCGCCGGAAGCTGTCCAGCCAGCCGGCGCTGCACTTGAAATCGCTGACGCCCAGCTGCCGCGCCAGCTCCTGACTGTAGGCCAGCATGCGCTGCGCGGTCACTGTCTGGTTACCGGCGTCCTGCTGCTGCAGCCACGCGAACAGCGCCTCTTCCAGCTGCGGGTGCGTGCCGCGCCGGGCGCGCATTCGCTTCCGCTGCGGCCCCAGTTGCTCGATGTCGTTAAGGTTCAAAATCCGCTCCTTCTCCTTGAGAATAGTCGAAAGCGTGCTCTTCGGTATGTGGAACTGTTCGGCGATCTGCGACTTGGTGCGTCCGTTGCTGTTCTCCACCTCCAGAATGACGGCCTTCTTTTCCTGTATCGTGAGCGGGTTCACCTTGCGCTTGACGGCCGACATCACTCGCGCGCCGACACACACGGCACGCGGCACAACGCACACTGACGCACAGCGCGCCTCGTCCCTGGCGCAACGGCGCGGCAGCGGCGGCGCCCGGCGACGGCGCGCCACGCTCCCCGCCGCCGCCCGACAGTCAGCTGTTGAATGGCCGGCGGGCAGGCCCGACCGTCACTGCCGCCGGCCAGGGGGAGCGGGGAGGGGAGGCCGCGATTGCCGACCCGGCACGGGACGATCTAGCCGAACGCGACGTATGCGTGCGTCGACGCGGTCGGGTGGGCCGACTCGTCGCGGCGGCGGCGCGTCGCGGCCGCGCACTGTGCGTCGTCTGGCCGGGCCGGCGCGACCGCCAACACCCCTGCTGGCCGTGACCCACACTACGTCATCCGTTTACCGTTCGCCGGCGCTGCTGGTTTTTCGTGCCGGGCCGGCGGCGCCCCGCCGCCAAGCGCGCCTGCGGCCGCCCCTGCCGCGCGGGCCGCCCCGGCCGCCGGCTCTCTCTAACTCGAACAGCTCGAAACAAAGACGCCGGTCCGGCGCCGGCCGGGGAAATTCTTTCGGTGCAGAACCGGTCACGTGACCGGTAACGGCCGCCGCGTCAGCCGACGCCGTCGGCGGCGCTGGCGCCGCAGCTCGAACGCGAACGCGGCGCGGCGCCGCGCGCCGTGTATGAATGGCGCCGCCACGCCACGCCGCGGTCACGAAAGTATTGATCGCGTTTGTGTGCGCTCGGCAAACGCGCTTCATCTACAGAGGGGGCGCGCAGCGGCTATTTTTGTCGCTTGAACGGGTGGCGGCGGCGGCGGCGCCGGCGGCGGTGACGCAGCGCCCCTATCGGCCGCCACCGGGCTGATCGGCGCCGGATCGGTGCCTCGTCACCAAACCGCCAGCCCGCCGGTGGCGGGGCCTTCGTCGCGAGCCTTCCCGGAACCGGCGCGGTGACCGCGCACCGCCATTTCGACCGCTGCGGGGGCGGCAGTTTTCTCGGCGAGCGATCGGCACAGGGCAGCGCATCGCATCGACAAGCACAACACCGCTTTGTTATTAACGCAGAACAAACACCAGTCCCAGTACTATTTCGAATTATCACTTGCTACATGCAGACCGTGCCTTGCTGAAATAACTCACGTATTAAACACACTACCCCTGAAATCAGTCTGTGTTCCGTGTTGTGATTCGTTTTTAGGACGCCATCCGCAATAAATAAAATTACATACTCAACCTACTTAGTCAGTCGAGGAAGGCAATGTTTAACGTTGGAGATTTTATGGACAGATAGTGTGGGTGATTGCCATCCACAGCTTCACCCACCATCCCTCTTTCGTTCGCTTTATGGGCCGATCAGAGGATGCTTCAGTGTAGATAAAATATTGTTAATTTACGGCCCAAGAGCGCATGGACATGCCCAGGAGCGGTGGATCATGTGGAAATGCGGCCCCCTACTCCCTCCTTTTAAACGGTCAACTCTAGTACCAACTATGCGGGTTTTAATGCTGAGGAAATTATCCACATTCGGACTTCCTCTCGCCTCTCATGTCTCGATCCTAAACCAAGATGTCCCACGGTTGTCATGCCATCACTGATATCAAAACCAACTCAAGCATTAATCGTGTACAAGCGCTATGCCGAGTATCGTATGGGGGAAGGTGGTGGACGATGAGGCACCGAGCATAGCGAAAAATCGATGAAATCCCCGTGCGATGCTGCTTGGCTCAACTTGTGTCCACCAACACGCGCATCTGCCGATCATTTCCGTTCGTGCTTGATCGGGTCGTCGCACACACGTGAGGCCAGTGTAGCCTTTCTTATTTTTTAGTGTGTTTGATACTGTTTCTATGGCTGGATACTTAAATACTAATTGAAAAATTGGTACTAATGAACAACGATTATATCAGTGAGATACTTCACCATATGCATCATGACCATGATTATCCTGTCTGAGATTATTGGGTATCGCTTGCAGGTATCGTGCAAAGCCGTGTTTTCACATATGTTTTTGTCACTCCAGGACATGTGAGTCAGAACACAAGATCAATTGGTGTTCAACGCAACATTTTGGGACGGACCATGACCCACCTCTCCCCCTCCCCCCTAGCACCCCCTGAGTGTACGCCTACAGCAATGATATTATCCGTATTCCCAAGGGTTGGCCAGAAATGTGATGCCGGGCAGATCCAATTCCAGAGATACAGCTTCAAAGCCAGGGTCGAAGGTACACATCTGGTAAGGATTTCGCTGAGGGTGTTCTTGAACTTCCGGAGGGCTCTCTCCTCTCTCTCTCTCTCTTGCTCTCTCCTCGCTCTCTCCCCCTCTCTCTTTCTCTCTCTCTGTAAAATTTAAAAATGTTACAAATTTTTCCCGGTAGAAACACAGTGGGCGTCTGTTACCTTTTTAATGTTTATTGAGGCACGATTCCATGCTTAGTTGTCACTTCCGCTCCGCCTCTAAGTAGTTCCCACTTCCCGTACTTTGAGGAATCGACTCACAGGCACACACCTCAACAACTGTCGGCTCGCCTGCTGGCTCCTGCACTAACTATTTAAGATTCATGTCAGGGTGTTTTCAGCCTAGTTTACTGAAGGGTAATGACGAACGTTCAAAAACCCAACCTCATTAGCAATCCTTAAATAGTGTCAACAGCTTCAATGCTCGTTTCTTGCACAAATTGACCCGCTGGAAGACTGCATTCCGATTAGTTTTTGCGTTAGACATTCGTTAGTGCTGGCTACATTTCCAGCCCATATTCCCGGCGGTGAGATTGCCAACATTGCACCATACACCCAATGATTGCCAACATTATATCATACACCTAAACACCCCAGGGTGATTGATGAATGAACCGGAAACCAAAATTGAGCCTTGTAGCAGACAGATACCATGTAGCTTCACGAACCATAATTGCTTCACTGAAAACGCTGCAATATATGGAAATGCGTACCTAAGTGTGCAACTGGTTTTGTAACTGCAACTGGTGCAACTGGTTCTGGTTCTGCTTCAAACTGAAGAGAGGCTAAAAAAGGACTGAACGTTCTCGAACCGCCTAACTATATTTCGCGCCCTGAGTCACCTACGAACTCCATTTCCAGCTTTTTGTGACCATTTCTCGGATCAGGGCTGACCTGGACACAATCTGGACATACAATAAAAGTATAAAACTAGGCCACTCTAATAGCGTTTATACCCTTATAACCGGTCACGCGATTTCGCAGCGACTGTAAAATAAAGGGAAGCACAGGTGCCCTTCGGGCCATACCACCCACGTTACTGTTTGTTCTGATGTAGGTGCGTAACAGTGTCCGAGAAAACATATGGAAGGGACCATGCCGGTGTGCTTGGCAAACGGCTTCACGACTTAGCGTGATGCTAAACACATAGCACATTACGAGGGAAAACCTTGCGGGCACACTCATAAGAGCATAAGGTCTAGGTCAAGTTAACTAGGTACTAACAAAGGCATAGCCAATTCATTGAACTAAGACAATGCAACCGTGTTGCAAGTTTGCATGCGACTTCTTGTGCAGACCACAAAGGAACTGCGTCAGGATACAATTGCGAGGTCTTGACCTATTTGGCGTGGTAGGTACCAAGGAAGGCATGACAAAGCCATTTAACTAACATGATACAACCTCGTTGAAATGTAAAGCAGCCCTTGCATTACAGGTTGCTAACGTTTTGACTAACTGTTGTCGAACATGAAACTAACGTGAGGCATGGTGTTAACTTATCTTGCACTGAGCGTTGCCCAGCCAAAACACGTATTAGGTCTTCACGTCACCTCTCCCACCAAAAAAAAACTTGTTGGCGGTACTCGTTTACTGTATATTCAGTAATATCTTACACCACGATATCGTGAGCTCATATTTCGACAGACTGATAAATATAGGATGAACCAGAATAAAACTAACATTTCAAAATGTACGGCACTCTAACCTACACTCGTTATCACACACCAGCGCTTTGACACGTTTTGGTCACCAGTGACCAGTTCTGTTTGCCAAAGTCGGATAAAGACGATGTGTGTGTGTGTGTGTGTGTGTGTGTGTGTGTGTGTGTGTGTGTGTGTGTGTGCGTGAGCGACACAGATCACGGCTGGCAGGATCTGGAGGCGCCGCCGCAGCTCAGGGGCCCGCTTCGCTGTACCCGTGTCACGTGGCAAACCCTGAACACACAGCACATAAGGTGCTGTGTTCACTGAGATGAACAGCCGACATCATCAACACGGTGACAGGCCGGCAAAGGCACACACACACACACAGACACACACACACACACACACACACACACACACAGACACACACACACACACACACACACACACACACACACACACACACACACACACACACACACACACACACACACACACACACACACACACAACACACACACAAAAACAACACACACACACAAAAACACAAAAAAAAAAAAAAAAAAAAAAAAAAAAAAAAAAAAAAAAAAAAAAAAAAGACACACACACACACACACACACACACACACACACACACACACACACACACACACACACACACACACACACACACACACACACTAACGAGACGGGGGCTCCGGCCCTACTTGAGGCCGAAGACGACCAGCACAGCGCACCACAAAATAAGGTCGTGGTGGTGCCGATGTCGACGACGACCCCGTCCACCACGATGTCGTGGTCGACTGCGACGGACCGGTCCCCGCAACCCCGTTCAGGGTGCAGAGTCGTGGCTCTCAGCGTCCGAGCCAGCACCTCGGCCGCCCGAGCTGGGGAAAGTGTGAACTATATTTAAACAACGATGAGGAAACAGCACGTGAGGCGAACGCGGCAGCCCTCTGGCCAAGCAAAGAGAAGCAGGTTAACACACGCTCGGCTGCATGTGGGCAGTCTGGCCCGGTGGGGAGGAGGATCAATTTGAACCCCGGCCCTGAAATATCGTAAGGTAACGGAATTGGAGCAACGAAATGAGTAGGGCAGGTGCCCTCCTCAGGTGACCCACTTGTGCACAAGATGAAGCTTGTAGGTCATGGCTTTCCAAGTAAGACGAGGCGAAGCACCTACATTTTGCGGTTTGTTTTCAGTGTGGCTTGCCAATTACTCGTTTCTCACAAACAAAATGCAAAATATTACAAGCAATACAAAATCCACAAAACAAACAAAACACAAACAAATCGTCAATTTGTAGGAAAAGCTTTGAAGGTAGTGGAATTTGCGTAGGTTCACATAAGTATAAATCATATAATGCTATTATGCATGAGGGTAGGAAGCATAGAGTCAACTGTTTCATGTGACATTGCGAAGCATTATTACGATTGTTACTGAAGCGCAGACACAGCATCATGTTACAACCTTTCATCCAATCATAGGGTAAGCTTCGATGAACCACATACGCAACGTCCGCTTACCACAGGCCTGACCAGTGGCGTACCGAGGAGAGGAATTGGGGGCGCCCCCTCCCCTCTGAGAGGTTGTGGGACTTCCAAGGATAACGTAAGACTTCGGAAAAATTGCTCCAGTCTCCATAAAACAATGTTGTATTAACTTCCGCTGGAGCCCAAGAAAAAATCGCACCGCGGCCTCTAAAAGTCACATTGGAGCCCCCAAAAAGTCGCGCAGGGGCACATGAAAATTATTTTTGGCCATACAAAATGCACCAAGGCCCCGAAGAACACGTTGGGGACCAAAAAAAATCGTTCCGTGGCCCATAAAAATGACATCGAGTCTCTAAGAAGTGGAACCGGGCCCCATAAAATACCAACGCATCGGGGCCTCTAAGTCATCTCGAGGTTAAAAAAAAATCGAGCAGGGGCCAGGCGAATAACGATGAGAGCACAATCCCACCAAGACCCCTGAAAACCACGCTACGCGCCCAAAAATCGTCCTGGGGACTATTAAAAATGACGCGGGAGCTAAAAATGTGACCGAGGCCATGAAAAAAAATAACGCTGGGCTTACAAAAAGACACGCCGGAGCCTTCAAGCAATTCACTGGGGGCCTCAAAACGTCTAGTTGAGGCTTTTAAAAATCACGCAGGTGTTCAAAAAGACGGGCTGAGCCCCTGAAAGTCACGCTGGGGCCCAAAACATTAGGCCGACCCTTGCAAATGCACTGTGGCTCCCAAAAAGGCGGAATAGGTCCCTGAAAATCACGCGGTGGCCTCAAAAGTTCCCGCCTGGGCCCCTGAAAATCACGCTCTGGGCCAAAAAGTCGTTGAGCAGCCTCAGTGGCGTGCCAAAGGAGCAAATGCTCCTGTTTCTCCTGAAGGGGTGGGGACCCAAGAATCGTCCCGAGTCCCTAAAAATCGTTCTGGGCCAAACACATTCATATGGGGGACCATAATTCGCGTAGGGGCTCTAAATCAATGTAGTCGGCAACAACAAAGAGCTCGCAACGGAACCCCGAAAATTTGCGCCGGAGTTCACCAAGATCGTGCTGGGGCCCAGCTCAGTACAACGCTCCCTGCGAACATGCGCCGAGCTGCCCAAATATCGCGCTTGGGACCCAAAATTCCCGTTGGTAGTAAAGAAAAATTCGAATTGGGGTATCAATAAATTTCCTCTGCAAGCACAGCGTTTCCCCCAAAATCACATCGTGACTCGATAAAAAGCAAGCCTGAGGAGCTCTCCAGAATAAGGAGTTCCGAAAAAAGTAAATGTACGAAGCAGAAAAATCGCTCCGGAGCCCGGAAATCCAAACGTGCCGCCAGATGCCTTAAAAAATAGTGTACGGCCCGAAAATGGTCCCGGAGTTCCACAAATCGCGGCGGGAACACCAAAATATTTCGCCGGGTGCCCGACAAATCAGGCTGGGATTCGGACTTTAAAAAATGCGGAAAAAAGGTAACCAAAAATTGCGTCGAGCTCAGAAAAAAAAACTGGTTTCGGGTCCCCACGGGACCATGCGCCTGGGTCCGAAAAGTCGCGTCGGGACCCCGAGAAATTACACTGGATCCATAAAAAAAATCGCGCTAATGTTCCACAAATGTGTAATCAGGAGTCCCAAATAAACACACCGGGACCCTAAGAGCACAACGGCCGAAAATGCACCGGGCCCTCCAAAGCGTTCCGAGTCTCATAAAAAGCGATAAGGCCTTAACACATGCGTCGCAGCTCTAAATAAACACACTGGGTGCTCAAAGCAAACACCCAACGGAGACACTTAAGGAACACCGAGGCCATAAGGCCTCAAAATCAGGCTGATGCCCTCAAAAAGCGACATAGTCCTAAAGAAGGAACAAAAATACCTGGCGCTGAATAAACACGCCGATGTCTTTTAAAATAACGTGCTGATGCCTAAACAAATATCGTGGGTGCACAAAAGCAAAGCACAATAACAAACAACAAACACAAAATTTATCGTCGAATTGAATTATTCGAAATTTTCCTAGCGAACCCCACACCAAGTATTCCACACGCCAAATGTGGCACAAGAGAGCAATTAGTGAAACGTGGGAGGCCCTGGGGAAACTGGAGAATCGCACGTAGTGTGACGAATTTGCCGAATGCGCGAGGGAGGTGTACACGTGCACGAACGTTAGCGTTTTGGCGACCGGGCGTTACTAGAATGCCTGAAATTGGAAAATGTTACATTTTTGTGATTTCAGAGGTGTAATTTCAGCAGCAGCAGACTAGGGATGCCAAAAAAAAAAAACTTCGAAGAAGATGGGGGAGCTAGGGTTGAAATTCGGTGACTCAGAAAAAAAAGTGATGGATTGGATCCACTCTACAGGACAATTGAGTTAGTCACTGATTATTTTATTTGAAAAATTAAAAGGGCCCATAAAGTGCTTCTGCACGCGCACTTTCTTCCCGTTCAGACTTCGAACAGATAACGGGTCTTGTTGATATGGGCGCATGCTGTTGATATTGTCAGATTCACAAAACGAGCTCACTTACATTTTTGCACCGATTGTAACGCGTTTGCCCTAAGTAAATTAGGGCAACTCGAGCAGTACACCGAACATTTTCCTAGTCTTTCGGCTTGTAATCACAAGATAGTCGGAAGCACCAAAAAGCTCTTCATTTTTGCCTTTGGGAGCGGCGATAACGTCAGAATATGAAGTATTCGCTTGCGGTGGCTGGAGTATTCACGTGTTTTGTTCAGTCCGGATCGTTGATAGCCATCCAGCCTCAGCAATAGCCGTAGCATAAATGCCATAGGCTAAAGAGAATGGATGCATTCGTGTCATATGGAATATTTGCAAACTGGGTGTTCAAGAAAACCTGCAATAAGTTTCAAAGCATACATACATACAAACTACCTAACACCAATGCAGCATTCGCAATGCATTGGTGGAGCAATACAATGACCAGGAAGGCTTGTACGGTGTTAAGGTGTCAAAAGCGAACATTGAGTCGAAAGCCAAGCCTCACACAGCAGGAAACTCGGAACGAAATATCTCTTCGTGTCATGACTTGTCAGTTTTCATTGCACAGAACAATACCGGAGGTGTGACCATTTGCAAAGAATATACAATGAAACAGTGCCTTCGGTACGATCTCCATGTCGGGTCACGAAAGGTCACGAAAGGTCACGAAAGTCCCGCACAACAAACATGCATCCAAGTGTGTGATTGGGCAATGAGCGCTTTCGCTTGGTGCCAAACTTGACCAAGGTATAGCAGGGTTATAAATAGGCGCATTTCGGACGTCATTGACATGATGTATGCTAAAATAAGATGTTTTATGTTAGAAAATGGTAAACACTTGCAGAGTTAACATTTTAATATACAGAACAAAACAAAATAGTAACGGGCAAAAGGATGAAGCATAAATCGAAGAAAGCATTAAATCGCAATTCAAAATCCTTGCTAGTTTTCCGTTTTGCGTATACCCGATTGGTTGCTTTTATTTCAATCTAAACTTAATTTAGTACATATTTTTCACAAGGCTGCATGATATGGCCTCAAAAGTTCATTGCCCGTATCTCCTTAAACCTTGACGTCATTGAAGCAAGACTCGCAGAAGCAGATTGTGGCCTTCGGAGAACCCTGCACACTTATTACCATGAAATTATGGCATACCATGGTGTTAAATGTGCATGGTGCCCCGGTAATTTATTATGTAACGCCCCGTTAGGTAACTATTACCTTCCGATATAAAATACGTGTGCGCCCCGCAATAGCACAGCCAGGATGCTGGGATGGCGGGACCGACAACAAACCCAATGCTTAAGCTTTCTATATGATAGTACATCTCTCATGGGAAAGGCCAGACGGGTTATTACTAATTGAGGGCACCCTCCCCTCCCCGTATGGCTGCACTACTGACACCGTGCGGTACTCGATCAAATATCCGTTTTGCAGTATTTGGCCGTTCTGGTGGGTCGGCGGAAACAACAATCGCAAAGCCGCCGCTGGCCGTCAAACGACCGGCACAGTATTAATAGCTAGGCAGCGTCATTATCTTGCAGTGAATTCAAATTTCAGCTGAACCAATCTGGACCAATCAGTGTCCGAGGCTGCGACGTTTGACCTTGAGCTTGCAAGTGCTGGAGCAAGGCTTCGGCGTGGCTTCCGCAAGGTCGCAGATCATCCAAGCATGCACCAACCGAAAGCTTGGTGCAAGCAATGACGCCATCCTGGGAAAACCAACAATTGCTTAGTGTTGCTTCCTATTACATTGCTTCTCACTGAGTGAAAGTCTAGTCTGAACTTAGCCCAAGGATGACAAAGTTAGCACGAACAAGCTCCTGGGGACGTTTGTTCAGTGCAGCAGCGTCTCCATGATGTTGATTTGTCTCATTTTTTTCATTTAAGGCTGTCAGGTATCGGTACTTCCCCTCCTTAAACATATACTTGTCACAGCCCACAGCTCCAAAGCACCCTTGCTGCTGTGGAGGCCGAGCATCATAACCGTGGTTGGCCGCCATAGCTGCCCTCTCGTGGGCGCGGTGGAAATGAGTGTTTGTGCACCTACATAGGTGGCGTGCCGAGCTGTTACACCGCCGTAAAAACTATTTTTGCGCACATTTAGGAGTGCTTCGGGGTACGTTTTTGTGTTGAATGAAAGAGCAGACTACATCAGGAGTGAAAACAAATGAGATTGAAAAGCTGTACTAAATGATATAATATAAGTTGGAAAGACTGGTAATCGGGACGAATCGGATGCCGGACTCGGAACAAGCCATTCATATGATTTTTCCTCGTTTGTACATTTTACACAGGAGTAGATCCGCTGGTGCCTCTCGCTCGCTTGTAAACATATTGACAGGAGCTCACATTGTGAAACGGGCAGCCGGTCCGACATACCTACTTCAGCCAGCCGAAATAACTGCACCCAAACAAGCCATCAATGACATGTGTATTTGAAAACTTGTCTCGAAGCGCGCAAGTGGTGCGTAAACATAAACATCTGCGCAAACGGTGCACGTTATTTATGGGACGTATTCTGTAATATATGCGGTGCAGTGCAATGTTTACTCTTATGATGGGATGCATTTGCATCGTGTTGCTAGTGTGATACATACTCAGTAAAGGTTCGCATCGTCAAAAAAGGCGATTCTTTACACAGAAAAAAACTTTTCCTTTAGTTCTTTGTATCGCCATTCGTCAAACAAAATTTGTTTTCCAGAGACCATCGTCCAGTATGGCATGCTAATGTTCTCATTGATCGTTGGCGCAAACGTGTCCGAGGATAATGGTGACAGATCCATGTATGCAAGTGGGCAACGACCGAAAAAACATTTGCAAAGAGCTCAACAACCACCGTTGGCATCAACACTGATATGGTTGCTATAAACGCAATTCCTTTAATTGTGCTTCGGCTTCAGTCTGCTGGATGAAACGTGTTCCTTGGCCAGTTTCAAAACGATCACTCGATCCCCAGCTATCAAGCTGTATTAGGAGGCAGTATTTACTTTCGAAAGGCTCTGCGCCAACTGGATGAATGCTTCAAGTCTGAAGAGTACTCACGCTGAGTCTCTTCGATTAGACACAATATTAAGTATCGAATAAACCAACGATTCGCCTAAGCTTTAACCGTCAGAACCCGAGACGGGCTTGACGCCGCATGCATGCATCGACTTAATATATTGCTCTTAAAATAGAGCTATTTTATCTGGAACAAAGCTCTTCATGTTTAGTTGAAACTGGCTAGTTTCAAGTAGTTAATAGCAGCATAGCCATCTGTGTCCTTTGTGATTTTCGTCGATTGCTGTAAACCTCCATGCTACTGCATCTACCTTGGGATGGAAATGACTGAAGATATGGCTTAACAGTGGTATTTGATTACACTCTTGCAACATGTTGGAGCATTATAACCACTAAATCCAATGAGTATGTGGCCATTTGTTCATTCCTAGAAAGACGAACTAAAAATTATCGTTGTCCGCAACGCGAACAACGATAAACTTGATTGATTTAATTATAGTCTTGATTGATTCTGAATAATTGCAAAAATTCTTCATAAGGGTGCACGCATCGGAACCGTTTGGATAGTAACCCCCTTCCGACCGGCATGTAGCAGCCACGAGGAGAGGGAGAGAGAGAGAGAAGGAGATGGATAGACAGAGGGAGATAGGGAGAGGGATAGACAGAGAGAAGGAGAGGGAGATGGGGAGAGGGGAGGGAGAGGGGGAGGGAGAGGGAGAGGGAGAGGGAGGGAGAGGGAGAGGGGAGGGAGAGGGAGAGGGAGAGGGAGAGGGAGAGGGAGAGGGAGAGGGAGAGGGAGAGGGAGAGGGAGAGGGAGAGGGAGAGGGAGAGGGAGAGGGAGAGGGAGAGGGAGAGGGAGAGGAGAGGGAGAGGGAGAGGGAGAGGGAGAGGGAGAGGGAGAGGGAGAGGGAGAGGGAGAGGGAGAGGGAGAGGGAGAGGGAGAGGGAGAGGAGAGGGAGAGGGAGAGGGAGAGGGAGAGGGAGAGGGAGAGGGAGAGGGAGAGGGAGAGGGGAGGGAGAGGGAGAGGGAGAGGGAGAGGAGAGGGAGAGGGAGAGGGAGAGGAGAGGGAGAGGGAGAGGGAGAGGGAGAGGGAGAGGGAGAGGGAGGGAGAGAGGGAGAGGGAGAGGGAGGGAGAGGGAGAGGGAGAGGGAGAGGGAGAGGGAGAGGGAGGGAGAGGGAGAGGGAGAGGAGAGAGAGAGAGAGAGAGAGAGAGAGAGAGAGAGAGAGAGAGAGAGAGAGAGAGAGAGAGAGAGAGAGAGAGAATGGAGACAAACATCTTTCTAAAGCATACGGAGAGATCATGAGGGAAAAATCATGCACCATGTTTGGCATCTTGTGTTTGGAGTAAAACATCCTGCGCCAGCTTCGGCAATTTACAAGACCACGGGGGAGTGGGATGTCCAAAATGATTAAGGTGTTCAGCTCTGGCTGCTGAAGGTCTCAGGTTCAACACTCGCACCACTCGGAACATCTTTTAATGCCGCGATCCACCGGCAAAGCAGTGTGGGCGGCGCCAATTAGCCTTGATCGTGCACTAAGTGCATCGAGAAACACCCAATAAACAAACAAAGACCATGGAATGAATCTCATGGAGAAAATAGCACGGGAACAAAGGTGATTAGGACATATTGTGGAGCGGTGAAGGATAAATGGGTGCGGTTGAAACCCTGTACATCCAGGTTACAGATGCAAGAGTGCAACTCGTGAATGGTTTTGGCCAGATACTGCACAACCCTGACCGGATTTCACTCGGTGCAATGCTTGAAAATCGACGGAACCGTCGCATCTGAATTTGACCTGGTTCACGTCAGGCTTGAATTAGAGAACTGACCAGTCGAAGCTGCATATTCTCCTCTGGATTATTGGGTAAGGGCGATGGTGCGGGACAATGAACACTGAACGAATCAAACGGTACAGGTGGCAAGCAGAGATGTATCGTAATCTCCACAGCTCATAACCTCCAAAGCTCACAACCTCCACAAATTTATCTACTAGGTTCTCCAGAGTCGCACGGTAATCTGAGGTGACTGACATCTAGTGGGGAATCTTGCACTTGCACTTTGCATTGTGGCTGCTAGGCTGCACGACTGGTGCTATTCAGGTTGCATGAATGCCAGCCTGCAGCCAGTTCTGGGTGTCCTCGACGTTCCTTCCATCTATTGTACGCGGTACGTGATCGTGTTTTTGGTTTGTGTGCCAAGCGAGTGGAAGATATGTCATGTGTTTGCAAGTCCAATCACTAAAAACACGCCGTGCATAAAGTCGGAAGATGCGGCTGAGAAAGGTATGCGACCTTTGAAACTAGCGCGCAAATTAAAATATAAATATCTACCCCTTAACCTATACTTGTTTACAACCAGTTGTCTTAGCCTTTGTGCTTGTGCAGTGTAACATATCCCGATTTTTCTTCCTAGTACTCAATACAAAAAATTCGACATATAGGACATGCTTTTCTCGGCGTATGTTCCATGATAAGTATGAGGGAAAATAGAAATTGTTGTGTTTATAGTACGCACGAACAGAATAGATACAAAGCAGGGATGTCGATATTTTGAAAAAGGCTGAAGGAAGGCGAAGTGTCAATGCACGAGACCACTCCCCCTCCACAACCGAAAACCCATAGGATCTCGCCCACTTTATTTTCAGATCTCAAAAGTTCTGAATTCGTATTTGACGATACCATCAGCGCAAAACTAGCATACGTTATTGGGGGTCCAAATCAACATGGGGACAAGATTAACATTGAAGGCTTCGTGGCCCTCTAACAGGGATGCAAATCGACACCCCTGTGTACTAACGAGATCATCTCGTGGTTGATTTAGAAGGGTGTCTTTTGTCAATGGTGCTATGCTAATAACCGACGAGCTTTTATGGGTGCAAGGCTTTAGCTCTGCATTGGCAGAATGTGGAGCTCGTCGTTAATCAGGTAGGTTGATACTCTGTTCAGCTCTCGGCAGATACACTGCTATATCTCTCGGGTACAACACGAACCGGGTCGTGGCTTCGCAATATCCCGTGGTCAGTGCTTCCCATGTGCGGGCAGTGGTTAAGACAGTACGAGCAAACGGGCGAAATTTGCTGAGAGGAAGATTTTTACACTTTTGGCTATTTCATTCAATGCACGTTTTAAGCTTAGCTGAAGTGCGTGTGCGCTCAGTAATCGTGTATCTAATGTACGTCTATTTAGCTGTTCATGTGTCATGATCAAGTCTTCCACAGTTATTCCTGTGATGAGTGGCAGGACAAACCATACGCTCTCGTGGCGTGTGCACTGTGCAGTTACCTGCTACCCCATCAATGGGTCAATTGCCGCACCTCCATATCCTCTGGATATCACATCTGGACCTGTGGAGTTATTCCGAAATTGAGGAGTCTCGTAATTAGTGACCGCACTGTCGTCCAACCTCTAACCAGCTCCATAAAACATCGCCAGTGACTCCGTAAGAAATATGTCCAGAAAAGCTGGCTTTAAGCATATTAGTGCCTTTGTTCAGGATGGTTCTAAAGCATCGATTGTTCATTGAGGATCAAGACGTTCTTGTTGCTTTGAGTAATCTGTACTTGCACATAGATGCTACTTCCACAACATGCAATGTTTGAAAATGTATGCGCTGTTTTCAACCTCAGGTCTCGCTTTTCTGCAGCCGCTCATTGCTATCAATTAATATCATATTTATGCCATCCTATTATAAAATTACAGCCATCTGGCGAGCATGGGGTAATCCACGACAAGCTAGTTTGGAAAATGGGGTGATGCTTACATAATTTGAGGGGGCAAGTGCCCTCTCAATGTTAACTTTTCCTCCCCCCCCCCACACGCACATAAATAATTGTAACTTTTAACCTGAGACCCTATGGAGTGCGACCGTCCCCTCCAATCCACTTGGGCCCACCCATTGCCTCCATGTATTCCCCCCCCAATAATTCATAAATCAACGCCTGTAGCTCGTACTCAATGCAGGATTGCTTTGCCGAGTAGCGATTAAGTCCCAGAGCTATTTTTCAGACGGGCATCTGGCAGCGAAGCGAGCGCAGGCTCACCGGTCTGCGGCGTCAGCGGCGACGCCACAAATCGCCGAATCGCCGATCGTGCAGCAGCCAGCTGCACCGCGAGCATGCGGTCTGATCCGTCCAGTCGCTGGGGAGGGGGACGGACGAGCGGGAAGGGGGATCAGCTGCCCGGCCACTGGCTGACATGCGACAGCAGCCGGCGGCGGCCGCGTCACCGGCAGGCGCCGGCCGACGAACCTGCGGAACTCCGGCTGTGGAACTCCGGTGTGGAACCCGACTGAGTAACTCCGATGTGGAACTCCGACTGAGGAACTCCGTGTGGAACTCGGGCTGCATAACTCCGGGTCTAGAACTCCGGATGTGGAACTCGGACTGTATATCTCCGGGTGTAGAACTCAGGCTGTGGAACTCCGGGCGTGGAAATTTGGGTGTGCAACTCCGGTTATATGAATTTCAGGTGTGGAACTCCGGGTGTGTAACTCTGGCTGTGTGAACTCCGGGTGTGGAACTCCTGCTGTGGAACTCCAGCCAGCACGCGAGGCCGCCGGCCGGTGGCTCGCCAGCCTGCGAAGGCCACCTGCCGCGCACGCCGGCCCAACGACACACCTTCGACTCGAACCTGCACTGGGGCGAGCTCCATTCAAATGCGCCTCAGGTGTGATGACGTCGCCGGGCGTCGTGTGGCCACAGGTGCGGCGGAGCGGACTACACCTCCGCACTGGGATCAGATCGGCGGATCAGCACGGCTGAATGGAATGGATGAGACAGAGGCACGACTGGCCGTGTCACATTTTACACAGCACGTCACCCATGATCAGGTGACCAGGAGGGCCCCCGACCTCTTGCTTAAAGACACGAAGTGCCGTGCATTTAGGTATGTATATTTGTGTATGTATATGCTGCAGTACTTAGCCTATCTACGAACCCACTTGGAATATTCTGTACAGGTGTGGAACCGTTACTTGGAAACAAACATAGCTACGCTAGAAAGATGGCAGCACAAAGCTAGACTCATCAGCGGACTAGGCAACTTATATAACGTCAGAACATGCTGAAGACCATGCTGCTTCAGAACACGCTGGAAAATGAACGTCAGATCCGTTTTGGCCCGTCAGAATTGAGTGTCCTCTTTCATGCAACAAAGTCGTGCTGCACCAGGTAAATTCAGCTGGTAGGAACGTGCATGTTCTGCATCAAGACACGCCCCTTTTCAGAATCACAGACTAACTTGATACAACTTTTAACTGTGCCTTAACAGGTTGCATGACCCATGTTCTAGAAAAAAAAGTTTGTCCAGTTGGATACAATTTACAAATGCGATGTGAACCAGATATCAACGCATATGCCCATGTTCTAGAAAAAAAGTTTGTCCAGTTGGATTCAATTTACAAATGCGATGTGAACCAGATATCAACGCATATGCCATGCAAATGTCAATCTTCTATTGAAGGGGTTGCTACGGCGGACCATTGTCAATACGCTTCTGGTGACAAAATGGGAGGTGTGTTGGCCATCCAAGCTAGGAGTTCTCAGTTGTCACTTACTGTTCGGGGTTTTAAGGAATCATAATTCTGCAGGTTGTGTGTGGTTTTTCATAATTATGTTTTGTTATTTTTTAAAGAAAAAACTAACCGTCATGCACTAGCCTTCCAGGCTATGTCCGGTCTATTACAAAATACGTGTGGTACGCCCATCGACCTCAGTTGGCACGGAGAAGCTTATAATTAATCACATGTAGTCATTTTTCCGGTAATAGAGTTCAATTATTCCCCCAACCTGTGCTAACGCTCATCTTTTTTGGCTTTATGTTTTTATCCTAGACCTACTTTTGCATGAGTGCAACAATAATAAATATATCATAATCGATGCGTATCATTAATAATTGGCAATTGGTACGTTTTGTGCTTCATATCTAAACTGAGACTATGACAAACACGAAACATGTGCACGAATTGACATGGCCATGGCACTAGCAGTTGGCTAGCTGCATTCAGATCCGCAAATCAAATGATGATATGACTTTCGGAAAGTCGGGGATGTAGGCATATTATGCATCTAAAGAACATGGGCACACGAAATTGCTGACTACCCTTCTAAGCTAAAAGAAAATAGAGATAGGTGATTGAGACATCAAATGCTTAGGAACTCGTCACCGGGAGGAACAGACCCTAAAACTTCAGATACACGAGACCGAGGACGGATCCTATGCAAACCAAAATACCCGAAATCCAGGACTGGCCCTGCAAGCTAAGACACGCAAGACTGAGGACCGGTACTACAAGCTCAGCCACACAATATCAGGGACTGGTCATATAGACTCAAGAACACGAGCACGAGGACCGGTCCTACGCTCTCAGTCACAAGAGATCAGGAGCTGGTCCTACAAGCTCCGGTGCACAAGAGCACCGGTTGGACCGGCCAGCCCCACTCTCGGTCCGGTGGACCCGAACACCGGAACCAAAGCCCGCCAGCACGATGGCGCCCGACAGCTGGGCAGCTGAGCGGACCCGGACCCGGATAGGCGGCCAGCTGAGCCGAGGCACGGACCCCCAGCTGGCGGGTGCAGTGCAGGGCAGAGCTCGACGCGCCACCCGGCTGTCGGCTGGCCGCCGTACTCCGCCCGCCATTCAGGCGGCGGCGGGCGCGGCGGCGGCCGACCGGCTGCTCAAGGTCGCCGCGCCGCCGGCCCACCGCCACCTGTGACCGTCGGCGGCCGCCTCTCGGTCGCCTCGGGTCACACGGGGTCGGCGGTCGCGACGCGACCTCCCGCCGGCGGAAAGGCGCCGCCGCGCAGGTCGGCCGCCGGCGGCGTGGCCCCGGGCGCCGTCTGCCGGCGGTTCTGTGGCGGCACCGAGCGGGCTGACTCACCGCGGCAGCAGTCGCCGGCCGCCGCTGCTGGGACGGCCGCGGCCGGCACGGCCGGCCCGCCTCGTCCTTCCCCAGCGGCCGATAGGGCCGCCTCGTACTGCCCGACCAACCGGCAGAGTCGCCTCGTCCTGCCCCGGCAGCCGGTAGGGCCGTCTCGCCCTGTCTCAGCGGCCGGTAGGGTCACCTCGTCCTTCCCCAGCGGCCGGTGGGGTCGCCTCGTCCTTCCCCAGCGGCCAGTAGGGTCGCTTCGTTCTGCCCGACTAACAGGCATGGCCGCCTCGTCCTGTCCGACCAACTGACAGAGTCGCCCCGTCCGGCCCCGGCGGCTCTGTAGGGCCGCCTAGCTCTGCTCCAGCGTCTGGTAGGGCCGCCTAGTCCTACCCGATCAACCGGCAGAGCCGTCTCGTTCTGCCTGAGCGGCCGGTATGGCAACCTCATTGAGTCTTAGCACCCTGTCGCGATCAACACCAGCGCACCATAACTAGATTGTCCACCCCTCCCCCCTGTATGTTGCAAATTTAATCCTTGGTTCACTGCCATCTGTCATCTCCAACTCCTGCCATTCCCACAACTTTTTTCCTCCCAGCACTCCTGCCACTTCCCAGCTCTTTCCACTTATGCCATGCATGCCATTCCTGCTAGTCCTGTCAGCTGCCACTCCAGTCGGTCCGCACCGGAGTATCTGCCATATGCCTAAGCAATCGGCAGTGAACTACCCGCTAAACACTCCAGCAGGGCCACGCGAAAACACCGTGGCGCCTGTGTCATTCATGAGGTACACCGGCGAGGCGCCGGTCAGTGCACTGACCTTTCGCTCCACTCGTCGAGAGTACAGGGATGAGTCACTACTGCGCACCTGTCGCGCCACTGGGCACGCCGTGCCGGATCGAGAGGCGCCGGCCCGAGTCGCGATGTACGGGAACAGCGCGGCCAGCCAACACCGGCTACCGGCTGCCAGCTGTGCCGACTCGGGCCGCGGAGAACAATCACACCGGGTGACAAATCGCGCCGGCGCCGGCGAGGCCTGACGCCGCCGACCTCGCCGCCTTGGAAACCTTTCCGGGTGTCGCGATCCCACCGCCGATGCGTGGCGCGCGAACATCTCGACCTGGGTCGCGGCAAGGAAGATCCCACTAAAATGCTATCAATGCTGATGAAGGTTCTGTGGTTCACTTCCCGCTGGCTCTTCGGGGTTTCATCGTTGGAAGTTAATCATGGACACCGTGGTGTGCACTATTGCTGAGTTGTCCCCCCGACACACCTTTTTTGTTCCCACAGTGTTTCCGTGTACTCCCAAATAATATCAGATTCGTGTCAAAGATTTACCAAGCAGCCCCACCCCTCAAGCATTCTCAAGAAAGAGAGACGAAGAGAAATATGTGGAGTTTGCGAGGCACACGGAATGTACGGGGCACATGATACAATTTTGTTCTCATTCAGAGTCAGATCTGCTTTTCTCATTTTCACATCCACAAACTTTCATCACAGTACTCCCCCTGAAGTATTTCCCAATAATTATTCCATCAAACGTCCCTACGATTGAAGTACCTCGTTACGACAGCGCTCCCACAGCTTACCATAGACCTTGCACCGGATTGTGGCATGGTGGCACTTGCAATCCGCTTCAGGTGGCAAGCGGCTAATTTACTTAGAGTCCCACGGCTTCGAGCTCAGTCCCAGAAGGACATGGAACTTTCTATTCCATCCTTTCGTAATACAACGTGGTGAATGTTTTGCATCCGAATGCTTTGCATACATAATTGAAGCCAAGTGACTGCATGGACACTGAAAACAACGCGCTTGTGACTAATATACGCAGGCATTTGACTCCACTGCGCCTTAACATTTCACCTGCTCGTCCAGCACCCCACATGTACACTTGACATTGATGCTCATGACCTGGCACTGCACTTTTCAATATATTCTCATTTCCTCTAAGTTTCTCTCAAGCTACATGGCACACATCTCGTGTTGCACCTGGTTATTCCTCGTGACATATTTTTTTATCACAGATCCAAACACTCCCTTTAGGCCTAGTGCACTGGGTCCAAGGATGATGTTTTTGATCAAAGGAACCAAATACCCCGGCCACCCACCGTCAGCTTTTCGCCCTAAAGCACATTGCTGTCCTCCATGGCCCAAGCTTCCTGCAGCCGTTGCTGCTCCTCCTTGAACCGGCCTCGGCCATTCCCAACAACCTAAAGTCACGGTGGGAGGTACACGAGGTGCCGGAGGCGGGAAGCGCACCGAGGACAACCCACCGGCGCGCGCCGTGAACACCGAGCCGTGGCGAGAGCCACGTCGACAGAATCGGAGACTGCATCGACACCCGCGACAAACTGCAGTGGTGCGGCAGCAGCTGCAGCACGAATACTGAGCAGGGGGGGGGGGCGTGTCGCCAGCGTCGACTCGGGCGTGCGGGGCAGAGTCGACGGCGTCGGCACCACGGGGGCTTATCGCCGCCGCGGCTGACGAGACACGCTGTAACCCTGTCGGCTGATGACGCGCCCAGATACCCAGCCTCTCTGTCGCCCCGATCACCCGGCCACCGCCCACGGGATGTGAGCCAGCAGGATACAGGATCACAGGCTGATGTATCTTGCCAGGAGCATGTTCAATCATACGCACACGCACACACATACACACGCACACACAGAGACAGGGACATACCCCAGGCCATGGTAGACATCATGCTTCTGTCACTACAGGCACTCAATCCCCACCTGGTGCCGGGTCTCCGACATCAGGGAGACACCCAACACTCACCTGGTCTCGGGTCTCCGACATCAACGAGATACCCAAACCTCACCTGGTGTGGGGTCTCTGACATCCCCCTACTTTGGGTCTCCGACATCAGGGAGGAAGCCACCAGGCCCTCACCTGGTGTCGGGTCTCCGAATTAGGGAGACACTTAACACTCACCTGGTGTCGGGTCTCCGACATCAGGGAGACACCCAACACTCACCTGGTGTAGGGTCTCCGACTCGACACCTGGTGTGGTTATATAGGGAACAGAGACACCCAGCCCTCACCTGGTGTCGAGTATCCTACATCAGGGAGACACCCAACCCTCATCTGGTGTAGGGTCTCCGACATCAGGGAGGAACCCACCAGGCCCTCACCTGGTGTCGGGTCTCTGACATTAGGGAGACACTTAACACTCACCTGGTGTCGGGTCTCCGACATCAGGGAGACACCCAACACTCACCTGGTGTAGGGTCTCCGACATCGGGGAGACACTCAACCCTCACCTGGTGTCGGGTCTCCGACATCAGGGAGATACCGAACTCCGTCGTGAGCCGTCACCCGGTCTGGTCTGCGACGTTCCGACAGTAGACACAGACGTCGCATGGCAGGCGGCGTGGGAGCATTTCATTGCGCCACGAACCGTGCCGGCTACGGCAAGCACACACGCTATCTGCACACACTATCCACAAGCTATCCACACACACTATCCACACACGCTATCTGCACACACTATCCACAAGCTATCCACACACACTATCCACATACGCTATCTAAACATATCCAAACTAACACCATCACACACTATCTGCACAACTATCCATACAACTATCCACACACTACCACACGCTATCCGCACACCCTATCCACTAGCTATAACACACTATCCACAACGCTATCTACCCTATAAAGCTATCCACTATATATATCCACACACGCTATCCGCACACACTATCCACTAGCTATCCACACACACTATCCACACACGCTATCCGCACACCCTATCCACACACTATCTGCACATACTATCCATACACACTATCCACACACACGACCGATGTACACTATCAAAGCACTATACACAAGCTATCTACATACAATATCCACACATACTATCTGCACACACTATCCATACACACTATCCAAACACTATCCACAAATGCTATCCACACACTATCCATACACACCATTCAAGCACTATCCACGCACTATCAATACACACTGTGCACACACGCTATCCATACACACTATCTGCACATACTATCCATACACACTATCTGCACATACTATCCATACACACTATCTGCACATACTATCCATACACACTATCTGCACATACTATCCATACACACCATCCACACTCTATCCTCACACTCTCCACATACCACGCGAAACGCTCGGTATAGTCGGCAGCCTGATCCAAGGTACGCGTTTTGACTGAAGACCACCGTCATTTTCAGAGCAAGGTTTCCCACAGAAGCCTTGATATTAGCCCGGCGGATTGGATGTGAAGCGATGACTTCATTGCAAGGTGAAGTCGTACTGCATCTCCGTCGCTGAGCCCGCGCACTGTGGTTCTGGCGCCAGCTCAGCTAGCTCGCTGGGCTCTCAACTCGGCACGGAGCTCAGTCTGAGCTGCCACAGGCTGAGCATCAGGGAGACGTAGCAGCTGATCGCTGGAGACACGTGACCGGCTGGTCCTTGAGCAGACACGACCGTTTGGTCATCATAATTAGGGGGGGGCAAACTAATCCTTGGAGACACGGAGCCAGCTGGTCCTTGGGTAGACACGACCGACTGACGAGTGTGGCGAGGGGGAGGAGACGCGGACTGATACTTGGAGACACGTAGCCGGCTGGCCCTTGCAGAAACGCAGCCATCAGATCATCGAAATATAGGGAGAGTGGGAAAACTGATCGTTGGAGACAAGCAGGTGGCTGGCCCCTGGGCAAGCTTCGCCGGTAGGTCCTCGGGAGGATACGACAGGCTCGAGGAGACGACACTGGTCCTGCAGGACTTGTGGCGGATCCTCGGCAATAGACAATGTTCGCCGTGGGACCCGACACTAATCCTCTTGGATATGGCACCTGCCATCAAAGACATGCCACTGATCTTTGGGAACACGTTGCCGACTGTAGGCCACACGCCATTGACCCTCAGAGACACGCTACGTACCATCGGGGACACGCCGCTAACTATCGGGGACACCATGCTGACCCTCGGGGCCACATTGCTGACAAACGAGAACACACTACTGACCCTCGGGGACACCCCGCTGACCATCGTGGACACCGCGCTGACCCTCGGGTTACGCCCCTGATCCTCTGGACACCCCAATGACCATCAGGACACCCTGTTGATCCTGGGACCCGTCACTGACCCTCTGGGACACCTGCTGACCTTCTGGGACACCCAGCTGACCATCGGGACACCCGTTGACCCTCGAGGACACCCCGCTGACCCTCTGGGGCACCACGCTGACCCTCTGGGACACCCCGCTGGCCGTCGGGGATACCCCGCTGACCCTCAGGAACCGTTGGGCTGACCCTCATGGACCGTCCGCTGACCCTCAGGGAGACCCCACTGACCCTCAGGGACAGTCCGCTGACCCTCTGGGTCACCGCGCTGATCCTCAGGGACCGTCCGCCGATCCTCTGGAATACCCCTCTGACCCTCAGGGACCGGCCGCTGACCCTCTAGGACACCCGCTGACCCACGGAGACACCCCAATGACCCTCAGGGGCACCCTGTTGATCCTCCAGACACCCCGCTGACCCTTGGGACACCCGCTTACCCTCGAGGACACCCGCTGACCCTCTGGGACACCCGCTGATCTTCGGGGACACCCCGCTGGCCATCGGGACACCCGCTAACCCTCTGGGACACCCGCTGATCTTCGGGGACACCCAGCTGACCCTCGGGAACCGTCCGCTCAGCCCCGGACGCGGCTGCTGTCGTCAGGGGGCCGTTCTCCGGCGGTGCAGAGCTTCGTCCGGCGGCGGCGGACGACCCCCCAACAGCGAACATGGACCGGTCCACGGCTCGGCTGACCGGGCTGCGGTCGGTCGGGTGGTGACGTCACCGCTCGGGTGGCCGGCGGTCGGCGTGGCCGAAACAGCGGCGGCCGTGTAGGCCGTGGCCGGCTCGTCTGCCGCCGCGCCCGCGCCCGGCTGCGGCGGCCGGCAGAGGGCCGTCCGAACGTCCGGCCGGGGACCGAAGATCGCCGGTTCAATTCCTACGGAAATCTCACGAGGCCGGTGTTGACAGCCCAGAGCAGCTGCGTTATTGATACTCGACTTATGCTGGGAACTCCACCATGCGTGATGTCACGGTGCTAGATTTAGACACATCCGAAATCCAATTCGGAAATGGGATGGTGGGAATTAAATGGCCTGCCAGCCTGTCTCCCTGCTTCGGTCATGTCCTGTTCTGCACTCTTGCAATCATATTCGCTTAGTTCTTCAACATCCCAGCAGAGTGTCGAAATGATCGAACATTGGCAAGCACATTGCGGGGGTAAATAGCCAACGGATAGCCAACAAACAAGTTGCAAAACTCCCCTCGCACAAAACAGTAGCTGGTGACGGGTGAGCCAAGATGCCACGACTTTGATAGTCTTACGGGACACGCGGTAGCAGTTACCGGAGTGGCTTATGACTTCTGCGGCACAGCGACGTAACACTGGCCAAGGTTACGATGTGAATGATCCAATGGCAAGTATATACGCTTGACGTCTCAGTACGTTAATTGCATGGAGGAGGCGCTACGAGCATTTCGCGCCATTTTGCCATCAGCTGAGCAGGCAATTCACGCAGGAAGAGCGACGAAACAGTTTATTTATTACATGATGCATAGGCGGCGAGTTGTTGTAGTCCTTCAAGTTGTCATTAGTTATCACTTCCAGACGACCCCAAGGACCTATTTGCAAACGCCCAGCTGTGTTTGTCGTACGTGCGGATATGGGCTGGGTGGGCTGGTGTTCCCCGTCTATAGGACGCAACCAGAAATTTTACCGGGAGGGGGCGAACTTTATGACTGGGCTATGACTAGCTCAAAACAGCATGTTGCCGGATTTCGGCCACCTTATTTCGGGAAAGGCCCATTTTTTCCCTTAGAAACGAGTTTTTAGTTCACATTATGTTTGTCAGATCATCATTCAGGGCCGCGGTCGGGGCCCTCCTCAAATTGTAGGAAAACCTGGCACTGGTATAAACCAGAACTTTGCCGACCAGCCTTATGTACATCCAGATGCAGGATGCCAAAACATCAGTGGAAAATCTGTATATTCAATATTCGGTGTGAAATAAGCAACGCTTGCAAGGGTCCATATATTTTTGTAAGGGCACGCACGTACTCTTACGGGCCCCTACTTGTTCGTAAGGGTCAGAAGATGTCCGTAAGTGTCCGTAGATATTCGCAAAGGTCCGCAGATTTTCGTTATATCCAGTGGACGTTCGTATGAACAAATAGACGTCCGTAAGGGTCCTTGGATGTTTGTGGCCAGACATTCGTAAGGTTCCTTATGCATTTGTAAGCGCCCGTAGACGCTCGTGGGAATCCATAGAAGATCCCATGGGCATTTGAAACTTCGTGAGAACCCGTAAACGATCGTAAAGGCCCGCAGACTTCATATGGACCTGTACACGTTCGCAAAGGCTCGTAGACATTCTCAAGAGCCTGAGAACAGCCTCGATGGCAATAAAAGTGGTGTTTGTCTTTCTCCCTCTGTCATGGTGATCCGCAGAAGATTACGTACTGGCTTGTGGATGTTCTTATCGGCCAAACAACAGCCTCAGTGACCATAAAATTGTTGTTGGCCTTTCTATCTCCGCCATGGCGACTTCGCAAACGATTGTGTACAAGCTCCCGGCACGTCCGGAAAAGCCCAAGACACACCTCCCCCACGCATATACTCATTTGACCATGGAATCCCAAGGAACAGGGGCCGACCCCCATCCCCCCCCCCGCCATCCTCGCCGCCCCCTTGGCTGCGTCCCTGTCTCTGCCAAGGTTCACTGCGGAACCCATTATAAATACTTGTCTGCGATTGTCCCAGAGAACGGGCACACAACATCGTCGCTGCGCACTCAGGCCCAAACTCATTCAGTTAATCAAGCGATGGACCCTGGAAAGCCTCTTTTGTGTTTGCGGACCTGGAGATATTTTGTGAAGCGAGGCTGATAGACGTGGCCGCGAAATCCCAGGCAATGTGCCAAAATACGCAACAGTCCAAGATTTCAGCGACGAAATTCCACCAAGCCACCTGCATGTACGCTGCACAGTACACGCCGACGCGTACTCCCACGTAGGAAGTGAACCAGAAAGGTTCAATAAATACTTCGTTCAAATATCGATTGCCTTGAGCTGCATAATCGCAACAGGCCTCAGAGCCGCCATAGTGGCACTATTCTACGACCAGTAGGATGCAGCGCCCACTCGAGGGTAGCGCGTTTGAGAGACACGTGAACTGGGAGGGAAACGAACGGGAAAGCGGCGGTGCGCCGCTGTTGACCTTAGCTCAAGTTTGGGTCACGTCCCGCTGTTCAATGCAGGGTCGTGTCCCTGACTCAGATTCTGCGCTGCTTTTCACAGCGGCGCACCGGCGTGTACCGTTGAAGGATGGGGCTGTTGGCATACCACAGTGCCAGGCCCGGTAACACTAGCTAAAGCTGACACACACACACACACACACACACACACACACACACACACACACACACACACACACACACACACCAATAACAGATGTGGGGGATAGCCGTGTGCAAGGTGAGGAAAGCGACGGTCAGCTCAGCGGCTTCGGAGGGGGGGGGGCAGCGAGAAACAGCATAGAATAGGTACAGGACGAAGGAGAGAGAAGAGAGCGTCAAAAACGTTAAGGTATAAACTGATAAGCGCACATCTTTCTTTGTACATTAAGGGTAAATATATATGGAAGTGGTGTTTTCTGTGCACGGTGTGATGCAATCTAAAGGGATAACATCGATGCTCGCACACATATCGTGAATACCATGGATATTCACGCAGAGAAAGGGAACTGTCCGGCTGAATGTTTCGCCGTCGCCAGGAATGCGTGTCTCATCACCAACGTCGCCACAGCGATGACTTCTCGGCATACACGCAGGGCAAACGCGGCTGACAGTTCGATCGGCGACGGACTGGCAAGGTGGGCCGACGCTCACGACCGAACGTGAGCGCGAACCCGATGCACCCTCCTGACCGGCACGTGCTGTCGGTCCCAGCGGCGACGTGTCGCACGTGGCAGGCTGCACGTGCGGCTCTGCCTCGCGCTGGACGGTGAGCTGGTCAGACGAGAAGCAGACGCTGTGTAGTGGCGACTTCCGCTGCACACCAGAGGTCATGCATAAATAAATCAACGCCGCCGCGTGATGATTCGGTAGTTGTCGGCGTAACTTTGTTTGGAGGTGCCGTACACCATATTAATTGGTTCTTCCCGTACGCAATGTCAGCATGTTTAAACATATATATCTTCCGGTCCTGATGATATGGAACAGATCATGCACCTGGCTCATCAGCAACCAGTCAATCAAGATCATGACTATATTTTGGTTCTGGTCTTAGTTCTTCGTCGATATTCCAATCGCCTAGTTACCTGTCATTGTCAGAGTAGACAAATCACCTATTCAACGCTTTACTACCTGGCTGGCAACTGAAGGAAAATTGTGGACAACAAAAAAACCAGTCCTTGTAACACTTATTCGAAAGTATCCAGTGACTTAACCCCAATCGTCTAGACCTGATGTGGAAAAAAAACTCGCTGAAAACTGCGTAAATTTCGTGTTCCGGATTTACCACGCATTCAAACTTTGTCAAGCACACAGAAAGGTATGACAAGCACCCAAGTGGTTCCAAAAGGATCCAAACAGCGTAGGAGTGTAGAACATTCCCAGACTGTGGACTTGTGAACTTACGAAATAACAACAAGACTAAGGGTGGAAAATGAACCGTACACACTAATTCACGGACGCCCAGCGTGTGCAATCGACTTCTGACGAACATCCCCGCTTCCAATGTGATGTGCCGCTTCCAATGATGTCAATGCGTTCACCTTGCAGTTTGCACACACTCGCGGCGAACAGGTTAGCCGTCTGCAGGCCAGGCGGCGGCCAACAGCACCACTATCGCGTCCATCGGGGCCGCTGGATCGCAGCGTGGTCAGCAGCGCGACTCGAACACAGGTGACACGTTGTCCGCGCTCGCCACGGGCTTTGTGCACCCACCGCCTTTGCCAGACCACAAATCACTGCCGGCATTTTTCCTGCCGTAATGAGCGTTAGACGGCACCTGCCGACCTCGCCAGCTCGATACAAGACCAGACGCTAAATCAGTTGCGCGGCGACACCCGGCGATCATTACGTGACATTAGGGCATTTGAAAAGCGAACCTAACGCTGGTGCAGCCGTGGGGGAGCCACTGCGGTTTGCTGAGTGGTCGCCAGCGCAAGCAAGATGGGCTTTGAAGATGGTGGATGCACACTCCAGTTCCCGGAGTCGGCTTGATGCTATCTGCCAGGACGCTTCTGCATGACTGGCTCCGGTGGGTCAACACGGGTGTCGACCTCAGCCGACGACGGGTTTGGCGGGAGCTCCGTGCACCACGCACCCTCTTCTGGGAAGTCGCTGCGCCGTTAGAGCGATCTTGTGCTGCGCTGTCCATGACATATCTCTCGGGTAAGCCATGTGACAATGTTGCGGTGAGCAACGCGATTATCGGTTGATCGGGAAACATGGCCCGGCGCCGTGGGACGCCTGCTAGTCAGAGTCCAGTGTGCTGTATATTCTCAGCATCGTCGACATTAAGAAAACAGCGAGAGATTTCTGCTCACTGTAGCGTACACTGAAGCAACATAAAAACACAAATCAATGTCTAGGAGCCTATGCATAATTTCGAACGAAGCGACTATTCTTTCCTATGAAATCTGTGTTCATATGTACTGGGCACTGGTTGCGGCATCGCAGTCACTGGGACCTGCATGAAACAAGATCTTGTCTTCGAGTTTCGCACACGGAAGAAAGGTCATTATTGTGGAAATGACGTGTCTCCTAAGTGGCCAGTAAGCATTATTACAGACTTAAGCGGATTTGGCAGCACTGGAGCTTTCAGCACAACACGAAAAGCACATTTGGTCATCTGAGGTAAGGTGGGTACCCACGATTGTTAAAACAGTAAGGATGGACTTAGAACTAGCAGTGGAGCACAAAAAGTCGCAATCGGCACTAGCACAGGGTATTAATTAGATCGTAAGTATATACTGAATGTGGAGTCAATCCCGACCAGTTTCTTGGTATGTTCGCAATATTTCCCTTGAAAAAAACTATAAGGCAAATACATGCATTTAAAGAAGATCAACAGCATTGCAACAGAGAATGTTCGTTAATTGCATTTAAATACGACAGGGAAGACATGAACTTCCCGTCGAGGTCGCGTACAGCCAGTGTTCCTGGATACTGTGGTGCATTCAATAGCAGATTCAAGGACAATTTTCATTGTGAGAACTTGTCGCAGTGCGTGCAGTGTGATTATGTGTGTAGTAATGGCTCGTAGAGTAGCAGTGATTAGTAGTGTAGTAGTGTTAGTAATGTAGTAATGGTTAGTAGTGCAGTAGTGACTAGTAGTGCAGCTGTGATTAGTAGTGTAATAGTGGTTAGTAGTGTAGTAATGGTTAGTAGTGTATTGTGGTTAGTAGTCTAGCAGTGATAAGCAGCACAGTAGTAGCTAGCAGTGTAGTGATGGCTGGTGTTCACGTTGTCGTTGTTGAGTTTCGCCTGCGTATACGACTCTGTCGTGGCGCCTGTCTCTGGGTGCTGAGGTGGGTCGGACTGCGGTGCACCTCCTGTCAGCACCGGTCGGCGGGGCCGTCAGCGCAGCACCGCCCCATCAGCGCCCCCGCACTGGCGCCCTACCGTCGTACCCCGTGCAGCGCGCCTCGCCGTGCCGTCCAGTCTCGAGGACATCTCCACTCCGTCAGCGACCCCTCCGCCGGCACGTCTACTGTCCCACGCCACACACGCGTCGCCACCAGCGAGACGCGCCCGCTCCCAGCGGTCGCGTCGCCCGGCAACTCGACGTCGATGTCGAAACGGCCGCCGTCACCGCCGCCGGTCCAGCGGCGATACAAATCTGCCGGTGCTTCACGCCGCCGACAGACAAAGGCCATCTGGCGCAGTGGCGGCGCCGCCGGCGCGCCCGACCGCCGCCAGGCGACGACTCTGGCGCGCGCGCGGCGCATGTGCGAAAACACCGCGCGCGAACTGGCCGCCGAGCAACGGGGCCACCATTTGTCTTGTCGCCGATCTGGATTAAAACAGCAGAGCGGCGTGTTTTTGCGGCTCGCACGCGTGACGCGCCGGTGCATGATTACGACTTGTGACGCATGAGGTCGCAAGGTGAGGTGCAGAGTCGAGGAGAAAACGCTGCCAGCGCGGGAGGAAGAGATAAAAAGGACAGCGGGTGAGATAAAGACACACAGGTAGAACAGGAAGAAACCACAGGAAGTGAGACGAGAGAGCAAGGTTGAAGGGGAAAGTGGACAATTGCAATCGAGCCACGAACTTCTAGGACCTGGTGGAGAAGAGCCCAACCGCCACGGGGGTCTACACACGTACATATCATTGGGTCATAGAAAGGCGGTGATTGTTTATCCCTCCAGTCCGAGTCAGAACGTCCGATCCATTCTCCATCTGCTCTCGTCTATTTGGAGAGCAGTTGGTTCCAAATTTCAATTCGTTCAACGTCCATGACAGCCCAACAAATCCCTTCCAGTGCGCTCCGCAGGTATTCCAATCTGTTTTCCGCCTACTCCAGCCACTTCTGCATCTATCAGAACCCAATCCACATCTATCCCCTCGATCTACCCCGTTTACCCGGTCCGCTCGCCGTCGCTCCCAGCTCGTTTCCGTCTCTTCGGTAGTCCGCTCGCTGTCCATCCCGATCTATCCCTCATCTGTCCCGGCGCGTTTTCCATCCATGCCGGATGGTTTCCGTCGGCGCTCGTCCGTTCCCCGTCCACGTCGGTCCGTTCCCCGTCCACGTCGGCCCGTTCCCCGTCCACGTCGGTCCGTTCCCCGTCCACGTCGGTCCGTTCCCCGTCGGCGCCCGTCCGTTCCCCGTCCACGTCGGTCCGTTCCCCGTCCACGTCGATCCGTTCCCTGTTCACGTCGGTCCGTTTCCCGTCCACGTCGGTCCGTTCCCCGTCCACGTCGGTCCGTTGCGGCGTGCCACGGCCCAGGTCGCTGTGTCTGCGACTGACGTGTGGCGCGCGTGACACAGAATCCAGAGCTGAGTCGCGACACAGATTGCGGGTCACTTACACGCTGGCCGCCGGCCGCCTTTGTGGGGCGCTGCTGAATAGTGTGACATGATACTGGCCGGTGCATGCATGCAGACCACAGCAGTGCGTGAGTGCAGCCGTGTTTCTGCGCCAGCTTCCGGGGTGCGGAGTTCAGGGAGAGGAATTTTCAGTCTGCCCAGATCGTATCGAGTTTTAGCATGGCGCTCCTCTGCTGCGTAGATAGAATCGAGTATATCCGTCTTGGCCGCTCCTTGCAGCTCCAAGTGCCGCTGGTTAGGTTATCAGCATGGTGAAGGGTCATGTCCGGTTGAGGAATAGAACACACACTGAGGCTGTCATCAGCTCCTCAGAATCACCGAGTCTCTGACGTAATCCCCCGCCCATTATCATTCCATGATTGCGGTACCAAACGTGAATTATCAGCTCGTTCAATGTTCTCGTCTATAATATGGTGATGTATGGATCGAGTGAATCGGTTATCGTGGTATATTTCATGATGACGGATTGCCGACACCATTTTGGACCGCGCGCCTCGGTACAGTGAGTCATCGGGCACTCGCGTGTGTTACGTATATCACCAGTGGTGATGTATGTAACACTGGTGATGTATGTAACACTGGTGATGTATGTAACACACTTGCGTGTGTTACATACATCACCAGTGGTAAAATAAGCACACATGTGTGTTACGTATAGCACCAGTGGTGAAGTGAGCACTCGCGTATGTTACGTGCATCACCAGTGGTGACGCGTGTGTTACGTACATCACCAGTGATGGCGTAAGCACTCGCGAAGCGAACATGACATCGGGTGGTGTTGGAAGAAATGCGGCGCCGTATCACCGCCGTGGCCGGCCAGCCGCAACGGCACACGCCCTGATGCCGCCGGTGTCGTCGATGCTGTTGTTCGCGGCTTTACAACGCACTCAGCAGATCAGCTGACACCATATGGCGTCGCCTGCCTCTCACCCCGACAAAGAGGGCGGTCACCGCCGGGAATCGAACCGCGTACCTCCGGTCTCCCAGACGCTTGGCTTCACCGCTGAGCTGCTAACGCCGCAGTGTCTCAGGTGTCGGTGCAGCTTGCCGTCGATGCGCCCGGCGACATCCGCGGTGGTCGTCGATCGCGCCAGTCGGCATAGGGCGTGCTCGAGCCAGGTGCACGTTCGCACGCGATACGGACAAGTCAAGGCGGCGGGGCACTCTTCGCGGAGAGATCACCCGGCCGTATCGCCGGTCAGATAGGGCCGCGATATCGATGCAGCCGCTCGGGACAACCCGCTAGAGCGCGGCCGAACGGTGACGTCAGGAGATAGCGGAGTCGCCGCCGAGCTGGATTATCTGCGCGACGTTGGCGACAGGGGCGGGCGCCCAGTGTCGGTCGGCTGAGGTGGGCGGGAGGTGGCGCCCTGCTCCGGCGCCCACGACGGACAGGCACACTGCGCGCCGACGCGCCGACGCCGAACGTACGGCGACGGCAGTCGGCGCCGACGGACGGCCGCCCCGGGGCAGTGACGGCAGCGGCGGGGGGCTGGCAGTCGGCGGGACCAGCAGCGACACCTGCCGCCCAGCTGCCTCTCGGTGTGCAGGTTCGTGCTCATGAACTGGGCAATCGACGTTGCATGGCAAGTTCTACACATTGATCAGCGAGTCTCGAGCGGAAATATTTAGGAAGACCTCATGGGTTTACGCTACTATCTGCAGACATTGGATCCGAATGAGAATTTGGAGGGGCTCCGCCCCCCCCCCACATATGCACTCACCCCATAGAATGATACGAGTGAGATCTTACGAGCGAGATCCAGTAGAATGATGTATCTGGTGCCCTGACCTTTACAGATCCCAGCTCTCGTGGACAGCTGGCGTGAACGGGGAAGAGGAAGAGAAATAAGCAGGTTGAGGACAAAGAAAAAGAACAGCTTTGGTAGATGACAATCGCTAAATGCTGATGACGCAGATGAAGCACTCTTTCCGTGGTTGCACGGTTACGATTGGCGATGGGAAGCCCTCGCGAATCTACTCCCGTGCATATACAACAAAAGTTCCTCTGAGCGGACCGGTCTGGCTTGGTTCGACCGTTACGATTTTGAAACCTTGATAAGTTTTTGTTGCGGTGTTTCAAGTATTAATTCATTAACTGTGAGTTAGCCTCGTCTTTTAAACCTCGCGATAGGTACGGGAGAATTAACTCTGGCAGCAGGTGCGGCAGAATTAATCCCTGCAGTAGGTATGGCAGAATTAACCCTCGCACTGGGTACCGCAGAATTAATCCCTGCAGTAGGTATGGCATAATTAACCCTCGCGCTGGGTACCGCAGAATTAACCCTCGCAGTAGGTATGGCAGAATTAACCCTCGCACTGGGTACCGCAGAATTAATCCCTGCAGTAGGTACGGCAGAATTAACCCTCGCACTGGGTACCGCAGAATTAATCCCTGCAGTAGGTATGGCATAATTAACCCTCGCACTGGGTACCGCAGAATTAATCCCTGCAGTAGGTATGGCAGAATTAACCCTCGCAGTAGGCACAACAGAATTGTATCTTTTGAAGAAAAGAAATATCTTGATGTACATATAAAAGCCATATTGAAATGAAGTCGCGATCTACCTAAGATCCGTCCTAGTTTTGATGTCTTAGCGCAATGTTTTCACAAGATGTACGTAAATGACGTAAGGGAAGGTGTGACAAATTTCAAAGAGATAGCGTGAGCGATTCACTGGTTTCCTCAGAAATACACCAAGGGAGAAAGGTCAAATTGAACCACCACTCAGCAAGAGTTACGTACCATTTGGGGCAGATTTTACGACAATATTTTCCTCGAAATGCGAGCTTTTTGTTCAAAGGAAAAGATTTACGGCGGTACCTACCTCTCGGTTGAGGGCCTAGCGGGCATCGACTGAGGGCCAGACATCCAGTCGCAGCGACCGATCATGAGACTATGTCGTAATGTCACGTGACCTGCGCTCCCCGAGGCCGGCAAACTGAGTGGCCAGCGTCAATCTGTTGGAGGGTGCGCGCTGCATGGCTGCATGCGGTATGGACTGAGTGGGATGGCTGTGGGACAAAAGGGACCATGCCGCAGTGACCTGTGCCATCTGAAATTCGGCATGGTGTGTTTAAGTTTCCGTTACGTACTAGAAGCAAGAATAATTAGGCACAAGTCAGTCTCTTGTGGCGAATATGAAGCACTCAACCCAAATTGTATGGCACTAAACTGGTTTGTCAGATGGTAGAGACCAAAAGGAATCAAAGCAAAATGAGATTGAATTAAAATGAACAAAAGTAAAAAATTAAGGTGGCAAAAGTGAAAAGGAAAGGTGACATGAGAAATTAACAAGGACAACAAGTAAAATGGTTAGAGGCCAACGCATACAAGTCAATTGGATCAACGTGAAATGCTCAATGTGTGTTTGTTCCAGATTGTCAGCATACACTTTACTTCTTTAAACAGAAGAAAATAGCTCAAGGTTATTTGAGCAAAACACAAATTAAGTTCCGCCAAAACCCGATGAGTTTTTCCAATTACAAACAAAGCAAAAAAAAACATAAAAATCCCGACCGCCAGAATAAGGTGCCGAAGTTCGAGAAGCTCTGGGAAGATGTGAGTATTCCGACTGATTAGGCTCTGCCATCTTCACTATGCTTACCTCAATTCCCCGTCCACTTTCTCTCCGCATACATGGAGATCACAACCTTCATTGCACACCTCTAATGACATCCTTGCCTGTAAAGCAATACAAAAAACGTGAATGTAGGTAGTAGTAATCCCAATGGTCTGAGGACTTCATGACCCTCATCTTCACCTGTGGTGGAGTGCATGCCCGAGGGCAAGAAAATAACAAGGTCTGATGACTTCGTCTTCAAGTAAAACCTATTCCTAACTGCTCTTCTGATGCCCTAACCGTTTCGAATTTTCTGGGAAAGGATTTGGCCTAAGTAAAGATGATTCAAGCCTGACTTAGCCATATAATTTCCACGGCAAAATCCCATTAGCTGTGCTAGATATATTAAAAGGATATCATTCATAGTATTTATGTAATAGGTGTGTTTTTATGAAGAAAAAAAAACAGAACTTGAATCTGCTGAAAACACTCTTTGCCAAGAAGTGCGATATTGGGTGGAAGCAAGCGAACAATGAGCAACAAAATACTTCTGGACAAAATCATAGGTGCTTTGTGTATACTGGTTAGGTAGTATCCGCAATTACCAGAGACTCGATCCAGGTGTCATTGGGCGCTTTTCATTAGGTTTATCAAACCAGATATGGTCATGTCGCAATGGTACGGCGACATCCACTCGGAAACAATTCATGTGGAAGCTCACACGCCAAGGGATCTGTAGTCATCTGCCAGGCATGCCACAGCGATAACTGTGTAATTCAAATCGTCATACGGGCGCTAATTTATCCGTTGGCTATCACATATGCCGGTACTTAGTCAACTCTCACCGGCCGGCCGGCCACCATCGGCAGTCCAAGTGCCACTCGCGGTCGGCCCGGGCCGCCCCTGCAGTCCAAGTGCCACTCGCGGCCGGCCCGGGCCGCCCCTGCAGTCCAAGTGCCACTCGCTGTCGGCCCGGGCCGCCCCTGCAGTCCAAGTGCCACTCGCGGCCGGCCCGGGCCGCCCCTGCAGTCCAAGTGCCACTCGCGGCCGGCCCGGGTGGGCCTGTGGCGATGACGCGAGAGAGGCTGGCGGCCGGCTCGCGCTGGCCGGAAGTGCCGGTGCGTGCAGCCGGTCGACTGCAGCCGTCGGTGACTGATGACGCGGCCGGCGAGAGTCAACAAACGGCGCGCGTCGCGTCTCGGCCGACGACGGCGGCGCCGACGCGCCGCGGCCGGCGCCGCACACGGCCGCCGACGTCCGGCGGCGGCACGTGCCCGCCAGCCGACCGGCGCAGGTGTGTCGACGCGCGCCGACACGCGGATCGTGTGCGGTCGGCGGTGTCGTCCGGTCGGAGGTGGCCGGTCAGAAGTGCCCGGTCGGAAGCGCCCGGTCGGAAGTGGCCGGTCAGAAGGTCGGAGGTGTCCGGTCAGAAGATCGGAGGTGCCCGGTCGGAAGTGCCCGGTCGGAAGCGCCCTGTCGGAAGTGGCCGGTTGGAAGTGGCCGGTCGGAAGTGGACGGTCAGACGTGTTCAGTCAGAAGTGTCCGGTCGGAAGTGCCCGTTCGGAAGTGCCCGTTCGGAAGTGCCCGGTCGGAAGTGTCCGGTCGGAAGTGCCCGGTCGGAAGTGTCCGGTCGGAAGTGGCCGATCGGAAGTGTTCGGTTGTGATCCGTTGACGCCTTCGACCTGCCTGTTCGCTGCTGCGTCAACGGTGTGTGCATGCTTGTCGGACGTGGGAGAGGGTGAGCGAGCCGCTCCGTCGCCGCCGTGGGTAAGTGCTGGGATCGCGCTGGTGTGAGTCCAGTGTCTCCGGCGCCACACGCACTGCCACAGTCCAGCGTCTCCGGCGCCACACGCACTGCCACAGTCCAGCGTCTCCGGCGCCACACGCACTGCCACAGTCCAGCGTCTCCGGCGCCACACGCACTGCCACAGTCCAGCGTCTCCGGCGCCACAGGTACTGCCACTGTCCAGCGTCTCCGGCGCCACACGCACTGCCACAGTCCAGCGTCTCCGGCGCCACACGCACTGCCACAGTCCAGTGTCTCGGGCGCCACACGCACTGCCACAGTCCAGTGTCTCCGGCGCCACACGCACTGCCACAGTTCGACCACCATGTGGGCAGCCTATGCATGGTCAATGATGTCAACCATGGCATGCTGCCGGATGGGCCGCTGCGCGCTTTTCTGCGGTCTTACGGTCCTGGCATATTTCCTCTCGAGCTTCATTTGTCGGCCTCTGCCCATACTTCCTTTCATTGACCACTTGGCATGAAGGGCCGACGAATGATGCGAATTATATACTGTTATAAATATCACTCCCGGTATACTTTGCCACTCTGGTGTACCCCTCTGACGACAGGTCAGATTTATCCAATCCCCTCTGAAGGATGACCTCTGCGTGACCATCCTTCACGATGTGGCCCTCCTTCACGATGACTCCGTCCATTGCGCACCGTCATCATCCACAAGTGGTGGGGCCACTAGCTCTGATGGATCATACCTGAGCGGCCACTGGAAATAATAACACGGTCGGAGGATGAGAAAGGGGAATGTGTGCGCCATAAGCAGACATTTCGGTGCACCGATAGTGATAGCTGTGTCTCCAAAGGACAATGGTCTGTTGTGTGCTCAAAGACAAGAGACAACAGATGTACCTGGATTGAATGGTGTCATGCGCTGCGTAGACGCCTCCAAGGGATCAACTCCAATTGATCAGTTTGATGTGAAACTGCGATGCATGCCAAGCACTATTAAAACAGCAAGAATGAACATAGGGGTCCTAGTCCGATGCACTTTCTATTCGTCCACTAACGTCCCTTGGAATTCCTTTGACTCACATCGATATTTCTTCAAATTGTTCTAGATTGTTGTGAACTGCATCTTACCTTCAGCACGTTTACCAACTTGTCTGGGAAGTTCGCTATCTCCCGTGTTCGGAAGCTCAGTCACGTCATGGCCACCCATGCACTGGCCATGACGCTCTGTGAACATCCCAGAAGTGTCTGACGCTGATCGGCACGGGTCGACATGTGGCGCCGGCCAAAGGTCGCCGTCTGCACCGTCTGCGGCATCTCGAGGACGCTGGCTGTGGTTTGGCCGATGCCATTTCCTGGCAGGCTGCGGTCGAGGCGGCGGCTAGGGTCGTCGTCGTCGGCGACGCCACTCTGATCGGGACCGAGACAGACGCGGCACCGGCGCGGCGTCTCCCTATGGCGGCCGCTCTCGTGTCGAGGCCACCTCTGGCATACCGAGTTAGAATCGTCCGAATGCCGGCGCAGCGTTCCTGGACGTTGAGATGCGAGCGTTGCTGGGCGACACTGCTCACGCGACTGTGCCGGGCACGGCCGCCGGCGGCAGGCGGTGCTGGTCACGCGGTACGTTTCATCAGCGCGCCAGCAGGTTGGTTATGGTTATGGTCTTCGGAGAGGGGGCAGTGCCTCAGCATTAGCTACCGCGAGTGGCTGTTCACGGGCCGCAGTCATAGTCAATTTAAACAATGCTCAAAGTCTCCCTCACGCAGCTGGTAGGCGTGTCTGTAGACGTTATCTGCTGATGGAATTGTGCTCTCGTGCCGTTTGCACAACTGCACAGCGCTGATCTGCCTCGTCTTTCAGAAGCGGATATCGAGTCGATTTGATCTATTACCGTGTGGTTAACTGGCCAAACTGATCACGAATGGTGGGATCTGCGGCCGTGTTTCATGTGGGCTAGCATCGCATGCATGAGGGCAAAACAATACCACCCGTGTTACTCTGAGCAGTTGATGACTTCAGACAGCCTCTACTTAATCTGGGACGTTTGCAATTTATGTCCGCTCAGCAATTAACCCAGCGAAATGTTCGAGTAATTTGTGGAAAATTCGCGTCATTCAGGTCATACTTAAGCCATATAAAACTAGAATTCAAGGTACTCTTTGATTTTAAGTGCTGTGCATCATCGCTGCCAAGGAAGGGCATTTCAGTGAATAATCATCGGGTGAGAACATTGGTGAAAAAAGCATCACCACTGGGAAGGAAGAGTACATTTGTCAATAGTAATTTGAAATTGATGAGGGAAAGACAAAAAGGATGCAACGATCAGGTGTGAAAACCCAATCGGATGGGTGAATATAAGATTACCACTCACAAGAATGTCGGGAGACAAGGACCCACAGCATGAAAAAGAGCCTTGCGGAAGATTTCCAACGGCGAAGTGAGCACAATAGCAGTGAGAATTCGTGAGTTGCTTCACATTCCCATGTGATGAACATGACCAGGATGGTTACCCAACTGATTTATTCCACAAATAGACATGTCTGGACACCTGTGAACTTCCGAATGAAGGTACCATTTGATAATTTTCGCAAATAGCTTTGTACATTTGCAGAACTTAGAAAAAGCCAAAGAGAGTAATAGAGACAGACCTAAGGACGTAGGAAGAGGGGCAAGCATCTGTTGGTAACCTAGCGGCAGTAAAAACATAATGCAATGCTATATAGCGTGCTGACCAGACCGCTTCCCCGACATGCATGCATGCTTACACACACACACACACATATATATATATATATTCAGAGCATGAGTCAGGACATGTGATTGGCTAAGCCATCGTTGCCACTCCACCTGAATACCTGGAATCCTGAATGTTTATGAGTGCTTTGCCATTCCACGTGGCTGTGGAACTCAACAGAGAGGCAGTGCGTCTGGTTTTAAATGTTCGGAAGGCATACACGAAACTGGGCAACTGTGGAAGTTAATGGAAGTGGTCCTTGGGACAGAAATGTGGTGGAGGTTGATTGAGACTTGAGGGATTTGGAGACGTGATTCGAGGTGATTAGCGACGTGTTGGGATGTTTGCAGGACGCAGGATAGACAATGCAAAAGCTGCTTGGCTTTCCTGCATACCTGAAGCATCCAATCACCATTGAGTGACCCTCTCTCTCTAAAACTGATTTTCTAAAAACACATACCTGTGTTATTTCCCTATGTCTGTCTGGTTTTTAGATTGGTGATATCAGCACTTGCGGCTCGGATAGCATCACATATTTCCACGCCAGTCAGCTTAGATGTTGGTCCGGCATCCCACGTGACTCATCCCACGTGACTCGTCTCCTAAATCCTTCTCACCCGACACACGTTGATCACGAACCCCAGTGTCCCGCGCGTCCCCTACGTCATGCGCCTTCTACGCCTCCCACGAAGTAACCAAATTCGGCACCCCACGCACGTCACGTCACGGCCCTGGTGTTCACCCGCGGCTGCCGGGTCTCCCTGAGTGACCGCCGCAGTTCGTCGTGCCGTCGGATTATGCCACCGGATTCAGGTCGGTCAGGTCGTGACCCGCACGGCCGATACGACCGCCTGCCATTAGCCGGTGCAGCCGATGCGACAGACCGATACGGCGGCGGAACAGTCGGCGCCGACGCACGCAATGTGATCAGGACAGCGAGAGAGTGGCGGCGATCGTCACGAGCTGGGCAGGATGCGGTGCTTTGAACGTCATGTCGAACGGCTTGAGCCGGAAATTGGTGTTGAAGTTCATTCAGGGAGTTGATTTCAGGTCGCCTTTTTTGCCGAAGTTTGTGACGAGTGGTGCGGCGAATTTCCGTGTGATGTTTGCGGCGAGCAGGAATGTCGTAGCATGGATAGCTGCCGATGTTTGAATCTCTAAATATGTCCGTTTTATTGATTACTGGAATTAGCCGCAGCCTGAAAGGCAAACTAAATAGTTTAATATTTAGTTCCAGATCGTGGAACTAAATATTAAACTAAATAATAATCTAAACGTCATCCAATTTATATCATCAGATTCAGCGCTACTCTTCTCAGTCTAAGGCACTGGCTCTCACATGCATATGGCCCAACATCAGCCCATCTTTTACAACATGTCCTCAGTCCAGGTGGAATCTTACTACACTAAAATTGAAGTGGCCCGTAGGCATATTGCATGGTGACTATGAAGCTCTGAAACAACGCCGGACGAGTATCTGCAAACAGATCTAAGCACACAAATGTCTAGCGCTTTGGTGTTTCGAAGTTTTCTCTGAGGAGTGGGCGGGGATGAATTGCCCAGAAAACGATTAGAATTAGACCTCTCGTGCCCCGCAGCGCTAAGTTAGTGAGGTGGCGTCGCCAAAACGGAAGCACTGTGGCTGACTGCACGTGCTGTCTTACAATTAAGCCCGACAACTGAAGCGACACTGAACTCTGAACTCTGAACCGACACTACATCTTCCTCATCTGAGAACGTTCACGGCTGATGGATGATGTGAATAGTGTATCACATTTACGGTTCACAGGTGATGTGACTGGTGGTGTACCTGCTTGATCATTTTGACGAATTGCAGGTGATTTGCATGGTTGACCTCGTTGACAGTTGGCAGGCGGTGTACTTGGCTGTACTTGGCTAGCCATGTTCACAGTTGACAGGCGGTGTACTTGGCTGTACTTGGCTAGCCATGTTCACAGTTGGCAGGCGGTGTACTTGGCTGTACTTGGCTAGCCATGTTCACAGTTGGCAGGCGGTGTACTTGGCTGTACTTGGCTAGCCATGTTCACAGTTGGCAGGCGGTGTACTTGGCTGTACTTGGCTAGCCATGTTCACAGTTGGCAGGCGGTGTACTTGGCTGTACTTGGTTAGCCATGTTCACAGTTGGCAGGCGGTGTACTTGGCTGTACTTGGTTAGTCATGTTCACAGTTGGCAGGCGGTGTACTTGGCTGTACTTGGCTAGCCATGTTCACAGTTGGCAGGCGGTGTACTTGGCTGTACTTGGCTAGCCATGTTCATACTTGGCAGGCGGTGTACTTGGCTGTACTTGGTTAGTCATGTTCACAGTTGGCAGGCGGTGTACTTGGCTGTACTTGGCTAGCCATGTTCACAGTTGGCAGGTGGTGTACTTGGCTGTACTTGGCTGCCCACATTCTGGTTGGCAGGCGGTGCACATGTACGCATTTCTTTGTGATGCTCTTTGTCGCCGCCTTAGGTGTCATTTATCCATGGGACTGGTCAGATTGACCTGATCTGCTTCCTAACTTCTTATCATACCTGACCTCTTTCATACTCGCTGTGTTATCTTCTTACCTGCTGACTTCTTATTATACTTACCGTAATTGCTGACTCTTTCCGTGCCGCTGGTATGAGGAATTGTTATGTTTTATGTGTGTCTGTGACAGCCCTTTTTCATGCGACATTTGTTTCAAAAATTGAGAATAGGCCGTAATAGCCACGAGTTTATTGTGGATGGCCCAAGTATACGCCTTTGTCTTTGTATTTGTCTTTGCTGATCATGTTCACGGTTGGAAGATGGTGCACATGGGCTGACCATGTTCACGGTTGGCAGGTGGTGTACATGGGCTGACCATGCTCACGGTTGGCAGGCGGTGCACATGGGCTGGGCCTGTTCACGGTTGGCAGGTGGTGTGCATGGGCTGGCCATGTTCACGGTTGGCAGGCGGTGTACTTGGCTGGTCATGTTCACGGTTGGCAGGCGGTGCACATGGGCTGGCCATGTTCACGCTTGGCAGGCGGTGCACATGGGCTGGCCATGTTCACGGTTGGCAGGCGGTGTACTTGGCTGGCCATGTTCACGGTTGGCAGGTGGTGCACATGTGCTGACCTCTTGTTCACTCTTGGCAGGTAGTGTGGCCGTTGGACACGCCCCATCAGTCGTGGCAGTCATGCTGAAGCGGCGCGACCCGACCTCGGAGGCGCGCTGCGGCAAGACCGACTCTGGCTACTACACCAAGAGCGAGGACGTGGGCGACTCGGACGGCGAGGACGCCGAGCACGGCCTCCTGCTGCCGGCGCTCTCCTGCTCGTCGGTCGCCACGCTCAAGTCCAACGACGAGCCGCCGCGCGAGTCGGCCGCCTCGGCAGAGCCGCCCGAGTCGACGGGCCGCAGGCGCCGGCCGTCCAACTCTGCCGGCCGAGATCGTCCGCCGTCGGACGATGGGAGCAGTGTCGCCTCTGTCGCCGGGGACACCTCGCCGCGGGCGGTGAATCCGAAGCCGAATGGCGTGCCGGTCGTGACCGGCCTGCTGCGGGCTAAGAAAACGGTCGCCGGGTCCGGGGGCGGCGGCAGAAGAACGGTCACCGCCGAGGAGCGCGCCCTCGGCCGTAGCTCGCCGAGGGTGCGACCCCCCGTCGCCGGCGACCCGGTCTCGAACGGTGCCGTCGGAAGCGCCGTGCGCGACGAACGCGCCGCCTCAGGCACCGCGAAACGCATCGTGTCACGCGATGTGGGCCAAACGACTCGAGCCGCTGCCAAGGTGAGCCGCATCGCTGTCACCGGCGGGGTCACGACCTTGACCCGAAGTCGCGTGACTGCCGCTTCAAGGTCGTCGCACCGTGCGGGACGAACGGCCCGTGTCGGCGCAAATGCGGTCACAGAAGTGGACAGCGCTCCCAGTGTCGGCACCGTCGCGGCCAGTGGGATGTCGCTGCCGGCGTCTGCTGGCATCGACAGGCAGCGGCAGGAAGGTCACTCTGCTGGAGCAGGTGCTTCCTCCTGTAGGGGGACGCCTGCTGCCGATCGGCATGTGACCGAAGCTGGCGGTGCTGCGCTGCGGCGAATGCAGCGTGCACTCAGCAAGGAAGTCACTCCAGACTCACCTGTACGGACTCGAAGTGGCTCCACTGTTCATGGTCCAACGACTATGAAGCGGTCTGACTCTCACCGAGTGGCCGCCTCCAGCGTGCATCAGCAGGCGAAACGCGCTTCTCCGCAGCAGGGGCCAGGTCCGTCTCGTCTCGTGAAACAGAACACCACACACACAGTCGCCGCCTCAAACGCGACCCAGCAGGGCAGACGTGCGTCACTCCGGCAAGGAGCTGGCCCACTGCCTTTGACGAAACAGGGAAGCTCGCCCTCAGTCGCTGCCTCCGGTGCACCAAACCAGAGGAGACTCACCTCGCTCCAGGATAGAGCAGATCCATCCCGCCCAGCAAAGCAGGTAGCCTCGTCCCTAGCTGTAACAACCAGTGCACCAGCTAAGCAGCAACGGGTCCCGCCGCATCAGGCAGCTGGGGCGAGTACTCTGACGAGGCGGGGCGGTTCGCCGCGTGTCGCCGGCTCGAGCGCGCCGATCCAGCGCAGACGCTCCTCGCCGCACCAGAAGGCCGGGCCACCACGCCTCATAAAGCAGGCCAGCACTCAGAGCATCCCCTGCCGGATGGAGCGGCTCCAGCCGCCTGTCATGCCGAGGCAGCTCTCCCTGATAGAGGGCAAACGGCCGTCTCGCCACCCGCCGCGCCTCAGTTTCGCCAAGTCGCTGGCGTCGCTGTCGCACAAGAAGGTGACGATGGGCGCCCGCCGCGGTCCTCACCGCAGACGTCAACTCGTGCCGGGTAGACCACAGTCAGGTCCCGGTGAGGCAGGGCAGGTCAATCCGGAGATAGCAGGCCGCCCGACCCCGTCCCATGGGGCCCTAATGAATCGGCCGACTGGTGCGCGGACGTCGAAGGGCATTGTCAGGACCTCGAAGAACACTGTGAAGCGAAGTGCCACGCCTAGCCACATCCTGACCAAGCGCAGTGGATTCGCCTCGACTGCAACCTCAGCTAAATCGGCTGAGCGTAGTCCACGGACACCGTCTCGCCTCTCCTCTACCATTGAGGAGGCAGCTGAAGAATCGGAGCAGCTCAATGAAGCGACAGAGAGTAGACGTGGTTCGACGGCGAGCTCCGAATCCAGCAGTGAGCGTAGGTCACGTCGACCGGAGCGCAAGTGTGCCACGTCGAACCCGTCGACAGTGAGTGAGTGTGGGTCAACGCCAGACCCGGCGCTGGTGGATGAGTGCGAGTGCGGTTCTACCAACCAGCTCGAACAGGTCACGGCAGACTGCAGTGGAAAGCAAGAGCAAAGGAAGGACGTGCATGGGGATGTCGAAGAGTCTCCTTCGAGAGACTATTGCGGAACTCTAGAGATAGCGCCCGTGGCGCGGCCGCTGCCTCACACGGAAGCAGAGCACCCATGGTGGTCTCCGGACCGAGTCGACGAATGGTGGCTTCCTGACCCTGCGCACGGGGATGACCTCGGTGTTCCCGATCAAGAACGCGAAGAAGATGCACGTGGCGTTCGTGATGTGACACCGGAAGATCCACGTGGTGTTCGCGATATGACACCAGAAGACAAGTATGAACTTCCTGACCTGTTGCTGGGCGACCCGGACGACACTCCTGACCCGGTACACGATAAAGTGCAACCCGCCGATCAGGGGCAAGCCTACGCTTATTACTATCCCGACCCAGCGCTGGCGGAGAGGATCTATCCGGACCTGGAGACGTCGGACCGATGGTGGACTCCAGAATCGGCGCCGGCGCGTTCACCACAGCGCCAGAAGTCGGCGGACGAGTCGGAGCCCAGCCCGGAGCCGAACGGCGAACGGCTCGCCGCGGGCGCGTCGGCCGGCAGCCGCTCGCCGGACTCGCCGGCGGCCGGGCGGCAGCCGGGGTCGCCTGACCTGCCCGGGGGCGAGCCGGGCGGCCGGCGCTCGCCCGAGGGCAGCAGTGACGCGGAGGCTGCGGACGGACAGCGGCGCGTCACCGGCGGCGGACCGCCCTCGCGTGACGTCAGCGGCGAGGCGCGGCGGCGGCGGCGGCGGCCGGCCTCGGCCAGTGTCAGTGCTGCCGACGGTGAAAGTGTGAGCGCCGGCGTCGGCCGAGCTGCTCCGACCGGACCCAACAATGGTCGCGCGCACGCCGCCGCCGACCCGCTGAGGCGGCCGCGGCCAGCCAACGGCTCGTCGTCGGCCCAGCCGGCCGCAGCTGTCTGCGTCGCGACCGACGCCGACCGACGCGTCAAGCGCGCGCCCAGAGTCCCTGCGCTGCTGGTCGACGCCGTGTACGCCGACGACTTGCACGCACCGGACGTCGGTGCCGAACAAGGTACGTGGTGGGCGTTGTGCGTGCTCGGGCCGGGTGCGGGTCGGTCATACAGGGGAACGGCGCGGGTCATAGCCTGTGCCTATTTGGCGTCTCAAATGACTTGCGCCGGGCGTGCCTCAGCATCGCATTAGTCGTAACATCACGCCGACATAAAAGTACCGGTTAGTTTGGTTGGCCTGCCCTACCTTAGCCTGGCAATAAAAGCTTTGGGAAACACTATTTGTGGGACGTCTGCTCAGGAGCAGATGCAGGGGGCACCGGGAGCATGTGTCGTTCCATGGACAGGGGGCGTCCCACCGGCCAAGAAAGACCTGCCTATTCGACGTCTCACATGACCAGCGCCGGACGTGCCTCGACATCACATTAGTCGCAACACCGCACCGACATAGAAGTACCATACAAGTTCAGGAAGGCTCGATTGCACCCTCCCTCCCCGGTCAATGATTTTTCTTTCAAGAAAAAAAAACTGTGGCCAAACCGGGAGGCTCAATAGCCGATCCATTTCAACCAATGGACCCTTTTCAAGGGAAAAGGCGTCCCTGCAGAATGTTCGAGTGCACACATCAACCCACCCCGCTCAATGAATATTTCTGCCGAAGGCGTCCCTTCGAGGAAACGCGTCGAGGAAATCACAGAATCCCCTGAAGTCGACTACAGTCCGCCAGACACGATACTTGTGCCCACGAGCAAACCCACTAAACTTCCAGCCAAAATAATCCGTGTCTCTCGACAATGAGATCGCGTCCGTGCATGCTTCCATGCAGGTCGGGCAGCGTCTGGGCACACCCATGATCCGGGAGCGCGGCAAGCGCTGCGCCGATCGCCTTGAATAGTCAGCTGGTGGTCTGACGATCGCGGCGCACGTTGGCCGGTCCGAGCGCGGACCGACCGGTCGTGTTGGCTGCAACGGCCCGGTCCGGTCCGACCCGGCCGGCCCGGCCGCCGGGTCGACACCGCTGCACGGCTGGCGGTGTCTGGCCGGCGCAGATCGGTCGTGGCGCTGTCTCGGCACGGCTCAGGGACAGCCGGGAACGCCAGACAGTGACGGAGGCACGGCTCAGGGACAGCCGGGGACACGGTTCAGGCACAGCCGGGGACGCCAGACAGTGACGGAGGCGCACGGCTCAGGGACAGGCGGGGACGCTACACAGTGACGGAGGCACGGCGCAGGGACAGCCGGGGACGCTGGTCAGTGACGGAGGCATGGCTCAGGGACAGACGGGGACGCTGGACAGTGACGGAGGCACGGCTCAGGGACAGTCGGGGATGCACGGCAGACTGTCTCGGTTCGGCTCAGGGACAGCCGGGGATGCTAGACGATGCTGGAGGACGGTACGCAGACAATGTGATAAGACGATCAAAGACAACCCTGAGTGTATGTCGGAAACGATTGTGGGAATAATCAGGAATGATCCAGTGACAGTTTTTAGGAACATGGGCAGAAACAGAAATATCAGGACACCTTTAGGGGAGGCGCCATGAACGAGTTGGACGTCCTGTGATGACGTGAGATGTAGGAAATAATCCCGGAACGGCGGCGAAGGCCGATACAGTTCTGTAATGGTATCACATGCGAGGTGGACGCGTCTTGTCACGAATGGTCAGTTCCTGTTATGGGATGGCGGAAGCGATGAGAGAGAAAATCGGGGGATCCTAGCTGGCGTTGAGGGATTGAGAGATCGTGTTGGACTGCTAGGGACGGCCTCAGCTCGCGTGCCGGGGCCACTGTTTGAGCATCGTTCAAGGGCTGCCGTTGGCCGTCCTGGGGTCGGTCCAGAACCAGAAGCCACGCTGGTACAACGCTTGGGGACAGCTTCATGAGAACAGCCAGTAACAGCACGGGCACACCTACTCACGACAGGCAGAGGCTGGGTGTTGCTCACAGCATGCATGCATCAGCCATCAATCATCAGCCGTCGGACGAGGCAGCCAAATACAACCTGCCGGAAGTTACAGCGGCATTCGGTGTTTCTTACCGGCGTGGTGAGGGTTGTTTTCAGCCGGTGATATCACCCTAAGCGATTTTCTGTTCTACACCGTGAATCATCGCTTGATTAATGGTCGGCGGGAAGGAATCAAGCTCTGAGAGAGAGAAGTATTTTTGCAGGAGCGCCAGGCGGCGTTGCGCTTCGCAAGAGCTGCACAGGCAATGTCAAAAGCATACGCACTTGACCACAGCGCAGGAACGGCTGGAAAGCGATCGGCAACCTGGTATTGTCAGATGGATGTCTTTTTGCTCGGCGAATCATGCAACTAGCCCCAATTTCAGTTAATGTAAAATAACTACGCTCACGTAGCTACATCTGTCTGGAGGGTTTCCCCAGAACCCAGCTATGCTTGGTGACCGAGCGTTCAACGTTCGTTCTATGGAATAGCGCCGATCAAGCTCCTTGATGGCATGCCTCATCCTCCAGCATTCATGGACGGTAATTGTCCTGTAGGCTGGCCATGCTACCATCGAGAGGAGCTGGCTGACGTGCCGTGCCGGTCGTCTATGGCACCATGTCATGCTGTGGCACGACAAGGAGCTGGCTGATGTGCCATGCCAGTCGCCTATGGCACCGTGCCGTTCGGTGACACAAGGAGCTGGCTGATGTGCCGTGCCGGTCGTCTGTGGCACCATGCCGTGTGGTGGCACGTACAATGGTCAATCGGAGGCGAGGAAGCTCACGCCACTGACGGCGCACGCCTGGCATTGAGTCACAATGTGGGGGCATGACTCACCGGCTCGGACCCGGCTGTCGCCGTGGCCGGCTCTACGGCGGTTCACGGTCTGTCGCAACCGAACTGAACTGATTCATAGACTGAACTTGAGTAATTCATGCGCTGAAGTGAGCTGATTCGTGTACTGAACTGAACTGGTTCATGCACTGGACTGAGCTGATTCGTGATACGAACTGAATTTATTCACAGACTTGACTGAACTGATTCATGGACAAATATGAACTGATTCGTGGACTGAACTGAACTGATTCATGGATCACTGTGGCGCACTGAGACAGTGCCGGTCAGTGTCATGGTGATTTGATGGTTTGCATGTGCATCAAGGTCATGGCAGTGATACTGTTATTATATTGACAACACCGTCAAAGTCAACAGATCTAACTAAATCTGGCTGCGAGATACGATTCTCGAAAATGAACAACGGAAATCCAACTGACCTACACTGAAATGAGCTTCTTCTCCTAAAATGCTGGAAGTTATAACAGCCTAGATGGATGTTCTCTTTAACAGCGACTGAGGAAAACGTATGTCACCAGAGCTCCATCCCTCACAGTATTTTACACCTCCTCTAAACCCAAGGGGATTCACGCACTGGGTGGCCTTCAGCTTTGACGATATCCGCAATGCGCTGGCGCGATGTTCCGAATATAGTATTGCACATGCTCACCATTTATCTAGAATGCTCACCAAGGCCTGTTGCCCATGATTGCTTCCAACGAAACCGAAGAATAAAGACGTGCCAAGACAACAGAAACTCTTTCTGCATATGGAAGTTCGGATTGTTTTCCAAAGGCTTCTCAACCCCCTCACACACATGCACACACACACACACAAACACACACACACACACACACACACACACACACACACACACACACACACACACACACACACACACACACACACACACACACATACACACCAAAAGCACGACTCTTGAATTGATGTTCTGCATTGGTCGAAAATCATAGTTGGTGTTTGAACCATACGTGTAGCCGTGCGTGCCGCTGCATTGGGCAAACGAAGTGTGACTACATCTATATAGCTTTGGTCTGAGCGTGACTCAGGATGATAGCAAAGCTGCAATGACAGTGGTAAAGGAAAAACATTCGAGAAATAGAGAAAACCAGCCAAATTTGTTCCACGTAGTCCACAATGAAGCCCCATTCAGCTTGCAAAAGAGTAGACGGCGACAGGAATGCTTCTCCATTTGGGCGAATGTACCCCTGGGATGTGTGATTTATCGCCGCGTACACAGACAGCTTGCATGGGCCCGTGTGCATGCACGTGTCCACTGCACTGGGGTGAGTCACCGCGAGTTGTGCATGACACAGCGGTGGCTTTTCGGTCGTGTAGCTGGTGGCACTGACAGTGGAAGGCTTCGCAAGTGGAAGGCTTCAGAAGACAGTGGAAGCTTCGCACGCTCGCACCACTCCCGTTCGTATTCACGTTGAGAGCCACTTACCTGCGGCTGAAACATCGGGGAGGCCAGGTCAACATTAGGAGAGGAGTAGCGGGCTCTTCACGGTGCACTCCCCCCCCTGGCGCTTTGTCTGCGCACGCCTGATGGCCGCGACGTTTGTTCTGCGCCGTTTGCGCGGCGTGACAACGCATGCCGAGTGGGCGGAGCCCGTTTGCGGAGCGTGTTGGATGCCAGCTTGAAGGAGGAGTGCAGCTGTCACGTGGTGGGGTGTCGATGTTGAGGGCGTCCTCGTGGAGTTAGCGGACGTGTGCTTGCTATTTGTTTGGTTTTTATTGGGGGCCGATCAAAGTGAAGGACAAAACTACATTAACTCAGCATTTGTTTTTCGTTGGCACGTCATTTGCAATAATTGTGAACACCACAAAGCGCACTCAACTTTCAATGGTGAAAATATATTACCGGTAGTTGACCCCGGAGAGCAGAGGTCAAAAAGCCAAATGGTGGTCACCGACGCGCGACCAAATAGTCGCCAGCAGTCAGGCGTTTTCCCAAATATTTTGTGCAGTGGTCGCCGACCGGTCGCCGATGGAAGCGGCGATTCGGTCAAGCGCGGGGCTTTTGTGAGCGGATTTCTGTTCGCATTCTTGACATGTGCTTGAGTCGAGGAGATCCGTCCAATTGCTGAATGAAAAGCTAGGAGTAGCTTATAAAGTCACAGCAATGGCCGGGACCTTTTGTCAACGTGCTTTTATTCTAAGTGGCTCTTCTCCACGCATAATTATTTTAGCAACCAATCTTTTATCAGAGCACAGTTATTTCAGCAAATATAATTTTCGAATGCAAAATCATTCCAGCAGATATAATTATCCAGCTCTTGACATTCTCAAGTTGTTAATACTTTTGAAAGCCAAGACTGCTGATAGTTATAACCATTTGGGCGCCGACCCCATCTACCATATCCGAGGTTTATTTTACCTCTGCCGGAAAGAAACACCCGTACGAGATGATTCGGGGAAAACACCAGCTCAGGTATCGCCGGTTTATTTTGTTTCGCAACCACGTAAATGATGTTGATTATATGCTTAAAGTTGGTTAGAATAGTTCTATATTACATCATTAGTTAATAATAGTAAGATATTGGTTTGGTACAACTAAAGATAGTATGCAAAGTAAATTTGACATAGTCGTTTGGTTGAACCACTGCAACCGTTAAGCTGTGCAGTGTATATCGGTAATATAACATAACAAGTATACATCACAGTTTTATGTCGTCAAACTGTTTACTTAATTAAAAATGTATATTGCCGTTCAATCCATGCCACTGAAATGTGGAAACACATTGCCGTGATCGACATCCACCAGCACACCACATCAGGATATACAGATCAAACCACTTTCATTGCTATGATCGTTCATTTTCACATGTTGCGACTGTTTTGCAAGGCTTTTACTGTGCTCAATGATGCCGACGACGCTTAGTCACGAGATGTATGGCTAGCTGGATTGAGACAACTCAGCGCAAAGTAACCTTTCTTTAACGTAGCCTCTATAGCGAAGGACACTTCACCTCCGCTTGGGGGCATAAAAAGCAGTTCTGCGACTGCAGTCGGCGCACCACCGTAGCGCCATCTGCGCCCTGCGTGGCGGGCCACGTATGTGGCCCAGTGCCCAACCCAACTTCATATGCCGGGCCTGCTTGTGAAGCCAACTTTTGCCGCACAGCCGGCTTAATCCTGGATGCGCACACTTCAAGCGTCAATGCACTGTATGTAAATAGCTGGACACAATATGGCCAAAGCCTGTTATGCGCGACCCGACATGACTTACTGTTCATCACCGACGGCAGTGTCGGTGTGGGCGGAAGGTGCAGCAGCGGTAATGTGATCGTCACGGTGGGACCGTCACGGCTGGATTATTGCCGATGACGCGGCCCGTGCACATGTGCGACATGTAGTGGTCTCACGTGTCTTCGTTTCGTTTGTACTCCTGATATTATTGTCGCCCCATCCAGGCCCCATGGGTACTGTCACAGCAACATGCCACAAAACATGGGTGAGGAGGATATTAAGGTTTTCACGCTCATTCGTTCCCGCGAACGCCACTAGGAGTTGTGCTTAAAATAGATATTATCGGGGGATCTGTTCCCTGCAGCCACAATTGTGACTGAGGTCATTGTATATTTAATACATTGTATGCAAAGCCGTGATGATGTCAGCAGTGGCTAAGTAGAACCGTGAGATTAATATCTGGAACTGCTGACATTTCCCTGGCGATGCAAAAGCACTTCAGCTAGTTTCAACTATTGCTGATAAGTCCATTTCGAATTATTGCTTTCTGCTTTCAAAACATTCAATCTCGCCTTAAGAATTTGTACATGACTCCACATTGGCTTGCAGCAGCAACACAACTCCGAGCTAGATACCAGTGTGGCATGTCATTGAACAGCTGCAGGGTAGGCGGCACGACTGAGCCCGGAGGAGTAGCTGAGATGCTGTTGAATGGTACATACCCGGCGGGAACCGTGCGACTAAACAGAACGCCAGATGGCCGTGTATTTGGCTTCGGTGGACTGACAGCTTACGAACGCTTCACTGGACGCCTGCTATGGGGACAAGAGGACGCACGCCACTCAGACGCACCCGTTGTCTCGCTAAGCCGCTGATCATGTCGAAGGGAGCGTGGAGCGTTCCGAGCCTGTTCGGCGTCATCGGCCACCGCTCGCGTGCAGTCGTAAATAACGGCACAGCCAAAACAGACAATCACTGACGATTTGTCTGCCGATCCCGGTGCACCCGGTCGTAATTGATGTCCACTCGTCGGGGACGCTTTTTGTGAGCACGTCATGCATTACCATGTGGTCGTCGGGTTCGTTCTGTGTCCATCACGTCGGTGTCTTCTCGTTTGTGGCCGCCCACGTCGGCCACGCGCCCGGCTGGCGCTTCCGGTCGGGGCGGCGGCGAGCAGCATTAACATCAAGTTCGTCTTGCGACGGCAAACAGCATCAACAAAACGTTCGCCGGTGCGGCGGCCAGCAGCATCAACATAAACTTCGCGGTGACTCACCCAAAACCCCAATAATCATCATCATCAACATCAAGTTCGCCGGCGTGGCGGCCAGCAGCATCAACATCAAGTTCGCCTCAGGCCGGGCGCTCCGGCGCGGAGGTGCCCCAGGTGCGTCGCGGTCGCTGTCCGGTATGCGGTGCGCGTCTCGTTTCTGCCAAATATGGCGCCGGTCGCGTGGCGGCAGCGGCGGCAGTGGCGGCGGCGGCTGGACAGGAGGCCCTGCCGCCGGCGCGGCGTCCTTGCAGAGCTCGCGGCGCCGTGTCGGCCGGCAGTGGAGTCCCCTGGCCGGCGCCGCCACCTCGGGCAGACGCGGTCGGCAGCAGAATCCCTAATGAGGCCGGCCGCCTTGACCCCAATTTGGGCACATTTTCGTGCCAAAGCCGGGCATCGCGCGACATGACGGACTGCCGGCGGCGGCGGCGGCGCGATGTGCGAGCGCCGGTTGCCTGCGAAGGCTGCCGGCCGCGCGGTCGGCCGGCTCGGAGAGTGCCGCTCTTCCGGTGACCTTGGTCGGCTCGGGTCGCGCAGGTCACGGCGGGGTTCATGGGGTCAATGTTAGGCGCGCGCCGCCTGCCGTCAGACGTTCCGGGCCGCCGGTCGTCGCCGTCCGACGCCGAGTTCGACCGCGGCACAGCCAGTCTGTTCGGAACTTCTGAGTCGCATATCGGTGCTGCACGCAAGCTTCCGCGCCCACGCATCACCGAGTGTGGTGTCATTGTGTAGGTCTTCCGGTTCCGACACACACGCATTGTCAGGCATGGCACAATGACTGTCGATTCGTACGCAAGGTCCTCATCTTAGGAGTGGTGGTATCAGCCGGGCCACATCGACAACAGCGAATTCCACCATTAGCTCCGCTACAGCCTGCAAACTTACCAATGAGCTGGGCATTCTCCACGGGCATTTTCGGCTTCGTGGCACATATTTGGGCATTTATCGTGCAGACAATATGCTTGAACGTTTTTTTTTTGTTTCTTTGTTAATTTTAGTAGCTGATCGAAGAAGGACTCACGAGGACACCTCCACGGGCATCACTTTGTGAATTGATGTGGGGGTTTCCTCGTAAGCCATATGCTGTATCATACGGCCATGTGCTGAATGGTTTCACTGGGAGGGGGGGGGGTGTCAATTATGTTGGGGCCCTCAGCGTATGCAAAGCGAAATCCCTGAACTTGTCGGTGCTATACTTCGAAAGCAGCATCATGCAACTCGAGCAACATTGTCTCCAGCGCATTCGGTGATTCGTCCCCTTCCTTCATCTCTCCTGTCCCTCTGGTGGCTGTTAGCAATACCACGATGCGCATTGTAGTTATAGCAAATGCATGTGAAACCATATTTGATGCGTGTATGTGCAATGTGCATTTTAGAATGATTGTATATTGACATGAGTGTTCAAAGTTCAATATATTTTCGGCTTCGTCTTAGCAACCGGCAGGAACATTCCACAAAACGGAATTGCTCGATGATTGGCACGTTTGGTTGTGAGTGGTTGGTTGTTGGTTGGATATTTGGGCTTAAGGGCGCGCAGACTGCGAGGTCTTTGGTTGTGAGTGTGATTTCACCAGGAACGGATTTTTATCAAAAAAATATCGTCCAGTATCCGAGAGCAAGTTAATACTTCTATGATGCATCAATTGTTGCCAGGAATTTATTGTAGATCAATGTCTGATTCATACGATAAGGAAACCCAAATAGGTTTGTTTAGAACCTTCGGCATATGTTGCCGATTCGTCAGATAACCTGACATATCTTTCAATTAGCGATAACAATTTCAGGGCACGATTTTGAACCCACTCATTTTTCTGGATCCAGTTGTCCGCACACCCTAACATCACGATGTTTGCGGTAAATTCGGCGGACTAATGCTAATATATATTTTCTCCATAGGGGATAAGGGATGAGACTGGCGTTGGCATCTGGGATGAGATCTCATGGTGATGTTGGCATCTGGGCTTAAGGACACGTACACTCGCTGCTTGCTGACCGTTGTGCCGAGACCAGCACACTGCCGACAACTGTGCCAGTGTGGCGCTGACCGCGATGCCGTCGGCAGGTTTCCGCGGCCGCCATCTGAGCTCAATCGCCGAGCTCAGCTCCAACTCCGAGTCCGACTTGGACGCACTCGCCCGCTCGCTGGTCGACCCGACCGCGGCCGCCTTCCACCAGATCCGGGCGCTGCTCGATCGGCGGCGCGACGGCCGGCGCGGCTGGCCGCAGGCGGCGCGGCGCGCGCGCCTCGTGTCAGCGCTCTTCGACTGCCTGCAGGCGCTGACAGGCGGAGAGGACGCCTGCGGCAAGGTCAACGTGCTCCTGCTCGAGCGGGAGTGCGTGCGCACCATTGCCGCCGTCATGGACTCCACCATGGAGCTCGACTACATCGTCGAGAACAAGGAGTACACCAGCAAGCTGGCGCAAGGTGAGTCCGGCGGCGGTGACAACGGAGCCGTCCGCCGACAGCTGCCGACAGCTGCCAACAGCAGCCGACAGCAGCTGCCGACACTGACAACACAAGCGGCTAGATGTGCCAATTTTATGTATAAATATTGGGCACAACCTCTTCGACCGCCGCCATTGCTGGTCCAAGATGGGCTGAAAAAGGTGTCAGCACTCCGTTCTTGGAAGGCAGTTCGACTCGCGAGGTACTTCCGTCGTGTATAGTTAGTATTTATGCACACACTGGGCTGGGTTAATTACCCGGATTTTCATGAGATTTGTATCTTTGAAAACAAACTTTCAGGGTGGTTTCAGCCTTTAGGTGAAAGTAATGTTTTTATAATTAATTTACATATTGTCGACAAAACGTTGACATTGGATACTTAGGATTCAAATATCTCAAAATTCCTACCTGTCGCTAAATTGCGGCCGTCCCTTCGCCGGTCGGCATTTCGCTGTAGTTTAGAGGCGCATGGACTGCACTGATCGTATAGCAGCATTTCTGCTAGATATTCTAGCAGAAATGCTGGACATTGTTGTCGAAGACATTGATGTCTTAGACGACAATGTAGTTCGGGGAAGGGATAGTTCCCACATTTTCTAAACATCGCCTTGCATGAACATAAATCACGCTGACCATGATCTTTTGCGAATACGATGTCAGGTTGAACTTTTTAGACTGATCAAGAATCCCCAAGTATCCTTAAATCGAAGGATACAGTAGGAGCAGTTTCCTTTCTCCAAGCATAGCAGTGAAATGCCGTGTTCGAGGCCATCAACGTTAAATGCTAGCCTGAAGAAACATCGGATCTATCTATACCCAGAAATAAGTTAAAGCTCCGGACACACGTCTTTCCATGGCCAGCATACCTTCTTGGCTGCTTGCCAGGTTCCCTGCAACAGTCATGTCATCATTCTTCTGCGATGACACTGTCGACTTCCAGTGTCACCGTGGCATCCAGAATCATGCATATATCGCTTTCAGCAACATAGCGATAAGCATAAATGATTCACTTTCTTCGTTTCAATTATCAAGCGCACTTCGCTTCAAGATCGGTTGCTCTTTGATAATCTTCATTAAGTGGCTATCCAATCCAATGACTGGATAACATCGTGGGCAACAATAAGGCGACTGCTATTGTGATGAATGTCGTTTTCAGACAGTGATTAAAATGTTCTGTCATCAAGCTTTGCCCATGTGTAATTTAAATTTCGTTTTTAATCCTCGCAAGGTTGGCCATGCTAATTGAACTCTAGCTCGCATGGCCCACACGCATAATGCTTAGGGCGAGCTAATCACGATGCTTCAAGCTCGCAAAGAAAAGAAAGCTGCAGCGATCAAGAATCAAAGCCTGCAGTCATATACAATCGTACCGCGCATTGGGCAGCATTGTCATTCAGGAAACAGTTATAATGAAGAAAGCACCCTGTGAATGCAACAGCACCAGTACAAATGCAATTACATGAAATGTTTGTCCTTTATTTTTATTTTTTCAACGCGTTCGTGCTCGGTACAAAGCTGATGTATATGTAATTTAGGACGAGCATGCACTGCTGACCTGCTAAACCAGTCTATACATTACAAATGATGACTCATAGGAAATCAGATGCAGGAAATATATCGCATTTTGTTGCTTAAACACTGTATGCTATTTACATCGTACCTTCTGTCAAACGCTAATTCGCCCGTAAGTCACCTGAAATCCATTTGGGCCAATCTATGATCTTGCTACAAGAACTCAGCTTTTGTGCGGTGAATCACCTGGTCGCGTTGAGGTCACGCGAAGGTCATGCTACACGAAGGCACCTTTGGTGGAATGACGACGTCCTGATGCACATAGCGATTGTATCTGCATCAGATTAACGAGCCGGCAGCTCCTTTTTGCAAGTTGGCCATCATGACCACAGTGAAGGCGGCCGCTTCCATATCCTGACATCGCCTCATGTCGGCGAGCGATGGTCTGTGTGGTGGCTTGGGCGGAGTCCGCACGGGGCCAGGATGGATAGCACCCTAAGCATCCTTCAACTATTATCTTCACCTGATATCTCATGTTGTCTCTCATCATCTTTCAGATGATGAGCTGCTCTCTATAAAGCTGTCCATAGCATTGCATCCAAACGCTGAACCAGTCTCAGCATATAAGGTGCATGTAAATAATAATTTATTTTATGAAAGACCCATGAAAATGAATGCATTCCCGGTGGAATGTTCTGCAATTTTCGACCAAATTAATTATAATGTGGCGGGTGGGGCAGAAATGCGAGAACTACACATTAAGGCTTCATGTGCCCACGCTTTGCACAACGCCTGCCAATTATGAGCTGTTACGGAACCCTACTCACCTTCCAGCATAGCTTCAAACCTCGCAATCATCCCACATGTAGGTTGATTATTATGATATATTTACATGCATGTATATATATATATATATATATATATATATATATTGTGTGTGTGTGTGTGTGTGTGTGTGTGTGTGTGTGTGTGTGTGTGTGTGTGTGTGTGTGTGTGTGTGTGTGTGTGTGTGCATGTGCATGTGTGTGTGTATGTGTGTGCGTTCATGGAACACTTAGTCATGCTTTGATAACAGAGCGACATGACAACATTGGATGCGACAACATATCATTAGCAATAACAAAAAAGAACGGGTGCTGATGTGAACGTTGGCTATTAGGATATTTGTAGGGGCCGTTCGACATCAATGAGCTATTTTGACCTAGCTATATTGACCAATAACGCGATTTTTGTGTAATCACGTGCCAAGACGAAGCGTAGCAATGGCACGTGCCTATTCAGAGTAGGCGGATGTGGTGAAATTATGAAAACATGATACTCTCCCGCATTCCTACGGGCCCAAGATTGCCATCAAGATCCAGCCTGCTCCAGTGACGAGACAAATTATGAGTGAGATGCACTTTAGAAGTAGTTTCATTTCACTTTATTTCGCACATCTCCACAGCAATGTGCCAAAGTCTTAGTACATCAAAATAAATTATGAATGGAACGAATCCACCGGGTTTGAGCCAATATCGCTGAATGGTGGCTCCGAAAGAATGATGCAGTTACGTTGGTTCAATTCAATTCTTTTCATCCATATTTAAAGCAGAAAACACGAGGGAACAACCTTCCGGGAAGCATGTTCTTCTGGAAAGTAAATATCTGGGACGAGGCTGCTGCTCCAAGCCTGGCTCTTACATCCACCCGCACCCCCTGGCAGCCATCTTATGGCAGCCCCGTGGCAGCCCCTGGCAGCTATCCTGGGGCAGCCATCCTGCGGCAGCCATCCTGCGGCAGCCACCCCGTGACAGCCATCCTGTGGCAGCCATCCTGCGGCAGCCACCCCGTGACAGCCATCCTGCGGCAGCCATCCTGTGGCAGCCCTCTGGCAGCCATCCCGTGGTAGCCATCCTGTTGCATGTGGCAGCCATCCTGTATAGACCGTCCTGTGGAAGCTATCCTATGGCAGGCCCCGATTGGTGCGTAGGTCGCCACCCAGGACCGGTCGTTTTCACGTTCTGTACTCGAGAGAGCACCTCGCAGGCGTGACGTTTTACAGTGGTCATCTGGCCGACGCGGGCTTACACTACACTGTGCCGGACCCGCCAAGCTGACAGCGTTTTCGCCGATATGGAAAGCAGCTCGGCGTGGATTGGTTCGCTCCCGGTGGACTCCGTTCTTGTGTGGCCAGTTAAAGGCATTCACGCAGATGTTGTGGAGCAGTGAAAACGACATCGTTTTCAGTCATGCGATTTTGCACGAACATGCTCACACAGCTCGTACACATGCAAGCAACTTTGTGTCACATGTTTGACCTAAATCGAAGAGGGATATTTTGGATTTTGCAAACTATAGCCCTAATTAATGATAACATTTGAAGCACTAAGAGCAGTTCGAATATGTTCCTAACCGTAATTTTCAGCACAAAATATACCGCGCCGTCTCTGATGTTCCTTTCCATCCCCTTACCGAAATATTTTTCGCGTATAGTGAGAATTCGGCGCACGGCAGCACGCCGAAATTTGGCATACCTTTTCCTTCATCAATTTAACATGTGTGAAGATTAACTGACGTCATTTATCGAGGGATAAATTTTTGGCGTGGTTTCTTGCTCTACTCATCGAGCGGTTTCCGATGACTCCTCCTTCGTTTCCACCGTTGCTTAATTTGGGGATTAGAGGGGCGTATAATGATTCCCGTTCCCATCGAGCTGTGTGAGGATCTGAACAAAAAAAAAACGGGGCGGGACATCAAGCTGGTCATAGCAAGAGATCATATCAGTGTGTTAAAATACCCCTCTTCACCTCGATGACGTGTTTGAAATTTGAATTTGTGCTCATGCAAATAAAACGAGTTATTAATTCATTTTCCGTCATTTGTTTCAAAGTGAAGTCGAAAGTCAAGTGCCGTCAAGTGAAGTCGAAGTCTTGGTCGAACGACTTTCTTGTCGTGGTTGTTCTAATAACTCAAATCGTGTATGTGTCACAATTGCCTTTGAAAATCGAACAACACTGCAAATATTTGCTATGAATGGTGACACGAACGTCACATTACGCGTTCCACATTTATGTCCAAGCAAGTCAAAAACTGCTGCGTGGAAGACGGCAGATACGCTGAGAGCATTATCTTCATCTTTAGCACGCACATGTGTACACATAGACATCGACACACATGCACACACTCACACACGCACACGCACACGCACACGCACACGCACACACACAAACACACACACACACACACACACACACACACACACACACACACACACACACACACACACACACACACACACACACACACACACACACACACACACAAACACACGCTTGCGCGAACTCGGTATGAACGAGAACAATGCACCCATGTCACGCAGGTGCTAAGCTGAAGTGTGCTGTGGTTTGACCAAGCTTATATCCTATTCACAGCTGCAGGCATTGGGCCTCACGTGGTGCTTTGTACGACACCGACAGATTTATAGTAGCACTTCATGCACGAGCGGGCACACGACCCAAAACGGCCGCACACCTGATCTGAGTCAGACGCAGCGATACAGGGCACCGCCGCCGAAAAGGCAGGGATTTCGTGCCAGACTGGTTAGCTCATGCTTCGTCTGGCGTAATCCTCTTGTCGTCTTTATTAAAGTTGAGGTTTGTAGGTTTGTGGTGTCAGCTGTGAGCACGAAGTAAGCGTGACAAATGCGATATACTTGCCATGGAGATATGAGCGACATGTCCAGCGCTTGCAGTGCATGTCATCCTACACCACGACACTAAATGTGAGAGTAAATAAGAAGCAAGGCATGAGAGCCACTAAGGTGGGTAGGGCGTGCGCCTTGCCAACTTTGCGAACATTTAACCTTGACTTTATGGCGTTGCACAACAGTTTGTAGAACCGGACTGCTCAAACTCAGCTTTTGTCATGCAAAACATAAAAATACAAGCATCTGTGCGATGCATATCGTACGTATTGCCAATATTCACTAACTTTGCGTTTGTCTTCTTTGAACATGGGCGAATTTATTTGCATTGCAACATTGTTTCCTGGCACCGCACTTACCACGTCTTCTCTCCACATCTTTGCCCACGTCACATAAACTTGGGTTTGTCTTGTTTGAAACATCCGTTGTTTTTCTAGTCTTATGTCGCCGAATTGAATATTTCGATCTCCTTGAGTTTTCTAGCAAACTCATACCACAAAAGCTGTGCTGTGAAAATTGGCAACGGGGACGGAATATTAACCTTTTTTTCCAGTTTTACGGGGAATGGCAAGTTCTCATATAATGATGCAAATTGACCAGGTTTGCTATTGTGCTAAGCCAATCCGATTAGAAGTTGATCAAGGTCCCCACGCCATCCAAGCCATCGAATTCCAAGAGATTTCATTCTTTCTATTTAATGACGCAATGGCTCATTCTCATGTGCCGAGATGTCTGATTTTTACGTCTGATCTAGAGACAACGAACAGACTACATGAGTGACATGGCCGTGACATGGACTTGCAGCGCAGACTTCGAACTCCTTCGCTTCGATCATCTCGAGAAGATAGGAGCTTTCATCGAGGTATCTTGACACCATGGAACTTGTATTAGGGCCGGTGGAAGTCTTGAGGATAGAGGAGGATGTGCATGATGCGCTGAGGTGTTCTTGAAGTCCCTGATCCGGGAAATTCCTTCATGCAATAGTGATACCGCCTCGCCAAATCCGCCTACCGACAAAATTCTGACTACGTTCATGTTCTAGACAGCTGCTTTCATTTCCTGAGACACGCAAAAATTTGGCGTGAGATCACCCATGCGAGTGGCTAGACGTCTGGGAAGTAATACGTTCGCCACACCTGTGTCTAGCTTCTTCAGTTCATGCCGCTGTTCCTTGTGAGCGAGCACATGAGTCAGAAGCAACGTATGTTGCGGTTTCCAGCATTAACGGAACCCGACGAAAATCAGCACATCATCGCGTCGCACTCAGTGACGGGCACACCACTGATGCATAGCACACATGTGCCACACTTTAAGTTGGGTTGCAACACTCGCTCTTGTGCCAAAAATGCATGATCGCTGTTCGTTGCCTTTTTCTAGTCATCTTCAAGGTGAACGATCATCCCGTTAGACGAGTCAGTCTGGCAGGGCCGGCTTAGCTGAGAGCAGCCCGGGCGCTGCCAGCTGACCTGAGCTGGCGGTCACGGTGTTGTAACGCTGTGTCAGTTGCGCGTTGACCCACCGGTGACCTTGTGCGGCCCCGTGACGTAAGCTCCACCCTTCGGAAGTCTCCTCACCTGTGTACGTGTTCTGTGTCAATGCCAGCGCACGGCGCGTCGTGCCGCGTTAATCGGACACGGTGGCCGCTTCGCCGCGCGGCCGGCCGACGAGCCGGTCCCTTTTTACCGGCATCGGCCGCAGCCGGTGATCAGCTGAGCAGGGGATGATCACCACGGCTGGTGGCTGCGGTCAGCTGATGGATTGCCGCGTCATCGCGCCGTCGAGCGCCGGCGTCGGTCGGTGGTCGGTGATGGGCGGAACGTCAGACAGACGGGGTGCCGCGCGATCGCTGGTCAGTGGTTGTGCGACATGTGTAGTCCCCCCCCCCCTGCCACGCTGGTGCGTGGTTGGCCACTGGTCAGGGCCGTCAGAAGGGATCTTCCTTCGCGCTGATTGCCGATTCCTGACGCCGAATGAGGTTCTTCTCCGCGCCGATGGCTGATGGATCGCGCCAAACTGATCCTTCCTCCATGCCGGCCGCCCCCTGGTCCGATAAACGAATCGGCAGGCACTTCTTGCCACCGCCGTCTACGGGAACGGGATAGCCCTCATAAGGGACGTGCGTCACGTCCGAGCCGACCCAATTTGGGCCGATAGCCGCTCGGGCGGCCAAGGAAACACCTTGGGAGCCATGCTGTGTTATGTTTGGCTGTGACCATGAGGTCGGGCGTTGAGATAAGCGCCACTGGAGACACTCGTCAGATTTTACACGATGGGCGATGGCGGAGCTGTCCAGTGTGACATCTTATTCTGCAGGATATATTCGTCGGGATCTTTCCGTTGGAGGGCACGACAAAAACAGCGAGCTTTCGATCGAAACAAAAACATATGGTCCGACGACGGATGGATTTGTAGTTTGAATCCTGAATTTAGAGGCTAGTTTTCTGGCCATTAAGTTTGGAGCGTATGCGCGTGTTTTCGTTTGTGGTATAATAGGCTCCATTTGGTTTCTTGAGGCACCTAATTGTAGTTTGTAGTTGAGGAATACCGGCCGTACCAATAATAAGTGGAGAAAACAAATTTAACATGGTAATATTTGGCAATGGAGTTTTTATATTTTGATTCCATAGCTATATGGTGTGCTCTTACTGGAATAAACGCCCGGGTCTAAAAGCACACAGACCTGAACATCTGCATCAGAGATCGTGAATATTACACCACTTCACCTTAGAACAGTACCTATTATTCGGTTTTTCAACCAGAGAGGGAAGGAAAGGAGACCGTAATGTTCCGGTGAAGAAATTGTTCCAGCTGACAAATCTTCAGGACTGATTTTCCGACCTCTGATTTGATACTCCCCACTTCCGGATCGGACTATCACTCTCTCAGAAGTGCTGATCCGAGCACAACAGTTCGACTTTTGACTCCTGGCCACAGTTGGGCTATGTGCACCGAGAACGTCGCCGATAGGATGACGTACTCCATGACGAGCAACTTCCTTTGTCCTGTGGTAGTCGAACTCCGGTCTTCTAGATACGAAGTCGTGCTTTACTGGTTTAACTGACGCTTTTAGGCTTAGCTAGTTTCAAGTGGGAACTAGCTAAGCCTATACAAGAGACGTGCTTTTGCTACGTCTCTTGTATCCGTAGATTTACTGCGTTTTGGAAGTAAATATTCTTTCAAGATGTGAATCAAATGCGTGAGGAATCTGGGATCATGTACATGTGAATTTGAATGGGCGATCCAGATTGGTGTTGAAGAAACAGCTAGTTAAATGTAAGTATAATTATGTTTTGTAAATTGCTGACATTTTCAATCGAGCCATCGCTCGCTGAATTGCGTTGATTTTTCCGTCCAGGAAAAATGAACGTGGTGTGGTGAAGAAACTTCGCTAGTTCAAGGAATGTGTCGACCGTCGTAAACGAGCTGATATGCCTACTTTGTTCAACAAAGTAGGCAGCGTTCCGCATGACATACTAGCGCGTTTAATTCATGCAAACTGCGATGATAAAGAAGTTAAAACCGCCAAATCACTTCCCTGAATGTGAAGCTTTCCGCCAACAAGATCACTTTCACTTGCATCTGACTGTTGTTGCCACCCGTACAAGACGCCCACATATTGATATGAATCATCGGCGGATCCGTGACATTCCAGAAGCTGAGAAGCCCAGCACACTTCTATCTGCTCATGAGTCGATGTTTGCATCAGCATCAACTTGACGCTGACTTTCGCTAGATAGATGCAGACAGATGTGCAGCAATGGGATGCAATAGCGCACCACGCTGAACAACTCAGCAGCATAAATATTGATTTTCTGAACCGGTCATGTCGAGTTTTAGTTGGAGGGTGCTCAACGATCGCATTCTTGGGATCCGATTAACAACTCGAGCGTGATGAGCCTGGCAGGAAGCACGCCTGGTACACACCAGAGTGATGTGCACAGGAGGTGGAGTCACCAGACACAACAGACACGGGCGATCAGACCGGCTGAAAAAGAAGCTTTGTCTCGAAAGCACGGAGCACAAAGCGGACCGCCACGGAGTTGGACAAGCTTCGCCTACGATGGATCGGTGGCGTAGCCAGGATCGTCTGCGTAACTCGGGGGCCTATCAGCATGAGGCCCACTGACAGACATGAGCCTCTTTCCATAGTGTGAGCCAAAGCCAGCGCAGTGGATCTGCACGTCCGGACCAGGGCCCAATTCGTCGTGCCAGTGACTCTCCTGCACGACTCAGGACACCTTCCGTCAGGCTGGAGCTTCAAGCTCTTCAAAAGCGTGGGCATTTGCTATCACGCAAGGGCCCCCTGTGCGATTTCGGCCCCATCATCCCATGGTCCCTTCATGCCGGCTCTAGGCCCTCTCCGACGGCCCGGGGTCCTTCCGTAGCCAATGGTTCTTTCCGTCGGCTTAGAAGCCCTCCTTAGCAATCCAGGCTCTTCCTCTGGAAGGTCGGAGACACTCTTTCAACAGGTTGGGCCTCCATCAGGCCAGGGACCCCTGTACAGCTTGGGCTTCATCCGTCGGCCCTTTCTGACGACCCTAGGTCCTATCTGACAACTTGAGTCCCCTCTGTCTCAGGAACCCTCTTTGACGACGGGGTCTTTCCGGCCAGCCGGAGGCCCTTTTCAAACGCTTAGGCCCTGGTCATCAGGTCAGGGGTCCTTTCTTCGGCTCTGGCTCAGTCGACAGAACAGGCGCCCTTCATATCGGCTCTGGGCCCTTTCTGTCATCTCGGGGGCCCTTCCAGCTATCTGGTGCCCCTCCGTTGATCTAGAAGCCCATCACGTTATCCCGGCCAAGGGCTTTCAACATCTTCTTGATGGCACTCTCCACTGAATCTGGGCCCCCTTAATATGCCAGGAACCATTCCATCAGTCCGGGCCTCTTTCGGCGGTCCAGATGCCCTAAACATCGTCCCAGGGGCCTTTACGGGCTCCCTGCAACACCTTGAGGGTCCCTTCCGACCCTACTGAGAGAGGACGGCTACCCCTTCGCCCCTCCCCCGGCCACCCGACTGCGATGCATAGACCTGAGAACAATGTTGAATGGTTGCTTCTCAATCGCGACAGAAGACTGCTCGTTTATCAACGTCATGATTGCATCGTCAATCCACACCTGTCGCGTGAAAACCCTGTGCGCACTTCGTGTGAATGACTTCAAAGTTCAAACGAAATCGAATCCGGCCTTCTTCAGCTCGGCTCACCTTCAGCATATCTGCGTATCTGCAGCATATCAGCACATCCTGGCCAGGAGGTTGGCAGCTGCGGACGCCGGTTCGTGTCATCAATGCAGGCGGTCGTGCGGGAGAGGCCTCGGCCGGCGTGCTGAAGATGCGGGTCAATGATAGCGCGCGCTCTGAATGACGCGGCTCTCTTGGCGACACGTCTCGGCCGTGCCGCATTTGCACTCGCATTCAATGCGCTGCATCGTTATGCTGTTTGGACGGCGCTGGCGACAGCACCTGGCGGCACTGTGCGACCGACGCGGGCGAAGGTCGCCGCACTGCTGCGTGGATGGGAGCCGTGTGCTGAGGTGATGCCCAGCTGGTCGGCCGTTGCAGTCGCCGTGTGGCCGACGCGGCGGCCACTCGCGGGCCGATCGTCAACACACACACGCCACTCATCCACACGAACTCGTCAATGCTGAGTCGCCTCCGTGACCTCCAGTCGCGCTCCATCAACGTTCTCCCCGCCGCGCCGCCGGGGCGGCCGGGTCACCCTGACGCGGCGCCGACCTCAGAGCCGTTTTTACGTCGCCCCGGGCGCGACCTTGCGGCCGGTCGGCTGACAGGCCGGCGACGTGGCGTCTATCGTCTGCTCGGCGCTGCACATTGTCCGGTGGCCGGCCTGTTTACCAGGTTACCCGGCTGCCGCCGTGCCGGCCGCTGGCGTGCCGGCCTCTCGCCGCTGTCCACCGACCTGGGGGCTAACGACGGCGGGTCGCATTACCCCACCACACCACCCCAGCGCACCAGCACGGCCATTGTCGGCACATACGTCAGACACCAGCTCTCTGTTTGCATCTTTAACGACAGCGGGTTGCATTACATCAGCTCGCGACCCCACCGTCCTCGAAGACAGCGCAATAGTCCGACCATTGTCGGCACATGCATCAGCCACCAGTTCGCTGTTTGCATCGCTGTGGCCGCATCGCGTGCGCTGCCTTTCTTCCGATACGTTCCGCTGCCATTCTTCATGCATTCTGCATCCGACCTCCTGCAGCGTTTCCATCTGTCATCTTCATAATCTCGCTCTCGTCCGCACTGTTATCACCGCTTGTTGTCTGCCAGTGATGCAATACGTCGGCGTCAGGCTCCCGACAGCGTCCGGCAGCACTCGATGTGCGTTCGCCGTCCGGTCTCTCTCTCTCTACTCCAGGGTTTGCTGCGGCCGACACGCGTTACACAATCTTCTGGTTGTAAGCAAGCATCACAACCTCCAAGGTCATCACGTGTACCGACTTCGCTCGTTTTGGCGCCCCCTCCCTTTTTAGGCTTCCGTGCTGTTTCTCCACCCGAGCAATCACGCCGTATGACGGCCGCTTTCTCCACCTACTGCCTTCTTTGTTGGTGGATTACTTCATCAGCTGATCGAATCACCCGCATTGTCATCACTGTTCCCAATATACACGTTCCATTAGTTTAATTTTTCCGATTGCTATCTCTTACAACTCCCGAGCATCTATCGACCGCAGTTCACGGTCGAAGTGCAAGTTTCACGACCTACCGAAGCGAACAGCTTAGTTGACAGTTGACAGAAGGAAGGCGAGCTCTCGCAACACGTGGCGGGCCCTGTTCCTGGCATCCTCAATGCCGGATTGATCGGTCACGTGTGCTGTGGGCGGTCACATGACGTGCGGATTTGGTGATGTCATGCTGCTATAGTACCTGGGATTAACTGAAACACGTCTTGTTTAACGTGTTTCAATTTATGTTTGGCCCTGAGCCGATGCACTCTTTTGGAGCCTGACGCTTCAGTATATGGCTGTGGGCTTACCGCATGCCGCTCAGGTGTTATCGATGCTGTAAGCATGTCACAGTTTGTCTAGTTTCTGGCGGTAATATGCATTCAGTTGTCACAGGGAGAAACATCACCACCAGATTCAGTTCGAGTCATGGCAAAGGCAATTCGTCGCCTGAGAGGCTCCATTTTTCGCTGCTCGCCCTGTTGCGCCATTCCCCGCGCTCGTGCTTTTGACATTTCTCGAAGCCTGCGGAAGACTGCATTCTGGGCATTCAGACGAATACTGCAGCCATCGTGAGAGTGTAAATGAGCCATGCTACACCTGTCTAGCATATCCTAGCATTGCATGGCAACATCAGGGAGGAGGTTTCAGAAGGGTTAATTCCCCTTTGAACATTTGTTGTTCACAATGCCGCATGAGGCTGAGTTACTTTTTCCCGTTGAAAGCAAGTCGGCACCAGCGATTCCTCATCCCCACATTATTTACATTTGCTTGCACTCTTGCGATCACCCTGGCTGCGCTTCTGAAAAATGTGTGCGATCGAGGCAATTGTTGTGTACTGAAATGATTGCCCTTCATATGCCACACGATTATTTTTGATCTGCGATACAGTGATGTGACACGGGTGCAATTATTAGCCTGCCTTATCGTAACTAGCAAACTGAACCTGGCAATATCGGGGCGATCAGTCTGATATATTTCCGCATGCTGAGGCCCATGCAAATCGCATATTTACAGTGTCGACCCTAATGGCCTCGAGCATTCGAGTTTTCCCACCGCCACGTTCCTTTCTGCATAGCAGACACTGTGATCTCAGCAGCTGGTGCGACCGTGGCCACCAGGGTGGCGCTCGCCGGGCATGCTAGGGCCGCGGCGAATTCGCCGCGGAGCATCGTGCCGGCCGTGTCACGGGCGCCACAAACGCCGCCGCCGGACGCGCTGGCGGCACGCGGGGCCCGGCCGCGAGCGAAGTGGGTCAGCCGGGTGAGGGGTGAAGGCTGGGGTCGCGCCAGTCGACGAGCTGGCCGTTACGATGTGTTGCACGGCCAGTTATGAGCGGCGCGTTCACGGCCTCACGGACAAGCAGGCAAATTAAACTGGAAGACCGTGGAAACTGCCATGATGCCGACGTAATTGACGGTGGCGAGCCAAGGCCTGTGTTCGGAGGTGGAGTGGAGGGATAGGCGGGGTTAGCCGAGATTGGTTCGCAGCGGGATGCTGTCACGGGCCTCCCGCATTGCCGGAAGTATTAAATAAGGTTGATGGAAAATACAAGAAGCTCTGTGAGGTACATGTCAAAACCTGCACCGCCTACTAACTTGATATAAATACACATCCTGTCGATGTATTGTCAGCTTTAGTCGACTTTCTATTATAACTGTTGCATGACAATGCACATTTTGCACATATTTGGGGATATTTTCATAAATTGTAAGCATGCAAATAAACATGTCAATGAAGCCTCACCACACATAATTTTAAAACACAAATTATCCGATCACCTCTTTGATTTCACTGAGATTCCTTTCTCTTTATCTTGATCACATATTTGTATTTACATTGCCAATGTGAATCAGACCTGCTCAATAATGACCCTCATCTTATCACACCGTATCTCGGCTCAGACCAACTGCCAATGAAATACTGTAGACATCTTCCTCGCCGCAAGTGCTGCATGGCTGAGAGGGGCTGCCGAGTGACAGCATCAGAACTAAGGGACATGGGCCGATGTGGGATGGTGCAGATGAAACAGTAAATAGAATGGAGCATTGAAATCAATGTGGAACTCTTTGAAGAACAACGTATGGGCATACTTCCTTCTTGATTCTAGAGTGTGTCGTTGCTAAATAATAGCCGATTAAAGTTCGTGTAAGTAAAATGGCTCACGACCACACATTCTGAGGTATCTCATGAAATATATTAGTTTTGCATAGCATGACATAAGATCAAAGGCAAGTGTCGAAAAATGCGAAGCGTTGATATAATTGGTTCATCATGAAGGAAATCAGCGACCTTTCTGTATAGCGGAAGTTTGAATGAGCAAAAAAAAAACAACTAGATACATGTCGCTGCTGTCGCTCCTGAGAAAGAAAGCAGCACCCTATATAAGAATATAAGATACCCGAACGTTTCTATCCGACACGAATGACGTCTAGTTCGTTACTTTGGTGAATTCACCACCCGCTTCCATTGAAATTAAATGGTCGGCTGACCTCAGACGAAGTATTTTGGCACATAGGAGATTCGTGTCAATCAAGCGTTGGTGCAATTAGCCCGTTCTCCAGTGTTTATTTAGGTCACATGCTTCTCCGAGCTGCCACAAAACCTTGACTGGTCAAAGCGCAGTCCAAGGGGGTAAGGCCATCGGTAAGAGTAACTCCTTTCAGCTCCTTTCTGACCAATCAGCGTCTGTCAACAGCGAGCTGCTGATGAACATGATCAAGGACTAGCCAGCGTGAGACAATCCTACTGGTCGCTCACTAAGTACAGGGCTGAATGTGGTGTCCATGACCTGCCAACTCGCCAGGGCTGGCAGCAGTGACGCGGACAAGACCGTACCGCCATCGGAGAAAACTCCGCCTGACCGCACCAGCCCAGATGTCGATACACACTAATGGATGGACAATCTGCCTAATTATGGACCACAGCTAATTTGATCAGGGAAGGCTCCAACTAGTTTACCACTAATTGACGGAGAAAAATAGCGTGGCTTCCGTCTTAGCAAGTTGTTGGTGGTGAATAAGCGTGGGAATGCAAAGTGGCTTGTATGCTGCAAGTGTGCTGTTCACGAATATCATCGTCACAAGGGATATTATCGCCGTCACACCGTCACACGGTGAGAGGGGAGGAGGCACGTGCAGCCTCGCCAATAAACATTTCACTGAATTTAGTGAGCCCCGGTGTAGTCGAAGCCGATTAAGTCCAAGAAAAATTGGGACAGTACTTTTTCCATGAGTTCTGAGAAATAGTTAGGCATTCTTGCATTCTCAGCGATTTTCTCCTGTCGTTAAAGGAAATAGAATCATGGGGAAAAAATGTTATATCCCCTCCTCCATACCTAATCACCATTGTTGAGCATGTTTTCGGAGTCGGATTCGCCGTCTTATCTTCCAACAAGGAGCATAATTAGAAATACACCAGCTGTGCCCGGTGCCAGCGCGTACCAGGTGACTGGCAGCCTGTACCTCCACCACCAGCACCATCGTTCTCATCTCACATGTTGCATGCATCGGCGTCCAAATCCTGTGTTTTGCACGGTGCGATGGACGGGCGGCCGGTAAGCTCGCCAAACAGGGGCGGACCGAAGCATTGTCATGGGGGCACATGGTTCTGGACTGGCGTTGTTTCCTCGGAGGGGCGCATCGGACTGAACAAAAAATGTAATGCATGTACTCGGGCCTTCCCGGAAGGGTACCTTTTCCTTCCAAGGGGTGTTTGTAGTTAAACAAATAGAGGGGGTGCACCCAAGACGCCGAAAGGGTGCCCTTTACTCTGAGGGGAGCCTCTGGCTAGAAAATTGGAGGGAAGTGCATGCGAGCCTTCCCAGAGCGGTGCCTTTTTCGGCCTGTGGAACGCCAATTTCTATGGGGGCACATGCCCCTAGTACCCCCTCCCCCCCCATGTTTCCACCCCTGCCGCCGAAGGAACCACGTGATGCACCAAGGCGCCGCCACCTGAAGCGATGCCACCGGCGCGTGCCGGTGGTGCTGCTAGTGTCTCAGTGTCAGACACCGGTGTCAGAGACGACGCGTCCCAGTGGGGAGAGGTGGGCGCCGGCGCGTGCCGGTGGTGCTGCTAGAGTCTCAGTGTCAGACACTGGTGTCAGAGACGACGCGTCCCAGTGGGGAGAGGTGGGTGATGCTGTGTCAGAGACGACGCGTCCCAGTGGGGAGAGGTGGGCGATCGGCACTACACGCACCGCGACGGCCGGCACCGCCGAACGGATACGATAACGACGACCACGACCACGACCACGGAGACTACGACCACGGAGATTGCGACCACGGAGACTGCGACCACGGGGACTACGAGCACGGAGACTACGATCACGGATACTACGACCACGGAGACTACGATCACGGATACTACGACCACGGGGACTACGACAACGGATACTACGACCACGGATACTACGACAATGGAGACTACGAATACGGAGATGACGACAACGACGACCACGATCACGGAGACTACGACTACGGAGACTACGACCACGGGGACTACCACAACGACGACCACGATCACGGAGACTACGACTGCCGACGCCGTACCGAGCAGCATCTGCCGCACATTTTCCCGTCAGGTGGGTGCATCGTTCACCCCTGAGCGAAGATGATCCCGCGGCGTTTGCCTTTGTCTTCGCGTGGTGTGCGCGTGCGGCGAGGGCCGTACGAGCCGACGCGCGTGACACCACCGCGTCGGCGGCTGTTCTGCTGTTGGCTCACTTGCGTAACGTCAGCCTGGTGCCACACGCACGGGCGCGTGCCGGACGGCGGCGACAGGACTCGGACGCATCCGGAGCCGTGATCGATCTGCGGCCCGGCGGTCAGGACGCGACCGTCCGTCTCCCAGGCGGTCATTCCCGGCCGGCCGGGCGGCGGCGGCGGAACACCGGCGCGGCCGCACCCGTCGCCCAGTCCCGGCCGACGCCGCCGCCCAGCCGCCGCGTCGCGCCGCCAATCGACGTGGCGCGACGGGGCGATCGGCAGCTCGAGCGACCGGTTTTTTGCGACTGTTGTGGCGTCTCCAACGCGTCCGACCGACGATTCGAGCGCGCGCGTGCTCGGGCCGTGCCGGTCGCGGATCTGGCCGGGGCGCTGCGCGGGCCACGGCCGGCGTCCGGCCAGAGTGAGCCAGACGCCGCTGCAGACCGCCGCAGTTTCCCACGCCGATAATTAGGCCACATCTGCCGGGCTGTCATGCACCGGTCGACTACGACATCGAGACGACATCTGCAGATCCCAGGGCCGTTGTTGGGAACAATGTGCAGGCGGCGGTCTGTCGTGACTAGCCCCCTGTTGCCGGACGCAGGACGTCTCGTGTCCGCGAGTTTTTAGATGCGCAAGTTTACCTGACGTGTTTTTACCATTTGTCCACGAAAACACCGAATTGAAATGTCATCGAGGAGGAATCAACGTATTTGATGACTATGTGATAGATATGGAATGACTAGGTTGCTAGCAAGGAAGCATCTGGTTATGCCTGAATTTTATCTTCGTTTCATCCACCTTAAAATCAACAGATCCCTAAAAGAATTCCCCTTGTTTAAAACTCCAAGCATATGCGAGTGTTAGATCATGTGCACCGGTATGTTGTTGAAGCTCATATGACAGTTTGAACAGCACCAGCCTGGAATACACGTGTTTATACGCATTGTCTCCATACTAGAGCCATGGGAAGTTCAATGCTTGTTTACTTCCCTCTTGAGTGTGGATGGATCACATCATACAATCCCCGTCTTACTAATGTTTAACTTCATGTTGCTTACTTTTTAGAGACCGCAGTCTTGCGATTCCCTCCACAGGTTACACACAATTACATCGATTCCACTTAAGGGAAACAATACAGGCGGAATAGAGACCGGTTTGATCAGGGTGTGAACTGGATTGTAAAAACAGTGTACTGAATACCTTTAGCTGAAACTCGCGGGATTAAACCAATGTTCAACATTAATACGCCCTGCTTTGGATATTAGTGGCTCTTTTATGCGGTGATAAATCGTATTTCTAATTTTAGGTTGACATGTGGTGATAGGAAGTTCATGTATCATCGATGTTGGAATATTCTCGATGACCGAACGAGTGATGGCCACGTATGCTGATTTATCTGGAAGGGAAGATAATTTTATCGGGGTTATCAAGGAAAATAATCGGGTTTTGAATACAATGAATTGTGACATAGTGGTGACAAGGTGATTTTTGTTTGGCTTTCGATATGCAGCATGCTCATTTCTCCACAACCGCATACTCCATTTAGACAAGCACTGTGCAGAGAGGCTTCCGATCATAAATCAAAATCCATTGTGAATGTGCTGTCTGTCGTAATGGATGTTGTGACATTCCCGAATGGCATAGGTGCAATTGTGACGCAACAACTAAATAGGGTATGAGAAGGCACCGCATTAACAAGTGTGCTGTCATCCAAGAGATTAACATGGGACCGCAGCATAAAGTTTTTCAGTTATCTTTTCGTTCTATTCTACAGGGTAATGAATCTCATGGAACCCCCAAGTTCACATAATTATCCAAATGGTTGCAAATGCATTTCCCAGACCAAAAAGCTGATATAGTTAGTTTTTATCTCGCAATTTCTGAACTGGTTCATACTAGCATTTCCATCGCTAAGTTGCTAAGCGGGCAACAGAATTTGCTTTGCTAGATTGATCACCTTACAAGCTAAGTTTAGCTGGTTAAGACTACTTTCAGCGGAATAATTTTCATGTGACATTGCCTGATATCGTAAGCCCATTGCATGCCTATTGCATCGCAAGCAGATTTTTCTTGAAAACCAACCTTTACCTTTGAATAGATATCGGGTGTTTTGGCAACACTAAGTGGGAGTGGACGTGACGTTCATAGATGTTGTCTCTTAAAAGCATCTTTATCCAGGTAATCCCTCACTTTGCGTGGTCAACATCTACATGTGTGATGTGAATGACAACGAAATCTCACTCTATGCATGCAATATTCCTCATCTGTTTTTTAACGTGTGTCGCTGCGCCGTACGTCTGTAGCTAAGACACACGTGCATAGGCGCACCGGAGGGGGCAGGGTACCCAGGCCCCCATGATACCAAAGTGCCCTTTTGGCCAAAAGTGCCCTTTTGACAGAAAAGTGCCCTCTTGGCCGGAATGTCCCAAATTTAGCCCAAAAATCACCTGCCTTATGAGCCCTTTGGGCCCAAAACTGCCCTTTTGGCCAATTTTTTTTCAAGCTCACTCCCCCCCAGTCAACAAACCTTCCAATGTGCCCGGGACCGCAAAGTGCCCTTTTGGAGCCGGTCAGGTGCCCTTTTGGAGCCGGCCAAGTGCCCTTTTCGGTCCGCCCCCCCCCCATGGAAAAATCCTGGGTGCGCGCCTGCACACGTGGCACCCACGAACTGAGATGACCTACGAACACTAAGTTCAGTTCATCACCGGGCTGCAAGGTACGTCGAAATGCCAGACAGAAGAGCTTTGGAACGTGGGGGAGGTATCTGGGACTCGTCTTCACACCGCGGACTGAACACGCCCCTCATCGACGTCACACCTTGGATGGCCGAGCCGTGGACAACGTCACGTCTTGAGCTGGTCACACATGTCAAACCACAGACTGTCGTTGGCGACAGACGTCAGTCGCCGACAGTCGGCAGTGACGTCACACCACAGGATGAAGCCGACCATCAACGACGTCACGCCGAAGGCTGAACACGCCCATCCGTGACGTCACACAGGCGCGCACAACACACAGGCGTCAGTGGCGGCGCGTCTTGAGCCGACCGTCGATGACGTCACGGCGCGGGCTGACCGCCGGCGCCGACTGCGGGACAGCGGGCCGCGGGCGGTCGCCGAGAACGGGGGCGGCCGCTGGCCGTCGGCTGAGGTAACACTGGCCGTCCGGCTGCACCTGTCATCACACTGTGTTTGCGTGCCGGGAATGCGCCGCGTCGGCGGCGGCCGTCACGGTGTCGCAAGCGAGCGTCGCCGCCGGCGCCAGCATCAGCACGGCCGACGACGCCCCCGGGCGCCGCTGCAGACTCCCCCCTCCCGGAGCCGACGACTGCTGGCAGTTGGATGCGGATGCAGATGCAGGCGGCTGCGTATCGTCACATTGTGGACCAGGCTGCTCTCGCTGACGCACACCGAGGCGCCACCGCTCGGAACCCTTCGGAGATGCGGTCCGCAATTGCGTCGGCGGCAGATAATCGCATAGGCTCGGAACGAGTAAAAACGTCATGCGAAGTAAACAGAATGTCATGCTGCCAAGTTTGTGCACGGGATCAACTGAGCAGATCAGCCGGTACTGGCAGCTGCCTGTATCCGAGTGATAAGTGGGACTGCACCTTTGATAATCCACAAGTGATGCCATGACATTGTTACAATTCACCATCTGGCGATTGTGTTACAAGTTAATTATCACAAGCATTTTGAGCTTATCTGATTCATTCATGGCGCCGTTATTTCTCGACGCATGTCTAATATGAGAGGGAACATTTTTATGCTATGGATTTATCCGGAGCATGTCTGCACCAATTTGCAGCGTCTACCAGTCGCCATTGGAAAGACGGGCGGTTATCGCTAGATCACTGGTCTCTCCTTGGTGAGACATACTCCTCAGGGGCAGCCGGTGATAGCCCGACCAAGCGATTTCCTCCTCTCTCTTTCTCTCTCTCTCTCTCTCTCTCTCTCTCTCTCTCTCTCTCTCTCTCTCTCTCTCTCTCTCTCTCTCTCTCTCTCTCTCTCTCTCTCTCTCTCTCTCTCTCTCTCTCTCTCTCTCTCTCTCTCTCTCTCTCTCTCTCTCTCTCTCTCTCTCTCTCTCTCTCTCTCTCTCTCTCTTTTTTTTTTTTTTTTTTTTTTTTTTTTTTTTTTTTATATTTTTTTATTTATATATATATATATATATGTATATATATATATATATATATATATATATATATATATATATATATATTATATATATATATATATATATATATATATATATATATATATATATATATTTTTTTTTTTTATTTTTTCTCTCTCTCTCTCTCTCTCTCTCTCTCTCTCTCTCTCTCTCTCTCTCTCTCTCTCTCTTTCTCTCGCTCTCCATCTCCCTCTCTCTCTCTCTCTCCCTCGCCCTCTCTGCGTGACGACAATCGGCCCCTCCCCGCTAATCTGCGGCTTAGCCATGCGCCTCCCCGCCTGATTGAGTGTTAGCTCCTCCCTGCGGTGCCGGTGCCGGCCGGTGCTCGCCGCCGCCTGAGTGACTGTCAGCCCAGCTGACATGTGTCCTCCCATCGGTCGGGGGTGCGCCTGAGTCGGACCGGCTGGCGGCCACCACCTGCAACAACAACCGGACGTAAGCGCGACCTGCCCGCCGTGCCGACCCGCCGTATCCCCGCGCACGTGCCGCCCGACACCTCCCCTCCCCCACCACACCCCACACCGCCGGCAGTGCCCCGGGGGAGGGTGGGGGTTCCGCGCCGACTGGCAACTGTCCCGGCGGAGCGCGTCGGCGCGTCGGCCAGGTGCGGCGCGCCGACGCACAGCGCGCTGCTGCAACAGCGACACGTCTCCGGAGGACCGGCCCGGAGCAGGGCCCACACACTGCGCGGCTGGCGTATTGGCAGCTGGCCGCCGCACGTGCCAATTCGCCGGTTGCAAGTAATCAGATGACGTGGTGCGCAAGCTCGTAATGCCACCCGTCAGCGAGCGGTGCGTCATTAAGCGGCCGCCGCACGCCGGCTCGAACCCGCCGGCCGCGTCCGGTCGGACCCGTAAACCGACTGTGATTGATCGGGGAAAATCGTTGCGCGCCCGGTTGCAAACGGGCTCTACGCTCCGCTGCAGAAGCGCTCTCGCCGCCGCCTGTTTATTTGTATTCCTCTCCGCACTCTGTTGTGGTGCACTTTGCAAGCATGTTGGCTGCACTGCATATGCAACATGCCTCTCGTTATCGTCACTTAGCCGCATGGCGATTGACGTATTGACAATGCTATCCATCATCGTTTCAGCCGAATGTGGTGCTGTCGAAAGTTCACGACATTCCCAGGCTAGCGCAGCTTATTATTTATTAGTTGGGCTGGCGCATCGACCATGTTGATCATACAGACTCGTGCAGCTTACGGAGATGTTCCCGCCTCACAGTTTGATCTGGTCCGCGTGAGGCTGTTTTCACGCTTGGTGGCACCCTATGTGTTGCGATCGTCGTAGCGGCCAGAGGCGTTGGTGGCGCCACGTTACAGTCGGACCAGCTTTACCTGCTTGGCACATGTGTACTTTACATGTTGATTAGTGCTGAAGGATTAGTGTTGAAGGTAGTGAGCGCATTACCAAGCTCCGCCTGTCGGCTGCAAGCGCCTAGACTCTACTGCTCAAACGTCAGGTGTTGCTTTATCCAGTAGTAGGCTAGGTTGCACGCGGTTAACACTGTCAAAGCACTGGTCCTGACATTATTGCGACCATCATCAGTGGCGCAGCCAGGATTTTCCTAGTGGGGAGGGGGATGACCAAAGAAGTGTAATGGAATAAAAATAGCTTTCGGTGTGCGACGCGCGCCGAAAATTTGCGGTTTTGCGTAGTGAATATTTTGTTTAAAATGTTTTATCTAGTGTATTTTTGGTTGCTAAGGGAGCGTCCCCCTGGCTGCGCCTGCGCCCCTCTGGCCATCATCGTATATTCAGGACGGCAGGAACAATTGCGCCACCACTAATCCGTCAATTCACGAACTGTCCCAACACATGCCGTGACGGGAGTGACAGAACCTCAGTGGATTGGTGGCGATTCACCGCTAACCAATGACGCCACGAAAATTCTCATCGCCTCCCTTATATGACATCACGAACGCCTCATCACCACCCTTCCGTGGCGGTGTGAACCTCCCACCGTCGTCAACCATGACGTCACAATCGTTCACAGTCGTTCGCCATACACGATGTCACAACATCGTCCCATTACCGCCGTCAGTGACGTCAGGCGGCAGCAGCGGTTGTCGGCGGCGGCGGGACGCGGGCACATGCCCGGCATGCAGCAGCGGCATTGTTTGCCGACTGGCTCGGCGCGGCGTCTGCCGGCCTTGGCTCGTCCGCCAGCCAGCCGGCCGCGCGGATCGCTGTCGTCGGCACGCCGGTGTTTTGCCGTCGTCTCACGACCGCGCCGCGGCCGACGCATCAACGTCGACAGTCGCCTCGGGGCTCGCGCCGCTTCTGAAGTGGCCGGCTGTTTACCCGCCGGCGGAAATTCGACACTGGTTGGGCACGGGGCCGGCTGACGGGCGCAGTACACCCACGGGGCCTCCCGTGTGCTGCCGGTTTGTGATGCAATCGACGGCCGTTTGCCCTGCTGGTCGATTGAAATATTGGCCGGCATGGGTGCACATGTTGAACACTAGTGAAATGAGGAAGCACGGAGACGGTTAGAACTTACGGTGTGTGTGTGTGTGTGTGTGTGTGTGTGTGTGTGTGTGTGTGTGTGTGTGTGTGTGTGTGTGTGTGTGTGTGTGTGTGTGTGTGTGTGTGTGTGTGTGTGTGTGCGTATGTACGTTTGTGTGTGCGTGTGCGATTCCCTCCACCAGTAAGAACCTGTTGTAATCGAAAAGCATCAGTGCTCCTTCTGCACGTGTCCAGTTGCTGTTATCATCACAATTATCTTTCATTCGCGCCACATTATCGCTGCAAAAAGAATAACCAGACCACATTAATAAAAAGAGCGTTCAGTTTACAACAAACAACAAAAAAAGGTTTTGCTCTGTAGATATACACAACAGCACTAAGCTTTGGAGTAGGAAGTACAATTGATGCTGACATTGAATTATTTCTAGAAAGGCATCACGCACATAAATCCGCAAATTGCCGAATTTGTGGAGACCCAAAGTCGGACCTGCGTAGGTCAACGGCACGCACCTCAATCGCAGATCTTCCCCTGGCACCGTTGGGCGCCTCTCGGCGCTCGCAAAGCGGACCGTGGCGCCCTTATTCTCGGGCGACCTTGTACACTGATCAATAATTCATGGCTTGGACCTGATTGCTAGTCATGGGGTCACGCACCACGTGACCGCGGCCGGGCGGCTTGTTCTCGTCTTCGGCGGCGGCCGCCAGAGCTTCCGATGAGTCATGCCGGCCACGTCGAGTGGCGCGCGTGTGGGCGTGCGGAGCGGAAGTGCCAACGCATCATTGTGCACGTGCGCTGCTGATTAGGTGCGCTTGATCGGCGCCGCCTCCGGGACTGAATGCATCGCTTATTGCGGGGTGGGGATAGCCGGAGGCACTCCCTCCCCCTCCCCTCCCCTCCCCTCCCCTCCCATCCCCTCCCCTCACCTATCGAGGTGTTCCGTGTGCTGGATCGACCGGCGAGAGGAAAAGGTCTGACGTCACTTTTGTCGGCGCTACTGACGTAGGTCGTTGGCTCAGCGTCAGGGACGTCAGCGTGCCGGGTATGCGCAGTGGCGTACCGAAGGGGAGGTTAAATGGGGAAATTACCCCTGATAGGTCGTGGGCCACGAATAATCGTCCCATCCCCCCCGAATCGTGTCGGGCTCCAAAAATATATATTTGGATATGATAAAAAATGAACAGGGATGAGGATGTTGAATTACGATTACATAGAAACGATGATTGTAGATTTGGCCCCTTTTCAGGAAAATTACGTTGATCATCAATTATTTCCATTTATAATGGGCGCGTTTGAAATATAATTGGTCGAAATCCGGTGACAAAAAAATGTTGGCGTAGGTAGGCTTCTCCAAATCCCTCCCCTCCCCCCCCACCCACACCCACACACCCCTAGCACCACCACCATCTGACGCAAATCATAGGCAAGCCACTAGTTATATATATATTGCATTGTGGTGCACTCTGTCCACCGGTACTGCAAATCTAATGAATAGCGGTTTTCTCGATCTGTCCAAATTCCATATCCAAATTCCATGTCCAAATTCCATGTTCAAACATTTCAAAAGTACTAACTTTTGTCAGATATATAGCGACATAGGGTTCGGAATACATCCGTCATCGCTCAGGATTGCCGCCTCGACTGTCGCGCCGCTTAGCAAAGAATATCGCTTCATCACCACGGAAAATAAATATCCGGCACAGTCACGATACCTGAGTGGTATGTGGTATGGGGCTGTGCAGGTGAGTCTGCTGAAGGTCTCAGAGCTGGCCCGACGTCGGGTGGATCAGAATGTCAGGACGTCAGAGCGTGAGGGAGATGGGACTCGTCGCGGATCCTGGTCCATCTGCGGCAATCAGCACCTGTCGGCCATCTCGGCAGTCATCACATCTGTGCATCACATCACCTCTGGCTGTGCATCACATCACAAATCACCGCACCGTCAGAGAGCCGATGTTCGTTATTGGAGAACCGCCGCCCATTTGCAGTGACACACCGAAACGCAAGCAAGACGTCTTTCAACAGATTGGCTCGACTTTATCGCCTCGTCAGTCGTTGTGACGGAAGCAGTGCGGACCCGGCCGTCACATGTCGACACGTCAGTCATGGTGACGGAAGCGATGCGGGCCCGGCTGTCTCGTGTCGGCGGGGCCGTGTCGGTGGCAATGTCGGCCTCGTGTTGTCACTGACCCAACGGCCATCCACCGCCCGAACTGAGCCCAGCAAATGCAACGGAAAAGCTGGGCGGAAACGCTTCCTTTCACAAACTGAGCCCAGCAAGTGCCACCGAAAGGCTAAGCGGAAACGCTTCCTTTCACGGGCGGAGGGCATGGCAACGACGTGGGGTCGAGCATCCGGGCCGGACGTCGGCGCCAGAGCGCTTTTCCGACCGTGGTTGATCTTGGCAAGACGGTGGCAGGTGCGCCAGATTTAGCACCGTTGTGCGTGCTCCCCGCCCGAGTCCGTCACCAGTTTCTGGGTCACGATGTAATGTTCCGGCGACGCAAGTGTTCCGTAATGGGCTCGCCGCAGGGTGCACAGTGGTAATGCATTCAAGATAAGCAAGACTATAGCCGCGGTATTACGCAACTGAAAGCTAGGGTGGGGAGGATAGCTTCTTCCCTGACTTGGGACAGTGTGACGCAAAACTCCCGCGCAGTCTCCATAGGCCTACTGCATGCCAATGCGAATTCGCTTCACTCCCTTCGCACATTGTAGGCCTCACGGAAGTGATCGGGTTGTCTCGAAAGTCGCCGCGCCATGTGCGGCCGGACACGACAAGCTTGCTGCTCACAGCAGCGCCGGTAGCGGCAGCAGCTTCTTGGTCCAGTCGGCGGCCCGAGGGTCGCTACCCGCATGAACACAGACGCAGCCGCGACGGCGACGTCCAAGCGTTGACCTGAGCGGCGACAGTGCTCTGTGTGGCGGCACATCCAGCACCGTGTGTCGGCTGTGCGGCACGCGCCGGTCAGACTGCGCCAAGGCCACGCGGCGCGGTGCGGTCGACAGGCTGACGAACGAGTGCGACAGCAGCGGCACCGGCCGGCTCGCCGCCCACCGCCGCTCGGTCGTGCGCGCGGCTTGCGTAAGCTGATTACGTAGCGGTGCCGCTGCTGGAGCCGAGGGCGGCCGGGCCGGCCGGCCGGCGCTCACGCCCTCGACGGCGGCGCGTCGTGCCGCTGGAAAACACGCGCACGTCCACCTTCTGATGGACAGGTCGAGGGTCCGTCCGTCCACTGGGAGGATGTGTGGTTTGTGGTGGATGCAGACCGGTCAGTCGCCGTGGGGATCGATGATGAAATGCCGCTTAGTTTCTTGTGGGCACGTCGAGCTGAAATTAATAAAAAGGAGAGGGGATATCTTGGGGAAATGTTTTAATTGAACAGAAATGATGAAATTAGAGGTCATCAATTCAAAATTAAAGTTAACCACAGCAGAACAAGGTTAAGACAGTCTTTCTTCACCAACAGGGCAGTAGAACACTGGAACCAGCTGCCAGAAACCATTGTCAGTAGCAGCACATTGAGCATCTTTAAAAACAGCAAGGACAATCAATATAAGAATAGAGGGCTTGCTTTTCAGTATTACATGGAGGGCTGATCGACGGATTTGGTGGGCAACTGGTTGAATGTACAGAGTGCAGCCAAGAAGGGCCCTTGTGGCTCATAGTTGCACTAATCTTTTATATCTTTATGTCTTTATGTCTAATCCGGATGCATTCAGTTATGCGGAAATTGTGCCCAGGTCCACGTCCGGTATGGCAGCTAGAGCATCTACCTACCTCACCAGTGCCATTCCTCGTACATCACCGAATAGTGATTGCCCAAGCCATCGACAATGCCCAGACGGTTAGGAGCACGTTCTAATGTAGGGTGAGGTAATTCTCCGTCTATGTAAGTTTCTGCGAAGCGACATTTTCCACGGTTCTATCGCAATTTGTAATCACAGCACAATAATTTGTCAGACCTGCAATTCTAGCGCACATAATTAACACTGAATTTCGCCAGAATATTGGGTCAAGGCGGAGACAGTAGTGGGGTGGCCGATGTAGCGGTGACAGTGATGATATTGAAAACTCAACAGCTAGGTGCACATGCATCATTACATGTACACACAACTTTTGGCACGATGGATCAAGTTGGGTACTTCTGCATGCTGCTTTACCTTGCGTGGTAGCTTTGAGAATTGCGCCAGCTCAGCCTTGGTAGCACGCAACAGAGCCCAGATCGAGACGTGCCCACGCAATCCCTTTTAATTTCCCAGCCGGATTGTTTCGGCCAATTCGTCAATTTTTAGTTGTATGACCTCACACCCTCCTCATTGGCTGCCTCGAAGGAAGTAAGAAAAACCTCATGCATAGTATTCAAAGCATAGCTAGATGTACTAGAATGTATAATCTTAAGGTAGAAGGTAGAATACTAGAAGGAACTCATGTTTGCATGCGAGTTCCACGGGTATGCCGGCGTGCCACGTATCAGTGGTGGAAAAGAACCGCCTCTTCTTTGGCTGACTGAGAACCTCGAAGCGTTGCCGGGTCCTGGAGAGCATACTGAGTTCCTAATGACTTCGTGCCGCAGTAAAAACATTATTTCCCCATCCATACAAACTGACGTCAAGGATTGTTCACTTTCACTTGCTGTCAAACCGGAAGGAACAAACAACCAGAGACAGGAATACCAATAGTTGTGTGAAGGATGCATAGAAATCTTCGGTCATAATTAAGAGGGTGGTGCTATTTGGAGGTCACGTGCAAGATACTGCTCAGTATGCAGCAAATGTTTCCACTTCATATCTGATCATACTGAGACGTTTCCATTCATCAAGATGCATAATCAAGGAATGCTGTGCATCTGTGAATCATAGGGAGATTGCATAATCATAAAAAACGTCCATAATATCTCAGAGATTGGCTAAAAACCACAACTTGAGTGTGCTCAAAATAATCGAAGAATTAACCGTGCGGACTCTACAATACAAACACCTTGGCCATGACGTTCTTTAGCCATTCACCAAGCTTTGTTAGCCTAGCTGTGATTAGAGTTCTTGTGGTTATATGTGGTTGTGCCTTGCAATTGGTCGTGTATGACCCGTTGAAGCTTTTCCCGTCTCCTTTTCTAATTCATATCTCGTTGTTTTCGTCTACTTTGTATGAACCGTACATGCAGCTCACGTGACGGAGATTGGAGGGACTATGCATTAGGCATATGGCTGACAGAGCAATGCTTGCTGGATTCCTCTTGGTGATTCGTACCGCAATAGTAGACATGGGACGCATGAGTCCGGATTCCCGACTCAGACGTCACTATTAATCATGTATTTTGAACGCACGACCACGCACACTCCGGCGCCTTCCTTTTTGGATTCATGATACGCGCATCTCATCAACCTTGTACCCATCCTATGCTAACTCAAGATAATTATAATGCTAGCCTCATGATGCTGCATGGAAATAAGCAGAGCGGAATGAGGTATACATTTTGTTCGGATCCCGGAGGGTTTGAACCCGGGGAGGTTTGTTCTCCAAATGAAGATTGGATCAAATTGATTGCATTTGTTCTCTAAAACAAAGATGAGCAGCAACAAAAGTGAAATATTTTGTCTTCGAAATAAAGCACCTTTTACGTCGATGGAATAAAGTTATGCATTGCCTATTTTGGAGATCACCACAGCCACAGAACACGGAATGACCAGACAGAGTGCACAAGCATTTGCAAATTATTAAACCTAGTATGAATATGTTACAAATAATAACCGAAACCGAGTGCAATGGAGCGTTTATGCTCATGCGTTAGAACAAAATCATTTCATGCTTCTCAATTATATCCTTTCGTTTAGGTTATAAAAAAAGTTTTTTTCCCGACCTGATATTGGATACAAAACAAAAACTACATCCTTGGAATTGAAAGTAGTCAATTTCAGGTTTGTCCGCAGCAATGCTTTACAAATTCCTACCTTTATGTTCACAATGATATTATTTGTTACCTCCATGCATATTCAGCCGGTACAATACCAGTACCAAAATTTGAGACGTTGCAGTACAGCATCTTGCAACGATGACATGCATAACGTGTTCGCCGTCAGGTAAACTGGGTGCTATGCCCTTGTATATATATAGCAAGTGCGTACATAAGTTATTCTGCCTCTCAAGAGGCATCGGATTTGTTAAGCAGGGGACTGTTTCGGTGACACGAAACGAAATGTTGCCCTTAACATAACACCAGGATCAAAGGCGGTTTTTCGTCTTGTGGATAGCGGCTCGGACTTCCTTGCGTTCCAAATCCAATCACATAGGCATGACGATCTAAAATCAGGAACTGCCGGCATCACAAGCAGATTTGTGATGCATTTGCCGGCGCGACTTTGCATCTCATCGGGGGCGGCGAGCACACTCCGCAGCGATTCAGCGATCGCAGGCGGCCCCCACACGCGGTGGTGCCACGTCAAACAGCAGGCGCAGCCCGGCATGGGAGCGTCGCACATAGCGAGCGGGCCGCCCAGGCCGTCCGGCTCGGGGATGCTCTCCTGACGCATAGCGAGCGGCCGCCTCCCTTCCCCTCCCCCAGCCGCGCCGCCTGACTCGGGACTGCGCTCCTGACCTGACGTATAGGGAGCGGCCGCGGCCGGGGTTGCGCTCCTGACCTGACGCAAAGCGAGCTGCCCTCCCCCCGCCTGGCCCGAGGTTGCGCTCCTGACCTGACGCATAGCGAGCTGCCCTCCCCTCCCTCCCGCCTGGCCCGGGGTTGCGCTCTTGACGCGCGGGCTGCGCGGCCGCCGGCGCGCCCCGTGCCGCACCGGCGTTTTACGACTGCGCCGTATGGCCGGCCACGTATCGCCGGCGGCGCGAGCTCGATCAACTCACTCACAGCGCGCTGTGCGGCCCAGCTGGCAGCATTGTGTGGCTGCACACCGCACAGCACCCGGTGTTCCTGCCGTGCGTGGGCGCGAGGCGAGAGAAGTGGTGATGCAGGCTGAACTTCTGCTGGGCTGGGGTGTCGGTGGGCGGGCCGGCGCGCGCACCGCCTCGTAACCCATCAGCTCAGTTTTTTCCCTCGCTGGCGTCCGGACATCACCCGCGAGGGTTCAGTGTTGCGTTCTGCTCTTCGGCGTTGAGAGGGATGTTTCTGGTGTTTGAGACATGCATGGCATCACTGTTCGATGGCATGTGTTATCAGCAACCTGTTCCTTAATGCACTTATCTGATACATTACGAATGCTACCATATAGAAACTACTGCAAGCATGATAGACCAGGCCGACGTACATTATGCTTCTCTGACGTCTTATATTTTTTTTTATTTACCATGCAATCATTTTATTTGAAAGCATTAAAAAAAAAAAAAGGCATCGCGTCACCGATCGAAAATACTGAATGTGTGGGGCATTACCGATGCAATATGCTGAATGGTTTAGACATCACCGATGGAATAAGCTGAATGTTTTAGACCTCAGCGATGAGTACTTTTCCACTAATATTTGAGTGAATGGATACAGCCAATTTGTGTTAATGCGAAATTGATGTCAAGTCAAAGTGCTGCTCACGAGTTGCGAAAGGGAAGATCCTATCACTGCGTCAGTGAATATGTGATGAAGCTGGATATCCCCTCGAAATTGCAGCAGAGCATTCCCTATAGCGACTATTGTTCATTTTACGGCGATCGAACTCCCGAGAATAACAATGAGGTGTCACCCTATGATTGGAGAGTCTCCACACCACTCAATCTTTTCGATATTCAACAATGACATGTACATATTCTTTATTTGTATACTTGATTCAGGTTCCGAGTATTCGCACCAAATGACCAACCGGGTGGTACATCAATGTCACATACCAGCATGTAAAATAGCCATTGCCGAATGCAAGCATGCCAACGCTCGAAGTGACTCGCGTGTTTAGATTCGATTCATCCCAGTGCTCCATTGTCATCGTGACTATAGGTGTTAAAAGACACAATTTGCAACGTCCATGCTAATCCACACCGCCCATGAATTCTGACTGAATGTGTTTCCGTTTTCTACAGCTCTGGACAAAGGAAATGTGACGGTGCGGGAGCAAATCTTCAAACTGTTGACCGCGCTCTGCTACTACAACACCGAAGGCTACCAGCGAACACTGGATGCCCTTGAGCGCCACAAGGTAGGCAATCACGACTCCGCGCCGATGCATAATGCAGCACCACTTCAGCCCCCGATCAGCTAGCGATGTGTCTACATGGCGCATTTCGAGCGAAATTTATGCATGTCAGCATCGCAATAACTTCTAGTCAAACGTTTCATTCTGGTATTTCTAATTTATGGCAGTGCTTAACTCCGTTGCAACTGAAGACAATGGTTGACGTGAACGCTGATTTCCATAAAGTTGGCACGCATTTTGATAAGGTAAAGGATGATTTGAAAAATGCGATAATAATGGAGCGACGCCACGACATGGGGCACGGCTGGCATGTGTGGCCGCACGAACGCTGCTCGCACCCTGCAGGGACGGCTGGTCTATACTGCCAGGTATTCGGTATAACTGTCCGCCATCCAGGCTAAGCACGTGGAATGTTGGTGATTTGGGTTTCAGAAGCTGACGGCCTGCGTTTTTCCGCTTCTTTGGATTTTTATCTGCAATGTTACCAATTATCCAGCTTTGTTTTCAGGTCATGACAGTACTTTAAATTACATAGGTTTTTGAAAATAATATTCCAGAACATTAATTGAATCACCATCGGAACAAGCGTAACCTCTGGTTCGCAAGCGGGCGTTTGTGTTCTACAAATCGGCGCAAGAAGCATCCTGTGAATGCTTCGTGATCGTTATCAGTTGCTCATACATTAGCGCGAGGGTGTCCTTAAACCCACCGACAACGAAAAAAAGTGCTTCAGTGCAAGTATGAGTGATAGAAGGGGTGAAGACCACCAGCTTCTAGGAAAGTGCATACCAGGGGTAGAAGATGCGAAGAGCACCAGCTTCTGGGAAAGTACATACGTGTGAAGACTCTCGACTAATTTCCATCGCGCTGACCCTCACGTGCGGTGGAATGTGAGCGATGGTATAGCGGTTGCCCGAGGTCCACATGGAGTACCGTAAATGGGCGTGTGGGCCTCTGCAAACGCGCACCCTGTGTGTGCTGTGCGTGATGACACAGGATACGCGAAAGTAGCGGTACCGGTTCGGAGTAGTTTAGCAGGAACCGTTCTGATTGCCGTGCGATGGAGACGTGTGTGATGTCGCTGTGTTCAGGACTACAGTGAGAGCCGGTACCGACCCTCACCCGTGTTCATACCGATGCCGATGTATACCAATTCAGCGGTTGATGGCATTCGATGTAGAGTCCTTCCAGTCAGCTATGTAGGGCAAACGTTTTTAGGTGCACTTGACGACAGTCAGAACATATGCCTCTTTTATGGACGCAGCAGGTGACTAGTCATAAACTAATAACAGTAATGCGTGTCATTTAGCACTGAAAATGCAAATTTAATTCCTACCACTCTCAGCGCTGGGGTAGGCTGATTTGACTTGCAAACAACTTTTGACCTGGGCTAGAAGGATGCGGTAAACGGCATGCTATTCCTTCATCTTTGGACTTAGTTAGTTGAAATGTTTCAACTACCTCTGTTGGTTGACCTTCCAGGTCAGATCAAGCAGGTCAGTGTATTGGTGTCGTCAGTTACCCTGACTTCGCCGTAGTCGTCAGACTGTGGTCATAAAGGAAATATAATTGTGTGCTTCCAATATCCATAATAGCAATGATTCATGAATGTTGATGAGGAATGATGATGGTTGGAAAAGGAAGGCATGATCTAGCAGCCGACTGCCATGTGTAAGGGTCGAGGCCACCAATCAGGGCAAATACGAGTACCTGAATATGTGTGATGAACCGTTGAGGCTGACGATTTTCAAACACATTCGAAGCAGGTTGTGCTCAGGGAAAGATGACGGCCGTTGTCAAAGTAAGGCTAAATGCTTCCCCATTTGTAAGAAGCCCGAGGATAAAAATGGAAGAAGAAAGAAGCTTATTCGAATATTGGAAGAAAACAAGTCACATGTGTAGAACCTAGGCACATCAGAATGAAAGCCGTGTATCAGATTACCCTGGTTTAGCCATGTTTTCCTCGCAATAGCTCACAATTTTAGTCTCCAGAGAGATTCAGATATCTGCACTCTCGGGCCATTTCAGGACATACTTTAGCTACCAGATTTAATACTGACGTGACACATGGAATACTACCACATAATATAGTGGCTGTTGCATGCATTCTGGTCTTTCAGGATCAGTAATCGTTCGCAAAGATGTACACAAGCAGCATTATTTCGGATCAAACGTCAATTTGATTCGGTACCCTGACTAGAAGTCACCTTAGTTTGACATTTTTCTTTCATCGCTTCTCTATACGTTGATGTTTTACTTTTTGCGGTGTTTTTTTGCGGTTTGTCGTGATCAGGCGCGCACCCAGGATTTTTCCATGGGGGGCCGGACCGAAAAGGGCACTTGGACGGCTCCAAAATGGCACTTGACCGGCTCCAAAAGGACACTTTCGACCCGGGGCACACTGGAAGGTTTGCTGACCGGGGGGGGGGGGGCGTGAATTTTCCATGCCGCATAGGACAGGAAAGGGCACAGGGGAATGCCATTTTTAGGCCAAAAGGGCAGTTTTGGGCCCAAAGGGCACCTTTGGCACAGGCGGACACATAAGGCAGGTGATTTTTTGGCTAAATCTGGGACATTCCGGCCAAGCGGGCACATTTCCAAAAGGGCACTTTGGTCTTATGGGAGAGCCGGGCCCCCTGCCCCCCTCCGATACGCCACTGGTCGTGATGTATGCTTCAGTGTGCGTCTAACCACACATTTAGACGAGGCCGTGACATGACTTTGACCTGTTCTAATGCATATGAGCGCTGTGGTTTCGTCGTCCATGCGTACCGCCTACAAAATGCGTGAAGAAATACCAGTTTCAGACCGAGCGAGTTTCTTTCCTCTCTCTCCCTCCCTCTCTCTCTCCCTCTCTCTCTCTCTCTCTCTCTCGAAAGAAAAGAGAAAGAGAAAGAGTGTGAAAGAGAGGAAGAGAGCTCACTCACTCACTCACTCACTCACTCACTCATGCACTCACTATCACTCTCAAGAGTGTGCTACTGTTTGCGTTTGTGTGTGGGTGCGTGTGCGCCTCTGTTTGTGAATAAGATGCGTGATGACCAAGTTTGTAGGCAACTTCTGTTCCCCATATGTATGAACATCGTGCAGGTCCTTGTTAATTCAGAATAGGAGGGTGGCTGTGTTTGTTTTTCGTGATATTGTGGTGAAGTAGGTGCTCAGGTTCTTGTACAGCATGGTGCCTGTTCAGTACATAGCTGCTTTGACATGTGCATCTGTATTTCTGTGCTGCATGATGACATAGCTTGCGCTTCCTCTTGTGTTCAGGATCTGCGTAAGGAGCGTTACCGGTTCCGGATAGTGGTGCAGGAGCTGCGGAATGCTCAGTCCACTAGCTACAGCTCCACGCTGATGGCGTTTATCAACTGTGTTATCAAATGCACGGCTGATATCAAAGAACGGGTCACCATCAGAAACGAGTTCATCGGTAAGTTTACTGCATTGGTTATTTGATCATGGCGTGCACTGAGTAGTAGTAGTTGAAACGGATTGTGCTGCCTTTGAGGTCACTAGCTCGCTATTCATCCAGGTGAATCAGCTGTTCGTGAATTTATTTAAGATATATTCATTGAAAAGTGAATGGCAGGCTGCCAAGTAGCAAGTAATTGCAAGAGGGCCACGGCGCTGTGCTTTCAGACTGCTAATGGGAGAGAGAGAGGCGCATCTGTTGTCGATATCGGCCTGTAACTGCTGACGAGAAAGAGGCACATCTGTTGTTGTTTGGCCGGTAACATTAACCTTGCTGCGTTACCCAAGTCTGGAGATTATTCCGTGGTTAGCGGCATGGGGATCTGAGGCGGTGAGGTGGCCGTTCTGCCAGCTGTAAGTAGCGGCTGCTAGTCCAGGGATCTGAGGCGGTGAGGTGGCCGTTCTGCCAGCTGTGAGTAGCGGCTGCTAGTCCAGGGATCTGAGGCGGTGAGGTGGCCGTTCTGCCAGCTGTGAGTAGCGGCTGCTAGTCCAGGGATCTGAGGCGGTGAGGTGGCCGTTCTGCCAGCTTCGAGTGGCGGCTGCTAGTCCATGGATCTGAGGCGGTGAGGTGGCCGTTCTGCCAGCTGTGAGTAGCGGCTGCTAGTCCAGGAATCTGGGGCGGTGAGGTGGCCGTTCTGCCAACTTCGAGTGGCGACTGCTAGTCCAGGGATCTGGGGCGGTGAGGTGGCCGTTCTGCAAGCTGTGAGTAGCGGCTGCTAGTCCAGGGATCTGAGGCGGTGAGGTGGCCGTTCTGCCAGCTGTGAGTAGCGGCTGCTAGTCCAGGGATCTGGGGCGGTGAGGTGGCCGTTCTGCCAGCTGTGAGTAGCGGCTGCTAGTCCAGGGATCTGAGGCGGTGAGGTGGCCGTTCTGCCAGCTGTGAGTAGCGGCTGCTAGTCCAGGGATCTGAGGCGGTGAGGTGGCCGTTCTGCCAGCTGTGAGTAGCGGCTGCTAGTCCAGGGATCTGAGGCGGTGAGGTGGCCGTTCTGCCAGCTGTGAGTAGCGGCTGCTAGTCCAGGGATCTGAGGCGGTGAGGTGGCCGTTCTGCCAGCTGCGAGTGGCGGTTGCCAATCGATCAGACATTGAACAATTTCCACCATGATCACATCATGCACAAGAGTGTGCTTGAGACGCTATCGAAGCTATTGGTGGCTAAGGTCTGAGCATGTGTAGATGTGACAAAAACGCTTAATGTTGAACATTTGACCCTACCTGACCTAGGTCAACATAGGAAGTCACACGATGTGTGAACTAGGAGCATTTATTGCATGTGTGACAAAATCGGTATGAAAAAATGAAACGCCGCTGTATCACTTCCATGCACTATTATTAAATTCGTTTGACCTGTTTAATATCCTATTGAACTATTTAATGTTCGCCTGACCCAGGTTGGATGCCCTGGTCTCGAGTTTCATCACCGAGCCATATTCATACTAAATTAAGATGAAATCGGCCAGATAGCCTTGCATACAGGGGCTCAATTGTATGGCACCCACGCCAAAGATATCAAACTTTCATCAGTTGACATCGAATAACACAGACTAAACTTCAGATATTTTGTTATGAAGTCATGAGGTTATGCCAGTTAACATAGTGGCAACCCGCTGTCAAATTATGTCAGTAGTGTAATTGTGTCTTGCGATCGAAGGCATGGGAAGAAAATGATCCCCTCGCCGACCATCACCACGCCTAGCAATTTTCAGGGACGACCGGTGTCGTGCTTTATCAAGGTTATTCCACGCTTCCTTTGTGAAGCATAGCTGATCCTTCCTCCTTGAAAAATATCGCATGCAGCACGCCTTATGTCTTGATCTTCACATTCACCCCTCCCCAAGAAGTCCCAGGACCCACCTCCCGGTCTGCAGAACGCCTGCTTTGCAGTCATGGAACAAGTTTATCACTGGGATCACGGCCTCGCCAACAGCTGCAGTGCGTCAGTCTGACTATTTGTTCACGACCGAATGACATGCACTTGATTGTTTTCCTTGGATGAACGGCCTCGTAACTTAGGACACCGACGTGTTGTGATCGCTATGGGCGTCCTCGATCACCACCCAGATTAGGCACCTGCCGCTGTGCAGTGACAAACGAGCGACTCGGTCCCCACCCGATACTGACGGGGGGAGGGTGGTGGAAGGTGGGGTGGAGGGGCTGAGGAGGGACACTGCAGGAAGTTGCAGCGGCGGCGCTCGCTCCCAGCGGTTGCACTATAAGAGCCGTGGTGGGTTGGCGTCTCGTCGGGGCAGTACCAACCGGATAGACCTTCAGCGCCTGGGCGGCTTTTTCGTGTGGCTGCGGCCGCCTGGAAGGCAATGCTGCTCGCCTTGGGCACGAATGCACTCGCAGGCACGGAGGTTGTCGGGCAACGTCGGGGATGCCAGTCGGGGAAAAAGCGACGGGAATCACATTTATGAAGATGAGCGCAGTGGTGAGTCGGTGTTTGAGGAAGAGCCTCCCTCGACTGTGCCGACAAAAAGGCTATTCCGGTGTAATATCAGGAAATCCCGGTGGAGTTCCGGGGGGAGAGGGATCAGATTGGCAGGAGTGCCGGAGTTAAATTCATGACAGGGTGTGATCAGCTGGAGGTGACCAGGGCCAGTGGAGTCGCTGGCTGTGTGAGTTCGTGGCGGTCATAATGTCCACGGACCCGGTTTAACAATTTATTTTGACGTGTTCGAACTTCAAGCAAATCACAGTGAGAAGAGATCGCTTCAAATACACTTGGTATGGACATATAGTCTTCCAAACATACTAAAGTGGTGTCCTTGTCAAAGAAGTGGTCATGTTCCTCACCTGGTTCATATCAGGTTTTTAAGAATGCTTTGCACCGTTTCCAAAATAGCCGCCTTTGATGTATTCCACAATTAAGCGACACGATTTAAATGGATTTGGCTTCCCTTCCAAACGCGAATTTTCCCTATTGGCGCATGACGCCTGAATCTATTAGTGGTCGCTGCAGATTCGCCGTGAACACGAGAAGAGGTCATGACGTCACGTAGGGTGACTGATATTATTTCCGAGTGGATCCAACCGCAGCCGGCTGACTACTCTTCATGTACTGCACGATTGCGACACAGATCCAAGACAATCGCATAAGTATCGAATTGGTGGAGAGTGGACATTAGGCAAAACACCACATGTTGTGCAGCGCCTTCTTTGAAACCATGGGGAGTCGGGGCAAGATTATCATACGCTTACTCATCTGGTCATTCTGATGAAATTAGACAGTTTGTATGGAGTTTTATGTCGACAATTTGCCGGTCCTAAAAGATTACATCTCCGATATTCTACCGAGAAGGGAAACAACACCAATCAGTGTAAGTGCTCCAATCCTGCTATGCAAGCTAACCATGGGAGGGAGTGGCATGCCATCATGGCCTGCAAGATGTTCAACTGCCACAATTATGGCTGATATACGACTGTTATGGAGTAACAAGTGGTGTAATTTCGAACTGAGATAATTACATTTACGCGTATAACTCGGCAATATTATCACGAATCACGCAAATGGTCCGCAAACGTTTGAAGTAAAGTACGCCTATGTACGTCCAGGTGGATGTGTACATGGTGTAATTATCCTAACCGCATGGTGCAGTTTTCCGGTGGGTCGAGGCTGATGTCACTGGTATTAGAAGGTGGATTCGTTTTCACTTCAATTCAAACTTCTTCTGCAGGCTAGAAGGTTCTCGTGACATATATAAATCATATTCGGCTATATTCTGCCTCCTTACATCAGAGCATTCATTTTGCTTATGGCTTAGCTTGGTTGCATCTCCGGGTGCTCTCCATATGGCTCAGCTTGGTGGCATCTCCGTGTGCTTTCCATATGGTTCACTGGGTGGCATCTCCTCGTGCTCTCCATGTAGCTCAGCTGGGTGGCATCTCCGCGTGTTTATGGCTCAGCTGAGTGGCATCTTCGCGTGTTGATGGCTCAGCTGGGTGGCATATCCGCGTGTTTATGGCTCAGCTGAGTGGCATCTTCGCGTGTTGATGGCTCAGCTGGGTGGCATATCGGCGTGCTCATGGCTCAGCTGGGTGGTATGTACCTCGGCTCGCTCTCCATGCATACAGTTCCTGAAGGTATCGACCCTGGATCGCCAGCTGCTGTACAGTCCTGAAGCCGCCAATGGCGTCCACCCTGACCATGTGTGCATCCTCCAGATGTGGAGGTGCAGGGGACACTGACTGCCCTGTGCCGTCCCGGCGACTGGTCAGGCACTGCCGACTGGTCTTCGTGGTCTCCCTGTGTGACGGTTCTACAGCTACTGGAGATCCCTGTGTCCGTCGGGTGCTGGAAACACTAGCCATAGATCTTCTTCTTACCCAGGTGTGAACGAACCGACTGGCAATCACCGTGCCTTCCAGGCGTTGTAGTGCTGGATGTAGTGGCTGTTGATGATTGCTCGTGTCGCCCAGGTGTGGAGATGCTGAAGGTGCTGACCGCCGAGCCTGTCGTGCCACAGGTCTGAAGCTGCTGGAGGTGCTCAACAGTCTGCGGCAGGAGGCGCGGTCCGGCTCCGAGCTGGCGCTGGAGCTAGAGGCGTTCGACGACCAGCGCGAGCAGGACGGTGCCGAGTTGACCGGCGCCAACAGCGTCGACCTCAACTCGCCTCTGGACGTCTTCTACAGTATCTACGACATGGTAGGCACTTCGGCATGGCTGGTCCCACATGTGCGCTGTGCTGGGTCGCTCCGCACAAATTGTCGTAAAGCCGACCGCACGTTATGCGATCCAAGTGTTTCTTTCCCGCTCATGATGCATACAACTTCAAAATTTTATGATTTTATGAACAGAAAACAGCTGGAGATCGTGTCCTGCAATACGCAGCCTCATTTCTGCAGGAAATACCTAAGATATGTAATTTACTTTGGGCCATTACAGTTCGTTTGGCAGCAAGTGCAAGTAGAACAGCCCACAGTGTAGCACCTCTGGGGAAAACACCATCACCTTGTTTGGGGGCAAAGACATCCCAGATGTGAACGTAGTGGCTGACGATCACCCGTGGTGATCTCCAGGCGTTGAGGTGTTGGATGTAGTGACTTTTTGTGATCGTTCGACTTCACGAAATCGTATGTCTCTATGTGCATGGTGCATGAAATTACATTCCGCTATTTGTCATACATCTTTCGGACGTGAGAGCTTACGTTGCTTCGCTTGCCGCGAAGGTGGCCGAGACGCCGCAGGAGATCGCGTTCCTGGCCATTATGCAGCATCTGCTGCGGATAGATCCCAAAGAGGCGATCTCAGACGTCATGTGGGACACGGCCGAGACACTGGTGTACCGGGCCACCCTGCTGGACTGCAAGCAAGACTCCCAGAAGCTGCTGAAGACGCCCAGCCACCACAGGAGCTTGCACCGACTCAAGTCTGTTGATCCGCGAAAAACGTCCGTGGTGGAAATAAAGACTGACAGCGTCGACTCAAAGCAGACGGAGGGAGGCGCGCCCCCGCCACCACCGCCTCCACCCCCACCGCCGCCGCCGCCACCGCCGCCGCCGGGTGGGGGACCGCCTCCGCCTCCCCCGCCGCCACCGCCCGGAGGCGGACCGCCTCCCCCACCGCCGCCGCCGGGCGGCAGGCTCGCAGCACCTGCCGCTTCCGAGGCGGAGAAGGTCACTCTGCCCCAGCAGACCACTCCCAAGCCGGGCTCTCGGATGAAGACGATCAACTGGAATAAAATTCCAAACAGCAAGGTGAGCCTGTTCGATCGTGAACGAAAGAGAACTTATTTTGATTAGTTACACCGTGGCGCACCAGAAACAAAAAAAAGCTGAAACATTAGCTGTGTCCGAATGTGAGAGCTATGCATTCAGAATTGCAGGACAATACCAAACAAATGAATACGTTGTAGATACGTCTGACTTGTGTGCGAACAAAATGTGAACGTGCATAGCACATCATTACGTTATTATATTTGCTGCACACATTTTTTTTTTTTTTTTTTTTTAATTCCCTACCCATTAATAGGTAGGCAGGAGTGCCCTTCCATACCCGTGCGACCTAATTACGTTAAATTCCAAGGGTGAGAGGTAGGTCATGGTAAGCAAATCAAGGCAGGTCACACCACTCCCGCTCCTGTTTCTTGCTGGACAGATCCCGCCACCAGATATTAGTAAAGATGTTCCTGAAGCCCTCTCAGACAATTAGCAATGCTAGTAACGTCTTCGAGGGCTCCACGAAAATAACTGCTATAGGTGTTAATGGGGAAATAATACAAAATCATAACCTTGCACATGCATTTCCTAAACTACTACAACACTAAGGAGAAAGGACGACCAAGTATGAAGAGGAAGAAAGAAAAGAAAACATGATTCTTAAACGAAAATGTCCAAATGATACCAGATCACCATGCATAGCACATTACCATTACCAACATATTATTAAAAAGTTCATATTTTTAATAATGTATTGTCTGATGTGTTTTATCTGAAGCTGGAAATTCGCATTGTTCCCTTTTTCGCACACCGTGCAGGTTAATACACCAACTGACGACCTGATCACACGGACACATTTTGGGGCTCGCCAGACTCACGGACGCTCGAGTCCGTGACGTCATCATATATCGGATGACGTCAGTGGGAACGCAGGAGTTGCTTAATTAGAGGTACATCTGGCGCGTTAAATGCAAAACAGTCCAATTTGCTGGAGTTGTCTGCTGGTGACGTCATGTACGCGTTGTTATGTGCAAGGGTGTGGTGCAGTGAATATGTCCCGTGGACATGGGCATTGGTACACGCATGACCCGGAAGGAAAAGGGAAGGTTTTTCGCGTACATAAGAGTAACCCAGCCTTCTTTTAGGCTTCATTCGTTCATTTTGTTTCATTTTCTTAATGATTACCTCCCAATGATCTTAATGATCTTAATGATTTATCTACGATTACGAGCGCCAATGCTCATAAATGAATGCACCACAATTGCCTGTTTCGGTGTCAACTTGTATGCAGAGGCGCAGTCAATGGGGCGGGGTCCGAACCACAGAAAAAGAAAAACACAATAGATCGCAGAGGGCGGATCCTCGGGGCTCCTGAACAAAATCAATCATTAGATAAAAGTAACGATATTGTGGTTTGTCCCGTGCCAAAATTGGAAGAAAACCCTGCCCGCACCGCTGGATACGTGCATGATATTGCTAATTAGGGTTGTTTATGCCCATGGCAAGTCGACATTTCGATCCAACAGATCTTGGACATACGAAGACCTTAGTACATTGCAAAGGTGGTGCGGGTGTGTCGATGGCAACGGTAGGAGAGTTGTGACGCTGGCGAAACACATGACGCCACGTCCGACGAAAATAAAACGCAAAAACGCGCGCACATATGCGTGTAAAACGTACCCCTGTGATCAGACCATTGCTCGGACCCGTTTCCAGGTTGTTGGAAAGAAGAACATCTGGAGCAGACTGGCGTCGAAATTCAAGTCGAAACCGATGCCCGAGCCCGACTGGAAGGACCTGGAAGGCCTGTTTTGTCAGCAGGCGCAGGTGGCGAACAAGCATTCCTCTCATAACCAGCATGACTTACAGAAGAGGAAGGAATCAAATGAGGTGAGATTATCACGAACTTTGGGACCGCACATTCACAGTGAAAACTCATTGCAACGTTCGCAAAGGAAAATATGAATACTATGTTGTCATCAGAAATCGTACATCATCTTGTAGTGGAACTTCTGCACATTACAATTGAGCGCACTGAGGTTTTCAAGAGCTACATTTCTATGTTTATGATATTGCATGCACCTTTCGCAACTTAACGCCCTAATTAATTAAGAAAATGAGAAGTAAATTTGTTATTTAGCAAATCTTATATCAAATATTAAAGCGTAGGATGAGCAAACACCACGAAGAGTTTAAAACAGTACGTGCGAATGAAGTGGACGTGGTCCTTGGTGTTTGATATGATATACTTGAAATCATCATACATTGTTTTCCAATTCCAACGAGATGTGCATGTTTATAATCATATGGGATTTCAATAAAAGCCCATGGTTCTTATCTGCTCTTTAATTCAATAGTGAAGCAGACTAATATTAGTCCTAGTGTTACATATTACGGCGACTAACAACTACGGATGACATAGAATAGCAATAGAACAACACCAAGTGATTGACAGCATCCTGGTACGACACGGATAACATATAATAACGGCAGAACAACACCAGGCAATTGTTAGTATTACTAGCACGACATGTGGACGGACATGTGGACGGACATGTGGACGGACATGTGGACGGACATGTGGACGGACATGTGGACGGACATGTGGACGGACATGTGGACGGACAGTAAACTGTCGCCACTGTTCATACTTGACATGGTTCAACTGTGTAAATTACTGCACATCCTGTAAGCACGGCAACCAACGGTGGCTACGTGAAATACTTTCACCACATTGGTCTTCCACAGGTCAACCTCTTCGACGGCAGGCGCAGCCTCACCATCAACATCTTCCTGAAGCAGTTTAAGCAGTGAGTACAGCAACAGAAGTAATTCAGCTGTTTCCCATTATCTTCACTTCGTGCAACTGAAACACCGTCTCTTATCGCACCCGTTGTTTTTTTTATAACGCTACATCTCTCAGGGACAGCGTCTACGCTTATCTTGCAATTATATCGCACATTCGTTTGTGCCTATTGTTTTGACAGCGCTCATAGGTCATGCACATCTTTTGCCTCCGTCACACCACGCACGTGCAAGGCTCCAAGTTGTCAGACCCCAGCACAGGAAAATGTCGGCAGGAAATTGCATTGCGGTGCTGCTAGCTCGATACTGTTTAAACAGCATCATCTAATCGGCGGTACCGTTGCAGCTCGCCCGTGCTATCAGTGTAGCTGGCGCCGGACATGAGGGCATGTAAACATACCGACGGCAATGCCATGTTCTCGCGTGCAGCACTACCCAGGTGTATGATCACGCCCTGCTCTGCGATGTCATTATTTGCCCGTGTTTCCGCACACAAGACCTTGTTGAATGTAAATCAAGGGATCCGTAGATTAAGGTCAGTCACAGTCCCGTTCAATCTGCATTCATGAGCCAACCTTCCGTAGATACAAACTACGCCATAAATTGTAATGGAATATTCGCAAGAAGACAAAAACGATAAGGGGAGTTGTCAAACTCCGCTCGCATTGCTGAGTGCCGTGGATCACCTTCGGTCATGGTGAACTTTGTAGAACAATGTAAAGTACCAATACGTATATAGAAATCACTTCGCATTTTTATTTCCCTGCTTCCATTTAATTTTAAATCGGCTCAGAGAGTTGTTTGTGACCCCTTGGCTCTTCCGCGCTTACGTCCAAATCACCGCCGCTAGCTGAAAACCAGTTAGGATGTAGAGCCCTTGGAAATGAACACCACAAGTACCTTGCGACAAAAGTAAGCAGTTGTTAGGCCACGATATGTCATGCCACGATTGCGTCCTAGCGACCTTTATAGGTAACTATTATCCATGTTTTATGTGCGATTTTATTGTGAGTAATGCAGGCAGCATTTGACATGGTTATTGAGCAAAACGCCTTGCACCATTTCTCTTATGGTAAATGCGCCCTACTCAGAGCCCTTTCAGGTCATGTTACGTCAGTGTTCAAATGGTTATCTCTGGAGTGTCACAATGGTTCTACAAGAAAACATTGATTGTATTGCATTTTCACCAGTGTTCTACCGTACGCATGGCGATATATATGCGCATTATCTGAATTAAGTAGTCATGCTTCGGATAAGTTGGTCTGAGAAATTATAGATGTTTCCCTTCTCATCTAGAAATGCAAGGTCACCTCACTCATCCTGACCTGCTATGGCATGCGTTATATAAATGCAGATATGTTTCTGACATGCATCGCGGACTCACTGTATGGAATGCATGCGAATTCCTGGAAACGCATTGCAATGCGCATTTATTAGACAAACAGTTTATGGGAACGGAACATCGGGATATTTTGTATTGTCCTGACCTACGGCTTTAAGATCCCGTTGATGTTACCCTTGCGCTCGAAGGTCATTTGATTCTGACCTTCCGATCCGACTTTCGAGCGTGTACTTCGCTCCGGTGATAACCACATGGTGGGTACAAATAAATGTCCCCCTGTCTGCCACCGGTGGCCAAATGCCGGTATTCGTAATAACCACGCATGACATCACGATTGGTTTTGTGACGGAATGAAACCAGAAAACGACTAATGTTCAACGTACATTTTTATACACGATACTTTTCAGCCATAGAGGTTCTCGCGATTCTTATTTGTGGACAACTCGCGATAAAAAGAACGATTGGAAAGCAATGATTCTTGTCAATGTTACAGAATACCAGGACTGTTTTGGACGTTGTAAGGGCTTTTGGATCGGCCGATATTTGTTTATACGTGGGCCTTATAAAATTAACGTTTCCGATTCTAATCCGACCAACAGTATATTTCCGGTTGTGTACCTTGCCTGTGGAGATATCTTTTCCAATCTTATAGCGAATGGCCACAGCGACAGCTCAAACCCTTTCGCATATATAAAATAATTACATGGAAAGCCATATCGAGTTATGCTGGAATGCTCTATACGGCCATATCTTTTGCGCCAGATCTTGATTGACTCAAAGGTGACCTTGTGGTTTGACACATTTGGCCCTCGGCTAGGTATTCTCATGAACACGCACTAATCACAGCCAGCCCATCATACGAGTTCCAGACGATAGCCTCCTTCGATGTCGAGACTGACTCTGCCGGGATGGGTCTGTGTGACTGCTCCTTATAAGCGTATCTTCATCCTTGTCCTGCCGCTTGTTTGTACCAGAATGGCGCCGAGGCACTTCCATGCCCGATCAGTGTAATTCTGTACCGTGGCCATGAAGTGAACGTCCAGCCGTAAGATGGCTTAGGCTAACGCTTAAAGCCTACACAAAATTAGTTGCCTCTTATCCACCTTCCTTCAGTCGACAATACCCTGTCCAAGATTGGACACTATCATCATCACTGTAATGAAGCCACATGAATGATTTGGTTCGCGACCGTCATACCTCGGCAGCGTGACCATGCAGATGGTCGAGGACACATTCTCCTGTGAACGTTCTGGGCGCGCTAATGGCAGCGCGTCGTTTGTGCATTCACCACTCACCAGCACCAGCCGTCTCCAGCCTCGCGCACCATGCTTCGTCCTCATCCCCAGCCCGTCAGTGGGAACTGATAGGCGCACCGAGCAGAGCCACTCGGCGCGCCGACAAGTGTCCACTGACTGCGGCGACACGCCGCCGGTGCCGCGATTGATGGCCAGGCGGAGGACTCTCCCTTTCTGGCGCTGCCTCCGCCCCGCCAACGCAGTGCCACCTCGCGCCGGGCCGGCGACGACGACGCGCCACAAATCAATAGCACCAGTCCCGCGCGCCGCCCACCCCAGTGCCGCTTCCGCGCCGACCTCCACCGCCAGCCCGTCGAACGGCCGAGTTTTTAGAAGCCCGCTTGCGTTGCATTTCAATTTCTGTGCCGTCCAGCACGAGACGGGCAGCCCCCCATTGTACTCCCACGCGAGAGGGGCGTCGCCCTGCTGCCGGCAGCGGTCCGCCACGTGTGGACAGAGCTGCAGAGGAGCGAGTCTCGGCTGCCCGGTCGCCACACACGTCCGAGCGACTGCCGCCGCGTCGGCGAGCTCTCGCTTACCGCTCTATTCCATGGCCGCGTCGGCGCGTGTTTTGACAGGGAGACGGGCGGGCGGGCGGGCGCGCGCGCCAGGCATGCATCATTGTTTACGGGTGCGCGCCGAGTTCACGCGGGGTCGCCACTTGGGCCGCCCTGCAGTGAGAGTGGGGCCAAGGCCGCAGTTAGGGCGGCCGCCCCACCTGCGGCACCTTGGCTGCCGCGCGGAGGCTGAAAGAGACGACGGTCATCAGATCTGGGCGGCGCTCGGCTGTGCCTGAAGCGACGCCCTCGCTCTCCAGCGCGCACTGAAGTGCACATCAGTGGAGCCCGGCACACATAATGGCGAGCGCCTCATGTCACAGGCGTACTTCGCCTGGCTGATGCCCGTCGTGATTCGTGTCCGCCGTCGCTGATTCATGTCTGTTATCCAAGACCCCAGTAAACGGCAAAGATGCAAGTGATGAAAGGAAACGTGCGTTCATTTGACAGTAAGTAAGTGAAGGTCCGATGCCAGTGAACCAATTGGTAATTGTAATTTGTTGTAGTGCGTTTCCCCACTCGGGGCCAAGATTCCGCAGAAAACTCCTGAACAAATTACGATAAAGGCCGGCGTGATCCCGGAATGATGCGTTTGTATTATTAGGTTTTGCACCAGACATCAAGATGCAAACCCGTCCACATTTGGGATGCACACGTAGAAGATGTCAAGGTCTGAATGGTTACTGGCATCCGGAAGTGGACCAAAGTCCTCAAAGTCATGTATTTATCTTGCCAGTTTTCCATAGACATAATCTTACGCAGCATTGTGTTATTTATGTCATGTTCACTCATTCCATTATATAAATACAATACGACGGATACCATGGGCACAACGGCATGGCTGGAATCATCCATAGTATTTATTTTTACAAAGAAGCAATTCACATATCCTAGCCATGGCAATGAGTCAGCCTTTCCTTCTTCTCGCAGTGCGGAGTAGGTAAACTTAGTCCTCCTCTTCCGCCACCAACTCTTCTCCACATTAGATGGAGAGATTCGGGGACGGTATTCCGTTTCTTCATCCGTGAACTTCCAGAGTTTCCTATAGTATTCCTTCATGCCACCTTTGATTGGCCTTTCGGGTCAGATCAAGCAGATCAATGTCGGTGTGCAGTCGGTCTTTCGGTCTTGGCCATGTTTTCTGACTCTGAGTCGTGAGGAAAATGCGAGTCTTAGTTTTCGTGACATGAAACTAAAGATTTGGTCTAACACATCTACATGAGCAAAGCTAGAAGTCAGCAATCAGGTCAAGGTCAGATACCTGATGAAGTGACGATGTTCGAATCAGATTGCGCTCAGGAAAGGTAATGGGTGCTGCCAAAACAAAGCAAAATTGTTTCCCACTTCTTCCAGAATTGCGTGAAACCAAAATAAATATATGGCTGCAAGGACCACTTCCATTAATTCCAAGTGCAAAGCGAGTATCTTTGTTGGGGACAATTACACTTCAAGACATTGAAAATTGTTCGCATATCCCGGCTTTATGGTGCATACTACAGAGAGGAAGACAAAGACGCACTTCCTTCATACCAGTATCTGTAATGTTTTAATAGGTTATGTTCCAGATAATGCATTTAGATTACCGAACAGTTTCGGTTCGAGGTGAAGTTCAGGACACATGCACCGAAACTGTTGAGTAATTTGAGTACCTTCTTTCGTACCTAACTTTTAAGCAGCCTACCTCCTAGTATGGCGAAACACAGAGGGTTATCAAGAAATTGTCTGTTTATCAGTGCATAGCTACGCCAGCTTTCACGAGCCATGTGCGCCGTAAAGCACGTATTATACAGCCCTACGATGCTTACCGAACAACAATTGAAGAATATCAGCTACCTGGCCCGATGAAAGCCATGCATTTTTAAAAGCTCCATTGATCAGTGTGAGCTTGAGTTTGAGCATGGGTAGCACGTGATCCGGGAGTGTCACAGTAGGTGAAAGGTCGCCACATATGCCGCCGTATCTAGCCACTGGGTACATGGGGTCAAATCAGGTTGATATAATATCGATCAGCACAGCGAAAGTTACGTACAGCAAGCGGCAAGGCAAGCGCAGAGTATGCATACATATTTACAGGAGTAAACTGGACTGTAAAAATCGGTCGGTGTAAGTACAGTGTTGATTGCACGTGCTGAGAAAATAGATGCCAGGTTCTGATATTTTGGAAGAGATAGAGTGGCTGTAAGAATAATAACACAACCGCATTCTCTTGATGCAATACGATAGCTGTGAGTCGTTTGAAGAAACGGATCTCGTCCATGGCAGGAGCCTCGGGTACAACAGCGTTGAATTCGCCCAGACTTTCCCATGGTTTCGGCCGTATCTTAGCCCCAGACCGGCGACACAGCGGGCTTGGAGTGGGTCCTCTCTGTCCCACACGTCCGCTGGTGTCCGCCGGGTTTCATCTCCGCTAACACCGCTGTTCCCTCTGCTGCGGTGCCTCCTCGCGCGTCGGCGCGCCGACCTTGACACGCTCGGCCCGGCTGAGGCTGGAGCGTGTCCGCTGACGCCTTATAAGGCGCGCCGCCGAGGAAAAAAAGCGTGCCCTATGCTGGTGGCGCGTGCAGCAGCGGCGCCCAGTGATGTATCGCCGCCACCTCACATGGACACGCCGGCGGCAACGCCCGTCTGCCAAGGACTTCCGGCGGCTCACCGACACCGACAGGGCCGCCGACGAGCGCCCGCAGTGCAGCTGGCCGTAGTCTAGAGGGCATCTAACTGTTATCAGTACGGCAGTTGACTGTCACCCCATAGGATACCTGGCTGTGCCACACAGTGCGAGCTGACCGCATCTTATCATAGTATATATATATATATATATATATATATATATATATATATATATATATATATATATATATATGTGTGTGTGTGTGTGTGTGTGTGTGTGTAAGGCGTTGGTGCGTGTGTGCATGTATTGCGTATTATATATATATATATATATATAGCATTAAATGTCACTTACATGGAACATGGCGGTTTTGTGTGGAACACCTGACCAGAACCTGGGGGCAGCAGATTGTAACCTACACGGCAGCTGACCGTGACCTACGGGGACGTTGACCGTGACCCCTATAGAGATCCTGACCGTTAGCCACAGGAATCCTGGCTGCTCCGTAGTATAGGACAGCTGACAAGTACCTGCGGAGCATCGGACCGTGACCTATAAGGCAGCGGACCGTGACGTAGAAGGCAGCGAACCGTGACACATCGAGTAGTTGACTCCCACCTATAGGACAGCTGATCGTGACCCTTCGGGTAGCTGCCACCTATAAGACAGCTGACTGTTACCGTTCACCAGTAACCGCCCACCAGGGGCGCAACGAAGATCTTCTTGAGTGTCTGACCAAAAAATGTAATCAATCAGAGACCGCTTTCGACACGCAGCGCGCAATGTGTGCCGACGATTTCTGGCTTTGCGTTGTGAACATGTTAAGATTGTTTGATTGCCGTGGGAGCCGGAGCCGGAACATTTTTCCCGGAGCCGGAGCCGGAGCCGGAGTCGCCGGGACATTTAGTAGCTAAGGGGGCGGACACCCGCGCTTCCCTTGGCTGCACCTCTGCCGCCAACCACTTACAAGGTAGCTATTCATCAGCGGACATTTCCGACTGTCAACACGACCTGCTGATTTGCATTTTTGTGGCAGAAGGCCTGTACGTGATGCGCATGTGTGCAGTACGTTAATGACAAACAGAAAGCGAGAAAACATGCACCCACCTCCTGCGGGTTGTCGAGATGAGCGGTGGGGCTTTCCACCAGCTGCAGACAGGCCACGTCAGTGCAGCTCTGTCGACTGACGCAGACATGGAAATGAAAATAGCTCTTAAAGATGCTTCTTTTACTGCGGCAACCTAACTGGAGTGCTTTTACTGAATGGTTCTGTTTGACATTTAACTTTATTCTATCCGCATTAATTCCCCGTTCTCACCATGCACGTGCCATCTGCAGCCTTGACACTGGCTTGTTTTTCGGTACGAAAAACGTGTACAATAACCTTATGCTCATATTAAATCAAAGAAATAGATCCAAATGTACACTATATATTTTAGCCACGGGCCTTACTCAGCAGTCACTGTGGCCGTTGAGGAAGGCCCGTTGCCGAAATATATACAGTGCGAGTTTTGATCTATTTCTTTGTTTTAATATGAGTATAAGATTATTTTAAGCATTTTTTTACTAATAATCATGCCCAAGGGAGAACTGCACCTAATCTGGCTTGTTTTTCCATTATTGTTCCCGACTTCATTATGTTTCCATCCCCGTATCAGCTAGTGAAATAAATAATCCAAGGACGTTCCCATTTTCTTCGTCACCGAGTTTCACCAAAGATTCAATCAGCCTGATATGTTATGAATCATTTTGCTCATATCATCAGTGTGACGACGCAATCTTTGGGAAAATTGGTGAACTACCATTTTGCTAACCGCGTTCGGGATATGCGGTAAATTTGACAGTACACCCAAAGCCGCTGATTACTGAAATCGTGTACAAGGGCGCGGGAACCGAAGTGGGGGCAGGGGGGTCAGCGGCCCTTCAAATTTGAACGGGTTTAACATTAGCCCTATGGGCGTTGCATAGAAAGAATCACCTTCAAGCGGTTCTTCTATATACAAACTGAAGTCTGGATCCAGCCAGTAATGGTGTATGGTGACACAGCCATCCTGTCGTACCGGTGCATAGTGCCAGCATGGAAATGGACCTGATCATTTCACCGGAAGTCGATTGACAGCACTACAATTGAGCCGACAAATGCACTGCAGAGCAGCTCTCTATCGTATCTGGAATGTACAGAAGCAGTCGCTGCAAGACATTCACTCCTAGAATTGACACCGCTGGCATTTCCGATCACTCCGATGAAGTCACCACCTCGCTGTATCGTCCCATAAAGCAAACAGAGATTTCTGGTTATCACTGCCATAGAAATGTACCACAAGTACCTGCGCGTCAAGGGCTATCACGCGTGCACACAGCTTCAAAGTTGGAGATGCCGAGCTCACACCGCCTCAAAGCTGGAGATTCCGGAGTCATGCTGCCTCAAAGCCAGAGATGACGGATTCACACAGCTTCAAAACCGGACATTCCGGATTCACACAGCTTCAAAGCCGGAGGTGACGGATTCACACAGCTTCAAAACCAGACATTCCGGATTCACACAGCTTCAAAGCCGGAGGTGACGGATTCACACAGCTTCAAAACCGGAGGTTCCAGGTTCACACAGCTTCAAAGCCGGACATGCCGGATTCACGCAGCTTCAAAGCCGGACATTCCGGATTGGCCGCGTGTGAAGCGCGGCCGGTGTCACCCACCCTGGAAAGCAGCGCAGCTCTCTCGCTGAAAGAAGGCATATCACCAGTCGGCCAGCATGACTGGCAGTCGGGCCCGTCCAGTCCGGCGCTGCACAGACACTTGACCGTGACCCGACCGCTAAGGCAGGCTCTGACAAACGACCCGTGAAACGAGCCGTCCGGCCGGTCGCCACGGGGACGCCCAAAATGGGCTTATAAGTGGGCGGCGTCATGATCGGGCCGACGCCGCGCCACAATAGCCGCCGAGACGAGGCCGAGACGGCGCCGCGCGACCCTGTGCGATCCGTCGTGACCCGGCCGCCACTGCGCTGGCGTCAGCTGGCGCAGCGGCGGCCGGCTGCGGCCTCACCGGGCTCACCGGGCTCACCGGGCTCACCGGGCTCACCGGGCTCACCGGGCTCACCGGGCTCACCGGGCTCACCGGGCTCACCGGGCTCACCGGGCTCACCGGGCTCACCGGGCTCACCGGGCTCACCGGGCTCACCGGGCTCACCGGGCTCACCGGGCTCACCGGGCTCACCGGGCTCACCGGGCTCACCGGGCTCACCGGGCTCACCGGGCTCACCGGGCTCACCGGGCTCACCGGGCTCACCGGGCTCACCGGGCTCACCGGGCTCACCGGGCTCACCCGGGCTCACCGGGCTCACCGGGCTCACCGGGCTCACCGGGCTCACCGGGCTCACCGGGCTCACCGGGCTCACCGGGCTCACCGGGCTCACCGGGCTCACCGGGCTCACCGGGCTCACCGGGCTCACCGGGCTCACCGGGCTCACCGGGCTCACCGGGCTCACCGGGCTCACCGGGCTCACCGGGCTCACCGGGCTCACCGGGCTCACCGGGCTCACCGGGCTCACCGGGCTCACCGGGCTCACCGGGCTCACCGGGCTCACCGGGCTCACCGGCTCACCGGCTCACCGGACTTTCTGCGGGATTCGGCGGGCTTCGGCGGGCTTCGGCGGGCTTCGGCGGGCTTCGGCGGGCTTCGGAGGGCTTCGGCGGGCTCACTAGCCTCACCTGGCTCACTGGGCTACAGTAGGCTCTGGCGAACTCACCTGTCTTATCAGGCTTCGGCGGGCTCACCAGGCTCCGGCGAACTCACCGGGCTCCGGCAGGCTCCCCGAGCTCCCCAGGAGCGCCAGACTCATTGGGCTCCGGCGGGCTCCTGCGGGCTCAAAGGGCTCACAGTCAGCTAGCATGGCTGCACGCTCATCCAAACGGAAGGCCTGAGCCGGACAATTTATGCTAAGTAGGTCGGTGCATATTTCTGCGGTGGATTGACTGACAGGTGGTCTAGTGTTTGCCTTGCCTAATTGGTGGTTGTCACTACGGCTACGTCCCTTCAGAGCGTTTCCATTCGTACCATAAACATAGATTACGTAAACATCAGAGATGTGTGTGGGCACAAAATGACCTTAGTAGTCCACGCGCCCTTAAGCCCAAATAATCAATCAATCAATCAGAGATGTGTGCATACAGCTCCTGGGTACTCAAATGCAGCCATCAGCTGTTGTCACCAAGTGTCACTAGAAGAAGCAGGAGTGATCTTCCAGTGGCACATGCATCTGCACTTCATTCACCTCCTTGCTGCTATGGTACCAGAAGCCTAATCACCTGTCGGCAGCGCCTAAACAGTCGGCAGAAGATGGAACAGATGGTTCCCGAATCCAAAGCATGCAGTGGCTGAATGCTTGTTGACAGAGATGTGCAAATATCTTTGAAAAGGAGCACTACTATAGAAGGGTTCTGAGCCCGCATGGTTCACCGGTGTGCCCATGTACACTACTGACTGCCCATAAACGGACCCAATATATCGCATGATCAATTCATTGTCTTAAGCGTGTTGAATATAGCCAATAATGCAACTTCATAAAAGCACACACATGTTAGCGCTAGCCAAGCAGTTAGGTGAATATTGTGACGTTTTTCTTGGTAATTCGCGGACAGTTTTACCATTTTTTTTGCACAGTGTGTGAGTTCCTTCCATCACGAAGTCCGTCCTGTTAGACCTATACCTAAAGGTTACAACGAGGCGACCGCACCAGTTGGTGTGCTTAATGCTGAGAACGTCTATTGTGTGTGTCTACTGGAGTGGTTACGAGCCGATGCCGATGACCTGTCAGTTGCGAACTGTCCTGCTGTTGACCCTCAGGTCAACGGTCGACAGCGACCCCTCAGGTCTGCTGTCGATGTAGTCAACCTGTTGAGGCTAGGCGACCACCAACGGCCCACTGTTCCAGCGGGAACTTGTTGACCAGACGGAGTCAAACAATACCAGTGAACCCTCAATTTCAGCGTTGTCTGCTTGACCTGGTATGGTCAGACAGTAACCAGTGATCCCTCAGTTCAAGTATGGACGAGGTTGACCTGATGAGGTCGAACAATGACCTCTGATGACAATGAGAATGAGCCCTCAATTCCAGTGTTGACTGGTTGATCTGGTAAGGTCAGACAGTAACCAGTGAACCCTCAGTTCCAGTGTTGACTGGTTGATCTGGCAAGGTCAGACAGTAACCAGTGAACCCTCAGTTCCAGCGTGGACGTGGTTGACCTGGTGAGGTCAGGCGACGCTGGCGATCTGGGCGCCGAGAAGCTGCGCGGTCTTCTGCGCATCCTGCCCACCGCCGATGAGATGGACATGCTGAACGGCTACGACGGCGATCCGGCGCGGCTCGGTGCCGCTGAGCGACTCATGATCCGCCTGATCCGGGTACCCAGGTGAGAACGTGTGGGCCGGGTATCACAGGGAGGGCTGATCCGTCTGATCCGGATACCCAGGTGAGAACGAGTGGTCCCGGTATCCCAGGGAGGGTTGATCCGCCTGATCTGAGTACCCAGGTGAGAACTTGTGGTCCCGGTATCCCGGAGAGGGCTGATCCGCCTGATCCGGGTGCCCAGGTGAGAACTTGTGGTTCCGATATCACAGGGAGGGTTGATCCGCCTGATCCGGGTACCCAGGTGAGGTCGTCTGATCCGGGTATCCCGGAAGGGCTGATACGTCTGATCCAAGCATCTCAGGGAGGGCTGATCCGGGTATCACAGGGAGGGTTGATCCATCTGACTCGGGTACCACCCAGTCGGGGACTGATGCCTGATTAAGGCGTACAGATGAGAACTGGTTTCCCTGACACGATTCGCTTGAGTGGGAAGTCATGGGCTCGATCTGGATTCTTTAGTAGTAACAAAAGCGCACCTGAACCAGGAAACCAGGTGATAGCTGCCCAGTGGGGAGCCCACCTGCCAGCGTTTGCAGCCGTGTTCAGAGATTCAGCCTAACAACTCGCCTACTGGTTGACTAGTTGGTCGATTGCTGGCTCAGTTACACGTCGATTGATTTGACAATGTAGTTGGAGCGTCACCATTCTCTCACGGATCGGTCGCGGGCGAAGAGCAGGTGCAACTGAAGCCCACAACCTTCGGTTGGAAAAATTATTTTATTAGTGGCAGTGACAATAGCAAGTTCATGTTTGAACAACCGCACATTCCGAATGCACAGATTCGTACATGCATTCCGCACACGTATGGAATATTTCTTGGTTTGGCTAACGGTCTTTGGCTTTGGCTGACGGCTTCTTGATTTGGCTAACGGTTAAACCAGTTCAAAGGGCAATTATATTTTCAAATTAGAGCTCATCCCAAAATCGGAAAAAAATGCGACAATATTATTCGCGGAAAATAAGCACCTTTTATGATGCACCCGAATAACTTCCATATCGCCAAATGTTATAACGAGCTTGGAAATTTCTGCTGAAAATGGCGGACCAGCTGTCACAGTTAATCGGCCAAACAACAAGGCACGTGGCCACCGGTGATGTCAATGACGCAGGCGTTCCGCCAATCAAGTCCACCGTCCTACCGGCGGCACGAGGGATCACGTTCAGGCCATGAAGCCCACCGTCCTGTCGAGGTCTCTCGGGATCACGTTCCGCCCATGAAGCCCACCGTCCAACCGGCGGCTCAAGGGATCACGTTCCGCCCGTGAAGTCCACCGTCTATTATGAGATACGTTCGCCATAAATCCACCGTCTGCTTGACTCGAGGGATCACGTTCCGCCCGTGAAGTCCACCGTCCTACCGGTGGATCGAAGGATCACGTTCCGCCCATAAAGTCCACCGTCCTACCTGTGACTCGAGGGATCACGTTCCGCCCGTGAAGTCCACCGTCCTACCTGTGACTCGAGGGATCACGTTCCGCCCATAAAGTCCACCGTCCTACCTGTGACTCGAGGGATCACATTTCAAGGATCTCCCGCTGATAGCACTTCAGGTGTCGATATGCGCTGAGCCGGGCGCTGCTATCAGCTAATCGCCGGTGACCTCCCGGAGGTCGCGGACGCCCTGAGGCGAAGGTAACGCGCCCGGTGGCAGTCACGCCAGCTGGCATTGTCTCGGCCGGGGCTGGCCGGCCCGTGTGGCCGCCGCTATCAGTCGCGATAGCCTGACGATGGATGTCGGCGACGAGCGATCGGCCGGTGCCGTCAACACTTTTAAGCTATCGGTGCGTGTTGTGTCGAGGCGGTCGGCGAGTGTGACGTCAATCGGCTGTGCTGGGCGTGACGGGAACGCCAGCTGGTCACTCACGTGGGTCCGGTGTCGCCGGCGACCTCCTGTCCCGATCCGCGGGTCATGCATTCCCGCATGGCATGCACCGCTGACATATGACATGTACAGCTGACGTAGCATGCACCGCTGACATATGACATGTACAGCTGACGTAGCATGCACCGCTGACATATGACATGTACAGCTGACGTAGCATGCACCGCTGGCATGATATGTATTGCTGATATGAAATGCTTCACTGACACGACATTCGCCGCGAACGTGGCATGCACCGCTGACATGGCATGCACCGCTGACATGGCATGTACCGCTGACATGACGTGCACCATTGACGTAACACACAGAGTTTGGAGAGTTGCCGATTCGGCCTCTGCCTGTGCCAGGTTGTCGTCGGCACGAAGTAGCCTTGGGTGGCCTATGATAGCTGCCCGTAGTTATCATGGGTCGACGCTGCATCGTAGTACCAAGTGCGTGCTCCTGCGCGACGAATCTGCCTGCTGGTCGCAAGTGATCTAGCCTGCGTCGACGATTTATTGGCGTGCCGTGACCTTTGGTGGCGTGGCCTGACCCGAACTGACCCAATCTGGCCATTGTCCACAGCTTCCGGCTGCGGGTGGAATGTATGCTGCTGCACGAAGAGTTCGACTCCAACTACGACACCTTGAAGTCTTCCATCCTGGCTATGATGTATGCCGCTGATGGTACGTCGGCTGTTTGGCTCTAGACTGGTGCAGACCAGCGCATGTGCTGGGCTGTACAGTGAACACAACAGGCGTCTGATGCACTGCACGGATGCCCAGAAAATGGCCGCACATAACGATGAATTGTGTAAATTGAGTCTAAAACCAAAATCGTCCAGGATGGGTCGAACGAATATAAGCGAGCAGCCGTAGCAATACCGGCAATCATCAGAGGCAAAGGAACTATTGAGGAACGTCAACTTGAGTCCATTTGGAGCACTCGAAGCGCAACCAACATGTGCGTTGCACCGCATGATTTGGCGCTACTGACCTCTACGATAAGCCGTACGGTTTGGCGCCATTAATCTCTACGTAATGTCGTACTGCTTTGCGCCACTAATTTCTTCGCTACGCTGTACCGTTTGGCGCCATTGACCTCTACGATGAGCCGTAGAGTTTCGCGCCACTAATCTTTACGCTATGCCGTACGGTTTGGCGCGAATAATTTTACATGGCCCGTTACTCACCTCATGTAGCAGAAAATATGCCACTACGGAATACCCAACGTCTGAGTTGATGAAGCTCAAATTCAAAATTCAAGTGCCCCCGAAAAAAAAGTGGAGGGCTCTTACGATTTCTGTACGTGAGTTGTTCGTTTGCAGCTCGTAGATAATTGCAGACACACAGCTTTGCAGGCACCGATCAGAAGCAAATTCATAAGCATAGTGCTGCAGAAATGGTGGCCATGTATGTAACAAGTATAGATCATTGCCTCCCGGTGAATGCAAATACCTACGGTTGGCTTTTCATAAATTTCACTGTATGTATCGATTTTGGAAGGTCCGGATACTCAGGGGCTGGACAGAATAATTTGTATATCCTTCATCAACGTGTGATTCAGTTTGTGTGATGCTGAATCGGAGAGCCGGAGGTGCTACAAGCGGGGAGGGTGTACGGCGGCCATGTCGTCACGTGACTCGTGTTGTTCACAGTTAGTGCGTCACTTTCCTTGGGGATATATGGGGCATGTGACCAACCATCGGGCGGATAACTATAACTTTGTAGACTTCAAAATAATACATTTGACTCCTCCAGTCGTCGAAGATTCAAGATTCTTTGTAACACATATCACCACCCGAATCAATGCCTGCCGAAGTTGTCACGACCGTGTGTGTTTCCCGAGAATAGTCTCGGAGACGCCTAGTCGGAGTTGGAGTCGGAGAAGTCCGCGACTCGGATATCCCTGCCGCACGAGGGCGATCCAGGCCAGCTGACCGATCGGTCACACCTGCCTCTGGTGTCTGGGGCCTCAATGTTAGAGGTCGGGCATCCCTGCCGCCCGAGGGCGACCCAGGCCAGCTGACCGATCGGTCACACCTGCCTCTGGTGTCTGGGGCCTTGATGTTAGAGGTCGGGCATCCCTGCCGCCCGAGGGCGACCCAGGCCAGCTGACCGATCGGTCACACCTGCCTCTGGTGTCTGGGGCCTTGATGTTAGAGGTCGGGCATCCCTGCCGCCCGAGAGAGGCCCAGGCCAGCTGACCGATCGGTCACACCTGCCTCTGGTGGCTGGGGCCTCGATGTTAGAGGTCGGGCATCCCTGCCGCCCGAGGGCGACCCAGGCCAGCTGACCGATCGGTCACACCTGCCCCTGGTGGCCTGGGCCTCGATGTCTGAGGAAGCTCTCAGCATGCACTGCACGCATGGCATCTAGTGATGGGCGAATGCAACTGCCGACATCGGAATGATCTCTAACGATGGTCGACAAACGTCACGATATTGGCGCACTAACCCCCACCTCATTTATCTCCGAAGGCATGGACGTTATGCATGCCGAAGAAAGCTCTTCACGGCGAATGGTTGCTAATAATAGCCGATAGCATCTCAACACGAGACATGTCCTCCAACGATGAACAAGGAACGCTTCCGACAAGCACAAATGGCGTGGCCTCTAACGATGACTGAGTGAACCTTCCACGCGCACTGGCGGAGCCAGGGAGTGGAAGCCAGGGGCATACGCACCCCTCCCCCCTCATTGAAAGATGTGGCAACTTGACATCCCTCCTCTCAGCGATTTGTCCTCAGTCGAAGAGTGGAGCCCCTTCAGACGAATGCCCCCCCCTCCCACTCATAAAATCCCTGGATCCGCCTCTGTCCACGCGTGCATGTCAGGTTACACGGCCGACATGCCAACGAAGGAGGCCGGAAATGCCACGATGTCTATCCTCGATGGCTTCATTTATCTTGGTCCAGTCCATTTACAGCCGATGTAGCTCGGCCAGCGCCGTGGCGTTCCGGCGGGATTCCGCAGCCACCATCGGCTGTGGGCGAGGCGGGTGGGTGCCTCTGTGTCGGACCCCGTAATGCTGTGTCGGCGTCTGCTATATTCGCTACACACGTCTGAAGTGGCCACCCAGTCGGATGCTGACGCGTACTGAGTTGCGTCCGATCTCGCAAAACTGACAACCGCGCCCGCCGCGAAAGATAGCGGAGGGAGGGAGGATCGAGTGCCGATTGTGGTAGTGAGTGACAACCTGAAGTGATGGATTATGTCTGCGACAGTAGAGATGATCGACCGGGTCGAGCACTGATAGTGTTCACGAGAGCAGGGTTAGTGCAATGGCGCGGAACAAAGAACAATTGTCGCGGCGCCTCCTGACCGTTCAAGTTCGGCCTTCACTTCAGTCCGATAGTGACGAATAGTAGACGGTATAAAGATGCTGCCCGAGGCTCCAAAGTATCACGGTCACGTATCGCCAGAAAAGCAAATGTTATGATATTACAGCTATTATATGGGGATGTCAACATCTATAGCTTTCGCAATGCTTGCCATTTGCATTGCTTAGTAATGTCACATGCTCTGTTTTCCAGATTTGAAAACCAACGAGAATCTCCACAAAGTGCTGTACCTGACCGTCAACATTGGAAACTTCTTGAATTCGGTGCGCATTCTAGTTGTCATGCCTTCCTCACTGTTATACACAGTACCCAACCCGAGATGTGGAGATCAGTCAACACCTGAGATCAGTCTGACCTTGTCGCTCCCCTCAGTCTGATCCCCGCCGCTCCCTCAGTCTGGTCCCCGCCGCTCCCCTCGGTCTGACCCTGCCGCCTCCCTTAGTCTGGTCCCCGCCACTCCCTCAGTCTGACCCTGCCGCCTCCCTTATTCTGGTCCCCGCGGCTACCTCAGTCTGGTCCCTGCCACTCCCATCAGTCTGGTCCCCGCAACTTCCTCAGTCTGACCCTGCCGCTCCCGACAGTCTGACCTTGTCGCTCCCCTCAGTCTGATCCCCGCGGCTCCCTCAGTCTGACCCTGCCGCTCCCCACAGTCTGGTCCCTGCCACTCCCCACAGTCTGGTCCCTGCCGCTCCCCTCGGTTTGACCCTGCCGCCTCCCTTAGTCTGGTCCCTGCCGCTCCCTCAGTCTGATCCGCGCACATGATTTGACTTTTATGTTTCTAACTTCTGTATTTTGCGGTATAATTTTCGAAGCATAGTTGACGTAGTTCAATAGTTATATTTTATGTCATATTTAGCAGCTTGTATATTTGCATAGCTCGTGGTATGTACATGATGGAATGTTATTAGCAATACAATAAATAAGAAAACAAAGCATTTCAGATGTAGACACGGTTTTCTGCCACAGGTATTGAACAACGCATTACCTCTTATTACTGAAAGTCATTTCATTCTGCAATAAAGGCCAGATAACTATAAATATCTGTTCTAGCTTTCAGGAAGCAGCAATCCCTACATTTGTGCTAGGCCGATATCAAACAGCATCATTCGGCCGACCAGAAGTAAACGAGGACGGCCCCATATGTTTTTACTTAGAAACCATAATGTTGGATACAAAACCCAGAGCAGGGCCGTTCTTCCACCCTGCCACCATGCCGTGCCACCCTGCCGCCCGCCCCCAGTGACGGTTGCCTCTCTCCCCCCCCCCCCCCGTGAGGGTCCCCTCTCCCCCCCCCCCCCCCCCCCGGTGTTTCCCCCCCCCCCCCCCCCCCCCCTACCCTGCCGCCCGCCCCCAGTGACGGTCATCTCCTTGCCGCAGGGCGGCTACGCGGGCAACGCGGCCGGCATCAAGCTGTCGTCGCTGCAGACGCTGATGAACGTGCGCGCCAACAAGCCGGGCATGACGCTGATGCACTCGATCGCCGAGCAGGCGGCGCGCCGCTACCCCGAGACGCTGTCGTTCCCCAGCGAGCTGGAGGAGCTCGAGCTGGCCTCCAAGTCGACCGCCGAGCAGATCCGCACTGACGTGGCACAGCTGTCGGCCAGCGTGATCAAGGTCGGTCGGCGACGCGAGCCTCGGCAAAGGTCGGCAACCGGCGGTGGGGTGGTGTGGTGTGGTGACGTTGGTGTGGTGTGGCGACGGCGGTGTGGTGTGATGGTGTGATGGCGGTGTGGTGTGGTGACGGTGGTGTGTGGTGACGGTGGTGTGGTGTGGTGACGTTGGTGTGGTGACGTTGGTGTGGTGTGGCGACGGTGGTGTGTGGTGACGGTGGTGTGGTGTGGTGACGGTGGTGTGGTGTGGTGACGATATTGTGGTGACGGTGGTGTGGTGTGGTGACGATATTGTGGTGACGCTGGTGTGGTGACGATGGTGTGGTGACGATGGTGTGGTGACGATGGTGTGGTGACGATATTGTGGTGACGATGGTGTGATGACGATATTGTGGTGACGATGGTGTGGTGACGATGGTGTGGTTGGTTTGGTGATGGTAGTGTAGTGTGATGGGGTGACGGTGGTGTAGTGTGATGGGTTGACGGTGGTGTAGTGTGATGGTGTGACGGTGGTGTAGTGTGGTAACGTTGGTGTGGTGTGGTGACGGTGGTGTAGTGACGATATTGTGGTGACGATGGTGTGGTGACGATGGTGTGGTGACGATGGTGTGGTTTGGTGACGGTAGTGTAGTGTGATGGGGTGACGGTGGTGTAGTGTGATGGGGTGACGGTGGCATAGTGTGGTGGGGTGACGGTGGTGCAGTGTGATTGTGTGACGGTGGTGCAGTGTGATTGTGTGACGGTGGTGTAGTGTGATGGGATGACGGTGGTGTAGTGTGATGGTCGGCGGAGTAACAGTCGCAGGGGCCGTAAACAGCGCAAGTGCTGAGGCCGGCAGGGGCCGGCAGGGGCCGCAGGAACCACAGGTGAGCAGCCAGATCACAAGTGTCCCACTGCTGTGAAGCTAAGCAGAATATTGTCGGGAAAAGGCGACGAGAACTCGCTGAAAACTTCCCGACTGGTAGCATGATGTCGGGAAGTCACCGTACTCGGCAGCGTGTTTCGTGGGCCGCCTGCGGGTTCGAAGCCTCACCCTTCGGAATCATTAGTACCTTTGATTCAGCGTGTGATATTTAAGTTTGATTTCAAGATTAGCCGCCACAGACACGCTCATCTGCTTCCACTCCACCCATTGTTGCACGGCAATTACGCTGGGTAATAGAACAATAGAATCTGATACGCGAAGCCGTCAATGAAACCATCACTCGCGATCAGTATCAAATCAATCCCAGTACCACGTTGTGACAAGACCGCATTGTTTCGTCCACCGCACTGCTATTAAGCCCTTCTGGCTTGCCATTTTTTGTTTTTTGTTTTGTTTTATACTCAGCTCATCCCTCGACTTACATAATTACCAGCTGTTGCTACGCTGTTGCTGTTGTCAGATCTGCACATGCATACTCTATATTCGATATTCCGTCCGATGGTTTCTTGTCAGTGAAGTGTTTATTCTGTTGTTTTGTTTGCCTGAATGCCGTTTAACCATGCTTTGGCCATGCTTTTCCCATGTTTTCCATATACCACATGCGAGAAAATGTGGAGGCTTCTGATGTTCTTGGAGATCATAGATGAGCACGCGCTTGCTCTGATTGCGATTATTTGCGCTCGGCTCAGATTCCAGCGTCCCCTGAGATGAAGAACCAGTATACTTCGGTGTACCCTACCACCTCCCGCTCCACGGCTTTTCAGCCGATGGCACTCCCTCAGGAACTTTCGCAGTGGCGCCCCCTCCCCGAAAAAAATTTGCGTCCCTTCAGTCACGTTCCGCACCCTCGTGCAAATCCCTGGCTCCGTCCCTGCAACCAGCTGTCGTGAAATATTTTGGCTTGCTATTTCAGCTGACGGCTATTTCGCATGTGCATAGCCGACCTGCGCAGCGGGTGCGTAATTACCTGCCGGTTGCCTACCGGCTGCTTGATCAGCTGACGGCTACCTCTCGGTTGCGCGATCATCTGACGGCTGCTTCTCAGGTGCGCAATCAGCTCAAGAGCGCGTCTGCCGAGAAGGAGCTGCGCTTCCAGACGGAGGAGTTCCTGGACTACGCCTCCGAGCAGCTGCAGGAGCTGGCAAATCTGCTGGAGCGGCTGGAGGTGTTCCGACAGGAGCTGGCCGACTTCTTCTGCGAGGATCCCGGCTCGTTCAAGTTGGAGTCTGCTCTGGAGGTCAGGGAGGTGGCGGCTGGAGAACGGGATATGTTTGCACCAGGGATGTGGCAGGGCAGACAGGCAGGCATGCCGTCACCTGGCACTGGGATGTGCGTACGTTGCCTCAGCGTAAAAGAAGAGCCGTAGTCTGGTAACCAAACGTAAAATGAGCTGATAGTGTTCAGGGGAGAGGTCAAGCGACCTTCAAAAACGACCAAGTGCCTCAGCCAGGCCAAAAATTGCAACGAATTCCGGGAAACTAAGGCAACATTGCCTTAATAACGAAAGTCCAAAGTTGGAGATAAAAGTCGAGAACACTGCAATTTGTTCGCAACATTCCGCCAGCTCATACGGTCATACCCAGCTGCTGGCCCCCACCGCCAGCCTCGATTGTCATCAGCCCCAGCAGATGATAATGCAAGTGGTCCGAGTTGATCTACGCGTTCCCATCTTGTGATTGTCTGTAGTACATTTCCGTCGAGTCTTTTAGGATGTGGCTCCCTGATACGGCGCAATGTGTCAAGTTTTCTAAGCAAGCTTTCGACTACAGCCCCATGATGAACCAATGGCAACTGGGAATCGCCATGATGAACCAATGACCACTGGGAAGCGACATGATGAACCAATGACTACTGGGAAGCCTCATGCTGAATCAGTGGCCACTAGGAAGTCCAGTAGTCGCGTGCTCACCATTTCCATTCCTTCAGGTATTCTCGAATTTTGCCAACATGTTCAAGAAAGCTGTCGGCGAGAATGAGAAGAGAAAACACCAAGAGGTGGAGGCCAACGCTCGCAAGCGAGCGCGCGAAGAGCAGCAAGCGAAGCGAAAATCTGGAGGTAATAAGCTTCAACAAACATACTGGGCTATTGGCTTCACGCTTGTCTGTCGAACCATGCTCTTCTGTAGAAGAATGTATGGCAGGGCTAGCACTGCTGGGATTTTCCATGGTTATCACCGCTGCATGATTCACCCATCGGTACGCTAACGCGAGGCGACGCTGAAGCTGTGCGCGGCGTGCGGTTCCTGCGGACACGGCCGGCGGGTCCTGCGGACACAGCCGGCGGGTCCTGCGGACACAGCCGGCGGGTCCAGCGGACACGGCCGGCTGGTCCTGCGGACATGGCCGGCGGGTCCTGCGGACACGGCCGGCGGGTCCTGCGGACACGGCCGGCGGGTCCTGCGGACACGGCCAGCGGGTCCTGCGGCACGGCAGACGGGTCCTGCGGACATGGCCGGCGGGTCCTGCGGTCACTGCAGGCGGATCCAGTGGACACTGCCGGCTGGTCCAGCGGACACGGCCGGCGGGTCCTGCGGACACGGCCGGCGGGTCCTGCGGACACGGCCGGCTGGTCCAGCGGACACGGCCGGCGGGTCCTGTGGACACTGCCGGCTGGTCCAGCGGACACGGCCGGCGGGTCCTGCGGACACGGCCGGCGGGTCCTGCGGACACAGCCGGCGGATCCTGCGGCACGGCAGACGGGTTCTGAGGACACAGCAGGCTGGTCCAGCGGACACTGCCGGCGGGTCCTGTGGACACTGCCGGCTGGTCCTGCGGACACGGCCGGCGGGTCCTGCGGACACGGCCGGCGGGTCCTGCAGTATCCGCCGGCGGGTCCTGCGGACACGGCCGGAACCAGGCATACCCTGACATGAACTTTGCAATATGTATGCACTGCATGAGCGTTCTCAGAGGCATGACACCAATGACTCATCTTCCCGCCTGGATGGCGTGACGTCACATCCGTCCCGTAGCCACAGGAATGTCGGCCCACCCTGCACAGACAGTGAAACTGACACGTTCTAATTTCTAATTCTAATTTCTGACCATTTGACAACGCCGATGACAATTTCTGACATTTTACAATTGGCAGTGTATAACAGAGTCACCCTCAATACATCATCGCTGTGGTGGTGTCTGGAGGGCGAATATGTGATTTGAAAGCATGAGGTGGCACCGCGTGCCAATCCAGCGACCGTGTGGTCGTGCTCCCTGCCAGTGACCGTGTGGTCGTGCTCCTGTCAGTGACCGTGTGGTCGTGCTCCTGTCAGTGACCGTGTGGTCGTGCTCCTGTCAGTGACCGTGTGGTCGTGCTCCCTGCCAGTGACCGTGTGGTCGTGCTCCTGTTAGTGACCGTGTGGTCGTGCTCCTGTCAGTGACCGTATGGTCGTGCTCCTGTCAGTGACCGTGTGGTCGTGCTCCCTGCCAGTGACCGTGTGGTCGTGCTCCTGTCAGTGACCGTGTGGTCGTGCTCCTGTCAGTGACCGTATGGTCGTGCTCCCTGCCAGTGACCGTGTGGTCGTGCTCCTGTCAGTGACCGTGTGGTCGTGCTCCTGTCAGTGACCGTATGGTCGTGCTCCTGTCAGTGACCGTGTGGTCGTGCTCCCTGCCAGTGACCGTGTGGTCGTGCTCCTGTTAGTGACCGTGTGGTCGTGCTCCTGTCAGTGACCGTATGGTCGTGCTCCCTGTCAGTGACCGCGTGGTCGTGCTCCCTGTCAGTGACCGTGTGGTCGTGCTCCCTGCCAGTGACCGTGTGGTCGTGCTCTTGTCAGTGACCGTGTGGTCGTGCTCCTGTCAGTGACCGTGTGGTCGTGCTCCCTGTCAGTGACCGTGTGGTCGTGCTCTTGTCAGTGACCGTGTGGTCATGCTCCTGCTAGTGACCGTGTGGTCGTGCTCCTGTCAGTGACCGTGTGGTCGTGCTCCCTGCCAGTGACCGTGTGGTCGTGCTCCTGTCAGTGACCGTGTGGTCGTGCTCCCTGTTGGTGACCGTGTGGTCGTGCTCCTGTCAGTGACCGTGTGGTCGTGCTCCCTGTTGGTGACCGTGTGGTCGTGCTCCCTGCCAGTGACCGTGTGGTCGTGCTCCCTGTCAGTGACCGTGTGGTCGTGCTCCTGCCAGTGACCGTGTGGTCGTGCTCCCTGTCAGTGACCGTGTGGTCGTGCTCCCTGTCAGTGACCGTGTGGTCGTGCTCCCTGTCAGTGACCGTGTGGTCGTGCTCCCTGTCAGTGACCGTGTGGTCGTGCTCCCTGTCAGTGACCGTGTGGTCGTGCTCCTGTCAGTGACCGTGTGGTCGTGCTCCCTGTCAGTGACCGTGTGGTCGTGCTCCCTGTCAGTGACCGTGTGGTCGTGCTCCCTGTTGGTGACCGTGTGGTCGTGCTCCCTGTCAGTGACCGTGTGGTCGTGCTCCCTGTCAGTGACCGTGTGGTCGTGCTCCCTGTCAGTGGCCGTGTGGTCGTGCTTCCTGTCAGTGACCGTGTGGTCGTGCTCCCTGTTGGTGACCGTGTGGTCGTGCTCCTGTCAGTGACCGTGTGGTCGTGCTCCCTGTCAGTGACCGTGTGGTCGTGCTCCTGTCAGTGACCGTGTGGTCGTGCTCCCTGTTGGTGACCGTGTGGTCGTGCTCCCTGTCAGTGACCGTGTGGTCGTGCTCCCTGTCAGTGACCGTGTGGTCGTGCTCCTGTCAGTGACCGTGTGGTCGTGCTCCCTGTCAGTGACCGTGTGGTCGTGCTCTTGTCAGTGACCGTGTGGTCATGCTCCTGCTAGTGACCGTGTGGTCGTGCTCCTGTCAGTGACCGTGTGGTCGTGCTCCCTGCTCAGTGACCGTGTGGTCGGTGCTCCTGTCAGTGACCGTGTGGTCGTGCTCCTGTTGACCGTGTGGTGGTGACCGTGTGGTCGTGCTCCCTGTCAGTGACCGTGTGGTCGTGCTCCCTGCCAGTGACCGTGTGGTCGTGCTCCCTGTCAGTGACCGTGTGGTCGTGCTCCCTGTTGGTGACCGTGTGGTCGTGCTCCTGTCAGTGACCGTGTGGTCGTGCTCCCTGTTAGTGACCGTGTGGTCGTGCTCCCTGCCAGTGACCGTGTGGTCGTGCTCCTGTTGGTGACCGTGTGGTCGTGCTCCCTGCCAGTGACCGTGTGGTCGTGCTCCTGTCAGTGACCGTGTGGTCGTGCTCCTTGTCAGTGACCGTGTGGTCGTGCTCCTGTCAGTGACCGTGTGGTCGTGCTCCTTGTCAGTGACCGTGTGGTCGTGCTCCTGTCAGTGACCGTGTGGTCGTGCTCCTGTCAGTGACCGTGTGGTCGTGCTCCCTGCCAGTGACCGTGTGGTCGTGCTCCTGTCAGTGACCGTGTGGTCGTGCTCCCTGTTGGTGACCGTGTGGTCGTGCTCCCTGTCAGTGACCGTGTGGTCGTGCTCCCTGTCAGTGACCGTGTGGTCGTGCTCCTGTAGTGACCGTGTGGTTGCTCCTGTCAGTGACCGTGTGGTCGTGCTCCTGTCAGTGACCGTGTGGTCGTGCTCCCTGTCAGTGACGTTGTGTGGTGACCGTGTGGTCGTGCTCCCTGTCAGTGACCGTGTGGTCGTGCTCCTGTCAGTGACCGTGTGGTCGTGCTCCTGTCAGTGACCGTGTGGTCGTGCTCCCTGTCAGTGACCGTGTGGTCGTGCTCCCTGTCAGTGACCGTGTGGTCGTGCTCCCTGCCAGTGACCGTGTGGTCGTGCTCCCTCAGTGGTGGGCCAGCGGCCTGTGTCACTGTCAGGCTCCGAACCGGACAACCCGGACAGCATCCTCGCCAGCATCAGGGACAGCGAGCGGAAGCTGGAGCAGGTCAGCACCGGCAGTGGGTCCCGGGAGCACTCCACTGCAGTCGCCTGGCGACCAAGGGCCTGCGCTAACCCAGGACAATCTCGATTTCCCCTCGGTCCATAAAGTGTGAATATCGAGAAGCTGCTACGTAAAAGAAGATTGAAAATAATGAATATTAGCAATATTGTTACAATGAATTGCAAAGAATATTATCAAATCCAATAATGAAATGTGTTTGTCAGCCTTAGTATTTGACGTTCTGGAACTGCCCTGAGATCGGCATGATGACTATTCCGTTCTCTGAATTGGGTTAAAACCAGTGCATGGTGATTCTTCGAGTCCTCGGAAGCAAAGTGTCTGGTAACATCAGTGTATCCTGCCTTCTCGGTATTTGTCGTGACCGTGCTGGAGATCGTGACTCAAGTCCTGTCCGTTATCCGCAGCCACTGACACCTCAGCCAGTTCGCAAGAAGCGCAACACGCTGGACCTGCTGCAAAACACCGGCTCGCTGACTTCAGAGGACGAGCCGTCGATCGCCAACAGCCCGCGCATCACGCGCAAGAACCGGCTGGGCAGCTTCTCCGGCACGACCGGCACCCCTGGCGACGGCCCCAACGGCGTGCTCATCACCGACTCTCCGGGTGTGTGGTGGGGGGGGGCGACGCCTCTGAGCCTGGGCCGGGGATGGGTCCGGCCGTGGTCGCACATCCGTGGCCCCAGCCATGGGCTACAGATATGTGGCCCATGGCGGTCTCCCTCCAGAATGTCGCCCTCACGTTTGTCGCGAAAATCACTTCGACTTGTGCTGACCGCGTAAATGAAGACTATATATACTTCCGAATAACACTGAAGGCCGAAGCCACTAAGACACTTGATCTATGGCCCCCAACGTCCGGCTAGGTAGTCATGTGTTCCAGTCAATAATCGGTATAATAATCAGCGTTTCTGTTCGTGACATTTTTGTCTCTTTACATTGCTGAAAAGTTCGTCTCAAGCGTTTTTGTTCCATGCCTGTGGGAACTTTAGCGCCTTTTTCGACTCCAGAGGCCTCTGTGGTCTTACGACACCATGCACTACACCTCACACTTCCAACTGAGTACCTGTGTGCAACTGATATGAATCTAACCGCTGAAAGAAAACGTGTACCAAGGTTCCTTATTAATGGCTTTAGAATGTATGACGGAATACCACGCACATTATCTTCCTTAGTTTGCAGATTGCATAATTATGTCTGAAGCCATCGATTGCAAACAAATTATTTAGCCATCTGTCATATGCCGAAGACCATCAGCCGCATCTGATTTCCATAGCTGCCCGTGGATGAAGTGTTCCAGCCGGCAATTTCTGTCTTGGTGAACTGCCGGAGTCGTTTCGGTATGCTTCACATAATTAAATTAACAGTTCGCCCCGTTGCAAACCCATGCAAGCAGAAACACACATACATATCTTCCGTGATTCTACTAACGTCTGTTGAGAGAAATCGTTTGTGAAGAATCATGATGGTGGCGTTCTACTGCGGCGGCTTTTTGAGAATGCGCCGAACCACGCAGTGACAGCAATCACATATAAGGCCCTACGACGAATTCGCTGCCAGTCTTTGTGGCGTGCTGGTTTATCTGTGTGGGTGTATGTGGGTGTGTTTTGGATTGCACGTACGTGTACGTGTGTGCGTGCGCTTGATGCTGACCAGTCGCTCCAGATGCCGCTCCCCGACATTGTGTTTCCGTCTATTTGACCCCGATCTGTCGCTTCAGGTACGGTTCGACGCCGCCGGAGCCGCGTTCCCAGCGAGGAGGAAGACACCCTGCTGGACTACCTGCGGTCTGCCAGCAACGACAACCCACGCGAGCGTCGCATCTGGGGAGGACTCGGTGGGTGGAGCGCAGCACAAACACCCAGCACACCGGCCCCATGGAACACCGTCTGTGCTTTGTACAGCTAAGGACGGCGACCAGCATGGTGTGCTGGTGGGACTATGGGGGCTAATGCAACACATGGTCATTTGCAATCACTCGCGGGTAAAGTCGGGTAATACAGAACACAACATTCCAAGATGTGATCATGAAAAGAAATGGAGCTATCCAATTGTCGCCAAAGATCGGGCGGAAGTGTAGATTGCATGATTTGGAAGTCGTGCTGCACACAAAAAGATGCATAGCAAACGGCATGCAGCACAGTGACAGTATGAAAATGCGGGCTTCACTTAGCGGCTGCAAACTTGACCTTTGACACTTCGCAGTGACATTTGAAATGTCATCGGCATTGCGACATGCACACGTACCATTGGTCCGTCATTTTGCATCATCATGCTGGGCATTAGTCATAAACATGGTCGTAAGAACGATGTGCACGTTGAGGAGACTAAGCCAACTTAATTTAAGCACCTTCCGCCGCACTAATTTACATGCAACTCCACGAGGGCACCGTGGGAACTTCCAGACACCGGGAGTACATCCACCAAGTTGGCGGGTCGGACGCCACACGATAACCGAGCAGTTGTTCGGCATGAGCTAATTCAGATTAATTAATTAGTCGTGCTGTTTTGTCGGAAGGCAACCAGATTGGCACTTTACCAAAGTTTTCAAGTGGGCATCATCAAGGTCGTGTTGTCTGTTATCTACATGACCTTGGTCAAGGTCTCCATCAATCTAACCAATCTAGCCAGTGTTGTTCATCACTATATAGTTTACTATCGTGAAGCCCTCAAGCATCTGACCTGCTACTGCCTTGGTTTTCACCAGATGGCTCGCTACTGTCATGCTCTCAACCACGTGACCCGCTAACACCACCAGACTCAATATTGCCTTGGTCCTCACCAGTTAACCTGTCACTACAATGGTCCCCACCATCTGATCCACTACTACAGTATTATCCACCGTCTGATTCGCTATTGCCTTGACCTCCACCATTTGACCTACCACAGCCATGGTCCGCACCATCTGACCCACCACGGTCATAGTCCGCACCATCTGACCCACCACGGTCATGGTCTGCACCATCTGACCCACCACGGTCATGGTCCGCACCATCTGACCCACCACAGCCATGGTCCGCACCATCTGACCTACCACAGCCATGGTCCGCACCATCTGACCCACCACGGGCATGGTCTGCACCATCTGACCCACCACGGCCATGGTCCGCACCATCTGACCCACCACGGCCATGGTCCGCACCATCTGACCTACCACAGCCATGGTCCGCACCATCTGACCCACCACGGGCATGGTCTGCACCATCTGACCCACCACGGCCATGGTCCGCACCATCTGACCCACCACAGCCATGGTCCGCACCATCTGACCCACCACGGCCACGGTCCGCACCATCTGACCCACCACGGCCATGGTCCGCACCATCTGACCCACCACGGTCATGGTCCGCACCATCTGACCCACCACGGCCATGGTCCGCACCATCTGACCCACTACGGTCATAGTCCGCACCATCTGACCCACCACGGCCACGGTCCGCACCATCTGACCTACCACAGCCATGGTCCGCACCATCTGACCCACCACGGCCATGGTCCGCACCATCTGACCCACTACGGTCATAGTCCGCACCATCTGACCCACCACGGCCACGGTCCGCACCATCTGACCCACCACGGGCATGGTCCGCACCATCTGACCCACTACGGTCATAGTCCGCACCATCTGACCCACCACGGTCATGGTCCGCACCATCTGACCCACCACGGCCACAGTCCGCACCATCTGACCCACCACAGCCATGGTCCGCACCATCTGACCCACCACGGCCATGGTCCGCACCATCTGACCCACTACGGTCATAGTCCGCACCATCTGACCCACCACGGCCACGGTCCGCACCATCTGACCCACCACAGCCATGGTCCGCACCATCTGACCCACCACGGCCATGGTCCGCACCATCTGACCCACTACGGTCATGGTCCGCACCATCTGACCCACCACGGTCATGGTCCGCACCATCTGACCCACCACGGTCATGGTCCGCACCATCTGACCCACCACGGTCATGGTCCGCACCATCTGACCCACCACGGCCATGGTCCGCACCATCTGACCCACCACGGTCATGGTCCGCACCATCTGACCCACCACGGCCACGGTCCGCACCATCTGACCCACCACGGGCATGGTCCGCACCATCTACCAACGGTATAGTCCGCACCATCTGACCCACCACGGTCATGGTCCGCACCATCTGACCTACCACAGCCATGGTCCGCACCATCTGACCCACCACGGCCATGGTCCGCACCATCTGACCCACCACGGTCATGGTCCGCACCATCTGACCCACCACGGCCATGGTCCGCACCATCTGACCCACCACGGCCATGGTCCGCACCATCTGACCCACCACGGTCATGGTCCGCACCATCTGACCCACCACGGCCATGGTCCGCACCATCTGACCCACCACGGCCACGGTCCGCACCATCTGACCTACCACAGCCATGGTCCGCACCATCTGACCCACCACGGCCATAGTCCGCACCATCTGACCTACCACAGCCATGGTCCGCACCATCTGACCCACCACGGCCATGGTCCGCACCATCTGACCCACTACGGTCATAGTCCGCACCATCTGACCCACCACAGCCATGGTCCGCACCATCTGACCCACCACGGTCATGGTCCGCACCATCTGACCCACCACGGCCATGGTCCGCACCATCTGACCCACCACGGTCATGGTCCGCACCATCTGACCCACCACGGCCACAGTCCGCACCATCTGACCTACCACAGCCATGGTCCGCACCATCTGACCCACCACGGCCACGGTCCGCACCATCTGACCCACCACGGCCATGGTCCGCACCATCTGACCCACCACGGCCATGGTCCGCACCATCTGACCCACCACGGTCATGGTCCGCACCATCTGACCCACCACGGCCATGGTCCGCACCATCTGACCCACCACGGCCATGGTCCGCACCATCTGACCCACCACGGCCATGGTCCGCACCATCTGACCCACCACGGTCATGGTCCGCACCATCTGACCCACCACGGCCACAGTCCGCACCATCTGACCTACCACAGCCATGGTCCGCACCATCTGACCCACCACGGCCATGGTCCGCACCATCTGACCCACCACGGCCATGGTCCGCACCATCTGACCCACTACGGTCATAGTCCGCACCATCTGACCCACCACAGCCATGGTCCGCACCATCTGACCCACCACGGCCACGGTCCGCACCATCTGACCTACCACAGCCATGGTCCGCACCATCTGACCCACCACGTCCTCCATCAGACTCGTACGGCTCTCTGGACCGCTCGATGGCGCGTCGTATGCGGGGCGGCGCCGTGCGTCGGCGGCCCGACCTGCTGTCAGCTGACTTCCTGCAGGACCGCGAGCGACCGGCGTCGCCGTCGCTGACCACGCCCACCCAGGAGGAGGCGGAGAAGCCGGCAGAACCGGGACGCCCCAGGTGAGCTCATCCACTCATCCACACTGCTCCCGCCAACTGTGTCTTCCTACCCTCTGTTCTCTCTTCTCTATTTGTCTACCCGTGTTGATGTGCCTGGCTGACTGCCCTCTCATCTTTCCTTCGCCATATATCTTACATTTCCTATGTTTTGCATCCCACCCCACCAATATCTGTTGTGTCCATCCTCATTCTCCGTCTATATATCCTATTCTCCCTCTATCTTCTATATCCTTTCCCCCCCCCTCTCTCTCTCTCTCTCTCTCTCTCTTTCTCTATTCATATTATCCTCTCCACCGTTTCCACATTATCTACATCGCACTCCTCTCTGTGGAACGGTGTACTGGTACACCCGTTTTCTTCTCTAACCGGGGGTGTCACCACTGGTTTTCAATACGGAGACGCATGTCTAAGCTCCACTCATCATATGCAGCGTCATTAGCATTCTGTTCAGATTCCCAAGCTTGGGGACGCGTTCAGCTCCTTCCCACCCTCGCAACCCAAATGTCTGTGCAGGGTATGCGTTACTATATTAGTGGCATAAAAATGGAATTACCCATAGTAATTCAATTTTTAATCCCGCAGGCAGGTGGGGTCCAGTTTTGGCCATCATGGGAAAGTTAGCATGGCCAAGAAAGACATGTCCATTAGTGGACCTGGGCCCCAAGTTAACCCTTTCAGTGTGCCTATGCCCATGTTAGCACATGCATATGTTGCCATCGCTGTTTAGCTACCTTCCCGTCGTGACTCGCCGTCTGCTTCCCCGAGCAGCCACGACTGGAAGCGGAAGATCGACCACTGGTTCGAGGACAACGACAAGGACCGAGAGCAGGCCGAGGACCTGAGCCGTCGACGGCGACTGCAGAGTCAGCGACGTGCCGTCGACTGTGCCGACACCATCAAGCCGGGTCAGTCAGGCGGCAGATGGCGCTGCTACATGGGTGCGCTGGTGGGCTGGTGGGCGTCCGGTGGCCCAGGTGGGCTGGTGGGTGTTCTGTGGCCCAGGTGGGCTGGTGGGTGTTCTGTGGCCCAGGTGGGCTGGTGGGCGTCCGGTGGCCCAGGTGGGCTGGTGGGTGTTCTGTGGCCCAGGTGGGCTGGTGGGCGTCCGGTGGTCCAGGTGGGCTGGTGGGCGTCCGGTGGTCCAGGTGGGCTGGTAGGCGTCCAGTGGCCCAGGTGGGCTGGTGGGCGTCCGGTGGTCCAGGTGGGCTGGTGGGCGTCCGGTGGTCCAGGTGGGCTGGTGGGTGTTCTGTGGCCCAGGTGGGCCGGTGGGCGTCCGGTGGTCCAGGTGGGCGAGTGAGTCAGTTGCTGATCGTCCGCTGCGACATGGTGGAATCCGTGTTCATGGCGGTGTGCTGAGACAATCACAATCTGTTGGGCCATTCGGGAATGTCCGCTGCTGCATCCTGTAAATATGCTTGTCGAGTCGTTTCGAGCCAAATAGGTTGACTCGTTTCTTTAGTCATCTATTGAACGGTAGACTAACTTTTTTCTTTCTTTTTCTTTTCACTTGTTCGGGTTTCCACTCACTGCTGATTTACTGAGGCTTTATCTTAGGCAACGCAATATGATCATAATATCCATGAATTGTATTCATCAAAGGACTAAGAATCTATTATACCTGATGAAAATTGAAATGCAAAATGCGAGTGGCCCTTGCTCCTATCCACATTCAATAGCTAAGATGAGTAGAAAACAAATCACAAACCTACCATTGTTTTCATTTCCTGCCGCAAAGACGTGCTTCAATTCAGTTGCCGAAGCTTTTCGTCGAGTGTGTGCGTCAATAAGTGTCGTGTAGTTGTCAGCTTTATGTTTGTGTTTGCCAGGCGCCATTATAGCGTCACCTCGACCTCGACACCTCGACACTTCTATACACTAACGGTAATGTTTATGGTCGCTAGATGGCGTCAAGCTGCCAGTTACAGAACTCGGCACTGTTCCTGAGGAAAAGTCACTGGACAGCGGGACTTCTTCCACTTACAAGCGCGTGTACAAGGATTGGAAGCCGTCCATGGAGCAAAAGGATATACTGGGTGCCATGGAGGCAATAGAAGGTTGTATCAGTTATCCGCCTGATGGGGACGTTGGTTATCGGTTCTCAGCGTCACACCAAATGACTCGGATGTGCTCTTGGGCCGAATTGTGTGATAAAACATGCATGGCACAGAACACGGTAACATGGTCGGAGCGTGAGGAGAATATTGTGGGACTAGCAACGCCGTTGCAGGTGACCAGAGCAAAACGCTACACGGCCTATCACTATAGGACGCAAGGTTAAATTGTAAAAGTTTGATAGCGTAGGGCCCCGTATCGGACGAACATTGGAGTGACTTGAGCCCCTCTAAGAAGAATCAAAGCTCCATGTACGCAAGACAATCCTCATGAATGTAGATGTTTTACTTAAGTTAGCAAGTGGCGCTTGTTCCACCAGGATGTACTCATCCTGCATATGTACCCTTCCGCATATCACCAAAAATAGGTGCTTCAGTGATGGCTAAGTGTTATCACATGAGAGAGACGCATGCCCATGGGTTCCCAACGAAACCTGTAAATCGTCACCAGCATTGGGTGCTTCAACGCGCACAGCTTGGTTGTCTGTCGAAAAGCGACGCTTCTTGTCAGCTTTCGGTGAGACTCGCGCTCGGGTGTGCCGTCAGCTTTCACCTGACCTGGACCTGCCTGACCCATTGCAGAGACGCATGACCAGCAGCCCAAGGACAAGTCGTCGTGGCGCAAATCCAATCTGAACGTGCCAAACAGTGCCGAGGGCACCAGTGGGCGCGGGCAGGAGGGTCACCAACAGGTACTGGAGCGCGCGAGGAGGCAACGAGGACATGAGAGCGCGTCCCAGCTGACAATTGCATCCCAGCTGACAATGGCATCCCAGCTGACAACTCCAATTCAATCGGAGCAGACGCGTGACTCTGTGTGACAGTGCCTCCCGTGCCTCATCTCGGAACCTGGCAGGCCAGTGGGTGCGATCCTAATCCTGCTGGAGATATCCCGCGCTGTTTTAATGTGGCTATTGCGCATCATGAATTTGTCCTGACCGAACATCGCCCTAGGTACAGTGAGCCCAGCATACGCACTACGCATGCCTCGATGTCTATCTTCGGAGCCAGCAAGTCCTTGTTTTCCTTCTGAACAGTGAGATATGTCTGCCTATTGCATTGCATGCAGATTACGGATACCGTTCCGGCATGGCTATTTGCAAATATTCAACGATGTTATACCTTGTTTCTAGCTTAGTTTTGGGGACGCGGTAGCTTAGTTGGTACAGCGTCGGACTCTTGATGGCAAGGTTGTGTGTTCGAATCTCACAACCGAATGCATTGCCGAGTCCACCCGCGACCAATCGGCTTAAGAGGTTATCGACGCTCTATGACGTAGCGGGTGAATGCGTCGTAAAAGAACCCATGGTTCTTCTTCATCTTCTGGCTTAGTTTTGCCTTCACCGAATGTGCCGCCAGGCCGGATTGATGACAGATGGTGTGCCGACTGTTTGTCATGACTCGTCGGAACTCGTGAGCTTGTGAGATAGCGCAGGCCCCTCGTCAACACCTGTCAACAAACACGAGCAGAGTTCAGCTTACATTGTCTCCCTTGTCAGCAGGCAGAACCAGAGTGCCGTCTGTGATCTGCTGATTAGCTATACATACCACAGTCGGCGTGTTCTACATAGTTATCTTGTATGAATGTTCTCAAAGCTATCTGGTGGATCTGGTGGATGTGTGTGCACAGCATATGGTGACAATGTCTGGTACGGATGTATGGTGACGATGTCCGGTACAGATGTATGGTGACGGTGTCCGGTACGGATGTATGATGACGGTGTCCGGTACGGATGTATGGTGATGGTGTCCGGTACGGATGTATGATGACAGTGTCCGGTACGGATGCATGGTGACGGTGTCCGGCACGGATGTATGGTGACGGTGTCCGGTACGGATGTATGGTGACCGTCTTGTGTCCACAGCGCCAGGAGGGGCCGTATGACGCACGCAGGGACTTCATTAAGGGGCTGGGGCGGAAGGTCAGCGACGACAGTATTCCGCTCTACGTCCGGAAGACATCGTCCAATGACAACCCTGACAGCCGGAAGAGCAGTCTGGGTATGTGTTTCGGCAGACACGCTATTTCAGTGTTTGAGTGCGTGAATTTTTGCAGCTAAGTTGTCTGTCTTGAGGCATTAATATCTGTGTTTTACAGCGTAATGTGTTAACACATTCAACACATTATTTTCTTTGTGTGCTATTTCTAAGCAAGTAGATGCTAAGCACCTGCGGGTGTTTGCTTCAAGAAAGTAACTACGAATGCATGCAGATAGTATTGCACGCTATCTGCTAGACTTGTGTGCTCTTTTCTTCACCATTCGTGGCCGAGTAGGCACTGTTTAATCGCAGTATGCTAAGAGGTATTCCAAACGATGATGGATGCAAGGATGCATTTACTGTCAGAGGCATTTTCGAAATGCAGCGAACGGAAACTAAGAACTCACGACATCTAGTGCGTAAATTGCATCTGACGATGGCATTGTTCGGTCTCCCTGCGACGCTCGATATCAGTATCAACAATAATAGTACGCAACGCTGAGCTTCGTGTGTTTGCCAGTGAACGAGGTGCCGGACGGACTGACGCTGAAGGTGCCGGAGGTGACGCTGCCGACGGTGCCGGAGCCGGAGACGCCCTCCTCGGAGCAGCGGCCGCGCGCCGACCGCCAGGAGAGCCAGGACTCTGACAAACTGCTGCTGCCGCCGTCCATCCCACGCCGCCTGCGCAAGCTCTCCAGCGACGAGGTGCCCAACAAGATCGACATCGACGCCGAGAACATCGAGACGCCGCCGGTGACGCGGCGCGCGCTGGGCACGCGCAGTTTCCGCGCGCCGCCCAACCAGACGTGGCTGGCGGCGCCGCGCCGCTCCGAGGACGAGCCCACCGAGGACTTCGGCGCGCGCCGCTCGCAGCGCCGCTTCCACAGCCTGCGGCTGGACTCGGCGGCGGCCGAGGAGCGCCGGCGCAGCCTCAAGTCGACCGCCGCCGACAGCTCCGAGAACGAGGAGGGCGGCGACGGCAGCCGCGCCCGGCTGTCGCAGCGGTACGCGCGACTCGTCGAGCTTGCCAAAGACGCCGAGAGCGACGCCGAGGCGGTGGCGAAGCCCGCCGACCACCAGCACAAGACGTCGCTCGACGTCGGCACGCGCGACGACGACGACGACGACGATGCCGCCGCCGGGAAGTTCGATCGACACGCGTCCGTGCGCAAGTCGACGCGCCGCAAGCGCGACGAGCCCAGCGGGCCGGCGCCGGCGACGTCGAAGGCCAAGTCTCCGCCGCCGGCCGAGTCGCACGCGCCGCCGCCGCCGCCGCCAGCCGATGAGGAGCGGCGTGGCTCCAACAGCGACATCGAGCGCGCCATCAACAGCATCTCGGAGACGGCCGACAACCTGAAGAAGGTGGACGGGGCCGGCCGCCAGGAGCGCGGCGAGCGGCGCGCGCGCGCGCGCAGTCTCGTCGACGGCGCGCAGGTGGCCGAGGCCAAGAGGCGCGCCGACAAGGGGCCGTCCATCCACGACCGGCTGTTCGGCCGCCGGAAGGAGAAGGAGCCGGCCGGCGCGCCGCTCAAGCGCTTCGGCAGCGTACGCCGCCGACGCGAGGACACCGACGAGGGCTTCGCCGAGGAGACGAGTGGCACCAGCGCCAACAACGAAGAGCAGCCGGGCCGTCCGCGGCCGCGGCCCAACTCGCTGTCGCTGGCCGGCCTGCGCAGGAGCGCCGCTCCGGCCGCGGCGCGGTCGCCCAGCGTGCGCGGCGCCAGCGCCGCCGGGCAGCCGGCGGCCGGCCGCGCCGCCCGGTCAACGGAGTCGACGCGCGGCGGCCTCGATCGCAGCCAGAGCATGCGCGTCAGCGGCGCGGCGCGGCCGCGGCCCGGGCTCGGCTCGGCCACCAGCGCGCTCAAGGCGCTCACCAAGAACCTGCGGCGCGCGCGCGACGCCGAGCCGGCGCACAAGTCGGCCACCAGCCTGCACAACTCGAGCGGCTCGCTGTGCAGCACGCCGTCGGTCAGCAAGCGCTCCAGTGAGGACAGCCTAAAGGCGACCTCGCCCAAGCCGGCCCGGCGCAGCGCGCGCGTACCGCCCATCCCGGCGCCCGCGCGCAAGGTGGCGCCACCGGCCGTCGCGCCGCGGCGCGCACTCAACGGCGCCGTGGTGGGCGCGCGCCGGGCGCCGGCCGCCGGCCGTGTGACGTCACCGGTGACGTCTCCCGTGACGTCTCCGCCGCCGCGCGCCGCCTCGACGCTGCCGCGGCAGGGCCGGCCGGTGGTGGCGCGGTTGGCGTCCACCGAGGAGAAGCCGCGCCGCGCCGGCACGCCCAGCTTCATGCGGCCCACCTCGGCCAGCTCGGCCCGCCTCGACCCGGCCGACGCCAAGAAAAAGTCCATCGTCTCCAAGTCTATCACGCTGGGCAGACCGCGCTCGACGCAGCGCTGAGTGAACGCACGCGCACTCTCTAGTCCTCCGTCAAGTGATATATGCTTAACAGTGGACGGATTACTCCAAGTGATATTACTATTCTCGTTAGTTTTGCACTTTTATAACGATGCGTGAGCGGCGCTCGTCAGCTCATAGACTTCCCAAATAGAGGACTAACACGTTCTTGGTCGTCCTGTGTAGCGTAGGCAAGCCTAACGTTCTCCCAATTCCCAGTATAAACGGAAGCGCAGATCTGGTGACATTTGTGTGTGCTCGGGTGAGTGACGGCGGACTGCTCGCAGTGCTCGCAGTGCTCGATGTTTGCGCCTTGTGCAGTTAGATGGCAGGCCTGTGGCGTGTGCGCTCGGTGAGTGCACGGACAGAGGAGTGAATAGTCAGTACTAACCGGTGCGCGTGTGGACAGCGAGCGGTGTGACACAGAGACGCGTCTGAGCCCCGCCTCCGAAGGCGGTGCCCACCACACTGATGGGCACATCATTATTGTGTATGACGAAATAAAATCGCGTCTTAGGCAATGGAAGGCTGTTGGGTAGTATTGCGTGGCGGTCAGCCTGCACAGGGATTGGTCCAGGAATTGTCATGGGGCACTTGTCCGGCGTTTCTGGCGGAAAAAATCGTGTGGGCGCACTCGAGCACACTACCTATTTTCAGGAGGCGATGCGCCTGAAAAACTCTAGGGGACTGGATGGGCGCCTTTTCTTCTCTGGCTCTCCGCTTCTGGCTGAAACTGGCCAAAAAGTCTGAAAGGGCGCGCTGGAACCTTCCCGGATGGACGCATTTTCCCGGCTGGAGAAGACCTTTCATGGGCACATTTTACAACGCCCCCCCCCTCCAATTGTAACCGCCCCTAAGTATACACACAAGCAGAACATTCATACTTGATACGGTGGTTTATTTATGTTGAACTATTCACATATGCTTAATGTTGAACCATGTGATGCCATATATTAGTCAACGTCATGTCCCACTGAAAGTGCGCAGATTTTGGAACATAACTGCAATAGGAAATCGAATGTTGTTCACATTGATATACCTACACAAAATATACTGAGATCATGGGAGCAGCTTCCTATATCTTTTGAATGGTTGGTGCCAGATATGCAGTCAAGGGGAGAGCCTTAATATGGCCTGTTGTAATCCCTCAGCAATGGTCACAAAATTTTCCGGAAGCAACTGCTCAATAAACCAGGAATGCCCGAACCCTGGGCGACCGTATATGCCATCACGGATACGGTCGCTTGCTACCTCCGCTATTTGTGGTGCTATCTCCGCTGAACCAGCATACACAGGTATTGTATACGTGAAGCCATATTTTAACTTGGTCTATAACATGGAAGTATCGCAGAGACGCGCAAAGGTATGCTGCCGTTCATTATACACACAATGTATTGCCATGGCATGTTTGTTTGGCATGGAGCAATTTAATGGTCGTCTGCGACTAACAGGGCATCGTTACAGCGTCCGCGTATTTCGCTCGTCAACGTGCCAGTCGTGTCTCCCGTCGGCAAAGCGAGACGACAGCGCTCCTCACGGATTCACCCGCTTCCCATTTCAAAGGGAATCCGTACAAACTGGAGGTAGTTGGGGCATTTAGCCGGTGACGTGCAAGAGGGAATACAATCATGGAGGCGAATATAATGAGAGGCATGACGCAGAGTAGCCATGGTGAGTCGTGTCGATGTGAGCACGGTAGCGAACTGAAGCTAGGGGTGATGTGTTGTTGTGAGGCTGCATAACGCTGGCTATGCTCAGGTCATGAGACTAGGGAGCACTGAAGTATATTAGGGAACACTGCAGCAGTAGCAACAAGGTCTATGTCTAGGAAGTCAGCGAGGTCTATGTCTAGACTATCAGACTACGGATGGGGCGAGGATGGCCGAGTGTTTAAGGTGTTGGGATCTGGGTACCAAAAGTCCTGGGTTAGACACGAGCGCCTCTCGGGACATTTCCCAATCCCGTGGCCCACCGGCGAAACAGTGCGGGCGGCGCCATTAGCCGTGTATGTGCATAAAGTGCGTCGTGAACCACCCAATAAACAAACAGACTACGGATGAATCAGGGAGCATTGAAGCAGTAGCAATAAAGCATTACTGTTTTTGTCTAAGCCATGAGACTATGGATGAATCTGGGAACGGTGAAGTATCAGCAGTGTGGTAGCTGTTAATTCGGTTAGTTTGCGAATGGTCGGATAGTTCCGGTACTTGAAGCGGACACTGCAGGCGGATATAGTAGCCGGACATAGGCTGATATTGCAGGCAAACGCAGTAGATGGCTGTGGAGCTTTTGAAAGGTCCTAAATTCCGACCAGCCTCACCTCAGGAAACAGACTGGCGCATTGTGCGAATTGCATGGGCATACCTATGTGTACGTATCTGCGTTTCTCCCTTGGAATTTGCTACTTGCAATCAAACTCATGTATATGCCCTGCACAGCAGGAACTCGAGGGACATACTAACTGCGGGGAAATTACCCCTCCCCTCCCCTCCCCATCCCCCACCCCCACCTCAGTGAAAGTAAAATGTCTTCATTTTCAGGGACAATACCGGTTAAGCAAACAACATGCTTCATTTTCGCACGTATTGCTGAAGTGCCTGCACCCCCACCCCCCAACTGCGAAGGGAGAAGTTATCGAATGGATCCTTGCTGGAAAGGTCACTGTATAAGTGACTTCGTCATTTCTCATTTTTAAGCTCTCCGTAGCGTAAATGGTTGAAGTCTTACGTCTGTGAACATGTGTAGGCCGGCGTCAACCAGACAGATCCAATTCCGATAACATCTCTTCTATTTTCACAATAAGGAAAACATTGAAGGGCGAACTAAGCGCGCATATTGAACTGGCATATTAACATATTAAACGGCTTGTTTATCCGCTGTTTTTGCTGGCTGGGAACAACTTTGCACGATTCAGCAGCACGCTAAGCTTTCTGACAATGCAGTTGGTCTGATTACTTGACTAGTCGGGTAGATTCGTGATGGCGAAACAAGAGATAACTATGCATGTATGCGCACTATGTATATATGCAATTTCGTATCGTTTTTATTACATATATTACGTGATATATGATTCATGATAATTAACGTAGAGGCTGAAAACGGCGACCAGTAACAAAGTTACGAACCACAGCAACCAAACAACCAATCAGCAACAATCAACAAGGTGTGTTGATTGCGTTTTGAGGGCCTACTAAGCAAACAGCATCCTCAAACAACGGTGTAAGGCCTCAGCATTTTATCTGCATACCTTGCTAACGCTGATTGTTGGTGTTTGCGTTCCGGTTCTCCAGAATGACAAGCGAATTATGCAAACAATATACGCTACTGACGGCAGATGTAGTCCGATAGTGCGAAGAATATTCCGTGCTAGCATTGCATCGTACTTATGCTACTTAATGTCGAAGACGTGATGTCGCTTTTTGTGCAACAAAAACATACAAACTGCTGGTTTACAATGCCACAAAAGCGAGCACGCCTTTGGCCACGTGAACCACGGCGCATGGTCTGTCATTAATGCATACCAGAGTATTTCATAAAAACATACATGAACTGGGATATTGTATCGTCATTGCTAGTCCAGAAGCGCTTCAAGCCCAGAAATGGGCGCCCTTTCACCTAAATTAACATTGCAGTTACATATAAGACATCGGGCACATACGATAAGTTATCCTGGAACGACTTCAAGACCGTGTTATTCATAACGGTCAGCCATATAATATCAACATATTATTTCGGCGAACGAGCTTGAATGATAACCGAGATCATTACAATAAAAAAAACTCGTCAATGAGTCGCCTACCCTTTCTACAAGCATGTAATCAGCGAGGCTAGAAATCCTTCACCAAACCACGGAATGCATTTTTATATTTTCAACATGTATTTCAGAATGAATAGGGAAAATAACAAATTAACATTAGCAGGATACTAAACCAGGAACGTTCAACCCCCACCCTCAATAGTCAATGTACTGACAAACCTCCTCAGACCAACTACAACCAGAAAATATTCTTTAAAATGATCTTCATAGCAGAGCTTGTTCCTTCGTTTCATCCTTTAAGTAACTTTGCCTGATAACCTAATCAAGTATTGGTGGATGATGATGCAAATTGCGCAAATGCAACTCGGAGCAAATGCTACTTGCTTCATGATATCAATTTGGCATTGCCTGGAATTTGGCCTCGAAGTAATCTTTCTCAGTTTTTTTTTCGGCAAATAAAGCATGGATGTACAATGGTACAGTAGATGTCACTACCGGGCTCGTTTTAATCTCCATTCATAACACAGTATAGGTAGCTGGGCAAAATGCCGAGTTTCGGCAACTTTTGAAAGTTGAGGAAAACTGGCAATCGCCGGAAATATTAGGTACCTTATGAATTTCAAGATGGCTAGTACGAACCAGCAAATAAGCAATAGTGAAAATGCATCGCGATTAAAAATAGATTGACGTGATTTGGTTTCGATGTAGTCTAAAAAGAGTTAGTTGAAGTGTACATGATCTTACGGAAAAGTTGAACATGTTTTTTTTCTGCTGTTTTCTTGCTTCATTCCGATGACATCCATTCGGATGCATCCACTGTAAACAGTTAGGTACATGATATCCATACCAATGAATCCACTAAATGCCTAGTCACCATTCTGGGAATCGCTCTATACACATTCGCGGGGCCATTCAATGTTGATTTCCACCCCATCAAATATCTTCCAGGTATAGCATGGCAAATGCTTCCCATGCCCAATGCTGATATCATCAATATTGATTTGTCTTTCCACTTGCCCGATATCACCCAGATTTAACATGGAAGTTTCCCTCTACATCCCCAAGGCTTGGAAGACTAAATATCTGTTGCACACATTCCAGAAATCTATTTTTTATGTCGCAGTTGGCTGTCAGCCAGTAATGCACTCTGGGATTTCTTAAGGGGGCGATGAAAACAACGGAATGGAACAGGAAATGCTTTCGGAGCCGGAACACGGGGAAAATATTTGGTTTTGAAAGGTGAAAAATATAAACATGTTTCATTTGATTTGTCGTTGCTAAGGGGGAAGGGCGGGCCCACTGCCTTCTGGCTGCGCCTCAACTGTCAACAAGAGTGGGACTTCTATGCCAGAGAGGTGGTTTGATGCATTAATAGATTCTGGAGCAAATGCTGTGGAAACATAACCCATGTTGCTTAACTTGGGAGAATACACTTCCCAAGAAAGATTACAAAGGTTGCTTCGCTTAGCAATAGGTTGCTTAGCCTTATCCATGTTATGATATATTCCGCCGATTCTATTTTCATCCAGCTGGTTTAAACCAGTAAGATCACCGATGGAAAATAACTTCAGCCAGATGTGGCCGGTCCTGATAGCAACTTAAGATATTGTCCTGATAGCAACTGATAGATCTTACTGATTTAAACCAGCTGGATGAAAATAGAATCGGCGGAATATACCATAACATGGATAAGGCTAAGCAACCTATTGCTAAGCGAAGCAACCTTTGTAATCTTTCTTGGAAAGTGTATTCTCCCAAGTTAAACAGCATGGGTTATGTTTCCATGGCATTTGCTCCAGAATCCATTAATGCATCAAAACACCTTTCTGGCATAGAAATCCCACTCTTGTTGACAGTTGAGGCGCAGCCAGAAGGCAGTGGACCCGCCCTTTCCCCGTAGCAACCAAAAATCAAATAAAGCATGTTGATATTTCAACTACTCCCTCACTTTTGGTTACCTCTAAACCATTTGAGGCGTTAATAAGAAATTCGCTTTTTAAGTTTTGTTTCTATCAATTTCATTTCAGCTCGTTCACGAGTAGGTACTCGTCAATGAATTCAATGTTTTGCTCTACTTGAGACGGAACAATCAAAGTTGTGACATGGCTTCACGCTGACCAGCTGTGTATCATCTGAGGACATAGTGGCGTTACTGGAAGGAAGCACATGTCAAAAGAGAGGAAGCAAGAACAAGGTTGGGAATACTGAGTGTAAATATCATATGTATATATATATACATGAACATATATATAATATGCATTATACAATAAGTGGATATATGTGTATATATATCAAAGTTATTGAAAAGGCAATGGGTTTCAGCTCTTCGCGGTTTGTAAATTATTTCGTAGTACGTTCCTGCATATATTCAGTTCATGACAATTCGGTTCGATGTCCACCGCACGAATTAAGAAGTCAGGTTGAAGACTACGTGGGGCTGATGAATGAACAGCAGACCGATCGTGGCCGTCTGTGTGACAAGGTGATGGACGCTGGGTGGCCCTGGTCGACGAGCCCTGAAACTTAACACGGCGACCCAGCGATGATCACGGCAGTCCAGCTGGACCCTGGCATAAGTCCGTGACACATGCTCGGCCAGTGGTGGCCACAGTGGGTTTGTCGAGCCACTTGTCAAGACATGGGTGAGCGATCGTCGCACCAAAGGCCGAATCCCAGCGCAGACATTCCGCTTTGAATGCTCACCTCCAGTTAACAAAGGCGAACGGTGTCGCTGAGCTATAGGTAGGGTGCTTGTGGCTGATGGTACGATTGTTCATAGACAACGGCTTGCAAAAAAAAACGCTATTAAAAAAGAAACACCAAAGCTGTTCAGCAGTTCCTGGACATCTTCGATATTCTAGGACATAGCGACACTCGAATTGATCATCGGATGTGCCACGAAGTCTCCTCACATGCGTGATGTTCCACTCGGACTCAAGCGCTTTCACTGGAAACCGTAGAAACCACCAAATTCTCGTTAGTTGCTGATAGGGGTAGGCGACAAAGACAATGCATTTAAGTGAGGAACGCACATCTGCGCAAACCATGAGAAGGCTAGCCATGGTCCTCGCTTTCACCATGGAATCAAGAACTACGTTGTATCTAGCACATACACATATATCCACATATTTGTGAATAATGTGCATGGACGTCTGTTTCACACCGACTGGCTCATATGACAATTCACGTTTCTCATGAAGGACAGCTATGATCCATCACGATTCTAAAAATCCTTCCTCCCTCCTCAGGAGGGACAGCGAGTTTTGGAGTAAAAAAACATTATGGTCTACGCTTCGAAACGTTCTTTAATACTGACACTGATACAAACGTTCGTTTCCTACCTGAAGCGGAAAGTTACATATTATGCGCTTTGCGCAACTATGGGCTCATGCTCCATCGTATTTTTATGAACAACAACATTTGATGTCGATTATATTTGTGTACATTCTTCGTGTTGCACCTAGTGTATCAAACGTACAGGAATAGTGTCGTCGAAATCTACGTCAAAACTTCGAAAGGAAGATAGTGGGAGACATAAAGCATAATCCAAAGGCATTCTGAAGGTACTCCAATTCTTGCATGAAAGCAAAACCTCGAATTGCTGATCTCAAGTTACAAGATGGCTCAAGTACCACTGCTAGTACAGATGTGGAGAAGGCAAACATACTTGGAAGATACTTCTCCAGTGTGTTCACTTCTGAGGAATGCTTCACCCATTCCAGGCCTGTCAGTACAATAGGAGGGGCCTCTCCTTGAAGACGTTCATATATTCCCAGTTGGAGTGAAAACTAAGCTAACAATAATAAACTCGGCTTCTTCACCAGGGCCTGATGGTATCCATCCAAAAGTCCTCCAAAAATTGGCCTCTCCACTAAGTGTTCCATTATGCATGCTGTTCAAGGAATCTATGGATTTTGGCAGGCTTCCTGAAGACTGGCTGATTGTCGAAATTACTCCCATTTTCAACGGAAGGTTGCAAGCAAGACCCCTCCAACTACCGTCACATAAGTCTTACTTCAGCATTGTCCAAGGTATTTGAATCTATCATTCGGGACAGCCTAATGGAACACATGCTAACCACTGGGCAGCTCCATGAAGCTCAGCATGGCCTTGTACCACACAAATCCTGCACTTCTCAACTTCTGGCTACAATGGAAGATTGGACCCGGATATTGGAGAATGGCAATCTTGTGGATGTTGCGTACTTTGATTTCAGAAAAGCATTTGACACTGTCCCCACCTGCGACTGCTGAGCGAACTACATGACTTAGGAATTCGAGGAAAGGTTCTGGCATGGATTTCAGCATTGCTGTCTGGAATACAGCAGAGTTGTGATAAATGGTGCAAAATCTTATTGGGCTATGGTCAATAATGGGATACCCCAAGGATCAGCGCTTGGCTCAACTCTCTTTCTGCTATTTGTTAATGACCTTCTACAGTGTGTGAATTGTGGCCTCAAGCTGTTTGCAGATGACACAAAGTTGTATTGCAACGTTCGCAATCTTTCAGGCCTGGACTAAGCGCAGTCAGACCTTGATGCATTATGGGAGTGGTCTGAAAATATGGCTTATGCCTTTCAACACATCCAAGTACAAAATCCTTCACCTTGGAAGCAAAAACAGACGGCATCCATATAGCCTACAGAACCCCCAGCTACATCAAGTCGTAGAGGAAAAGGATCTGGGCATCGTAACCCGCGCCGTCTTTCCGGTCAAATCCTCACACCCCGTCTCGAGGGGCGGTTGAAGACCCCCCTCTAAAATCAAAACTAAGCATCGCACGAAGACGAAAGAGGTGTCATCGGAAAGCGCTTGGCGAGTAGGGTCCGGGTCCATCCTCCAAAACAATTTCCCACAAAAAGTGAGGTCACCAAGGTGGCTAGATTTTCACGACTTTTCACGACTTACATTATGTTTTTGATTCTGGGGAGTTAATTTTCTGGGATATATGAAGAAACAAAATTTATTTGGCATGAGAAAAGGACAGCAAAATTGACCAGGGCTATAATGTTTTTTTACCCCCCAAAATACACATTTTATTTTTAGGAAATTTCAAAACTTTGAGTTTTCAAGTTTTCTGCAATTTTCCTTTTCCATTGGATAGAGCAGACCGAGAAACGTTGTTGGAAGTCAACTTACCCAAATAAAAAATGCTTACTTTAGCCAGAATCCTGTATTTGAACTGCAATTTGGCAAATACGGAAAATTTATATGTAGTCAAAAACGAAAAAAAAATTAAAAATTTCACCCATACATTTTGTTGCATCCGTAATGATAAGCAAACGCTGAAAGTTTCATTAAAATATCTATATCCGTTAAAGCGTGACGACTGGTTGAACTTTTTTGGAGGTGACCTAACTTGACCTTGACTAACTCGTTGACCCTGGATGACCTGACCTAAAATTTTGAATCAGCATGTCAAATTGATGTGGGAAAAGGTGTACCAAATTTGGGCGCGCTTGCGCGCGCCGTTCGTCCGCTATCCGCGAAAAACCTGAGGGGGCGGTTGAAGACCCCCCGAGACGGGACGGGTTAATTGATCAAGATCCGAAGTTTCGAACGCAAGCAGGTTCAGCTGTCTCAAAAGATAACAGAGTTCTTGGATTTATTAAGAGGTCTTTTGCACAAATTGATGCTTAGATGCTTCCCCTCCTTTACAAATCTCTGGTCAGTCCACACCTAGAATATGGTAATGCGGTCTGGGGTCTTTTTAATAAGGCGGACCAGAAAATGGTTGAGAGAGTACAGCGCCGAGCAACTAAGCTAGTGCCGGAAGTCAGACACCATCCTTACAAAAATCGCCTACAAATGTTACGACTACATTCACTGCAATACAGGAGGCGTCGTGGCGACATGATCCTCATGTACCAACTGTTGCATGGTCTTATCGGCTTACGTCAAGAAGACATAGTTCGGTTGTCACCACACTTGTACACCAGAGGCCACTCCTTGAAGGTGGCGAAGCTTGCTGCATTTACAAGAGTGAAACGAAACCATCTGAGTGTTCGAGCAGTCAGCGACTGGAACTCTCTCTCTCTCAGAACAAGTAGTCTGTGCTAATACTCTGAACCAGTTCAAGACCAGAATAGATGCATTCTGGTTCGAACAGCGATTTGATTATCCATCCTGAGGTGTGTTAGTGTATTATGCTTTAAGTCACCTGGTGTATTACCAGTTCGAGCTTGATGCAATCGGGTCAAACAGGCCCTTTCCTCGCATGAATCCCGAAATATATACGATTTATTCCTCTGGACGTCTATTCCTCAAGGGATGAAGTCAAACATAATCATTAAAAAAACAATACGTAAAAGTGGACGTGTACACTGCAAAACATAAAGAAGCGCAGCATCCAATGCGAATGACGCGAATTTTTATCGGGTGAATCAACAGCTTCAGTTAATCAGCATCTTGCTGTGGTCTCGTGGGATAAATACAAATTTGAACCACGGAGCTTGTCTTTAGTATGCATCTTCCTAATTCGTGCGCTTTGGCGACTAACAAAGTGTTGAATGTGCAATGCTCTGGAGCCGGAGTGAGACGACCTGACCTAATGTCATCCTGTCTGGTGGGTATCAGGGCCGTGACCGACCGGTGCAACTATGGAGAGCGTTGGCTACTCTAACCGGGGAGAACAGTTTCTTTGATTCATCAAGGTGTTGTGCAGTCAGGCGGGTATCAAGGGACGTGACGGTCAGACGTTATTATGTGGAATGTTGGTCACTCTAGCCGGGGAGAAAAGCTTCTTGGGTTCATCAAGTGAAACAATATAGTAAGAACATAAAAGGTTGCATGCATTGCTATTCCTGAAAATGCCTGATTGCCCTGAATATCGCTGCTCATAAGAAGCGATATTAGGAGTTAATGAGACATAACGCCCCTCTACATTTTAAGATACTTAGTAGTGTGTTCCTGAAACGTCTACATCGGTGCTCCATATCAAGAGCCGAACCCAGCCCTCTGTGTGCCTCCTCTCACCCTTTCCCCTGCGGTAGCATTAACGGTGGTCGGAACGTCAGAATTGCATTCGTTAGTCAAGGTGTTCAATCTATCTGCACCGCAAAATGCCTGGCTGGCAGCACCAGGTCAAGCGACAACAAACACGAGGACTAAAAACGCAGCCGCTACGTAAACATAACGCCATCGGCTGGAGAGGCCGCGTCCTTAATGCTCGGCTGTCGGCTTCGTGGCGCCTGCAGTGCATCATCAGCGACACACACGGGGGTCACTGGGACTCCGGTCATGTCACCACGCAGGAGGGCTACCGTGGCTCCAGCCATGTCATCACAGAGGAAGGTCACCAGTGCTTCAGTCATATTGTCACACAGGAGAATCACCACAGCTACAGCAATGTAACCACGCAGGAGGGTCACTGGGACTCCGGTCACGTCACCACACAGGAGGGCTACCGTGGCTCCAGCCATGTCACCACGCAGGAGGGTCACTGGAACTCCAGCCGTGTCATCAGAAAGGAGGGTCACCATAGCTCCAGCCATGTCGTCACACAGGTGGGTCACCACAGCTACAGCTATGTCACCACGCAGGAGGGTCACTGGGACTCCAGTCATGTCACCGCGCATGAGGGGTACCGTGGCTCTAGCCAGGTCACCATGTAGATGATCACTGGGACTCCAGCCGTGTCACCGCGCAGGAGGGTCACCATAGCTCTAGTCATGTCATCTCGCAGGAAGGCCACCGTAGCTCCACGTATGACACAGCAAAGGAGGGTCGCTATGGTTTCCGCCATGTCACCACGCAGGAGAGCCACCGTCGCCCAGCCGTGTCACCATGAAGGAGGGTCACCGACTTTCTACTGTTGTGTTTTTCTTTTACCATTTGCCTATGCACTCATTGGTTACTTTTGACAGTTCGGGTATAGTTTGCTTGTGAAAAATGCATAAATGATCATCTAAAAACCGCATCAAGACGATGTCACAATCTTGCTTTGGCCCTCCTAGATATCTCCGAAGACTGGAGCTCATTTCTGACACAATGTGCTCGCATCACTTGTCGACAGGTACGTCATACTTCAAAATGATCACGTGAATGGCTCAGGAGTTACCCCAGAAACTATTCATGGGCGGATTCCCCTCCCATTGCAAGAATCCAGCCTGCCAATGTGCCACGGCTCGCATCGGTGTACAGCGGCGCGACACTCGCGTGGCAAGAGTCCAGCCCGCCAACGTACCACGGACGGCGTCGGTACCCAGTGGCGAGCGCTGAGCCCACCGCCAGTCGGCGCCGACACGCTGACCGCGGCTGACGTCACCGAAGCGGCGCGCACTGCGTCGGCGACGGCGGCGCGCGCCGGCGCGCGTTCCTTGCCCCGGGCTTTTTACGCCCGTCTGAGCACACACCATATGGCCGGTGGCCGGCGAACGGAGTGGCGACAGTTACCGGCCGTAGCCGTGACGGACAGCCATCGACACATCGGCTCGGCTCGGAATAGACGCGCGCGCCTCAGCCGCCAGCAGATGCACTCGGCCTGCTCAGGTGTTCCGGTCCGGCTGCGCGCCAGCCGCGCTTCCGCCGCGCCGCGCCCGGCCGCACAGCTGGCGCACGTCGCGGCTTGTAGGAAGAGGAAACAATCGAGTAGGAGGAGGGACGAGTGCAATGCGGTTGTTGATCTGCGTTCACCTTTTGAGACGTGTAATGATTCGCAGGGAAATGGCCGGGAACTGGCGGCTGAAGCGCTACACAGTGGGCTAGTCGATATATCCGGCTGGCGGCTGAGGCGGTTCACAGTGGGCTAGTCGATATGTCCGGCTGGCGGCTGAGGCGCTACACAGCGGGCTAATCCATATCACAGCCGGGATCGTGTAACGTGGCTACCACAGCCGGGACCACATGTCACGAGGATATCACAGCCGGGACCGTGTGTAACGTGGCTACCATAGCTGGGCCGTGTGTGACATGGCTACTACAGCCAGAACCGTGTGAGGTGGCTACCACAGCCGGAACCGTGTGAGGTGGCTACCATAGCCGGGGCGGTGTGTAACGTGGCTACCACAGCCGGGACCATGTGTGAGGTGGCTACCATAGCCGGGGCCGTGTGTTTGAGGTGGCTACCACAGCCGGGACCGTGTGTGAGGTGGCTACCATAGCCGGGGCCGTGTGTTTGAGGTGGCTACCACAGCCGGGGCGGTGTGTAACGTGGCTACCACAGCCGGGACCGTATGTCTCTTGGATATTACAGCCGAGATTGTGTGTGACGTAGCTCTACCATAGCCGGGACCATGTGTGACGTGGCTACCACAGCCGGGACCGTGTGTGACGAGGATATCACAGCCAGAACCATGTGTGACGAGGATATCACAGCCAGGACCGTGAAGACCAGTAGCTGTCTGGAGTTGAGTGATTTGGTCGCACAGGCACGCGGCATGTACAACGCACAATAAACTGCCTTCATCAAATGCCATATTATCCGTGAATTGTGCACGTGCTAAAGTCCTTGCGCCTCGGTGAAGAGCATACTGCGTACTGCCCAGAGTGCAGCGGTGAAGGCAGCGAGGTTGTTACACTGCACACAGCCTCGCAGAGTTAGCAGACCGCTGCTAGTAGCTACGGCTGGGGTTCGCCTGGTGCGTAACGCTTGGTGACTTGCTGTCCAGGAACGTGTCCGGAGATGCGCTGAACACAGATAACTCGTACAAAGACGGCCAATTAAAAACACTGTGCTATCGGACGATCGTCCATCGGCCCGAACAGCCGCAGGCGCAGCGGACGACAGTAGATAGGCGGGTACGCTGTTGCGGATGGGAAATTGCGTTTGCACCGTTAGCAGACCTCGAAATCTCTCACGAAGCCAGGGGGATCCAAGTCTTTATTTACAATGTATATTTTCAGTGTGAATAGGAAAAATGACAAGTTCACATTTGCAGGGTGCCGAAGTAAGTAGTCCTGGACCCTGCATACTAGGGATCTCCTAGCCATGATTGTTAGCAATGGATGCCGAATAACTTCTTCTTACATGAAGCACTTTGGAGGTGTAATGTGTTCCTCAGTCCAGTTGAAGACGCGCCACGAAAATCGTCTCGACGAAAACAGTCATAACTGGCTAGATCTAGGCTTAGGCGTCCCGCCAACTATCGCTGTGCGCCAGATGCTTGCACGGTCACCAAGGTACGGGCATGAGTCATTTCATATGACATTCCAAGACAAACAAAAAGTTCTTCTTACGGAGATAAATACTTACAGTTGTTCGTATCACTTGCAATAGGGCTAACAGAGCAATTCCAGAATGGGTTAGTGTAGCTTGATTCCGAATTGGGATCGTTCTTCCCCATGAGTAGTGTCTAGGCTCTTAAGAAAGCAATCAAAGTGCATCCCATTATTTTCTTAAGTGTGCGTGTGGGGGTAGGGGAGAGGTGACCCAAAAATGTGGTGGTATATACCACACTCTTGGCGCACGAAGCATTAAAAAGGGTTTTGGATGGCGAAAATCTTAAAATTTATCGTTTGATCTCGTGTATTATTCATTGCTGAGGGGAGGAGCACCCCCTTTGACTGCGCATCTGCACTTCGACCCATTTGGTACAGGCCTTCGTAGCATGTATCTGTATGCCATGTATCTACCTTTTCTATTTAGACAAGCACTGTCCAAATGTTTCAAAGGTTTCAGCCGTGCGTGTGAATTCCATGCATACGTTCTGGGTGTTTCCGCTGGACGCTTCGTGACATCCCCGAATGGCGCCAGCGCAACCACGGGGCGACAGGTGTTCAGTGAGTGAAGAAGGTGAACGATATTGCCAAATATATTTGCTCGGCTTTCCAGTTCTCTCGCCACGAATAAGAACCGAACAAATGCAGCACTACTTGGCCCCATTTTAATGCCTCGCATGGCGCCGCACACATCTCTATTTGGTAATCTCGCTCACCGTCTTTACTCATTGTTTAATACAACGAAGGATGGCTCTTAAGTGCTCCTGGGTTTTAGACATTGCGTGAGACGAAATGTACGACCCTCGATATACCAGGAGGTGCTGAGTTTACATCAAAAGTAGCGTTAGGGATTATGCTATATTACTCAACGTTTCGGCCAGGCCAGAAGATGACTCCTGACGATGGCCCCTGGCCGAAACGTTGAGTAATATAGCATAATCCCTAACGCTACTTTTGATGTAAACTCAGCACCTCCTGGTATATCGAGGGTCGTACATTTCGTCTCACGCAACACCTTCTGTACTCATTGATCACCTGCCGCCCTACAGTCGCTCTGGCGCCATTCGGGGATACCACGGGAGCATTCAAAGGCAACGCATGGACGTATGCATGGAATTCACACGCATGACTGAAAGTGTTGTAGCATTTGGACAGTGTTTGTCTAAGTGGAACAGGAAGTAGTGGATGACAAAAACATGCTACGAAAGCCCGTATCAAAGTGCAGAGGCGCAATGAAAGGGGGAGCAACTCCCCTTAGTAATAAAAAATACACCGGATCAAACGATGAATTTTAAGATTGTCACCATCAAAAACCTTTTTTTAATGTTTCGTGCGCCAAAAGCACGGTGTATTCCATCACATTTTTGTATCCTCCCCACACACACACTCTTAAGAAAATCCTGGGTGCAACATTTTGAAGGGGTTTAAACATGCAAATTAGCAATGTGTTTCATTAAAAAGCAAGCTCTTCGCCCAGCTCTGAATGTCGCCACTCCACTTCCCTCCCACTTGCTTTACTATGGTGATGAATTCTTTTCCAAGATGTCGAAACAGTGAAGTGGATATTGATAACCTAATGATGCTTGTCGTTAACACCAAACGGTGATCAAATACACGTCATGTGCCTTCATAGTGCGGTGCAGCCTTCCCTTCCTTCTTTCAAATGACTTGTCGCTATTGCAATCAAGTCATCATGTGAAGTACAATTGCCCCATCTATGTAGTTGATATTGCTTTGGTGTATTAAGAGTTACGTCAATGACATTAATAACTATGGCGCCCACATGCCAAGGCCGACATTTGGCAGTCATGGACCACGATCAGCAGTCATGTTCAAAGGCATTGGTGTCCAAGGCCTAGATGTAACACTTATCAAACATGAACTACCATTGACACCCGTGCATCAGATTGAACCCTCAGTATCCACGAATAACCATCAACACCCAGGGGCCAAACGCGACACTCGAAAGCCATGAATCACCAACAATACCTGCGTTTCAGATGCCACTCTCGGAAGCCACAAATCACCACCAATACCCATGGATCTGAAAATGGACACCCAGAAGCCACGAATCACCACCAATACCTATGGATCAGAGAATTTAACGCTCCAGAGCCATGATTGAACCGAGCCATGAGCTGAACCGAGCAATAGACTCGGTGCAGGTGCAACACATGGCGACAGTGAGACATGATCAGCAGCCACACGTTGACCGTCGTTCGCGGTGAGCCCGTATGACGGAGAGGGAGTGGCGCTGTGCCGGTCCAGACATTTTGAAACCCACCACCGTTGCGGGCCGAGATCGATCCCAGGTCGGAGCACGCTAGTCGATGACCGCGGAGATGGAGCGGACGCCTGTGGCGTCGTGCCGGGTGTTGCTGTGCCACATGGACCTGGTCCGATCGTTGTTGATACTGAAACAGTGCTCACCAATAGTTGACAACTCTTGGTTCAAGGTAACGCATGTACAGCGCCATAAAATATTCCCAGGAAATACGCCATAGTTTGTGCAGCTTATCAAACATTCAACACACATTCAATGTTCAAAGTGAAAACAATATGAACATCTTCGGATTGTTTTTCCACAGAGGAGATCATGCCAATATTAAGTTCAGAAGGAAGTGAGAAATGGTTTTAAAAGAGATTTAAAACATTTTGGCAGTCAGATCGATACAATATTTAAACGAACAGGGACGATCAGAAAGAAGTATAGGTTTCCTTCATTGTGCCACTTTAATGATTGGTAGGCATCTGATATAGTAGAGCCTAATGGACCGGGATATTATATCTTACGCTGGGTGTGCACCTACTGATATATATATATGCATATATATATATATATATATATATATATATATATATATATATATATATATATATATATATATATATATATATATATATATATATATATATATATATATATATATATATATATATATATATATATATATATATATATATATATATATTATATATATATATATATATATATATATATATATATATATATATATATATATATATATATATATGTATATATATACATATAATACATATATATATATATATATATATATATATATATATATATATATATATATATATATATATATATATATGTATTATATATATATATGTATGCATCATATACTTCACTCCTGAACTTGGATCTCGGTGGCATTTGACTACGTTCTTTAGGGGATGCATAGCTGCGAGGGATGGAAGCCAACAACTAAATATTCATTGTCTCACAGTTGGTAAAGAATCGAACAGCCAGCGAGAGTCCTGACTCAACTCTTCAGTCGACGGCAGTCAAATGAAGAGGCATTTTCAGGTGTGTTTGTCTACCTATCACAAACCGAGTGGTCCCAGCTATCACTCACAGCAAACCAAGACTCTCAAAATACTGCCGGATCTACTGGTTCTCCACAATTGATTTTCATCGCAAAGTAAAATTTCATCATTCATTACTCATGGCAAAATTCAAAATGAAAACGCTCCCAAAAAGGTTGCGCTGTTCACAAGCACTTTAGAATGGTCCATTCTGAATTGTCTTCTTTTCACATGCAAACACCAAAACATTTGTTTTCATGCCAACATCCACATGTACGACATGCAACAATGACACTAATGCGTTCAAAATACAGGTGAACACGGGGCAATGAAGATGAAGAACATCATGTCAAAATATGCAGCATAATCTTACAATTTGTCCAGGAAAGATCGTTTGAGAATGCTGGTCATCTTATGAGGAAAAAGCAATATTTATGCTATCACAGGTGACGACCAAAAACAGCACGACCAAAACAACACAGCAGGAAGCTAGCGCAGAAAAAGATAGAGTGGTACTACGGTAATCCAAGAGTACCAAACATGAGGAATTCCTTAGGCAAAACAGGGGCTTCATGTCACTAACTGAGAATCTCAGCTGGCAACACTGAACACAAAGCGCAGGTTGCAGCCTTTATTATAGTTCCATCAATGTTGTACCACAATCAATTCATAGTATATCCACCAACGGAGGCTTCCTCGAAACTAGATGAATTTCGGTTGTTCCTGCCTGTAGTGGCTCCACTGTGGCTACATGGGAGATGTGTCTCCCACAGATATTGCTTCCAAATTTTAAGGAAAAGCTCCTTTGAATAATGACCATGATATATTTCTTACCCCATGAACCGCATCCACTGCTTCCGCGGAATGTTTCCGTCTGTACAACATTGCAAGCCATGTGTTAGTTTTCGCAGACATTGTGAGGTCTCGCTCCCACAATGAAGCTGCTCACGAACATGTTGCATTTTGTTCCAAATGTGTAGAATCAGAGTGGGCCATAGGCTGTATGCCGAAAAATAGAATGGAAGGCATAAGCAGGCCTCGGCCCAATTATCCTCTGAGTGGCCGAAGAGCACTATGTCAATACTGGCGATTAATCACAGCTTTCAGTAAGGCTTGATCTTCCTCATTTGGTTCTTTTACAGAGTACTACGACTGTACAACTAAATTGCCTGTCTATACCATACTTTGACCGTAGAGTAGCTCAATTTTCTCTCACGATAACCATTTTTAGTGGAGACAAAACCTCAAGCATCGAATGAAATTCGGGCACAAGATGCCACGACTACAGGTGAGCACGTCGACCGCTGAGCTCTTCGATCTTTGAAATAGCTGCACCAGGGTAATTGATAACAAGCTCGATTTTACCGGGTAGAACAGTCAGTGCTTCCGTAATTATACCCAGTCGGCACGTTGGCGTGATAGTAGTGGATAATTATGCATCTTGAGAAGTGAAGATGGAAATATGGCTGTTATGATTATTCTTTACCTGCAAGGCCATCACGAAAATGTAGTTATAATTATGAATGTGCCCTAAGATTACCAAAGGAGTCGTAGCCATGGCAGGTTGCAAGTCTTCCCGTGATGCCGGACCTGTTTATCCAGCCGTCTTCACATTACTCGAATAATCGGAATGTTAACCAATTAGGCCGGGATTTCTCTTATTTTCTACGACCAAGCGATCAAGTTTTTGCAACGAGAATAAAAACATCGAAGTTCACCGCTGGTTTATGATGATGTTGGTATTTCTCACGGTATAAAAGACACATAAAAATTAGACATTCACCAAAGCTCAACGCTTGAAATAACTTTAAATTTCATGTACATTTTACAACATGTGGCGACTGTATGCTCCTCCTATATCATCCAGTACTGTTTATGTCTACTTGTTTATCTCTCCGGAGCGAAAGCAGCAATCTTGGGTAGCCCGTGTAATGCGAGACATGATATATTTTATTGTTTGGAGAAGAGACGATATATTAATGAATATTCGGCTGGCTGCAGTATAGCCTTCAGTCTAAATCGCAGTGCAGGCTTGTGTCTACTTCATCTACGCTACTTCACCTTCGCAAGGTTGGTCGTTCATGCTTTTCTCTAATGAGTGTATAGTTCAATTAATACGAATGCTAACAATGAACGCATTTGCAATGCACATTTTTTTCTGAATGTTGCATGGCTCAAAGGTGTTTCAATGGAAAATTGACTTATATCAAAACAGCAATGTCATGAGGGTGTTAAAGCTGTACATACTTTCACTACCATGTCAGTGAAGCATCGTTCCTTCAGATTTGTGAGCGGCGTATAGATCCACTGGTGATAAGTACTCATATCTAAAATATCCAACAACCTTCACGTGAGGAAAACGTTTGGGAAACTTCTCAGACTTCTTTCATCTTGGCAAGTTCCTGCATCTCTAAGCCACTCAGTAAGTCACATGTACTTGTAGTCACATGTACACATGTATCCACATGTACTGTTGCTCTTGAATATTCGCTACCAAAAATGCTTGGCGATTGCCCTTGGCCGATGTAGAAAATGATGCCAAAATTAACATCTTTGACCTAGCCGTAACAGCCGAGGGTATTGTCCAGGTCAACAGCGACTTTCCCGGTTCTGATTAAGCGCATATCCGGTGGTTTGAGGCGTGTGGAATACAGCAAGGTCCACTGGCGAAATGGGTCACAAACAAGATATTGATGCGCGTGGGGTAATTCGCCTTCCGGCGAAATGTGTTGTTGTACACCACGGTACATGCCCCAGCCCGGAAGTCAGTCGGCCATTGTCGCGCCTAACTGCTCCAGGGATGGTCCTCATCGAAATGCTGTCAGTGCAAGTACCACCATCTGTCGGCTACAAGAGAGCAGCCACGCGTGTTCCCAGCATCGCTCTTTAGTCGCATGGCCCGCTTCGTACTGCTTCAGTGGCCATGCTCGTAGCACTCGCAGTACCGCAGCGCCGCAGCACACGCAACGCCGCGGCACTTTCACAGTCCAAATGACAGAGAAGACACCGGCTCGAAATCGATTGACCGCGAAATTGATTCAAGCGAGCGCCGTCCGCGGCGCACCGACGTCTCTATTTCGGTAAGCAGGCCATCCGTGAAGCGGCGGCGCCGATGCCGGCGACCTCCCGCTTCCCACCACCGTTGGCTGTGTGTCTGGGCATGGCCGGCGAGGCCTCGATGACACAGCTGGCTGGCGCTGAATGTGCCACCTCGTGACGGGCCCGGCGGTCATTCGCCTCTCGCCCGGCCGACCCGACCGATGCGGTCGATGGCTGTCCGCCGAACCTTGGACGGGTGGTGTCTGTCGCGGAGCAGGCGGCTGCTGTAGGTGTGCTGGAACGTTATCTGGATCCTCGCTGGGGACCTATTGACAGACGTGACTCGCCACGAATTTACTGAACACACGTCCAGGCGCATGGCCCGAAGGGGAACAAAATGCCAACGCGTTCCACCGTCGCTATTTGATCTCGCGCGGATTGTGGTGGTGTCCGGAAGGTGCGGTGTTCATATAATAGTTTCGAAACTCGTTGATCTGTATCAGTAAGCCACGGCTACTTCAGTGATCATAATCGGAGCGGCATATCTGATTGGACCCCGGCTTTGAACGAACCTGGAAAGTGTGAAAGCTACGGTCATTATGGCCAACTCCTACGACAAACTAATTTGGTATTGTATCCACGGCGTACAACAACTAATTTGAGCAGGAGATGCAATCAGACCCCACTCCACAACCCCAAACTGAAGGGTAGAATCGCCATCGACCCCTCCTCGGGAGGAGCAGTTTCGGTCTGCCTCTCTGCCCTAATTCAGCGAGCGGCGCCGGCTCGACACAGGCGTGACGCCGTTTGAGCGGCGGCGTGACCCGACCGCGCCGGCGCCGCTCTCCTCGCCGCGGCGGCATTGTCCGAGCGGCGCCGACCGAGCCGGCGACATCCATCAGAGCAGCGCGACGCCCGACGGCGACCGCCGGTGACGCCGGCGGCCGCCTCTTTTGTCGCCGTCTCGCCGAGCGCGCCGTTTTTGCGCGCGCTCCGACCGACCGCGACAGGGAGGATGGCGGGTCGAGACCGGTCCGCGCGGCCAGCCGGCAGTCCGGCCGAGCCCGACCCGCTCTATCTGGCGCCGGATCTGGCTCCGGGTGGGCGCCCGCGTGTCAGCCCCACAGAGGGCACCACACGTGACCACCGGCAGCCAGCTGACGGCGAGTGCACACCGACATGTTTGCGTGTGTGTGCATGTGGCTGCTGATCTACATCCCTTCCGGTCACTCTATTCGCATTGCAGTCACGATGGCTGTAACAGGAATTAATTCATCGTGGACAGCCCACGTGCATGGGTATGTGTGCATGCCGGTATGTTAATTATTTGTACTCAGCCTTGTCGGTCGAGGCTGATTTGCATGCAACGGAAGTATGGGCCTGCACTCTAGACCTGCAAACCAGGCCACGATCGCGTGGGCATCCTCACCGGTAAATAGTCGGTGTTTGCATGGCTCGAGCCTTTCAAGAGAACATCGGCTGCAACGTTATCGAGCGTAATCATCGTAATGGAACTATTGTGGGCCTCTCATTGCTGCGCCTGCCTGCGAGTAAACAAAAAGCCATCAACACGCAAATTCCATTATGATACAAAGTTGCTGAACGGGAGATTATTCATCTGGTCCGAGGGATTGTGGGCTCAATTCCCGGTGCCGACAAAATCCAGTGTGTCGCATATAACGGAGTGTCTGGAGGTCACGCCATCAGTTGAACCGAAACTCCTCAGAATTGGATGGTATACTCCCCAGAATTGTAAAAGCCCGTATTCAACTGTGCATGCGGGAACCTTATTATGGATTGGATATTCAGGTCATATTGGTACGAAAGGTCTCCCGGACATCTATTAAGAGGTAGAGGTAACACACACACACACACACACACACACACACACACACACACACACACACACACACACACACACACACACACACACACACACACACACACACACACACATATATATATATATATATATATATATATATATATATATATATATATATATATATATATATATATATATATATATGTATATATTCAATAAATGCCGTTCATTATTCACTGCAGTGCATTCTAAACCAAGCTCAGCTCGGCTCGCTTATCGTGTATACCATGGCCACCACAGTGGAAATTCCGGTAATTTCATTGCGCAACCTTTCACATATAGCTCCATTATTAGTAATGTTTCCTACCACTCAACATCGGTCGCCCACAACTCTTCTACACTCTGGTGATTTCGATGCTGGCAGGCACACACTTCGCCTCTGCGGTAAGATATAAATTACATACAGCAACTGTCTCAAGCCCACTAAAGTAGACAAGAAAAGAACATTGGCTTTCTTCATTCCAATGCTTCATTTCAAATACTTTTTGGGTAGCTTTTTAAGGCAAAAGCCGAACCGATATAAGACCAGAGTCCTTGCACGTTTCACTGCAGATAAGCACACGAACAAATCGTCATGGTCAGTTTTTATATCCAATAGCTTTCAAACAGGGTTCTTGCTCCCAGCTTTCCCCAAGATGTGTCAAATGCCCCATCGCGCCTATACAGGCGCGATGGGTGCCGTCTTTTTCTGTGGAGCTGCTGGAACCGACCGTGTCCGACTGTCAGGAAGCCACGCCCCATCGCAGGCTTTTTGGCGGTGTCGCTGCTTCACGCAGCGGCGGTCGGTGATCTGCATTGTTGCGTTGAACCCGGCGCATGCCAGTCGCATCTGCCGGGCGCAATTGGTGGCCGGTTCGCACACTCGAGGCGAGAAAGTGGCGGCCCGCCGGCGGCGCCATTCTTCGCCGCTTCCCTTTCCTGCGATTGTGAATAGAGACGGCTGGCCAGCCAAAAAGTTATCAACTGCGTCATTAGCTGCCTTTTTCGCTTCGTCGGTGTCACGCCGGCCGGCGCGGGCGACGGGAAGAAAGGCCGGCCCGGGCCGCCGGTGGCTCGGCGTGCGGCCGGCCAGCACAGAAAACTGCAGGCGTGCAGTTTCCACTGGCGCGGCCGCTTCCGTCGCCGCAGGCTGTTGGGTAAGGTCGTGTCGGTCGGCCACGGCCCAGTGGCCAATCGACGGAGTGTGTGGGGACACATGGTCCGCCTGTGGAAGTCCGGCCGGTCGTCAGGGTAGACGCTGCCCGCCTCTGACCGGTGGTCAGGCTTTACGTGGCCCGCCTCTGACCTGACCGCCCAGCCGTGTGACCGGTCGTCAGAGCACATGCGGTCCATGTCTCTGACCGTCTGACCGGTGGTCAGGTTACACGTGGCCGCCTCTGACCTGACTGCCCTCCTGTGTGACCGGTTGGCTGGTTACACGTGGCCGGCCTCTGACCTGACTGCCCACCCGTGTGACCGGTAGTCAGGCTACACGTGCCCGCCTCTGACCTGGCGCCCAGCCGTGTGACCGGTAGTCAGGTTACACGCGGCCCGCCTCTGACCTGACTGCCCGGTCGTCAGGTTACACGTGGCCCGCCTCTGACCTGACCGCCCAGCCGTCAGGCTACACGCGGCCCGCCGCCGTGTGGCCGGTCGTCAGGTTACACGTGACCCGCCTCTGACCTGACCGCCCAGCCGTCAGGCTACACGCGGCCCGCCGCCGTGTGACCGGTAGTCAGGTTACACGCGGCCCGCCTCTGACCTGACCGCCCAGCCGTCAGGCTACACGCGGCCCGCCGCCGTGTGGCCGGTCGTCAGGTTACACGTGGCCCGCCTCTGACCTGACTGCCCGGTCGTCAGGTTACACGTGGCCCGCCTCTGACCTGAGTGGCCGGTCGTCAGGTTACACGTGGCCCGCCTCTGACCTGACTGCCCGGTCGTCAGGCTACACGTGACGCCGCCTCTGACCGCCGTCGTAGGCTACACGTGGCCCGCCGCCGTGTGGCCGGTCGTCAGGTTACACGTGACCCGCCTCTGACCTGACCGCCCAGCCGTCAGGCTACACGCGGCCCGCCGCCGTGTGGCCGGTCGTCAGGTTACACGTGACCCGCCTCTGACCTGACCGCCCAGCCGTCAGGCTACACGCGGCCCGCCGCCGTGTGGCCGGTCGTCAGGTTACACGTGACCCGCCTCTGACCTGACCGCCCAGCCCTCAGGCTACACGCGGCCCGCCGCCGTGTGGCCGGTCGGCCGGTGCCTGTCACGCGGCCGGGCGTGGCCCTGTTCGCCTGTGTCCCGAATTTTCCGTTGGCTGGTCACCTGATACATCGCCGGCTACCCCTTCCGTGGGCCGGACATTTAATGGCCGCGCCAGCCAACAATGCTCCCCGATGACGCTTAAATGTCGGCAAAGAAAATGGTGGGAGTTGCGTGCGTGCGGCTGCGGTGGGAGGGGTGGCGGCCAGTGCACCTGATTGCCCTGCTTCCGGTGGTGGGGTTCCAGGGGGTGGGTGGGTGGTGGAGGGGATTCAGCTGTGTGCGACCACCAGGCGTGTCATTATCGGCGCAGGTTTTCCTGTTCTTGCCGTCGCCGCCACCACCAGACGGAGTGGTAACTTGTCGACCAAAAACTGCTTCCGACAACCCGTCTGGGTCTCGCCGGAAGTCCCTGACCTAGGAACGTAATTATATATATAATTTTATATCTTTGAGCACCAGCATTGCTTTGAAAACTGGTAAATTATACGTCTTTTCGTTATGTAAGTTGGAGCTGGAGGCGCATTGTAAGTTGGAGCTTTATGGTCGAGGCGTCCCAAAACCAAAATAACTAACTAAATTGGAGCTGGAGGTGCTGCAATGCATTATGGATTGCAATGGAGCATATCTTCATAGTACCGAGTCTTGTTGGCTAATCTGTCCATGACAGTGGGTACTTTTCAACATAATTACGCAAAAGAGAGCTATTGAAAAAATTAGGGGTGACATTGAGAGGTAAGATGTAAAGCTGCTAGTATTTTCGTGCACATGTACTGACTTTCACCAGCCTGCTATGTTACGTATCAATGTCAGGGGCGGATCCAGAAATTGCTATGGAGAGGGAAGAGTACTTGTCAGGCGAGAGTCATGTATTCGAAGGGGCACCGCTGCGTAAGTTCATTAAAGGGCGCCGGCGGTCGACCATTCGTTGAGCCGGAGGAGGGGGATGATGCACGTGAGCGTACTGTAAAATTTCCTTTTCCTATCAGGAGGGTGTTTTCCTTTCAAGGGGGCTCCTATTCCTCCGAAAGTGAACGCTAAAAACTCCGTTAAGTGAGGGGAGAGAGTCCACTTGAGTCATGTATGAGGGGCGCCTTTTCCCGGCCAGACAGGTGCAACTTTTCCGTGGGTACTCGATACGATTTTTGGGGGTCCCCAATGTGGAATTTTGTAGTCCAAGCGCAATTTTAGGGGGCCGGTGTGATGTACGGGCCCCAGCGCGCTGGTTTTTGGATGCATACTCTATTTATTTGGAGTTCCGGAAATTTTTGGGGACCGTGATGAACATTTTCTAGGCCGAAGAGCGATTTTTATGGGGACCGGCTCAACTTTTCCGAACATCGACGCACTTCTTGTGGACCTACCACCTCTCACTGGTCCCCAGTGGGCAAATAATGCTAAATTTTGGCGCACTTGGTGCACCAAAATTGGCCCCCCTGGTACGTCTGGGGCCTATAGCCCTGTAGTGCACCTGTGGCTGCGCTACTGAGTTGGCTAGCGGTCAACATGATTTTCTGGACCTTCATACCCAATATGTAACTGGCCAATATCGCTTTCGGCAGAGTGGGGGTATTGTTTTGTTGTTGAATATGCTTTTCAGTGGGAAATAGTCCCCTCAATGTTGGCTTCCAATGTTGTCATGCTAACAACTTGGCTAGCCTGCCACACCTGAAGCGCGCTTTTAAACGAAAATCGAGGCATATTTCCCTCAACTAGCTCTCAACTGCTGCCAGCTCATTTCGGCTGGCGGGGAGGAGTCGGGGCCGGTGTGCGTGCCGCCGTCGGCGATCCACCGTCCAGGTGAGATCCTGGCGACGTCACAAGGCCACCACCGGACAAAGCGACAACTGTCGCCAGGATGACGCATGTCAGGCGCCACTGGACAAGTTTGTGTTCCTAGTAGCGGGACAGCTGACGATTATCGGTCGGAAAGGCTTGGTGATTCACGGAGCGCACGACGGCCGATTACTCCTGAAGAGATCAAGAAGTGTGATTTATGTATTATGGTAATTTAGTTTGTAAGCGGCCGACAACTTTTGTGAAGAGCCAGCGTTGACGAATGTAGAAAAACAGGAAAACGCAGGGCAACTGACGAGGCGTACACGGATTAATTGAGATTCATTGAATTCACCGATAAAAGACATTCGATGATTCATGAAAGGAGAACATCTGGTTCACGAGATAACCCATGATGGGATATTTTATGACCTATAAAGAAATGGTATCTGATTGTTCGTGGAGAAGGAACGATTGATTGTACATGGAGGGGAGGCCTGATAGTGCACGGGCAGGCAAAAGGCGGTGGTTAATGAATACAGGATAACTAATGCTTATAGAAGACGACATCTGTCGTTCCTGACATGTGGAAAGAAACGAGCCAATGGCTAACTGGAAGACCGCTCATTGAAGGTGGTGGAATACTCGCCGGCGTTTGTTTGACGTGCAGTCGGTGGATCTTGATTCACACGCAGAGGTACGCAGAGGTATGCCCTTGAAAAGGGGATTGTTCTGTAATTCGTGAAAAGCCGTCCCATGATGACTCCCGAGGAAGATAGGCTGATGGCTCCTGAAGAGAGAGCATCTGAGACAAACGGTGACGTATGGGATGGATAGCGGCAATTATGATTTTTATAAGGGGGGTCCGAGCCATAAAAAGTGTGATGAGATAGATCAAACGACCGGCGGGCAAAGCGCGCAAAAATTCAAGGTTTCGCGTGTTGACAATCTCAAGAGTTCTCTCGTGAACGGAGGATGAATGAACGGGGAGTGACTCGTGCAGTGTAGCCAGTTTCTGGCTGTTGAAGAGGTTTGCTGATGTACTGCTGGGAACAGACCTACTGATGTCTCTCGGAGAAGGAAGCCACCACTTAGTCACCTGACCACCGCAGGACGGGATCCACCACTGGGTCACCTGATCACCTCTGGGCGGGATCCACTACTGGGTCACCTGATCACCTCTGGACTGGATCCACCACTGGGTCACCTGATCACCCCAGGACGGGATCCACCACTGGGTCACCTGATCACCCCAGGACGGGATCCACCACTGGGTCACCTGATCACCTCTGGACGGGATCCATCACTGGTCCCTGATCCCCCAGGACCCCCTGTCCCGTCCAGGACGGGATCCACCACTGGGTCACCTGATCACCTCTGGACGGGATCCATCACTGGGTCACCTGATCACCTCTGGACGGGATCCATCACTGGGTCACCTGATCACCACAGGACGGGATCCATCACTGGGTCACATGATCACCCCTGGACGGGATCCACCCCTGGTTACCTGTCACTCCAGGACGGGATTCACCACTGGATCGTTTTGCGCCTTCCTGGAAGTAGATCCGTTGCATACGTAAATGAAGACTGAGATGGGGATGAAACAATGACAGAGAGAGAGAGTGAGGGAGAGAGAGGGAGAGAGGAGAGACAGGGAGAGAGAGAGAGAGGAGAGAGAGCGAGAGATGGGGAGAGAGAAAGAGAGAGAGAGATAGAAAGAGAGATACGGAGAGAGAGAGAGAGAGAGGAGGAAGAAGAAGAAGATAAAAGTGACAGAGCAGTGAGTGAGTGAGTGTGTGAATGAGTCAGCGTGTGAGTCGGAGTGTGAGTGAGTGAGAGCGCGAGTGGATGAGAAAGAGAAGTCACCACCGGATTGACTCAAATATGCCGTGGACGGAGCTCCTGGCCGGCTGACTGATGACTCTCAAAAGAACCGCCATCGGTCAGTTGACTGATGAGTCCCAGACGAACCGACGCCGGGCCGGTTGACCGATGACTCCCGGTTGACAGATGACATCCCGGTCTGTTGTTGATGACTCCCGGACTAACCGCCGCCGGCCGGTTGTCTCGTGACCTTCGGTTGGAACCACCACCGTCCGGTTGGCCGGTGGCCGGCGGGCAGAGCACGTGTGTCGGTCGGGCCGGGGCGGCCGGGGCGGCGGAGTCGACACACCGGCTGGTCACCGCGCGCCAGCTAATTAACGGCGACACGGTGGCGGTCCCCGGCCGGCCGACGACGGGCCCCAGATGTCACCTGGCGGGTCTCGGCCGGCCGGCGACGGGCCCCAGATGTCACCTGGCGGGTCTCGGCCGGCCGGCGACGGGCCCCAGATGTCACCTGGCGGCCCGGCCACGGGCCCAGATGTCACCTGGCGGGTCTCGACTGGCCGGCGACGGGCTCCAGATGTCACCTGGCGGGTCTCGGCCGGCCGACGACGAACCCAGATGTCACCTGGCGGGTCTCGGCCGGCCGGCGACGGGCCCCAGATGTCACCTGGCGGGTCTCGACTGGCCGGCGACGGGCCCCAGATGTACCGGCCAACTCGGCCGGCCGCGCGGCTCCAGATGTCACCTGGCGGTCTCGCCGTCCGGCGACGGGCCCAGATGTCACCTGGCGGGTCTCGGCCGGCCGGCGACGGGCCCCAGATGTCACCTGGCGGGTCTCGGCCGGCCGGCGACGGGCCCCAGATGTCACCTGGCGGGTCTCGGCCGGCCGGCGACGGGCTCCAGATGTCACCTGGCGGGTCTCGGCCGGCCGGCGACAATGTCACCTGGCCCACCCACGGCCCCAGATGTCACCTGGCGGGTCTCGGCCGACCGCCGGCGACGGGAACCAGATGTCACCTGGCGGGTCTCGGCCGGCCGGCGACGGGCCCCAGATGTCACCTGGCGGGTCTCGACCGGCCGGCGACGGGCCCCAGATGTCACCTGGCGGGTCTCGGCCGGCCGACGACGGGCCCCAGATGTCACCTGGCGGGTCTCGGCCGGCCGACGACGGGACCCAGATGTCACCTGGCGGGTCTCGGCCGGCCGGCGAGGGCCCCAGATGTCACCTGGCGGGTCTCGGCCGGCCGACGACGACCCAGATGTACCTGGCGGGTCTCACCGGCCGGGACGGGCCCCAGATGTCACCTGGCGGGTCTCGGCCGCCCGGCGACGAACCCAGATGTCACCTGGCGGGTCTCGACCGGCCGGCGACGGGCCCCAAATGTCACCTGGCGGGTCTCGACCGGCCGGCGACGGCCCCAGTCGACGAACCCGATGTCACCTGGCGGGTCTCGACCGGCCGGCGACGGCCCAAATGTCACCTGGCGGTCTCGACCGGCCGGCGACGGCCCCTAACAGAACCCAGATGTCACCTGGCGGGTCTCGACCGGCCGGCGACGGGCCCCAGATGTCACCTGGCGGGTCTCGACTGGCCGGCGATGGGCCCCAGATGTCACATGGCGGCCCCCAGGTCCGCCGGCGACGGGAACCAGACGTCACCTGGCGGGCCGGCGTACCGTCTGAGCGCGCCGTGCGATGATGGCGCCCTGTGCTGGGTTGGCGTCGCCCGGCTGGCCGGAGCACCGACACGGGGGGGGGGGGGGAGGGTGCCGCCAGACGGCGGCGGCGGCGGCGGCACTGTGGCTGTTTGAACAGCTTTGTGTACGCATCAGTAAGAAATAGCCTTGGGACGCATCAGCTAACGGGAATGTCCGATAGTGGAGAGATGAGCCCAGCTCGAAAATGGGCTCGTGTTCGACCGGTGTGGTTGGTGGCCGTGTCAGCTGGCGTGCGGCTTCCGGCGCTTCCACTATTTTCAGTCAACATCCTGGAATAATCACCCGCTTCCTGTGCCGTGTCGGTAATTTATTCGTTTTAAAATGTCGCGGCACTTGGGACGCTGGCTAGTTTCCGGATAGTAGGAAGTCCCACAAGTATGAGAGATCGATGACAATTAAACGTACATGGATATATAAATCAATAGCAGTGTAGACTGCTTGAGCCATCGTACATCGCCACCGAAGATACCACGAATATGCCGACGGATTAAAAAAAATCAGAACGACACCCATCACGGCTCAAACGATCTGACAGATGAACATCGAGGGATGGTTTTCCCCATCGTAACCGAAATACAGATTAAGGACGGCCAAGGGAGCATGGACACACTCACAGACACATGCACAGAGACACAGACATGCACAATGTCACACAGACACAGATGCGGATACCAAAATAGGCACATGCATAGGCACAGACACCCACACAGACGCAGACACACACAAACACATACACAAACACAAACACATACACAAACACACACACACACATACATACTCACTCGCACACTTGCCTTGTGGTAGTTGCAAGATTGTTCTTGTTGTTGTTTTCTGGTCATCTTGGCCTGTTTTGTCAGAGGTGTAACTCGCATTTGTCACGTGTTGTGACTGGTTATTTGATTACGTCAATGTCTGTTTGAAAACCTTGTACCCTGATGAAAGCAATAGACAAAACGTGAACAAATATACCGAAAGGATTTCAATCTAAATATAAATTTACGTCTCATTCCCATCGATCACCCAAATGTCATACCATTGCAACTGAAAAGTATGTAGAATTTCGTCAGTTGATGGAATGGGAGTAATTTTACGGGAGCGCTACTGCGAGAGTCCCTGAAGTGACATTGGCTGAAAATTTCACTCAGGAGAAGAGGGGGATGGGTTCACTCGAGCTTCTCAGAAAGAAGCTCGAGGACGAGAGAATGTTTGACCATCCACAAAGAAAATAATAGCGGCTTGTTTGAAGAGAAAGGGCGATTGACGGTTCATGGAGGGCGTTTTCCATCCGAGGTGCATTCGCCTGAAAGAAAAACAAATCAAGGAAAGGATGCACTCGAGTATCCTGGAGAGGCTCCTCATCCCCATGAGGGCGCATTTTGGGTCATACGGAGTGAGGGCTGCCGCCAACTTCGACCTTCCCTGTCTGAATCCGCCTCTGGATGAAACGGCGTGTTTTATGCCGCTGTCACCCGGACTGTACCCGAGACTGACTTAACACTGCAGCGTGCCCCATGTCGCTGATTAGTCTGGCATTGCTGCATTCACTATCTGCCTTAGATATTTCGTACCGTGAAGACCGATTTCAAACCACGTCAGAGGCCGGAGCGGGCCGGCCGTGCTCGTTAGTTCCGTTCGGCTCCGCCAGGAGGAGGGTGGCGCTGGCGTCGGCCATCGGAGGGCTGGCTTATATGCCGGCGTCGCGGGGCCGCCGGTTGTTTTCGGTTGGGGTTGCGGAGGTGCGCAGGACAGAGTCGGAGCGCACAGCACAAGTGTAACAGCCTGATCGTTGCAGTCCGGTCCCAGTCAGCCAGAATGGGTCACGCCTACTACGAGTTCCAGCACGTCGAGTTGGCCAACGTCGGCAGCGGAAAGAAAAGGTCAGCCACTGGAATGATCACCCTTCCACTCATCGGTGTTGTGATGTATGCTTTTGAGGGGCCCCCCTGAATTTCCGCTTCCCAACAATGTCAACTTTTAACATCAGACCCTACAGCGTGTTCTACCCTTTCCCAAATCCATCCGTGCCCGCCCATTGCTTCCATGAATTGTGCCCACACCCCATAACTTTCGGAAATATACGCCCCTGGCTACACGTATTAAGGATATCAGACACATCGAGAAATAGCCACGGGATTTCGCCTCCCTCAGCATTGTTTTACCCCTTCTTAAACAGCCCGGCTTTCGATGCTCAGACGTTCAGGGTCCCTGCAGAAAAAAGTTCGACCCATTGCAAAGGGTTGCGCGATGCTCATCGTCAGGGCTGAATGCATTGCGCCGTCAGCATTTTCTGCTCCCATTAAATAAAAGTTCAAACACGACCGATAGTTGGCTAAATCAAGATCCTAAAATATGACCATCCTTCCATTGATATTTAGACATGGAAACAGAATCGAGGGGAAAGGGCATTGGAACCCTGGTGAAAAAGAAAACTGAGGAGGGGGCTACCACCATCGTTCCATGTGGCTAAGATCACAAAATGTGCGTGCATGAGACACTGTCTGGATATCCCTCTGGTGGGCACGAGACACCCCTCCCACATCCTGTGGCTTTATCGATGCACTCCTCCCAGCTCTGAACAATTCAAAAATATTCCCTGTGGTGTTGCACGGATAATCACCTTCAAACTGAGTTACTCTCTGCTATTATGAGATTGTCTACGTGTCCCCTCGTTTGTGTGTATGTTTGGTGATGCGATATTTGTCAAATTTCTCAGCAGCTGCCTTGTAGCAGTGTTTCCTCATTGTTTGAGCTGTGACAGCTTGAAAAGCCATGCATGCCAGAAAGCGCAAAGGATATGCGGACCAGCCATGCTGGATTCGAAACAAAAAGAAATGTTATGTGAACTACCGACTATACCAGCCACGCACTTCTTCAAAATATCATGCAAATATCAAAGCTAACAGAATAAGACGAACAGACCGGATCATCCACGAATGGTTTGGTTGGTACAGCGTGCACTGTACCAACTGAGCGACTGGTGGCTCGGTGTTTTGTCACGACAAGGAAGTGTTGAAATTGCCGCCCGCCGCACTGACGAGTGTGCTTCCGGCTGAGGAAGTTCGAGCTGACAGCCGGCCCGATAAGGCTGGCCTCGCGGCGACAGGACGCCGAGCTCGAGCAATGTCAACAAACAGTCGATGTGTCTGCCTACCCGGCGCTGGTCTGGGCGCTGCATCACCGATGTAGTCGATGCGCCTCTGGGCCCCAATAGCCAACCAATCAGCAATTGCTGGTTGACCTGGTTGGCTGGTGAGTCGACGGTCAATTTGAGCGACAAAGTAGCGGGTTCAGAGTCCGCGCATCAAGCTCTGCTTGTCATGTTTCCTGATATAGCAGATCCACCTCAGCAGAAGTCCGATCAAATTGAGTTCATCCCACCGGAATGCACGCATTTGCTGCCCCAGTAGAGGTGAAGCTGGGCTTGTGGAAGCCGAGCTCACCTTAATTTGTCGTCCGCTTGCGGTGGGGCGATGAGATTTTTACTCACACAATGGTGTTGCTCAGAAAGTTAAACGGACCTTTGAAATACTAGATGTTGTATGCCCCTGCTGAAGATTGAAGTCGTTGGGTAAATATATTTCTGAGTACTTGATAATTTTAGGTTGTTTATATCTGAAGCCAAAGGGCTTATGGTAGAGTTTCTGGGTTCCAGGGGCCATGCTGAATGTTTTAGAAAAATTTATCCTCGCGCTTACTAGAAAGCTTGCACTATGCTTAGACATGTTGATCAAGTTCTTGTTTTCGAAACGATTGCCGCTGTTCTTCGTCTCCTGCCAGTGAAATCCTTGTGCACCCATCCAAGTTATGTACTCGTTTACAATAATCGTATGGTTTTATTGGAACCGGTCTAATATCTGCACGTGTCATGAAATCGTCTTATTTTTTCCATTGATATTTGAATTATCGTCCCTCAATCGTAACAAAGGGAATATGTGGCTGAGTCATCGAAGGACCTGTTATGGCATTCTTTCTTCCATGATATTAGCTTCCAAAGCTTGGAAATGGTGTACATGGCATCCGGTGTGCATTGTGCAGGAATTTAAGCGTATTCAAGTTGTAGTTTAGGTTCAAAGGCATTCTGAACTCTGTTTTCATAACAACGCAAAAGTTCAGCTTTCCAAAACTTCGCTACATCCTGGTGCATTGCATGTCCATTTGAGGTTATTCTGCATACACGTTTTTCAGAGTGATGCAGTTATACTTCGACAAAACAAATCCATCCACCAAGAAGTCCAAGAGTATCGCTCAGGCGCTAGGACAGTACAACTATGTACGACACCATCACAGGGGTCTCACTATTGCGAAAACACGAGACGTGGCCTCACCTCCGGTTACCAAATGCAGACTGTGACGTCCAGGTCTGGGTTTCCTGTAACGCAGCCGAGTTGCGTCGGTTCAGCAGGTAAAGGAGCCCCGTGGGGCGTGAACGTCGGATTACGACGAGGAGCGCGTTTTCCCCTGTTTTTGTGACGATGAATATGAGTTGAACACCGATTGTAAAAGATCCCACCATGTTGGTAGTTGACAAGTTTCCTCGTCAAATATGGAGGTGGATGGCGTTGTATCTTGCGGCTAACTCAGCTAGGTTGTTTGGTAGCAGAATATCCTCAATCAAGGAGCACCAGTGAAATATTGCAGCAATTCTAATGATTTGGGTGAATGTAGTCCGTTTTTCCAAGTCCATGTGCCCTCTGAAAAAAGGCCCGGTAATATCGCGCATGCCATGCCATATCCCATTAAATAACCAATCTACGTGTCTACTCCTTGTAATGTGATGTTATCAGCACTTCATTGTTGTATATACTCATTTCAACAGGATCGATACATTACCTTTGAAGCTATAGTAGAATGCCACTTAAATTTACGATAGTGTTAAAATCGTGTCCATGAAGCCAATAAAAGTCACGCGTCGATATGGAGGCAATTAAACTCTATGGCCATGATAACCAGCTACGAGAGACGATTACATCCAATAGTCACACTCTGGGACTAATAGTCTGACATGAGCCAGTCACGACTATTACTGGACGTGGTCCGACCAATCCCGTGCCGCCAACTCCCGACATGCTCTCTCAGGCGGCGCGCCGGCTCCGGCGGAGGCGCCGAACTCCTTTTTCTCAGCCTGTTCTGCATGGCCGAAGCATGCGCGGGAAGCGGCCATAAATTTGTCCGTATTGTCTTTTTGTGCGCGCACCACCTTTGAGGCTGCTCAGTGAAGCGGCCAGTTTGACGCACGACGTGCGCACGTGCCGCTCGGCTGGCCCGCCGGGCAGCGGCTCGGCGGCGCCGCTTCTTCAGTAGTCGCTCCGTGGTCGCTCGGTAGAGCTCTGTAGTCCTCCTGCGACAGCCGCAGCCGCCCCGTTGTCGGCCCGTTAGTGGCGCGAGACGCGGCGAGGCTGAGGTCGCTCACACCGGCCGCAGTCGGATCTGATCGCGGCTCCAGCTCCCGGATGATATACCGTGGTATGTGGAGCGTGAATAATCTGACGACTCGGTGTGTTTGTAATGACGCTTGATGTAAACACATCGGTTGTTTTACGGTTCAGCACATTAAGATAAAAAGCGATTGTGTATGCTACCAGATTAGAACGCTTGAATTCCTCTAACGGGCCAGGATTTGCGATTTGGTTACGTGGAGTTCGTTGGTATCAAGTTTCCCGTGCATTTCCCGTGGACCATGTTTGCCGTCCAATGATCTTCTGACATCTCTTTGCAATCGGAGCCCCTTTGCAATTGTTTTCTTATGGAATGTGCAGAAATGTACCCCTATCTTGACCCACACTTGACGTGTGATGATGATTGCGATGATGATTGCTCTCCCCACTCCATAGCGATTCGAGACGCATTGACATTACCGACAGGGAATTCATACGTATGGGAGAGTCTTCTTCTTAGCCCGAGTTTTCGGGGTATAGCTATGGTCACCTGGAGTACCAAAATAGCTCACTTCTCTGAGTTCGCATACGACTTAGCCCAGCTTGACCTGTGAATGGTGTGAACATAGCACAACGTTCCTGGCATAAGGCATACATACGATCCTATTAAGTCCGGGTTCGGTGCGATAAAGCATACTTCGTAACAACACTGCACGCACTTCTGCCGTAGGTGGGATTTGTGCTTTCGGCTCACAATAAGCTCGACTTTTGCATAATACCTTGATATAAAGAGTATCCGATCGCCCTTGAACACTATCCCATACAATGCATGATTCAGTTTTTGCAAGAGTCGAAATGTAGAAGCTGCAGTGACTTGGCCAAAATGTGTGCATAATAACAGCGCATGCAGAGTGCATACTTCGCCTGTCCGCTGCCTGCGACACTGCCTGTGATCAGACATATCGCGAAATTCTGGCGCGTAATGTATATTTCAATCGGTAATTCAAAACACTGAGCTTACTCCAATGCCTATATGCCAGGCAAATTGGTGACAACGTAGCTTGTGTTGATGTATTAACGTGGCTTACCATATAGGCGGATGCTCACCGATCAAGTATACGACTATCGACCCCAACGTGTCCAAATACCGACTCCAGCTTCATACTTCAAGCACATAAAACGAGAATGGAAATAAAGGCAGTTAGTGCGACAAACTATTTGGTTCTGGATTATTTTTCATCAAATTTTGTCATGGCGTGCAGAACTCTGTCCCCCAAGGTAGTGGCGGCCCTGTAGCAGAGCTGCATGCTCTGGAACGGGAGGCGTGTGATCGACCGTCGCGTGGCCTCGAGTCGGTCTTCGGCGGCACTGACGGATCGATCGATAACGCACCCCTGACGCGGTCTCTCCGCCCCTGTCGTAATTACACGGCTGGTCGCAGTGGGGAACACAAGGGTTCTCTCCACCACCGGCCACCACCGGCCGCCGCCGGCGCCCGGCGCCCGGCGACCGTCTGGTGGTCCTGACCGCTTAATGTACTGTGGTCCTGACCGGTGTGGTGTTCTATGCTGCCGGCCTCACGGCTTGCCGCACGGGCTCCAGCACGGCATCACTCACGACGTCCCTCACTACCACCCAGACATTCTTCCTCACGACCTCCCGCACGACCTACCTCACAACCTCCCTTACGACCTCCCGCACGTCATCCCTCATGACCTCTCTTACGGCCTCCCATACGACCTCCCGCACGGCCTACCTCACAACCTCCCTCGCGGCCTCCCACACAACCTTCTTCACGACCTCCCGCACGACCTACCTCACAACCTCCCTTACGACCTCCCGCACGTCATCCCTCATGACCTCTTTTACGGCCTCCCATACGACCTCCCGCACGGCCTACCTCACAACCTCCCGCGCGGCCTACCTCACAACCTCCTACACGACCTCCCGCACGGTCTCCCGCACGGCTTACCTCACAACCTCCTGCACGACCTCCTGCACGGCCTCCCTCATGACCTCCGCACGGCTTTCCGCGCGACCTGTATTGCGTGCACGTGTCAGTGCGGATTCAACACCGTTGCGGAATCGGTGGACTCAAGTGTTCCTCCATCCAAACGCGTCCGGGCGACGCCTATCTGTCAAAACTCGACTTCGAGACCGATCGCTGGAAGCGATTTTGTTGTCTCGGCCGCGCCATCTACCCGTCGGCAGTGATGAATGCCGGCTGCCAGACCTCGCTCGACCGCTTCTCAACGGCTCATTTTTCAAGATGTGTGGAAGCGATCGGCACGGCCGGGCCGCCGCGCAGATCGCCGGTGAGCTATCGCAGCGCTGCGCGCTGCGGCGCAGCCTGCGCGCCGCTGTCGTCAGCTGATCGGCCTGACGGATGGCGCCGATAAGCCGGACACCGTGCGGCCGGCGCGGGCGGCCGGCCTGTTTGCCTGACGGACCCGGCGCCCGCTGCGCCGGCTGACCACTGGCCGGCTGGCGTGCCGTCGCTGTGGTTGACTCCCTGCTGCTGAGTCACGCCGCGCTCGCCGACAACAACAAACCCCTCGGATGGCGTGCCGAAGCCAAACACCGTCGGCTGGCCGCTGCCGGCCGCGATTGCGATCGGGATCGACAAGCGCCGGCGGCGTGTGTGTACATACGACCGCGCGGCTTCAGGGTCGCGTCATGCCCTGAAGCGCCCATCGCACGGCACGATCGGCCGCAGAGGGGCTACGAGTTCGCGCGGCCGCCGGCAGTCGCTCGCGGTGTCGCGCCGGTCACACGAGACCGTCCGCTCCGTGTTCGGCGGCGGCCGCGCGACGTCCGCGAACGAAGGGGCGGCGGTCGGACGGCAAGGGTCGGACGGTGCCTGCGGTCGTGATTCACCGAGCTGCGGCGCCGCTGTTGTCGCTGTTGTCGCCGTCAGATGGTACGCGCCCCTCGGTGTGAGTCACGCCCGCGCGCGGGGACGAGCGGCGCGGCAGCGATCCCGCGGGACGTTGCCGGCTGCGGCGGAGGCCCCAGCCGCTTAACGGCGCCGTCCCCCGCCGTGTGGGCGCCGCCAGCTCCGGAGGCGGCGGTCGCGCCGCCGGCCGGCCGTGACGGCCGCTCACCGGGCAGGTGGCCGGCGTCCGTCGCCCCGCCGCCCCGCCGGAGATGCGACTCAGTGGCCGGCGCAGGGCGTCGTGTCCGCCCGCACGACACGGCAGACACGACGGCCGCCTCAGTTCAGCCGGGGCCAGTCGGCGAATCGCGCCGGCGGCGGCCGGCGGCCGGTCGTCAGCCCGGTAAATCGATCGCGCTCTGATTCGCGCCAGCCGGCCGGCCCGCGGGCGGCCGCGCCGGTACGCGCTCTGCTCTCCTTTCGCTCCGGCCGGCCCCCTGCCGGCAAGGTCCGTCCGCTCGTGTGGTGCCGATCAACTGCCAGGAAATATGATCGGCCCGATAATGGGGTGGTTTCGCGCCGGGCGCCTCCGCCAGGAGCGGGCGGGTTTTTGGTCGCCCGGTCGGCCCTCTCGGCATGCGGTGTTTGCCGCCGGCGGCGAGGTCGCCTTTTACGGCCGCGACAGTATCGAGGCGACGCCGGACACGACGGCGGGCGGGTCCCACGGTCTCTCGCGCGGCGCCACCTGCCGACCACCGGGCCGGTGGCTACGCGCGGCGGCCAGCTTTGATCTGTCTGGCGGCCGGCCGACCTCCGACCTCGAGCGACTGATGAGCGCAGCGAAGCCCGGCCGCCCGCCACGCCGAACGCCGGCCGTCTCTGGCGGGCGGACCGTCGCGCCGCTGTCGGCCGAGACGCGGCCCGTCGACGGCCGGCCGGCCGCCTGGCCGTCGCAGCCGAGCGCGCCGCCTCGGCCGGCCGTGGCGAGGCCGTCGTGCCGGGCCGACAATCTGGGGCCGAGATCCGGCGACCCACGCGACCCGCTCCGTTACACGGTGGCGACGCGGCCGGGCGGAAGTGGCTGCAGTCTCTGACCCCGATTGTCGGTGATGCTGGCGGGCCTCTCGGCAGTTCGGAGGCCGGCTTGTCGGCACAGCGTGTCGGCCGCTCCGGAGCGAGGGCCTCTCGTGATGCATTGCTGGCCAGGCTCTACCGCTGTGACGAACGAACTCTGGCCGACCGGCTCTTGTAACGTCAACAGCATGGATGAACGATAACGCGGGGTCGCTTCTGAAGAACATAAACAGAATTCCTCTTTTCTGAACGGGCGATGTGCTATATATTACATCAGCACTTCAGTGCATGTCAATCGCAAGTCATAACGCAGACTGCATTAGCAATGAATGGGGCCAAAAGCAAGAAATGCTTCCTAGGGTGCATGATAAATATAGGTCCTATATAACTTAAGGAACATGATAAATATAGGTAAATTATCCCTATATAACTTAGGGAAAATGCAAAGATATTTTAATGGAATATTATAACACCATTCCTTTAGAGATGGCCCATATTCATATTTTGAACAACTTGTTGGAAACCAATTTTGTTGCAACAATTCTACGGAAATCAGCTCGTGGTATTTTATTACTAATAGGTCAAGACCTGATCTCGTACTATACTGATGCACTTGGAGTAGACATTGTGGTTACAATATACACTTGTGGAAGCAGCTCGGTGCTGAGGTAGTGGTGCCATTTGAAAAAGAATGTTCCAATCATGTCTGGGCTCGAACTGATGGAAACGCAAAATATGCACTGGGCAGCCTATTAAATACCTTTTTGGAATAATGTTTGAGGAAATTTTGTATTAGCCTAAAATACACTGATGTCTCACGGAGAAGCGACATGATGCGTTGATAGGGGCGCAGCCAGGATTTTATTAGACCTCGCAAAAATCGCATGATACAAAAATCGCTTTTTGCGCGCAAAGCGCGCGTAACATTTTTCGTTTCGTGTGACAAATCATGAATTTATTTCTTCATCCACGGTAGTTTTGCTTCTTAAGAGGCCTGCCACTTGATTTCGCCTCTATACGTTGATGTAAAGAGCAACACAAGCGACATCTATCAACACATTTTTTCCCATGAACAGTTCTGTATTTCATTCTCATTTGACGGTGTATCACGGTGCAATGCATTTGGGCTTAAGGGCGCCTCAACTGCTACTGGTTATGTAGCCAGTGCAATGTATGGCACCGGATCTTGCTAGGTTTGCAATTCTGAAGTAGTCACATAATTTGCCTTCGTGACTACTGATTGCAGAAACCATGTATCATGTATACTTCATGCGAAGTTCCGACGACGACGGACTCCGACCAAATGGAATATTAAAACTGACGGTCGGCTGGCAGCTTTTAACACCGTGGTGGTGCCACCACCAAGCCGCCACCAACGGATACGTGGCGTGCAATGTGTCATGGTACGCCACTCGTTTATGCATATTAAAAATAGTCACGTTGACCGTAAAAGGGAAGCGCTCTCAACTTCATATGTCCCCTCCATGCTGCGTTCCTCTCTGGTCGAAGCAAATTGGCACCTTGCACGTCAGCAAGGATGATTCTGTTCTTTATCCTTACAATGTTAGACAGGCTTTTAGGCTTGGATACATTGGGACTCGAGTAGATTGATAAATGTGTCGCTAATGTGCTACGATTCATGACCTTGTCTTGCTTCTCTAATGGACGCAGTGCTGTAAGCACGTTCTTCCACCATTAATTACTCCATTTTACAGCGAGTAGCCTGGTATGGATCGATGACAGAAACTCAGTAAAATGTTCAACATATCTGTGACAAAATGCAATGATTCGCTATCTGTCCTCAAATAATGAGCCCCAAATGAGCGTTAAGCAAGAGTTCGGGAATTGTAGGAGGGGTGACGAAGCCGCACCCCTCCCCCTCCACCCATCACAAACTCTGGATGAGTTCAGCAGTGCCCGTATGGTCAACCCTACGGGCACTGCATATAATAGTTGAAATCAGATTAGCTCTTCCCCCCACCCACACCTTCGTGACATTTCCGTATCATTGTACTTCACTAACCTTTGGGTCACTTTCTCACATATACCAAATATGGTTATTATCAAGTCCACCAGAATTTATCGGTCCAAAATGCATGACTTGTGGACGTTTCCTCAACGGTCACGTTTCGAATAGCCGGTACCGAAATTGGTTCCTTTGTTGGCGGGAAATAGCTGGGTAATATCCCGATTACCGAGTTCGGAGCGCGATATGACAGGCCGGCCGTCGGTGTGCCTGTAATTAGCACCTGGTGCTGACTTCCGACACGGACGTGCCGTAGTGGTGGAGCCGCTCCCACCCGCCAGCGTTGGCACGCTCGGCAAGCCGGAGCCGGAGCCGGAGCCGGAGCCAGAGCCAGAGCCGCAGCCGGAGCCGCGGCCGCCGGCTACAGGGGAAGCGCCCGGGAGGGGAGGGACGACACATCTGCCGGCGCGGGTCACGTGACACCGCCAGGTGTTCGCGCTTCGGCCGGCCGGCAGACGTTCGGCTTCGACCAGCTGGAGTGTGTTGTGGAGCGAGCGCCGGATGAACTCGCCGGCACTGCTCCCCTCACTCTGCACCCCCCCCCCCCTCCCCCTCCGTATCACCGTTCCTCGCCACATTTCACAGGCCGTCACGGCTCGTGCTCAATCTCGTGCCGCGCTTGCCGCAACTCCGTAGCTGATGGCCCGGCGAATCGGAGCAGGAAATCGCAATGTGCGCCATCACTGCAGCTGCTCGCCGCCGGCGCCGTGACTCGGCAGGTGACAGTGCGACAGCGCTGAGCCGTGTCTCGGTGACGTGGCAGCTCCGACCGTCGGCACGGGGTCGTGACCCGGGGACGTGGCTGCTCACCGGCACGGGGTCGTGACCCGGGGCCGTGGCTGCTCACCGGCACGGGGTCGTGACCCGGGGCCGTGGCTGCTCACCGGCACGGGGTCGTGACTCGGGGACGTGGCTGCTCACCGGCACGGGGTCGTGACTCGGGGACGTGGCTGCTCACCGGCACGGGGTCGTGACTCGGGGCCGTGGCTGCTCACCGGCACGGGGTCGTGACTCGGGGCCGTGGCAACTCATCTGCACGTGGTCGTGACCCGGGGACGTGGCAGCTCTGACCGACGACAACAGGACCATGACTCAGGGGACGTGGCAGCTTTGACCGCCGATAACGGGCCGTGACTCAAGAGACGAGGCAGCTCTGACCGCCGATAACGGACCTTGACTCAGGAGACGTGGCAGCTCTGACGGCCGATAACAAGATCGTGACTCAGGAGACAGACGGGACCGTCTCGGGACGGGACCAGCACCGTCTCACACCGTTCGCTCCGCGCTCGCTCGAAAACAACGCCGGACACCGTCCGAACTCTGCGACCGGCGCTCATTACGCGAACGCAACCGCGTCCCTTCCGGTCGCCTGCGCCGCAGTTGTCACCGGGTCGGCCGCATTACCCTGCCAGCCGGCGAGGGAATTTTCCCGTCACTGGCCCGCACCCCTCCGGTGCTCCGCCCTAAGTGGCGCACAGTGGCCGACCTAATGTCAGGAGCCCTTGTTGCGCCGATGCTCTAATGGACCCAATTGTCGTCGGATGGATCCGTGTGAGCGCATGCTGAGCGGACTGTTCGCGGGAGTCGATACCCTCTCAGCGGTGGCCGAGACCAGTTCTCAACCAGCCATAATGCCGCGGTTCGCGCTCTAGAGCTAAGCACCTCAATGTCTGTGCCAAACGTTGTCTGGTGTGTACAGTAGCAGGTTGGTAAGTCGGGGACCTGGCCGGGATGCGGTCATGTTGTGTCCTGAGCGGAGGTCACGTGAGAGTGGTGCATACAAACGGCACAGGCCATAGCATGCCACGCAGCGGATACTCGCAATTCCTTTGTTCTATACTGCTGAAGTCGATCGTCGGTCAGAGGGCACAATCCAACACGTTTTGACAGGCGATTTTGATTGTGAGTAAATAACAGATATTACTTCGCCACGGCTGTGATCAATTAAACTCCAGCACTGGCGTTCCTGGCCTGCAGAACACTTTTTGTTCCTCAAGGCGGTCGCTGGTCCATCGCATCTCCTATGACAATGCAATGAACCGCTCCCATTACCTCTGCACGCTGCCAGCGAGTGCATTGTAATCAGACTTGCATCACGAATCGCATTCTGCTCAAGAGCGCCATTTTTAGCCGAAGTCTTGAATTAGAGATGGGCACAGTCGACATACAATGGCTTGTTCCACCAGACATTGAAGCCAGATGTGTTCGTGACTTGTGCTACCTGGGATAAAGGCCAGCTATCTTGTGCCACCCGGAAATAAGGTCAGATATGGCCGTTATGTGTACCATATGGGATTAAGGTCAGATGTATTGTTATCTGGGAATAAGGTCAGAAATTATCGTGATTAGTACAACCTGGGATTCAGATTGATACCTTGTGCTACCTGGGAATAAGCTCGGGTGTGACCTTGACTTTTGCCACTTGAGGTTAATGTCAGATGTGGCGGTGACCTGTTCCACCTGAGATTCAGGTCAGATATGATCCGTAACTTGGTCGCCGGTACCTCAATTTCCATTGGCACGGGCGCCGGTCCCAGTGATTCAGCAGTGATTGTGTGACCTGCATTCGACGGTGGCGTATCCACTTGGACCGCATGGCCTGCTGTCTGCATGCAAGCACCATGGTTATTATGCATTCGTGACGGGTGCATGCAACTGAAGTGGGCTGTCTCAACACCGTTGCAAGATATTTCGATGCGGTGCTTCAGCAAAGACCGATGATTAATCTGGTGCAGATATGATCATATTGCATGAGCGACCATAAATTTCCCGAACAATTTGTGAACACTAGCTGTCATTTGAGGCGTTGTCAACAGAAACAGGTACGATGCTAACAGAACCACTGAACTATAATTGCATCCTGGAGACATCATTAATACATATGAAATGGTGAAAGTCGTAATTACTGAAGTGCTTGCTCCGCAGCTGAACGTGAAACATCACGCCAATGATTTAATTTGCGGTGCATCCGTGTGCAAGCAAATTTGGAGGCATTGCATGCCGATATCAATGCCGAGTGTCTCATACTAACGAAATATCTGAACAATTAAAAATCCTATACAACACCAACTTTTAATACCTTATAACGGATGTTCCTGATTATTTAGATTCTTACATTTCGATGTAAGGCCTACTTACCAATAACGTTGATTAAGAGAAAAATAAACGCACTGGGAAGGTAGATAGTATTCGGAGATCACGAGTGCCACGGTTTACAATGTTTAGGCAGTTAGAATCACATTAATATCTCCCTGACACAAATGTTTTGAAAGTCAAATCGTGCTACGCTCATGCAATTCCGAAATGAACATGCGAATATGTCAAGGATCACCGACAAAGTTCCTGTTGTACATTCTGCAGGTTATGCTGCCCAAAAAGTTGTCATTGAAAAGTGAGTTAAGTAATGAGGATTTGAGAACATTAGTATGCCAATTGTGAAAGTTGGTGTTGCTGCTATAGCACCTGCAATAATACATTCTCCACACATGAACGAGCTGATGTAGTTTAGCATAACTCTGGGGCATTGTTCATATCCACGACAAATTTACTACTAACATACTCCTTAAATTGTACTGCTAGCTTTTCATCCAGAAACAAATTGAACTACCTCCGTGATGGCTAGCAATGATAAAATGTAAGCCTGTACTTGATTCTGGCCGGGCACCATCTCACCCTAGGGGTGCACTCGAGCGATCCAACTGCATATTTTCAGGTTCACCAACCCCACGGCTGGTCAGCGCCAGGATCTGTTTGCCGAGGACACCCAGGCGGAGCCTCGCAACAACCCCAGGCAAGGCTCCGTTCGCCGGTTCGAGGCTCGCTGACCGCACCGGTTTCCGAATGCTCGCGGCCATTCGGAGTGACGGAGCGACAACCGCTCACGGCAGGCCGGCCGACTGCGGCCTGGAAGAACCCGATGTTCTTCTTCGACCGCCCACTTGGCGCGTTGAAGCTTCGGTAGCCGCCCGTTGCGAGCGTAGTAGCAGCTCCGCAGGCGCCAGCGTGCTTGCAGGCGAGACGTTCGGGACCCGCATTCGCGACACGTTCGGCTTCTACGCGCTTCGCAGTAGTTCGAAACTGTTCCGTTGTCAGCTTGCGATGTGTCACAGCTAGACATGGCTGTGCTTTTTTAAGCGTGCGACACTTGTGGAGCGAATGACTACGTGCGGGGCCGGCGCCGGAACAACGCACGTGTTCCACGTGGCGCCGGCACAACGCACGTGCTCCACGTGGCGCCGGCACAACGCACGTGCTCCACGTGGCGCCGGCACAACGCACGTGCTCCACGTGGCGCCGGCACAACGCATGTGCTCCACGTGGCGCCGGCACAACGCATGTGCTCCACGTGGCGCCGGCACAACGCACGTGCTCCACGTGGCGCGCGACTTTCCGAGCAATTGTTCGGACTGCGGTCGCTTGCCACGGCTTGCCGTGTGGCCAATTTTCTCTTTACCGTGCGACACCTGTGCTGCGACAGACGGTCACACATGCTGACGGACTGTTCCGGCGTCAGCAAGAGAGAGCCGACCGCTGGAACGCATCGACGTGATGGCGGCTGATTCTGCACGAGTCGCGCAGTTCGCGTCCACTTTGACAGGTCGTGGACGGCGACGACACCGCTTCGGTTGCTGCTCGATGGACCCTGCGGGTCGACAGGCTCCGCGCCAGGGCCCAGATCTCGCCAGCTGCCACGCCACTGAGCCGCCGGCACCGACCCGCCGGCCCCGACCCGAGCTGACCGCGTGCCTGTCTGTTGCGACAGGGCGAGGAACCCGCCCGGCGGCGTCTCCAGCAACATCTTCGCGCCGGCCGAAGAGGTGACGGCCACGCGCAGCCCGCGCAACCGGATGTCGTCCAGCATCCCGCTGGGCGACACGACCGACTCCCTGCCGTCCAGCAACGGCTCGTCGCCGCCGCCGACGCCCGTCAAGCCCGGTGAGTTCGAAGCCGTACCAGACGTCCGTGTTGAGAAAACGCTGGTGGTGGTAACCTGTCTTGCTTCATCCTCCATCTTCACATCGAAAGTGGAAAAAGAAGCCCATGCTATTTGTGGCCTGCTACCTGCTTCGTCTCAATGGGTGTAATCTCTAAAATAATGCAGCAAGCCCAGTTGGCTTTTCACGAATCGACCATGTGTGCGTTGTGTTAGACCATGTATACGTCAGCACGTTGCGTGCTATAACTATAATATTTATGCGTTATTTCCCGCTTCCAGCCGGTTGGGTGGCTCTCCAAGCCGGTGACCACCAGTTGCACGTCCGCCTACCCGATCCTATCGCCCGTGCAGGTCGGTGTGTCACGTAGCCAGTGACGCTGCCAGGATCGCCAGGAAAGGAGGGTCAAAGGCAGTGCAAAGAGGGGTCTAGAGCACTCAGTAGGGGCTGCTTCAGATGGAAGTCCGAGCTTTAGTGTGGAAAATGCAATGTTTTGTACTGATACAAGATGATTTGGATCAGTTGACCGCTCTGAACTTACTCAAGCAACGCTAGTGCATGTGGGTTTCTAACACCCCAGTTCGCTCACGTCGGTGACGTGTCACGTGATCTCCTGAACCCAGTGCCGGATCAGGGCGGCACACCAACTGAATTAGCACTGACCTGTTCTGCTCACGCCGCTGCATGACGTGATTTGTTGAACGTATCTTCAATTATTGGTGACAATCACTATGTGTCCAAGGTATGACGGCAAACGTAGCGCAGTTGGTCTTCGAAGTATGGATGTTTTCGCTTCCAACCTGGGCCCATTTGGAGTGGACTTCGAGGTTTGACCTATTGCGTATTGTAACGAAGCGAACAACCTTCCCAAATATGCAGCACCATCACTGAATGCTATAGGCGGTGCGCGTCTTAAGGAAGGGGATGTGAATTGTTTAGTTTATCATCAGATCACTGAATACTCAGGAATGTCCGCTACGCACTCTGTTAAGTTGTCAACTTTTTGCCAGCGCTTCTGGCGAAGGTGAAGATATCCTCAGTTTCAAAGGTTAGAAGTGATAGGTTCCTTTCTCGTCCCCTAACATATTTCCTCAGCATTCGTCAACAATTAAGTGTGCGTAGCCTCTATCGCAGCGTAGCAACACAAGTGACGCAGTCTTGCATGTCGGTAACCTCGGTTATCGCCCATACCACCAAATATTCTTCAGCAACCATGACTTCGGCTGGCTCGTTGATTTGGGAAGCGGAGCAGGGACCACCGTTCGCGCCACCAATCCCTATGTGCCGAGGGGCGTCATGGTGCCGAACAGCTTGGTGTTGCGACATGTGCCTACCATTGCGTGTTGCCGTACCGGTCAATGGTGCCCTGCACTCACCTCAGCCGGTCACGGACCGAGGCGTGCTCTGCTGAGTGCCAGCTCTGCAACCACGCACTGGGGCACAACTGTGATCCTTTGTGGGTGCTTGAGCGCCTGTGATGTTTGTGAAGCACCACCAATAGTAGTGTGGGAAGTTCATGGCTGAGCATTGCTAATACTGTTAACCCTCTCTGTCATGCGTAAAGTAGCGATGCTCCTGTGTGCAATTCCCCCACTAATATATGCATGATATTTCATATTGTCCATATGCTATGGGACTTAACAGAGCGCGTCGGACTGGTGAATGAATGCATATTTTGATAGCGACTCCTAATCCCCAATCCTTTCAGTTTCAAACAGAGCCCTGGACAAGCGGGACGGGTGGCCACAGAACGAAGCGCAAACCCCGCCCACCCACCGCGCGCCTGACCGACTTCTCTGTTGCCGCCAGCCTCGCCGAACCCGGTCACCGGGCAGGGGTACGAGCCGGCCGAGGTGAAGAAGGCCGCCGCCACCCCGGCGCCCCCGCAGACCCCCCGCCGACGCGTGCCCCCGGGCGGCTTCTCCAGCCCGCTCTGGTGAACGGCGACGGCTGCCGGGCGGCGGCTGAGGGACGAGGAGCGGCCGCGGCGACCGCCGACTGGCGGGGTCGCGCGGCACACAGCTCGACACGAGGCGACACTGCAGGACCCTCGTCGGCAGAATAAATCGCGTCAGCTACGTTTACTGGATAACCCACCCCGCACCTGCCAGCTAAGACGTACCCAGCGATTAACATCGTAGTGAGATAAATTTACAATGCCGATGAGATGGATCGCCGACATGCTTTTCGACAGCTATGTAGCGGCCGGGTCCCATATCCTGCACTGACCGGGCGACTATGTGTTCCAACTACCAGTATGATGCAATGTTCACTATTCGGTCTCGAAGACGCATTTCATCTCGGTAGAAATCGGAGGCTTGGTCGAGTGTTGTATCAACTCCTCTGTTCCTTTTGTATGAATACATGGTTTTATATATACGAACTGATTGTGATGTCTAAGTCGGACGAATGTTGTCCAGTCACGGAGTGGGCAAAGAGAATCGAACACCAGCTTGGCATCTGCGTTTGTGGCATACCCCGATGTGAAAATCCATCGGCGTTTCCCTTTGCGCGCCGTGGCACTGTGGGCATAAGGCCCAGCTTAGCACCGCGAAATCATCGGAACATCATGTCTTGCAAGTTGTTCAGAAATGAACATCTTTATTCAATACAAGGTCACATTCCTTCATTCACAAAGAAGACAGAAATATGCCTTCTAGTGCGCTCAGTAACTGCCATGCGCGATCCTGCAGGAGATCGTTTTGCAAAGTCAGTACGACGCATGGATGGATGAACCACCTCACACCTACCAGGACACATCAGGTGGCATTCCTGTTACACCTATCAGGACACATCATGCGGTATTCCTGTTGGGCCTACCAGGACTCATCAGGTGGCATTCCTGTTACACCTACCACGACACATCAGGCGCTATTCCTGTTGCGCCTACCAAGACACATTAGGCAGTATTCCTGCTGTACATACCAGGACACGTCAGGCGGCATTCCTGTTACACCTACCCCGACACATTGGATTGGACGAGATGACGACGATGACGACACATTTTACATTGGAAGATATGACCAATCTGCCGACCGTACACCATAGTTCAGTGACATGGGATCTGACAAATGATGTTGATTTCATTGATAGTGATGTTGTTTACAATCATATCAGGAAAATAAAGTCAAACAAGGCAGCAGGACCTGATGAAATTTATGCTAGGGTGTTGCGGGAAACTGAAAAGGAACTGGCATTTCCACTTAGTATAATATTTTGTAGATCAGTTTCACAAAATGAAATTCCAACCGATTGGAAAAGGGCAAATGTAGTTCCTATTTTCAAGAAAGGAGAAAGAGGGAAAGTTGAAAACCATAGGCCAGTAAGTCTCACATCCCTAGTCTGCAAGGTACTTTAATCAATTACCAAGGATAGAATAGTTAGTTATCTGGAAGGTAGCAGATACTCAAGATGGATCAAGATACTCAACATGGGTTTAGAAAAGGACGATCATGTCTCACAAACCTCTTGGACTTTTTGAACTTCGCCACAGAACAATCTGATCAGAGAAATCAGGTTGATGTAGCATATCTTGACTTTAGTGAGGCCTTTGACAAGGTACCCCATAAACGGTTAATGATACAGCTTCAGTCCCATGGTATTACAGGTAGCATCTTAAAATGGATTGAGTTGTGGCTTTCAGATAGACAGCAAAGAGTGATGCTAAATGGTACAAAGTCATCATGGCAAAATGTTCTTAGTGGAGTCCCCCAGGGGTTAGTACTGGGGCCACTACTGTTCCTTATATTTGTAAATAACATTGAAAGTGGCCTAAGCAGTAAAGTTTTGAAGTTTGCGGATGATTTGAAGGTCTTTAGGGCAATAACAGGTCAAGATGATCATATCTCGCTGCAAAAAGACTTAGACGAACTTGTGAAGTGGTCCGAAGAATGGCAAATGAAATTTAATTTTGATAAGTGCAAAATCATGCATGTAGGTAAGCAGCATATGAAGGCTCCATACTTGATGGGTGGCCAAGTGCTATCAGTGACTCAACAGGAGAAGGATTTAGGTGTTATTCTAAACACAAAACTGGGGACATCAGAACAGACCAAGGAAGCCAGGAAGAAGGCACTGAGAATGCTCGGGGAAATAAATAGGAATGTATCATACAGAAGTGAGGAAGTGATCAGGAAGCTTTACTCTGCGTACGTCAGGCCACATTTGGAATACTGCATCCAAGCTTGGTCTCCTAGCTATGAAAAAGATTGTTGGCTTTTAGAGAGAGTACAAAAGAGGGCTACACAAATGGTTAATGGCATAAGCAACCTGGCATATGAGGAAAGATTGAAGAAATTGAATATGTTTTCACATAGATATAGAAGGCTGAGAGGCGATCTCATCGAGGTCTTTAAATTTGTTCATGGTCTGGAGAGGGGATACCTTGGGGAAACGTTTGAATTGAACAGAAATGATGCAATTAGAGGTCATATAAGTTAAGTTAAAGTTAACCACAGCAGAACAAGGTTAAGGCAAACTTTCTTCATCAACAGGGTAGTAGAACACTGGAACCAGCTGCCAGAAAACATTGTCAGTAGCAGCACATTGAACATCTTTAAAAACAGCATAGACAATCATTATAAGAATAGAGGGCTTGCTTTTCAGTATTACAGGGAGGGCTGATTGATATATTTGGTGGGCAACTGGTTCAGTGTACAGAGTGCAACCAAGAAGGGCCCTTGTGGCTCATAGTTGCACTAATCTTTTATGTCTTTATGACACATCAGGCAGTATTCCTGTTGCACCCACTAGGACATATCAGGCAGTATTCATGTTGCACGTACCAGGTTACATCAGGCGGTATTCCTGTTACACCTGCCAGGACACATCAGGCGGTATTCCTGCTGCATATATCGGGCCACATCAGGCGATATTCCTGCTGCACATACTAATGTACACTTCAGACGGTATTCCTGCTGTACATGACTGATACAAAATAAAGCTCACCCAATTTTAACATTTTGGGGAACTTTCCGCGAATCCATAGTATTATGGTGCCCATAGTAAGCACTAATGCCATATTTATACAGTTAGAACTGGCAAATCAAACTATGAAGCACGCGAACACTGGGCAATGGATTCACGGACTGTATCCTTCAGGCTGAAATATTTTGATCTGCCAAAATTCCCTGCCACGATGAAAAGCTAAGTATATGTCATACTTGCTACCGTGCCCGTTTCCGGACAATAGTTTCAGTGTTGTTTAGTTGTCCAGGTCTATTTTACGTTCTACGTGAAGTCAAGCATGCGGAAATTTCAGGCAGGGGAAGGGGGAAAGAATCGATATTTATGTGTGTGCGTGAATGCCTGGCTTCGTTCCAGACTGCGATATCTACTTGAACGTGTCATACTTCACGTTGCAGGCGTTTCTTGCGGGTTCGTCGGGTAAATAATTCGCGAATCGATCTTTAAAAGAATGCGTGTGTGAAGCTGGAATTTAAATGACTTCAGTGACATTAAATAAAATGGATATGGTTAATATTATAAATTACCATATTGACAATATCCATCTCCAGCGCCCAAAGCAATATGTTTTATACAGAGCTTGAGAACTGGAGCATCAGTCCAGCTGAAAAGGACATTCCCACATGGGAAGGGTCCCTAACAGCTGAGGGGTAAACTGGGACCTGAGGGCCATTCAGGGAGAAACACTCACAGAACGCCAGACGGCTGGGAAGCTCTTGAGGTTTGACAGGCCCGCTGAATAAGGGTGTGGGATTCTGAAAATTGTTGGGGGTGGTCATAAGGCATGAAGGTTGGGAGCTCTGGTAGCTCAGTTGGTTGGAGCGCTGGCCTGCACCGGTCTCCCCTGTATTGGCAACACAGGGTTCGAGTCGCTTCGCGCGCTCGCATTTAGCCCCCGGCCGGGAGTGTCAGTTGGCAGCTGGCCCGATAAGGCCGGGGACGAGCTACCGGGCGGCCGTGTCGGTGCATTGGCGGCACGTTAAACTTTCGGTCTAAATTCTGCCGTTGAACTGGAGCTCATGGATCGGGTGGTGGGGCCAGGGTTCACGCAACAAGCTCTGCTTAGCAATAGAACCCTGGCTCCTCAAGCCACCCCAGCAACAACTCGGATCAAATTTTTTTTTTAAAGGTAATGGGCGGGCCCAAATGGATACTACATAGGATCCAGTGGCGTACCTAGGATATGCGCTAGGGGATGGGGCTATAGGGCTGTTTCCACGCCTACCCTCCTCCATTTTTTAAAGTCCCCGGATTTCGACTACTTTTTAATGGGCCCAGTTTTATTCTATTTGTTTAATAAAATAGTTTATGACAAAATTAACTGTACTGTGGAAGGGGCACAACCTACTACCATCGCTTCTGAGTCACCGGACTTCAACCCTATACTCCTTCCATCCTGTTCGAAGGATTTTCTTTTGGCATCGCTTGACAAGTCACCTTACGATGCTGAGATTACAACTGCCCAAATCACTCAAAAATGCAAAATTTTCAACTTTTAGGCATACCAGTTAATGACGACCGTTCACCAAAACTCCAACGTTCGTGCACATGCACATGTGCCTTGTGCTTTCGGCGTATTCTGCACACTGCCTGTGATTATCTGGTTCCTGTTCGGCCTCCCACGTTTTTCTAACTGCCGTCATATGCTAGTTTTGTTCCATATTTGACGTGTGGAATGCTTCGGATGGGGGTTCACTGGAAAATAGGATTTTGTCTTCAATTCGATGATTAGTTCTCTTGTCCCAACATTTTCTGATGGTCAAGAAAACCGGAGACCCGCTGAGCTTTGATGCACCTCATCTCTTTGGTTGAATATGCTCCTAGATTAGCTAACGAACCTAAGCGCTGGTTTAGTGCTCTTATTTTTAGAGTAGTTGTGCTTTTCTTCGTCTACGGATGTGTTTTAGGGCTGCAGCCAATTTGTGTGAGGGGTTCTGCACACGTTTCAGACCACGGCTCTTTTTTTAGAGTAATTTGTTTGTGTACCACCGATATTTTTTCAGGTTTCGGTGCGTTTTCGAAGGCCCCGGTGTGTATATTTAGTGTCCGGTCTTTTTGTTCCTCTTTAGGACTATGTCGCTTTTTGCGAAACTAGGTACGCTTTGGAGAACCTGGTGCATTTTCGGCCTCCCTTTGTACTCTAGGGTGCCACTTTGTTTAGTTGAGGGTCCTAATCGCATATTTGAGGACTCCAGTACGACTTTTGGAGATCCGGATAATTTTTTCGAGGTCCCAGTGCGGCTTTTCTGGCCCAGGCGCGTGGTTCCAGGGGGACCCGATGCCAGTTTTTGTGCTCGACGAAATTTTTGGTGACTTCTTATGAATTGCTTGAAGTGTGAGTCCCGACCTGATTGTTCTGGCACCGGTGCCATATTTTTATGTCCCACTACGATTTGTCGAGCTCGTTTTTTTCGGCGCCATGCATGCTTTGTATGTCATTTGAAGGCATGTTTGGGATCCGGAGCGATTTTTCTGGCTCTGGAATTTTTTCTTCGGAATCACTCCTTATTTTGGAGGGCCTCGACTTGATTTTTATCGAGTCCCGATGCGATTTTTGGAGCCACGCTGTGCTTACAGAGGAAATAGTTTATGCCCGGACTCTGAGCTTTGGGACTACCGACATAAATTTTGAGTCCCGACCACGATATTTTGGGGTCTCGGAACGAAATTCGCCAGGCACGTTGCACTTAGGCTGGGCCCAGCGCGTTTTTGGTGAGCCCCGGTCTAAATTTTCGGAGGCCCGGTAACTTTTGTATGCTCGCTGTATTCATTCAAAGTCCCTACTCGAATTCTGGGGGCCTAACCGCAAATTTGTGGGGCCCAGTGCGAATTTTTGGCACCCCGCCACGATTCTTGAGAGCCCCTTCTGGAGGGGCATGTGGCATTTTCCTCATTGGTACGCCATTGCTGTTGCTCAAGGAGTTTTTTTTCAGCTGATTCAGCTGAGTTTCCTTGTAGTCTTATGTCGAGTTCTATTTTTGCAAGCCACCTGCGTGATATTTTTGGGCCCCGGTACGATTCTTCGAGCTCCCGGTGCGCTTTAGACTCTTCGGGCTCCCGCTGCACTTTGGACCCTTCGGGCTCCAGATATGAGTGACATTCCAGGTAAAAATTTGTTCTTTGGAGGCCAGCAGGGACTTGTGGGGCTCTGGCGCTACCATTCTGCCCATTGTAAGATTTTCAAGGGCAGTGGCGTGACATTTTTTGCTCTAAGTGCGATTTTTTTATTTGGCCCAGTGGTCACTTGCTGGGATCCCTAGCGCGAGTGTTCGATGTCCGGGCTGTTTTTCGTTGTCCCAGCCTTTTTTGTGTGATTTTCAGGGTCGTGGGTGATACTTTTTGACAACAAAGGCTGAGCCTGATTATCAGGGGCTCCGGCCCGAACTTTTGGAGCCCCTCGTCATTATATTCTTCAACCCCGACATGACATTTTGGTCCTTATCATGATTTTCAGGGTCCCTATTGCGTACCTTTGAGGCCCCAACGTAACTTTCAGGGCTTCCTGTCCAACTTTGTGAGGGTTCAGCGCGATATCCACGGTCCGATAACTTGGGCCTCAGCGTGATTTTCAGGGGTCCGGTCCGTCTTTTCTGACCCAAGTGCCAATTTCAGTTTCCCCGGCGAGACGAGAGTCATCTTTCCGAGGCGAGAAGTCATCTTAGGGCCCCGAACAATTGTTGGGCCCAATGTGATTTTCAGGGGCCTTGGTGGGATTTTGGGGCCCTCAGCATCACATTTCAGGGTCCCCGCGCGACTACTTGGGACAAAAAGTGAGTTTTAGGGGTCCCGTGCTATTTTTGGCCTACTGTCGTTTTCAGGGACCCTGCGTGGCTTTTTGTGGTCCGCAGGATTATTTTTAGGGGCTCGTGCGATTTTTAGACATAAAGACATAAAAGTTAATGGCAGCTATGAATCACAAGGATCCCCTTCGCGTCGGTTTAGGGGTCTCTGCACGGTTTTTGGACCCGCAATGTGATTTTAGGTCCTCTTGTGATCTTTGGGCACAGTGTCATTTTCTGGTGGCCCTGTGGAACTTTTTGACGTCCTGGTGTGATTTTTAGGTGCCAAGCTGCGATTCGTAGATCCCGCCTCAGGAGAAGCAAAAGTATAAGTAACTTAATATGGCAGCACTTACAAATTTAGCGCTTACACCGGTATTGGCGCGTATGTTACATTGCCTTGCTCGGGCTGGAACGCGTGGTGGTGGCGGTTATATACATAGATACCTAGTATACTAATTATTTGGGTCCCGCAGTCAGTGACAGTTTCAGGTAGTACCTTGTAGGAAACGCATCTAACCTACACAGGAGCTTGATTGAAAGGTAAACGTGGAACCGGTTTGATTCGTTTTAGAGAATAGACCACGGAAAAATATTTGTCAGCGATGTACCTACCTAGTAAAGTTCCGCCCTTTGGCCATTTGAAACTAATACCGAAGTGTCCTTCCTATTGAATATTCCCACCTATCATTGTGTGTATATCTGAAAGTCTTGCCTCCAGATTCCAAATGCATGACCCTACATTTTGCATCTTTGGGGTTGAGAGACATCTGCCATTGATCAACGCACTTTTTAGATCCTTTAAGTGCAGTTGAGTATTACTATATTAATCACTACTGTTGAGTTGAGTTGAGTATTACTAGATTGATCACTACTGTTAGCCACTCCTATCAACATGATTTCATCATCAAATTTGGATAAATTTCCAGTTTAAGATAATTTATGATTTCTTGGATTTTTAATGCAATGATTATAAATGTACTTAACATTATTCAACCACTCATTTACTCTCCAAATGCATACTTTTCAATTTGAAGGGAAATTAACACCCAAAATCAGCCTTAGAATTTGGCACCTAACTCCTGGCATAAAAAAATGTTCCAAATAAAGAAAAAAGATGCAACATAACATAACATAATCTTCTATGCAAGAAGGCAAACCATATTTTTTAACCCACTGCAAACCTATTGACATGTTTTATGGAGATGTATTGACCATTCCATGTTTTGTGGAGATTGACCATACCATGTTTATAGATCCATACCTGACTCATAAAGACATAAAGACATAAAAGATTAGTGCAACTATGAGCCACAAGGGCCCTTCTTGGTTGCACTCTGTACACTGAACCAGTTGCCCACCAAAACTGTCAATCAGCCCTCCCTGTAATACTGAAAAGCAAGCCCTATATTCTTATAATGATTGTCTATGCTGTTTTTAAAGATGTTCAATGTGCTGCTACTGACGATGTTTTCTGGCAGCTAGTTCCAGTGTTCCACTACCCTGTTGGTGAAGAAAGTTTGCCTTAACCTTGTTCTGCTGTGGTTAACTTTAATTTTGAATTTATGACCTCTAATTGCATCATTTCTGTTAAATTCAAACATTTCCCCGAGGTATCCCCTCTCCAGACCATTGACAAATTTAAAGACCTCGATGAGATCTCCTCTCAGCCTTCTATATCTAAGTGAAAACATTCAATTTCTTCAATCTTTCGTCATATGCCAGGTTGCTTATGCCATTAACCATTTTTGTAGCCCTCTTTTGTACTCTCTCCAAAAGCCAACAATCTTTTTCATAGCTAGGAGACCAAGCTTGGATGCAGTATTCCAAATGTGGCCTGACATATGCACAGTAAAGCTTCCTGATCACTGTTGAGTCACTGATAGCACTTGGCCACCCATCAAGTATGGAGCCTTCATATGCTGCTTACCTACATGCATGATTTTGCACTTATCAAAGTTAAATTTCATTTGCCATTCTTCGGACCACTTCACAAGTTCGTCTAAGTCTTTTTGCAGCGAGATATGCTCATCCTGACCTGTTATTGCCCTAAATACCTTCAAATCATCCGCAAATTTCAAAACTTTACTGCTTAGGCCACTTTCAATGTTATTTACAAATATAATGAACAGTAATGGCCCTAGTACTGACCCCTGGGGGACTCCACTAAGAACATTTTGCCATGATGACTTTGTACCATTTAGCATCACTCTTTGCTGTCTATCTGAAAGCCACAACTCTATCCATTTTAAGATGCTACCTGCAATACCATGGGACTGAAGCTGTATCATTAACGGTTTATTGGGTACCTTGTCAAAGGCCTTACTAAAGTCAAGATATGCTACATCAACCTGATTTCCCTGATCAAATTGTTCTATGGGGAAGTTCAAAAAGTCCAAGAGGTTTGTGAGACACGATCATCCTTTTCTAAACCAATGTTGAGTATTTTGAATCAATCTGCTACCTTCCAGATAACTAACTATTCTATCCTTGATAATTGATTCGAGTACCTTGCATACTAGGGATGTGAGACTTATTGGCCTATAGTTTTCAACTTTCCCTCTTTCTCCTTTCTTATGGGCACTGCATGACCGATGTAGTCGATGCGCCCCTAAACTCCAATAACCAACCAATCTTTCTCCTTTCTTGAAAATAGGAACTACATTTGCCCTTTTCCAATCGGTTGGAATTTCATTATGTGAAACTGATCTACAAAATATTATACTAAGTGGAAATGCCAGTTCCTTTTCATTTTCCCGCAACACCCTAGCATAAATATCATCAGGTCCTGCTGCCTTATTTGGCTTTATTTTCCTGATATGATTGTAAACAACATCACTACCAATGAAATCAACATCATTTGTCAGATCCCATGTAACTGAACTATGGTGTACGGTCAGCAGATTGGTCATATCTTCCAATGTAAACACTGATTTGAACTGCTTGCTCAGCTCCTCAACCATCTCACTATCCTCACCCAATGTAGTCCCGTTTACTTCCAGTGGACCAATTGTGCTAGAAACTTTACTCATCTTGTAGAAACTAAAGAACTTTTTACTGTCCCCATTACAGTTTCTAGCTAAATCCAGTTCTTTTGCTCGCTTTGCTGCTCTGGTTTTTTGCTTCACAGTGTCTCTAGCTTTTCAATACACCTTTAGATTAACAACATTTGAGGCTTCTTTAAAAACTCTAAATGCAGTTTTCTTAGCCTTAATTGCTTTTATCACGTCTGGTGTAAGCCATGCTGGCTTTCCTACCCTTCTTTTGCATCTTTCCTACCCTTCTTTTGTGACTCATACTGTCTATATACAGCAGTGCAGACCATGTGCCCTATTGCAACAGTCAGTAGTACAGACTGTAAGTATTGTCATTATGGCTAGCATTTCTATAGTTGGAAAGTTTCCAAACAATTTTTTCTTGATAATTCAGATTTAAAAATATAACCTAATGTAACCTGAACTATTTTTCATTATATTTATATAAGTGCATATATATCCTGCTTTGATTATCTACACTTCTCTAGTTGCATACCCCAAAAACTCCAGTAGGTTAGTTAAACAGAATCACACAGATCAAAATTCATGTTGAGTATTGTTTAAAAGGTTGTGCATATCTGGATGAATGATCATTCTCTTTGACCAGTTTTTTTTTCAAGTCCTTGCAGACAATTGAGGTCAGACTTACTGACCTGTTATTTTTTTGCACTCTATAATACTCTATAGACCACCTGAAAATAATACCTAGGTGAACAGCTAAATCTAGAGCACACTCATTTAACATCCTATCATGTATAGCATCTGATTTAGTTGCCTTATTCAGCTTCATGTTTTTAATTGTTTTCTATGTCTTCTCTAGTTGTAAAATCTTCCAACCTATCACCTGTCATAGCATAGCCTTCAGTGGTTTCCAATGTACCTGAGTTATCTTCAATAAAGGCTGAAGAAAGTTGCTTGATTGACCATGACAACAACCTGGAAACTTTGTGCAATGGATGAATGGTGTGGAAGCATGCATGGAGATGGGAGCATCTGCCCAAATACTTTGAGCCAGTTGAGCATTGATCCTATAGAAAGTTCATGGAAAGAATCAACTTCAAAATGGTTTGTGTCTTGGCATCTTGCCCTTTCTCCCTTTGAGATGTATGAACTTGTGAAGTCTTTGGAGAGCACTAATTTTCAGAAAGCATTGAGTCAAATGAGTCAGTTGGCTTCAACCACCCTGGTCAGTCACCCTGGTTAGCAGAATTAATGGGCTAGGGGCACCAGCGAGCTTAGTAAGTATTTCAGTTATGTCAATCAGATGGATATTGAAATTGAAATTCATGCTATAGCACATTGAATTGAATAGGAAGGTGGTGTGGCCAATTCAGGCTGATGTGTTGCAATTTATTATTTACATAAAGTTGCAAGATATCTGTCCCTACCAGATATCTCTAGTTTGTCAAAAGAGAAGAAGTAACATTTTCCCCTATTTCCATGTGCATGGCAGTATGCATGCACATACTGTGCATGAATGCTGTCATGATGTGTTTGTATACTGTCATGCATTTAATGTAGTGATGTACATCTGAGTATAAAGATAAGTACAGGAAATGTACATGTACAAAATTGCATGGAACTAGAGAGGAAAGGACAGCAACTTTTTTTTAACATTAGCTGTTACTCCCACCTTAGCTTCCACTCTTCCAAACCATGCCTATGATATCATTAATACTTGCATTATTGTGCACCAGTAATACATTATTCAAGAAATAGGGTGGAATATACCACTTGTTGAAAACTGAATAGACATCCTTCCCAAAGAAGTCTTGACCTCATGCTACTTGGTGCATGGCTGTGAAGTCTTCATGCCTTATTTATGCTGACCATAATGGATCCAGGATTGTGATACCAAACATCTTGTAGTGCAATTCCAGGTAAAGGGATTACCTATGATGTGCTAGTGCCATGCGATGCCAGTTTTAGCATAGACATTTGTAACGCTATCTTTGTTATCACTATCCACAAATTAGGTACCTCCAGAAACTCACCAAATGGGTAGTTATATGTGGGCAATTATCTGAAAACTGGGTTTGAAGGACCCAAAGCATTTAAACAGCATTATTTTCATGGCAATTTCAACATCCTTCTGCACTCATTTTGACATCCCACACCTAATGAGAATACAGTTTTTGAACACTGCTGTGCATTGCTTAAACCATGTATGTGGCAAGGAATGTGACTTCTGATTGTATTGTTATTCAACACATCCAGGTCCATAGGAAGGCTTTCTTTGAGCTATTCATGGTGAATTGTGAAAAAGCCCTCAATAAATAGTATAGATAATAATTAACCAGACCCACTGCCATGCTGCATAGGTATTAAATTGCACATCACATTGTTTCCATATTATGTGGGAGAATACAGAAATGTAGAGAAGAATTAATTGCATGCAGGTATTGGTTATTTTGGCTTAAGGGCACATTGCCTGTGATGGTCATACAGTGCCCATTCATTCTTGTATAACAACATAAAGTTCCCCAATTGTAGGAATGGTGCCAGCTATTCAAAACTCAATCTGGATCATGTGGTGCTTGACTGTGTCATAGCATGTGTTCTAATTACAGAACTACTGTTTCAGCCCCACTATGGAGACTTCGCCATCTACAGATCCAAACGCTGTTGTCTGGGATGGGCCAGAACAAGATATGGCCAATGGTAACATGCAGGTGGATGATATGTCTTACATACCTGCTGAACTGAAGAGAAATTTTGACTTCATTGATATACAAAAAGGTTTGTTCTGTTTGTTGCTGGATGAATATGCTATGATCATATGCATTATGCTGTGTTATGCCAGTCCCTGGTTCTCAGCAGTGATGTGTATTTGTTTTGTAAGCTAGACATTTCAGAGATGTGAGGATATCATTCCCATTTATCTCATCCCATCCCAGGATCCTCCAATTTGTCTGGTGACGAACATTTAGAAGCTTCATGGTCGTAGTCGTCTCAATCAGCACTACCAATGTTGGAAAGGAAGCATCACTGCCAATGCTTGGTCCAACTGGTGATAAACTTTGGATTGTCTGCCTTAGTGTCCAGATTTTTTACTCATCTTGATTTTAAAAACCTTCGGGACTTTGGCGCTTTGGGTATTCCAGTCATTTTGAGTTTCAGCGAAGTTGGCGATTTGAAGTGTTGAAGTGTATTTTGAGGAACTGGTGGCTTGAGGATTTGGGGTCTTAAGCATTGGCTTTTGGGTACACTGTTCTCAGTTCACGAATGGAGGCTGTTGTTGCCATTGGGGATGTGAAATTTTGGGAGCTGAAGATCAGTAGTTTCAAAACTTCAGGCATTCTGATATATCATTGAAATGTTTGCTTGGGAATTGAATGAAAAGATCAACCATCATCTAGGCAATGATTATGTGATTTTCAACACATGCATCTGTCAGAGCCTAGTATCCTATTGTGTTGTACTTGTACTGTTGTGCTCACTCAGTTTTCAAAATTATGAACAAGTTCACTGGCTCAGAACTCATTCGCGGTCAACTTAACTCTTGCCCAACTGTGTTACAACGGAGCACCAAAGCCACGGCTAACGGTGAGCTCCAGGCACCACGATGCTGCACAGAATTCGCGCGCCGCTCCTTCATACTGAGAGCTTGCTGAACATGGAACAATCTGCCCCCAGATGTGAGGAATTCGGGTGGTTAGTGTTTTCAGGCGGAGGCTTTCGGTCATGCTGTGCATGTCCAGGCTGTAATTTTCGGGTATGCTCTGATTTCTAGTGTTTCCGTGTAATGCGTGTATGATCGTGACGACGGTTTGTGCGGCACATTGGTGCACCTGTAACGGAGACGGAAAAACCCTGCTCGGGGTGAATCGGAACATACATTGCATTACCTTACATTGCCTTACTCAACCTCTAGGTTAGATTTTGGCGCTGAATTCAAATTGAACATTCTTATTTAGCCATATAATGCCCAAACTACTTCGACATTCGATTTCGACACATGCCATTCTAGGTCCATGACGTGATTGACACGGGGTAGCATAATGTGACCGTGCCGTAGGAAATTGATCACCAGAGCAGTTCTTTGGCATTTAATTATAATTCTGCTACCTTTCTTACCCCAATAATGTCTACCTTCCAGGAATAGTATATGAAGTCCCCAAATGTGTGTGACCATGTTTGATCAATTCGGACGACTTGACCTTTCGCCAAGTCGTCTGTTTTAAGTCATTCTTCGATTCCAAGTATTTGTCACCAGAGTTAGTATCTCATCGTTTCACATCGACTGGTTTATCACTATCGTTCTTGGTTTTATGGTTACAATGAAATGATGTTCATGCATAAAACATATGATCATTACCATCTATGCGTGACCGTGACCTTGAATTTATAGTGTAATGGGACCGACGTATTGGGAAGAAGTTGCGCTATACCAATTTCATTTGCTAACGTATTATGTGCTGCCCCGAACACTAGTTGTTCGTGGCCAGTTTTTTAAACGGATAGCACATATTAGTCGGTTGCGCTTAGCCTGGACATGTCCAGACTGAGCGCCCCTTCAACCTGACCTGCAGTAAGGAGTAGAACAAGTGATCGGTGCCATTGAACAGTTGATGTTGGGCTACACATTGGTGAAAGCCACATTTCTCAAGATGGTCTAATACATAAGCTGCGGGGAGATGTGAGCAACGTTTGCCCTTCTCCCCTCAGCAGTACCAGTGGTACGAGCTTCGGGCGGCAGTTCTGGGCGTGACTTCGTGGAAAGTGAAAGATTGTGTAATAAATCGAAGATCACAATCCTGATTCTTGGAACATAATTCCTCAAAATGTCACTGAAATACTGGGTTCTCAGAGACCGTTAGCTGGGCAGTGTATGAGCACCACTGTGGAAGGTCCCCTGATAAAGTTCACATCTAAAATTGCGTTGGCATCTGAACTTGTGCTGCCATCCACATCAGTTCTTCCCCGTCATTTAACGTTTTTTTTTTGTTGGTGCTTCCATGGGTCATACTCGTACAGCCCCCACCTTCCCTTCCCACGCAACTTTATCCGGATGATGTCCAGGATTATTTTGATGGAATTCACTGACCAGGAATGGTACCCAAATGTGGTTTTCCCCTGAGGCCTTTTGCGGAATTGCTGCATAGCCGCGTTACATCAGTTCGATTTAGGTTATCATTCTCAATAACTCTTCCCACGATCCCACGATTTGTACTTGGCTAACTTGTAACTTTTTTATATGTGCCTTTTTCAGTGATAGTTGCACTGCAAGTCGCATGTATCTCAAGGTAGACAATGAAACCTCGTTTGAAGTTGATAGGTGCATGCGTTGCATCGAACGTCAAGCTTCCACGAAACTGGCTAGCTTATCTGTAATGCACATGCAGTTCGTCCTATGAAATGTTTTATTAACGGATAACGCCTTGCAGTCCGTAATAATTTATATATCACATCGCCATGTCTTGCATGGTGGTGTCAACATGTCAACGCTCGCAAAGCAGCTCCGAACTCTTGCTAACAGAGGACTCAACTCTTACCATGTTCCAGTTCGGAAATCGCTAGCAAAGTCTGTCCAGCGCAACCGGAGCGCGACACCATTTTATATCCCACAGTTTCTGAGATACGTGCTCTTCCAACTTGTGTGTGATTGTGGTTTTAGGGCGTATCTTCCAACTTGAAGAAAGCCAGCTACGAAGCAGTAATTTGTGAGCATAACCGTTTGTGAAGTTTTAACGCAACGTATTGCGGCGGGCAAAGTGCACTGGATGCTGGGAGAAATGGCGTGCGTTACTGGGTGTGGCCATGGCCTCGCTGACAAGTCCAAGACCGTCCAGTGTTGTTCCATGGTCATGGTATCGCTGGATCACTGGTGTGACTGGCAGTTGACCCAACGTGGATGTTGCAGGCTCACACTCGCTGGGCTGTCATCGATCTAATTAATGATCCAATCTAACTGATTGAGTAGGATGTATTGACGATAAATTTAAACTCCAGACTGATCTGCATCCGGTATGTTTAAAATCTTGATCGATATGAATCTTATTATCATCTTTGTTAAAACGTATTACATCTTCGGTGTATTTGAAGAATAAATGGTAGATTCTTTTTTGGCAGGCAAAATCTAAGGTGATGACGGAAAGATCTAAAGTATAATTTACACCTAGGTATTTCGTTAATCCGTATCTTGTAGTTCAACGAGCCCTACAATATGTAGTAATATGAAGGTATTGTTAAGATTTTCGCGACTTTGATGTTCACTTACATAGGTCAGCATTATTTCTTGCATGATTGCAAGAGACTTCAACTTTGCTGTGTAGTTCAGGTATGTATTAAATACTTAAACGAAACAAACATTATCAGCAGTGGTCCTAACCATGCCAGAGTATCAGGAAGTATGTCGCACATCCATGATTGTACAGTGGTTTGTTCGCCCCTGGAGCTGTATCCTGGTTGATTGTTTTAAAAGGTACGCAGGCAAGGTTGAATTTATGTGTTGGAATAATGGATTTCATAAAGAAAGCTTGGGGCTTTCCAATTTGTAGAAGATATGCCATTTTGTGTTGCTGATAAGGGCAAAAAAGGAGTTCTTATACTTCCCAGTCAGTTTCGGGCAGGAATTAGTCTCCAGCCAGTTTCGGGCAACTCCGTTGAATATTTTGGCAAAGAAGGAGGGGGTATTTTTCTGCAGAGGATGGTGTACTGGATGACAAGTATGTAGGACAAAGCTGTTTATTTATACGCAATTTATACGCTATAAATACGCTATATATCGCTAAATACGCTATTTATCCGTTATACTCGACGTGTGTCAAACACTGATTACCTGTTGCCGTCGCAGCTTCTGACCATTGTTGCAGAGCAAGCTGTAGTTATGACACACGCAATCGGGGTTGGCGGTGCCATAGGTTTCGAAATAATTTTTCACGCAAAAAGCACTTCACTGTCCCAGGCTCTCAGTGATGACGACATCGCCAACGATGCTGCGATGTATGGCCATTTACTTACATGGCACCGTTTATGGCCGGAATAATCGCACCTATAAATATTTTGGGGTGACTAAAGTTGTGCTTAAAGTGCCATATGTTTTGGTCGTGGGTGGGAAATTGCACTGATCAGACTCACCCATGCGAATCCGTATGGTTATGGCACGGTCAATTAGTGTTAAAAAGAATCCCGGACAGGAATGTGCACAAAATGCCCGTGCAACGTCCATTTTGCAAGGCATATTTACACTAATTTTGCGTTTTTTTTTCTGGGACGGGCATTGCCTTATTCCAGCTGTGGATTCGAAACCCTCGAAGCACCTGCTGCCTTTTTTTTAAAGAGAAGTATAAAATGGCAATAATAATCGAACAGTGTGCTCACGACAATGCAATTTCACGAGGCCGACATCGCCACGGATTACCACACTGTGGTAGGGACAGCGGGCACGATATGCATTACACAATGTCTAGCTACTCTCCCGCGCTAATTAGTGGTTGTTGGCGCCGTTGCCGGTCACCCGCGACTGCGGTGAAAAGCTACTTAGCACCCTCGACTGTCCGCACGAGATGCCGTATGAAAAAGGGGAGGGGAAATGTATTGCTACCGGGTCTTGTGAAAGATTCGATGGTGTGACAGTATCGCAGACACTTGCTAACTAGGATTTATGTCCAACGCAAAATCGAATAGCGTTTTCACTCGGGAGAACTGGTGCTTTTCCGCGTACAAGGGTAATGCAAGAATTATCCGGTCCTTGTTAAGCGGCCCAGACCGCCAACCCTGCGTAATAATTAACAGTGGGTAGGTTTTAACCTGAGACAAAGCTCATTAGGCTATGCACTGATTCCCCTCCCCCATATGAGTAGCACATGTCGATGCTCCGGTACCGAGCCCAGTGCAACTCAGCGGGACTGTTGCAGCACGGTCGTGACAGTTGTTTTTGCGTCAACGGTTTTTCGTGCTACAGGTGTGTCCCCCACGTATTTGTTGCTGGGCCTGTCGGCGTGTGTCCTTGAGTCTACATGTGCGCCATTGTTTACAGGCTGTGTTGACTTAGCTGTGACGACGTGTCTGCCGAACCACCTGTGCACTGGTCGTAATGATCGGTGGGTATTTCAGACCGTTATTGCGCGCTGTAGATCGTCTGTATGCGAAGTTATAAAAATCGTCCGGATTAGTTGCAATGGAAAGTGATGCTCTCCATGTAAAATAGACAGTTTGGAAGTTACGCTTCCCTAGTGCAGAAATTTTCATTCCAAATCTATGGGCGCTGTATGACCAAAGCAGTCGATGCAACCCTAAGTCCAAATGACCAACCAACTAACCATCATTCCAAATCTCACCCTGTGTATATCATTGAGGCTTACATGTCATTGTAATGTTCGGTGAATCTGACAAACCTTGATGGCCCTTTGAAGTGTGATTGGCTCTGCGTCATCACTGGGACCCCATGCCGTTAGTGTGTACCGCATGCTATCCAAGTGACCTTCGGACTGAGCGTTTTTCATTCCATTGATGCAACCTTTAGACTGGTTGTGTATCATATGGTATGTCGCCAGTGTCGTTGTAGCATTCTCTGTTGCTGGCAGTGCATCCTATGGCCTATTATCACTGTGTCGGCGTAGCACTGTGTCTGACAGTGCGTCTTAGGTCTGTTACCAGTGTGTCGACGTAGCATTCTCCGTCTGGTAGTGTGTCCTATGGTCTGTTACCAGTGTGTCGGCGTAGCAATATATGTGTCTGGCATTGTGTCACCGTTTCCGTCAGTATGCCTGTAAGCGTTTTCATCATGCCAGCTGTTGTGTTTTGTGTACCAGCATGCCTGTCAGTGTGTTACCGTGTGCGTTAGCATGTCCTTCAACGTTTCTATTGTCAGCCGTTGTGCCGTATATCCATCAGCATGCTGGTCAGTGTGTCGCCGTGTCCGTCACCACGCCCGTCAGTGTGTCGCTGTGTCCGTCACCACGCCCGTCAGTGTGTCGCCGTGTCCGTCACCACGCCCGTCAGTGTGTCGCCGTGTCCGTCACCACGCCCGTCAGTGTGTCGCCGTGTCCGTCACCACGCCCGTCAGTGTGTCGCTGTGTCCGTCACCACGCCCGTCAGTGTGTCGCCGTGTCCGTCACCACGCCAGTCAGTGTGTCGCCGTGTTCGTCACCACGCCCGTCAGTGTGTCGCTGTGTCCGTCACCACTCCCGTCAGACTGTCGCTGTGTCCGTCACCACGCCCGTCAGTGTGTCGCTGTGTCCGTCACCACTCCCGTCAGACTGTCGCCGTGTCCGTCACCACGCCCGTCAGACTGTCGCCGTGTCCGTCACCACGCCCGTCAGTGTGTCGCTGTGTCCGTCACCACGCCCATCAGTGTGTCGCTGTGTCCGTCACCACGCCCGTCAGTGTGTCGCTGTGTCCGTCACCACGCCCGTCAGTGTGTCGCTGTGTCCGTCACCACGCCCGTCAGTGTGTCGCTGTGTCCGTCACCACGCCCGTCAGTGTGTCGCCGTGTTCGTCACCACGCCCGTCAGTGTGTCGCTGTGTCCGTCACCACGCCCGTCAGTGTGTCGCCGTGTCCGTCACCACGCCCGTCAGAGTGTCGCTGTGTCCGTCACCACGCCCGTCAGTGTGTCGCCGTGTCCGTCACCACGCCCGTCAGAGTGTCGCTGTGTCCGTCACCACTCCCGTCAGTGTATCGCTGTGTCCGTCACCACTCCCGTCAGAGTGTCGCTGTGTCCGTCACCACGCCCGTCAGTGTGTCGCCGTGTCCGTCACCACGCCCGTCAGTGTGTCGCTGTGTCCGTCACCACGCCCGTCAGAGTGTCGCTGTGTCCGTCACCACGCCCGTCAGTGTGTCGCCGTGTTCGTCACCACGCCCGTCAGTGTGTCGCCGTGTCCGTCACCACGCCCGTCAGTGTATCGCTGTGTCCGTCACCACGCCCGTCAGTGTGTCGCCGTGTCCGTCACCACGCCCGTCAGTGTGTCGCTGTGTCCGTCACCACGCCCGTCAGTGTGTCGCCGTGTCCGTCACCACGCCCGTCAGTGTGTCGCCGTGTCCGTCACCACTCCCGTCAGTGTATCGCTGTGTCCGTCACCACTCCCGTCAGTGTGTCGCCGTGTCCGTCACCACGCCCGTCAGTGTGTCGCCGTGTCCGCCAGACGGCCGCCTGCTGCTGGGCACCTCCAGTCTGACGTCACGCTACTGGACGGGCGACGTGTGGCTGTTCGAGCAGGCGGCCGACGCGCCCGACATCGCGCTGTTCACGGCGGCGCGCGAGATGGAGAGCGGCGTGCCGTGCGGCCGCTTCATCGACGGCCTGGGCGTGCGCGCCGTCGTCTGTCAGGTGGGGGCGTGGCGCAGGTGCGCGCGAGTGGTGACGTCACTCCGGGAGTGGAGCCATGCGAGGCCTGGTTATAGGACTTGAATCGGGCTGGGCGCCGTTATTGTAACGTGCAGAAAAGCACATAGTATGCTACATTGTCTGAGATTGGAGCCGATTACCTCTGCTGCCGCCGAGATCTGGGCATGATCTAGCCGATGGTGCGGGCGTGGCCTGCCCGATGAAGTCGTCACCAAGATCCGGGCCTAGGCCGACTGACGATGTAGGCGTGGTTTGATTACTGGTACCGCCCGCAGGATACGGTCGTGATCCGACTAACGGTGTAGGCGTGGTGTGACTGTCGGTGCCGGCCGCAGGACCTGGGCGTGGTCTGGCTGACGGTGTAGGCGTGGTTTGGCTCGGTGTTGGCGTGGTCTGCCTCGGTGTCGGCCGCAGGACCTGGGCATGGTCTGGCTGACGGTGTAGGCGTGGCCTGACTGTCGGTGTCGGCCGCAGGACCTAGGCGTGGTCTGACTGACGATGTAGGCGTGACCTGCCTGGCGGTGTAGGCGTGGTCTGACTGTCGGTGCCGGCCGCAGGACCTGGGCATGGTCTGGCTGACGGTGTAGGCGTGGTCTGACTGTCGGTGTCGGCCGCAGGACCTGGGCGTGGTCGAGGTGCTGGGCTGGGAGCAGCCTGAGGACCCGGCCACCGGCGACCGGCTGTGGCAGTCGCACGGCTCCAGCACGGACAGCCACGGCCCGGTGGTGGCGCTCGATCTACTGCCTCCGGGTGACGGCGGAGGCGACCCCGACACCAGCGCTGTGCGAGCCGTGACTGGCGACGCAGACGGAACGTGAGTAATGCCGCCGGCGTCGACGAGGCACCACCTGGTCTCGCAGGCGAATGTGTCGTGGTGGCACCACTTTATCATTTAGTGCGAGTGCGCCACTGGCTTGAATTCAATGGTGGATGTAGATTATTTATAGTATATCTTGCGAGACGTCTAACTTTTCGAATCGCCATGTTGTCATGTAATGTCACTAGTATTTCGGTAGTGCTCCGTACGTCGCATGCGTACCGACAGCGATGCTGTTTAAGAGTCCGGTATCAATCTCCACTGTAGGGTGTTAACCTGGCGTGTTATGTTCAGGTGCCCCACCAGGGTGGAGGTGTGGGACCTAGTGCACTAACAATCAGACCCTTTCCCAGATTGAAGGTGTGGGACCTGGAGAAACTGGTGCCGGATGTGCACTGACAGTCAGGCCCGTCCCCCAGGGTGAAGGTGTGGGGTCTGGAGAAACTGGTGCCGGATGTGTCTGACGGTCAGGCATGTTCCCCAGGGTGAAGGTGTGGACCTGGTGCCGGAGGTGTACTGACAGTCAGACCCGTCCCCCAGGGTGAAGGTGTGGACCTGGTGCCGGAGGTGTACTGACAGTCAGGCCCGTCCCCCAGGGTGAAGGTGTGGGGTCTGGTGCCGGAGGTGTACTGACAGTCAGGCCCGTCCCCCAGGGTGAAGGTGTGGACCTGGTGCCGGAGGTGTACTGACAGTCAGGCCCGTCCCCCAGGGTGAAGGTGTGGGGTCTGGTGCCGGAGGTGTACTGACAGTCAGGCCCGTCCCCCAGGGTGAAGGTGTGGGGTCTGGTGCCGGATGTGTACTGACAGTCGGGTTCGTCCCCAGGGTGAAGGTGTGGGGTCTGGTGCCGGAGGTGTACTGACAGTCGGGTTCGTCCCCAGGGTGAAGGTGTGGGGTCTGGTGCCGGAGGTGTACTGACAGTCAGGCCCGTCCCCCAGGGTGAAGGTGTGGGGTCTGGTGCCGGAGGTGTACTGACAGTCAGGCCCGTCCCACAGGGTGAAGGTGTGGGGTCTGGTGCCGGAGGTGTACTGACAGTCAGGCCCGTCCCCCAGGGTGAAGGTGTGGGGTCTGGTGCCGGAGGTGTACTGACAGTCAGGCCCGTCCCCCAGGGTGAAGGTGTGGGGTCTGGTGCCGGAGGTGTACTGACAGTCAGGCCCGTCCCACAGGGTGAAGGTGTGGACCTGGTGCCGGAGGTGTACTGACAGTCAGGCCCGTCCGGGGGGCCTGGTGCCGGAGGTGTACTGACAGGCCCGTCCCCCAGGGTGAAGGTGTGGGTCTGGTGCCGGAGGTGTACTGACAGTCAGGCCCGTCCCCCAGGGTGAAGGTGTGGACCTGGTGCCGGACAGGCCCGTCCCCCAGGGTGAAGGTGTGGGGTCTGGTGCCGGAGGTGTACTGACAGTCAGGCTCGTCCCACAGGGTGAAGGTGTGGACCTGGTGCCGGAGGTGTACTGACAGGCCCGTCCCACAGGGTGAAGGTGTGGGGTCTGGTGCCGGAGGTGTACTGACAGGCCCGTCCCCCAGGGTGAAGGTGTGGGGTCTGGTGCCGGAGGTGTACTGACAGTCAGGCCCGTCCCCCAGGGTGAAGGTGTGGGGTCTGGTGCCGGAGGTGTACTGACAGTCAGGCCCGTCCCCCAGGGTGAAGGTGTGGGGCCTGGTGCCGGGGGTGTACTGACAGGCCCGTCCCACAGGGTGAAGGTGTGGGTGCTGGGGGAGGTGTACTGACAGTCAGGCCCGTCCCCCAGGGTGAAGGTGTGGGGGTGGACCTGGTGCCGGAGGTGTACTGACAGTCAGGCCCGTCCCCCAGGGTGAAGGTGTGGGGTCTGGTGCCGGAGGTGTACTGACAGGCCCGTCCCACAGGGTGAAGGTGTGGGGTCTGGTGCCGGAGGTGTACTGACAGTCAGGCCCGTCCCCCAGGGTGAAGGTGTGGGGTCTGGTGCCGGAGGTGTACTGACAGGTCAGGCCCGTCCCCCAGGGTGAAGGTGTGGGGTCTGGTGCCGGAGGTGTACTGACAGTCAGCCCCGTCCCCCAGGGTGAAGGTGTGGGGTCTGGTGCCGGAGGTGTACTGACAGTCAGGCCCGTCTCCCAGGGTGAAGGTGTGGGGTCTGGTGCCGGAGGTGTACTGACAGGCCCGTCCCCCAGGGTGAAGGTGTGGGGCCTGGTGCCGGAGGTGTACTGACAGTCAGGCCCGTCCCCAGGGTGAAGGTGTGGGGTCTGGTGCCGGAGGTGTACTGACAGGTCAGGGTGGGACTGATTGCAGTCAGTCCCCCAGGGTGAAGGTGTGGGGTCTGGTGCCGGAGGTGTACTGACAGGCCCGTCCCACAGGGTGAAGGTGTGGGGTCTGGTGCCGGAGGTGTTGCAGGCCCGTCCCCGTGAGGGCTGTGAGGCCCGTCCCCAGGGTGAAGGTGTGGGGTCTGGTGCCGGATGTGTACTGACAGGCCGTCCCACAGGGTGAAGGTGTGGACCTGGTGCCGGAGGTGTACTGACAGTCAGGCCCTACAGGTCCGTCCCCCAGGGTGAAGGTGTGGGACCTGGTGCCGGAGGTGTACTGACAGTCAGGCCCGTCCCCCAGGGTGAAGGTGTGGGACCTGGTGCCGGAGGTGTACTGACAGTCAGGCCCGTCCCCGTCCACAGGGTGTGAGTGTAGTGGAGGTGTGGGGTCTGGTGCCGGAGGTGTACTGACAGTCAGGCCCGTCCCACAGGGTGAAGGTGTGGGGTCTGGTGCCGGAGGTGTACTGACAGTCAGGCCCGTCCCACAGGGTGAAGGTGTGGGGTCTGGTGCCGGAGGTGTACTGACAGTCAGGCCCCATCCCCAGGGTGAAGGTGTGGGGTCTGGTGCCGGAGGTGTACTGACAGTCAGGCCCGTCCCACAGGGTGAAGGTGTGGGGTCTGGTGCCGGAGGTGTACTGACAGTCAGGCCCGTCCCCCAGGGTGAAGGTGTGGGGTCTGGTGCCGGAGGTGTACTGAGTCAGGCCCGTCCCCCAGGGTGAAGGTGTGGGGTCTGGTGCCGGAGGTGTACTGACAGTCAGGCCCGTCCCCCAGGGTGAAGGTGTGGGGTCTGGTGCCGGAGGTGTACTGACAGTCAGGCCCGTCCCCACAGGGTGAAGGTGTGGGGTCTGGTGCCGGAGGTGTACTGACAGGCCGTCCCACAGGGTGAAGGTGTGGGGTCTGGTGCCGGAGGTGTACTGACAGGCCCGTCCCACAGGGTGAAGGTGTGGGGTCTGGTGCCGGAGGTGTACTGACAGTCAGGCCCGTCCCCCCAGGGTGAAGGTGTGGGGTCTGGTGCCGGAGGTGTACTGACAGGCCCGTCCCACAGGGTGAAGGTGTGGGACCTGGAGACGCTGGTGCCGGAGGTGTCGTACCCGGGCGCGCACTGCCACTGGGTGACGGGCGTGACGTGCCACCCCAGCCACCCGCACCAGCTGGTGTCGTGCAGTCTGGACGGCACCATACTGATGTGGGACACCCGCGCCAGTCGGCCCGCCTCCAGTGAGTGGCCAGACCGCAGCGGCACGGCGCCGGTCAACAGCCGGTCCCACTTCGTCTGGGAGAGTCTGATCGTGGGAGTCCATATAAGTCGTTTTTTTATCGCCATCTGCCATTGTTATGTAGCTGTGCAAGCTGAGGCGCTGCGGTGGTTCCCATTGCATTTTTTTTTTCGTTCGGATTTCCGATGTTTACTTATGGGAATAAGACAAACCAAATGGTTGGCTTGGCATTCATCTGTCCCGATAGGAACATATAACCGGATATGTATGCAACCTGTTGCCTTTTGAAAGTGTTCTAGATGAAACGCTAATTTTGGAAGCATGTGTGGTCATGCATGTCCTTTCTTCGATTTCTTTTCTTCAGGGAACCGATATCTACGCCACCGGATCGCAATGCTGGCTGGTTATCCGTTCTGTGTTTGGCTTGTACGACACATGACCGCATATCTGTGAGCAGAGGTATACCGTGTGACCGAGTAGGATGCCTCGGCGCATCTTCGGCCAGGGGTTTGCTCCGGTGACCGCGCTGACTGCCGACAGAGCTGGCCGCCGGCGGCGGCGACCGGCCGCAGTGTTGCGCCTGGTCTCCGACAGACAGCGCCACCATCGCCGTCGGCTGGGAGTCTGGCCGCGTGACGCTGCTGAACGCCGTGACGGGCGCCGAAACGGCGGCGGCGGCGGCGGCGGCGCGGCCGCGTCCTCTGCACAGGCTGCGCTGGCACCCCAGTCGGCCGTGGCTGGCCGTGTGCGGAGACCAGACCAGCGTCGACGTGTTTGCCGCCTCCGACCGCCTGCACATGCTGTGAGTGCGCCGGGCACGTGCCAGACCCCGCGACGAGGCGCCGCGGGAGACGCTGGCGTGGCATGTGCGGCGACTCTCCGTATGTTTGTTGGTAGTTAGTTATTTGGGCTTTAGGGCGCTTCGAGCAGAGTTGATCATTCGCGCCCAATGTGTGTGGGTAGGAATGCTGAGATTATTGGACGAACTCTTGGGCTCACTCCTGTGGCATCACCCAACTTGCTGTCAGATTGCTTTGGAACGTAAGCTTACGGATTATTTTGGTTTAAATCTGTCCTCTGCTGAAGCTTGAAGGCGATCGGACGAATATTCACTCCAGTCCATTTGTCCCCACCCTCGACTGAAAAGCCATTATTGTATAACTGGTCTGGGTGAAACATTTACTAAAGTTCAAGCCTTCAAGCGAGTCATCGTTTTCGCCGTGCAATAATCATCCAACAGGGTGAAGGCTGATTTTCTGTAAGCACCTTGACGTGAGCGACCGGGCTCGAACGGTCGTGTCCGCCCCGACTCGTCCCCGTTCGTAGGTGCAGATAGTGATCTATGCATCCGCACACACCATCTACTTCCTGCCCGAAACAGGTCACCTCCTCTCGTTGGCGTCATAACCTCAATGACGCCAACATGCCCTGAAGCCCAAACAGCTAACAACCCGCTTTTCCACCAGACCCCTCACCCCCCACCCCCAGACACCCATAACCAACTCGTGGCTCCGTGTGCCTCGTCCTCACGCCCACGGCACCGTCTCTGGCGCCTCTGCCCAGCAGTCACTCAGACGCCTCAGTGTCCCAACGCCGACGGGACTGCCCTCGACACCGTTCCCGTCCGGCAGCCACTTGGACGCCCTCGTGTCCCCACTCCCACGGGACTGTCCCTAGACGCCTTTCCTGCCCGGCGGCCACTAGGACGCTCCCGCGTGCCGTGTCCCCACGCCCATGGCGCTGCCCCTGACGCCTCTTTTGCCCGGCAGCCACTCGGACGAGCTGCACACGGACATGGTGCGCGACCTGGCCTGGCTGCCCGGCTCCGACACGCTCTTCTCGTGCGGCTGGGACAAGCAGGTGCTGAGTCGGCCGGTGGGCTGACGCAGCCCGCTCTCCTCTGTGTCCGACTGTCCTCCAATATGATACCGCTCCCCCTGTTCATCAATACACGTGAATCTTCGACCTCGGATTTTATTCTTTGCATGAGCCAATTTAATCACGCATGCAGAGAATACCAGTAATCGCCACCGTTGGATTGAAAAATAGTCTTTTCAAAGCTGAATGGAGCCAGCCAGTGGCACATAACCCAACACCTGCCGGTGACCATCGCAAATTAACAATTCATATAAAAGCAAACGCTAGGAATTTGCAATTCCGCAGCCTGCCTCCAAATTGTCCGAGTTGATTGACTCACTAACAGCCCGTCCCGCAACCTGCGGGACTCCCCCAGAGCGTTGGTGACAGCTAGCGCCGTCTAGCGAGTGAAGCCGCCGTCGTCGTCTTCGGTGATGTCGCCGTACTGCCAGATGTTCTTGTGCTGGCGCCGGGCGCGTTCCTGCGCCGCCAGGTAGTCTGTGACGAGGCAGCGCACGCGCGGGTCGCGCCGCTGGTCGACCATCAGCAGGCCCTCCTCGACCAGGCCCTTGGCCACGTCCTGGCCGCCGGCGCGCAGCGACACGTACTCCAGTCCGTCCCGGTACTCGGTGTTGATCTCCACCTCGCGGTTGCAGCAGTCCTCTGAGAAGGCGTCGCGCCCGTCCTTGGCCAGGTCCTCCTGCCGATTGGCGCACGCGACGTGAACTGGCGGCGGCGGTCGCGACATTGCAACACGGGCGTTGACAATCACACACCCTGCAGGTATTTATTACGAAAATCGCAGCACGGGTGTCCAGTCAGCGGTGGGTGACATAACTAGGGATGCACCGGATAGTTAATTCTGATATCCGGCCGAATAGTATGTCCGGCCAGATCGTGAGTAATATCCGGCCCGGATAATCCGGCCGGGTACTGAACCTTTTAGGTTCCCACCATTCCACCTTTTTTCCTCATGTGTATGCATTAAAAATGCAGGTGATTGCAGGCCTCCCAAAACCTCTCTTCATTAAGCAAGCAAGCAATGGCATGCTTTATCCCAAACTGGCGGATCCAGGGGGCAAAATGGGCATTTGCCCCCCAAAACGAAAATGGTGCGGGAAAACCACGTTTTCGCTCGCTCCCTACACCCCCCCCATCGGCCGACAAGTGCTGGTTATTTTTTGCGCCCCCCCCCCCAAACTGGAGTGCCCCAGATCCCAAACCTCAGCTCAGTATAGAGGATTTTTATTTGCCGGCGCTTGGCATTTCGCTCACATCCGAAGTCCGTCCGCCCCTGACGCCAGGCGTCAGGGGCGTCCCTTTCCACAATTGTTTCAGGTTTAATCTTCTACGTAGTTGGCCTGCGGCTTAGGTGGCATGGCAGGGCACTCGCGTTCCTCATTCGTTTTGGGCTATATTCAAGCTGTGCGACGACAGCGATACCTATGCAGAATGCAAAATCTGCAAAAGACTTATCAAGAGAGACCACGAAAGCGCGGGACAGAAAACCTTCAGCACGATTCCGCTCCACAATCACGCGAAAATGAAACATCCGGACGAGTACGGAACGGCGAAGCAAGCGAATCGCGAACGTTTTGCGTCTGTCTCAACCTTTAGAGAGGAAGGTACGCCAAAAGATCGGAAGATTTCCGCTATTAAGAAGCAGCCATCGATCCAAGAATCATTTGAGTCAAGGAAGATCTGGGACATTAGCGACAGCCGCGCCAAGGACATTAACAGGGCAGTGCTGATAATGATGGCCGTGGACAACCAGCAGTTCTCAATCGTAGAAGACGACGGCTTCATCGACGTCGTCGCCAAACTTCAGCCGCGGTATCTCTTGCCCAGCCGGCGCTACTTTTCCGACGCCATGCTGCCGAGGCTGTACGACGAAGTGAAGGGCGAGGTTCTGTCTGAGCTAGAGAGCTGTGACGGCAGCTACGTCTCCTTCACGTCCGACATCTGGACATGCTCATCGTCGCAGGAAACGTTCGTCAGCCTTTTTGGCCACTGGATCAAGAACAATTTCCAGCGTCGAGACGTCCTGAAAGCGGCCCACTTTCCGGCATCACACAGTGGCACCAACATCTCGGAGATGCTGACGAAGATGTGGGACGAGTGAAACATAGTCAGAAGTCGGCGGCATCTGCTGATCCGTGACGGGGCCTCTAACATGACTCTGGGTTGCGAGCTGGCCGATATTCCGGCCGTCCACTGCATTATCTACCGTCTTCGGTTGGTGGTTAGCGACGCCATCCGGTCGCAGCCGGCTGTGAACGCGCTCCTGACCAAGTGTCGGAGGCTGGCGACTCACTTCGGCCACTCGTCAGTGGCCTGCACTACCCTCAAGGAGCTCCAGCGAGCTAAAGACCTGCAACCGCGACTTCTGGTGCAGGATGTTCCGACGTGGTGGAACAGCTCGTACTTGATGGTGCAGAGACTGGTGGAGCTGAAGCGGCCAGTTCTTCTCTACCTGGCAGACCACGAAGATCTGCCGCAGATGACTGCGAGCGATTGGCAGCTGTGCGGAAGCCTCCTGCACGTGCTGAAGCCATTCTTCGATCTCACGAAGGAGATGCGGTCGGACAACGCTACGTTGTCCAGCGTCATTCCCAACATCACCTGCCTGGAGCTAAGGATTGATCAGAAGGCGGCCGGCGCCCAGAAACTACGCGAGTCACTGCTACGAACGCTGCGCCTCCGCTTCCTAACCACAGCTGACAGCTCCAAAGCGATGAATATCCTTCTGGAGAAACAATATGTGACTGCCGCAGCGATCGACCCCAGATACAAGCTCAACTTTTTCAAGCAGCCTGAAGAAAAGGACAACACCAAGACGCTGCTCCTCAGCGAGGTTCTTCAGCTGCTGGGGGCGCAGGACGAAGAAGTTGCTGCCACTGACAGCAAATGCGCCGACAGTCCCGCGTCTAGCACAGGGTCAAGTGGTGAGGAAGACCTATTCGGCAGCTGCTTCACACAGATGGTGAGCCAGGGCCAGACACCAGCTGCGAAGCAACAACGCCGTGGCGGCCAGGGTGACCTGAAGACTGCAGCGGAAGAAGTGCAGAACTTCTTCACGCTCCCCCTCTCAACTCGCGAGACGGACCCAGTCCAGTGGCGGGGCGAAACAGGGCGAGCAAGTTCGTTCCCTCGCCTGCGCGCTCTCTCGCGTAAACTCCTGTCCGCCCCGTCGTCCTCCGTGTTCTCCGAGAGAATGTTCTCGGCGTACGGAGCAATCTTCGAGGACAGGAGGAGCAGGGTTCTGCTGCGCCGCGGGGACCAGCTCCTGTTTCTTCACCACAATGTGAAGCATTTCTGAACCAGGTCGTGTTTTGATTGACGTCACTCAGTGTAACTCAGCGTCACAGAGTCACTGAATGCTAAGTACGCACTTACAATCTTCGAAGGGACAATAAATATCATACGCTTGGTCGTCTTTCATCGTCTGCTTGCTGTGTTAGGGGACACCCAAGTGGTGAACACTAACTGGAAATCGTCGCAAGCAATGGAAAATATCCGGTATCCAGCCGGATAGCAAGAAATATCCGGCCGGATAACGAATAGTTGTAAATTCGTGATATCCGGCCGGATAGTCTATCCGGTGCATCCCTACATATAACCATAACCAAGAGTTTGAAGTGTTCTAAGTGGGCGACATATAACCATAACCAAGAGTTCGAAGTGTTCTAAATGACCCGTACATGATCGCGCGCCCAGCTGAACATGATACGCTACGCCGAGTGTATCTTGTGTCGTGGCGAAGCCATCGATACCAGAGCTGAGCTTTGTACATCTTGCTAAGCGCAGGTAGTTTAGCGCAGGGGAGACGCTGCACTTGTTTAGGGACTCGAACATCCACTCCCAAGAAGTTTCGCCCTACAATATACGGCACCACGGCTTCCCCATACGCAGTACTTACGTCCTTTGGCAGCTTGACGCACGCGAGCGCGTACTCCTTGGCGTATCCGGGCACGGTGGAGAACATGCCTGGCAGCGCGGCGCAGTCAGTGACCGGCACGGTGGAGCGGTTGCCGTAGTCGATGTACAGCACGCTGACCTGGCCCTGCTGGATCCGCTCCACCCGCGCCCGGTACCAGTCGCCGTCCACAAACTTGGCCACGCACCGGTCACCTGTCGATACAGACCCCGACCCCGGTCAGCGCCGGCCGGCGGCAGTGGCGACGTGGTCTCTAGTCGGAGCGCAGAAGTGTGTACGCCAGCCTGTGTCGATAATTCTCAAAGTGGTGTTATCAAAAACGGCTACTGTTTTTATCTTGCCTTGATATGTGCCTAACAATTTGGCATAAAAACTAGATCGCTGGGCGATCGGCATTTTTTATCAAAATGCGTTTGAAAAGACTTCGACACCCGTCGCCATATTGACTGAGAACCAATCCAGGTAAGTGGATCAAATAGTATTCCTTTTCGATCGTCTCGACGAGCTGAGTCGATTGAAACAATGCAGTATTGTCGAAAAATCGAGTTAAGAAAATATCGGTTATCTAATGTCTAATATACCAGAAAATGTCCATTTCGGTATATACAAGGAACTCTGACGTTTAAGCAAGAAAAAAAATGATAAAGCCGCGATGTCTGCACTTACTCGTTTGAAGACTTCAGCATCACTCAATGGGCATAGAAATAAAGACAAAGCTTCATATTTATTCGCTGTTTGAACTACATAGCAGCGTAATTGAGGGAGCCTACTTTGTAGGCACGTGCATGTAATATAATTTGGCATAATGTAATACAATTTGTACGCAAGTGCAGCATCAAATACCTACATATTCGTTGCATATTGAGGAATTCAGATAGCCTTTCCACATCACGTTCAGACGAAAATCAGATACGTTGGTGATAATAATGATTAAATTCGCCGTGATCACCGTGGGACCACCCATGCCTATTTTTTCCCAAAGAGACATGTCAGACATCAATCAATGAACAGTGGCATATTCAAGGCAAACATCGCGCGTGAGCATTGCTCACAGCTAGTGTTCCAGACACTTCTCTGTAGCGATGACAGAACAGAGCGCCAGTTCGCTGTTGAACGTATCAGGTGCACACGCGGCAAAAATGAGCGTGGAGACCCCAGTGTCCGTCCCAGGAGAACTCAGAGACTAGGCGGCGCCTTCGAACCGGCCTTCACGTGCCACACGCCAAGCTCCGAACTTGATGGCTATGTGGACATGCCAATGTCAGTTCCACAGTTTCCCGTGCACAGTCAGTCAGTTGAACGATGCGTGAAGCAGGTGTCGCTATCTGCAAAAATCGTATACGGGAAAGAGAGAAGGGACGGGTACATCCAGGCTGGCTATATGCACCGGCAGGTTTTGTCCGTGCTAGCAACTAAGAGGGACGTGGAGAATATGCTAAAACAACTGAGTTCCATAAAAGATAGAACTGATATACTCTATGCCGTCCAGTCAGTTGTGCCCCGCACCTTCGCGCGATGTTTGCCTTGGATATACCAGTGTTCATTGATTGATGTCTGACATGTGTCCCTTTGGGGAAAAATAGGCATCGATGGTCCCATGGTGATCACATGGGACATGTGAATCACAGCGAATTTTAATAGAAGTATGCCAACTCATGGAAACTAATGAGTTAGTTCACAACTTCAAATGAGTAAGTGCAGAAATCGCGGCTGTAACATGATTTTTACTTGTTTAAACCTAAGAGTTCCTTGTATGCCCCGAAATGGACATTTGCTGGTGCATTAGAAGACATATGATAGGCAATATTTTCTTAACTATCGATTTTTCGACAATAGCGCGTTATTTCAATCGACTCAGCTCGTCGAGACGATCAAAGAGGCACTATTTGACCCACTTATCTGGATTCGTTCTCACAGTCATATATGGTGTCGAATGTCGAAGACAGAGTATTTTTCAAACGCATTTTGAGAAAAATGCCGATTGCCCAGCGATATAATATTTATGCCAAGGTATTGGGCACATACCAAAGCAAAAAAAAAAAACAGTAGCCGTTTTTGATAACACCATTTTGAAAACTCTCGACACAGGCTAGTGTACATGTGGGGCGGCTCGGTGGTGGAATGAAGCAGTAGTCAAATTGCCATTAATTTAACCCTGAGATCAAATATTCTGGATAACTTCCACCTTCCGCTCGCGCAGAATTTTCCATTATTGGCAGGAAATGAATTCAAGAAAATAATAAATGAGCTAACAGTACGCGATTTCATCACAATCCACAGCTGGTGTTATGTTTCAAGTGTTTGTGACACTGCATCCCATACTGTACTGGCGGTGAGTTTGTACACACTAGAATGCAGTGGTAACATGACAGGCGACGCTGGCGCATGTGCACCTATCAACCGTCAGAACATTGAAGCAGTAAATATTTTTTTTTAAGGAACCAGTTTGCTTTACATTTCTGGTTATACTCTAGTTCCATGAGCTTCCCTGGTTCTGTGGACCTCTGAGAAACCCACAAAATACATATCCAACACGCGAATGTAGCGACTTAGCAACCGCTTCAGAAGCGAATACCACGTTCCAGCATGGCAGTGGTTGTGGCTACGCCGCACTTGTGTTTACCTCGCTTTGGTCGGTACGCGCCAGCCAGAGGCGGGTTGGCAGTGAGTTCGGCACGCAGCTTCTCCATCATCGTCTCCAGCTCCTGGCCCTTGTCGACGTTCTGCGCGAAGAAGCGACACTCGTCGGCCACCTCCGTGATGACGACGGCCCGGTAGTGCTCCTTGCGTTCGGTCGACTCGGCCTCGGCCGCCGGCTCGCTCGCCACGGGCACCTTCTCCACATAGTCTTTCCAGATGCCCTTCTTGGCTGCCCTGGCCTGCTCCTCGGCGCGCTGGATGGCCGTGTAGTGCTTGCTGTTCTCGGCCGAGAAGTGCATCGACGACAGGCCGGCGGCCACCAGCTCGACGGCCACGTTCTTGTTATCCACGTGCAGCCAGCCGATGAAGTTGCCACCCTTGTCCATGGTGTCCACCTCGATCTGCACCTCGCGCTGGAGACACATCTCGCGCGTGAACGCGGCCGCCTCCTCGCCGTACGGCTCGGCCTCGGTGAGGCCGCCGCCGGGCGCCGGGCGTGCGCCGCGCGGACACGACACGCCCGCCAGCAGGAACGTGATCAGGCACGTCTCGCGCGCCACGTAGATGCGCATGCGCGAGCCGCTCGCCACGAACTCGACGATGCCGTCGGCCTTGCCGACGCGCGTCAGAAACGGCAGGAACTGCTTCGACTTCTGCACGTCGCCGGCGCAGTCCTGCACCTTGACGGTGGTGTTCTCCTTTTTGCCCCACATGCCGTTGCTGCTCTTCTGCGCCTTCATTTCGGCGGCGAGCAGAGCGTCGTACTGGGAGCTGCGCCGCTCCTCGTCCTGCCGGTACCGCACCACCGTGGCAAGACCCTTGGCGACCAGCGCCTCGGCCACGTTGACGCCGCCCAGCTTGACGGTGCAGCACGTCTTCTCTGGGAATGTGTCGGACGCCTGCTGCACGTAGTCCACGTGCAGGTGCACCTTCTGACCGATCACCTTGCGGCGCAGAAACTCTCTCGCCTCGTACAGGAACGGGATGTCGTAGAGCGGCCGTATCTTCTTCGACCGCTGGATCTGCTCGCCGTCCTTGGCCTCCAGTCGCGGCGAGCGCACCGACGACAGGAAGAACTTTTTGGAGGTATTATCAGCCAGCCGCACCACCAACGCGTCGGCGTTCACCACCTCAAGCACCTTGCCGTGCAGATCCTTGTCCTTGACGGAACTCTGCAGACGGAGATGGACACCATTAACGTTGAACGTGAACGGGCATAGGCCCGGGCCCTGTGCACCGGGCTCCGGTTACCGGAGAAATGGCCACCGTTTATGGGGCCGGGAAGGGCGGACACGTGGGCGGTCAGAAGCATCACACAGCCACTGAACGGCAGTCGAGCAGTCCGTGCCCACTGTGCATATCCATACGCAGTGGGCACGAACGCAACCAGCACAGCGATGGCAAGCGGGAAGAGAACATACCTAGTTAGAGAACAAGGCATACTAAGAGCAGGAAATGCGGCAGATTCGAGCCAGCATAACGTTACCAGAATAAGTCATCACTACGCGCGCTGGACGACCACTGGCACGCGACTGGCTATGTGATTCCAGTGGCGCAGCTGTGTGAGACGCAAGTGTGGCACTTTTCGTGAAGCCAATTTTCATATTTTCCGATTTAAAGTAATCGCATGCTGTCTTCGCCAGCATTAGATCCACCCTTAAACATTTGTTAGTTCTCAATACCACCCTCCCATCAACGGCACAGTCTCCTACAATGCTAACGCAGAATCGCGCGTAATTTCATTGTTCACAGAGATGACCACAACTGCCCCTCACAACAGGCGAGAGAAATGCTGAGACATCTACATGGACGATGCGCCATGCCATACGACATGACTAGTACCGCTATAAAACTCCTCCACTGAACAAATGTGTCTTGAGTGGAAATGATGCGATGGAAGTTTGTCAAGATCAACCTTCAACTGGCTTCTTTGCTTCTGGCATCTAATTCGAGTGAACGCACTAGGATCCGAACCGCTGCAAATATTCCGAAATGGCTGAACTGGACGGGCCGAAATCCCAACGAACACATCGGAGAACAATCCCCGAGCACCCGTCGGACAACGGCAACGATAACTGGACGGCACATCATGCAGCACCACCGCCATCGTATTGCATCAACGGAAAACGTACAGTGACGGCAGAAGGCTTGTAATCCTTCCATATCCGCAGCTTCTTCTCCTTGGCCACCCGCTCGGCGCTGCGCAGCGCCTCAACGCCGCACTGAGCGTGCGCGATCGACCAGTCCACGCAGCGCGCGTACCCCTCACGCAGCAGCAGTTCGGCGATGTTGCCGTTCTGAAAGCAGACCCGGGCGCTGCATGACCAACGCAGTCGACGCGCCCATAAATTCCAATAACCAACCAACTGAAAGCAGACCAAACAGTACGTGCAGGAACATCGGCCGACACAGGCAGTCGATGTACCATTCGGGTGGACTGCACCGTCATAGCCTCTTCGTTAGTGGCCTACGCGCCCAAACAGAACAACCGAATGTACAAGTGTGCTTCGTTGCACCGCTAGCATACCGACCATGTAGTTGTTGCGCTCCATGCGCATGTAATTATACACCAGCAATTGTCAATTTTACTGCGACACTTGCGCAGCTCTTGTCTGGAACACAGCAATGCACAAGGACGTAGATGATTGTTTGGGCGAGGACAGGTTCGACGGTGCGGAGAATCATGTCCACAGGCCACGGGAACACATACACAGCAAGGACACCGCGCGAAGGCATACGAAAGCTGGGAGAACATTACACGGGCGGTAGTGTGAATATTGCGAGTACGCCGTACGGGAGAACTCGGGCGTCGAGAGGACCGCACCGCGCCGACACTGCACGAAAGAACACGCACCGGGTGGAGGACGCTGCCGATGTAGTTCGCGTTGTTGACAGACTCCAGCACGATCTGCACGTCGCGCTGCAGCAGCCGCGACTCCACGAAGAAGCGCGCCTCCTCGCAGAAGGGCTCCGCCAGCGCCGGGTCCGGCTTACCTGCCGACGTGACGGGTTCAGATCAGTGCCCTGCGACTAGCCAAAGGTGGTTAAGCTCAGTGTCCTGCGACTAACTTAACGCGGGTCAGATCATGGCCCTACGACTGGCTTTGCCAGGAAGCAGACTCACCGCGTAACGGTAAGACAACGATGGATACGCGATCAGCAACAACAATGTCCTACAGTTTCGATACCAAAGGATTCCACCAAAACTGCACGACAGAAAGTGGCCGCATTCACCTCCCAGGCCACGTCGAGTGGCACACCCGACCGCGACCGAGCGCAATCAAATGAGTCGACTACGTTACACTGCTATTCGACCAGCTACCGTCAGCCGTCCGCCGCCGACACCCACACCTGCCGCCAACACCCACCATCCGAGCCGAGCCGGACGGTCGGCGAACGCACGCCCGACAGCATCACCGTCACGTGGTACATGTCGGGCAGCAGGAAAGCGCGCAGTGTCGAGCCGTCGCGCACGTGCTCGATCACGGCCGGCACCGGCTTGCCGCCGAACTTCTCCACCAGCACGCGCGGGTTGTCCACCGACCAGATGATGTCGCGCACCTGCGACTGCACAGCGGGAGAGACATCAGTGACCGCCTCGCAGCACGGGGTCAGTCCATCCGGGGAGGCGCAGTCACACCACAGCAGGTGGTCGGCTCGCAGTATAACACACAACACATGAGGAAATATAACACATTTGGCCAATCAGAAAGCCTATTCTACACCCAGGGAGCTCGGGCTTCGACCTCGCTCATAATCAGCATGCCACATATATCGTATCCAACAGGAAGCTACACCCAGTATAGGCATCAAACTATACCATAGCACATGTGATTTAATCACTTTGTAACATTAAAAACAGGCCTTTTGCCAGTCTCCATCGTCGTATGTTCTGCTTCCAATTTCCTTCAGGTGACATGAGGCGCATCAAATGTTACGCGAGTGTAGCACCACATGCAAATATAGCGCACAGCTACTGGAGTTTAAGGGCACATGGACTGCGTCGGTCTTGCAGTTAGCGCACAGCTAACAATGCGACAGAAGTCATTAACCACAATTTGCCGCGGACGTTGGTTCTTTCCCACAAATATAAACAATTGTTCAAAAAGCTCACGGATTCAACACGACTGACCTCACTACTACCAAACCTCCTGAACAAAAATAATGAGGCATGACACCTCACACTCACATGATAGAACATGTGGCAATGAACACTAGGTTGTTTGTTTATTGGGTGGTTCTCGACGCACTTTATGCACAATGATGGCTAATGACACCGCCCACACTATTTTGTCGGTGGACCGCGGGGTTTGGAAATGTACCGAGTGGTACAAGTGTTCAGCCAGGGACCTTTGGTACCCAGAGCTCAACGCCTTAACCACTCGGTCATCCCCGAATCGCAATAAACACTAGCATTGTGCCAATAGCCTCACGTTTGAACACCACAGCGGTAACTGACAACATCAGCATCATGCCTGTGACATTGGGTGTCGTCCCACATCCGTGCACACACTGTCACCCGCCAGGGGGCATGCAGCACTCACAGACGCGTCGGGCGCCCACTTGCCCTTGCCCTGCGCCTTGGCTGTGTCCTCGAGCTCGATCAGTTTGGCGGCCGACTCGCGCAGGTTGTCGCGCCGCACCTGCACCATGCCCTCCGACACCAGCGTCTCCACCACGTTCTCGCCGGTGGTGACATCTGACGACGGGCGGCAACAACTTGGTTCAGCGCGGTCGCCACCAGATGGCATCGATACTGGCCCCGTGGCAATGCAGCTCAGCATCGCACCACGACACGACGTTGCATTGCGTGCGACTGGTCACGTGGTGACCTCAACAGTAGCAGTGACAACATCTAAACTGATGCCGGGACACTTACGACTCCACTGTGTGTTTGTTAAATGGGTTTTAGGGCACATCGGCCATGTTTGGTCATTTAGCGCCCATCTTACGATTCCCAAAAACGATGAAATGACAATTCCCAGTGACGATGAAATGGCACGATTCACAATGACGCTGAAAGGACACTATTCCCAATGACGATGGAATGACACGATTCTCAATGATGATGGCATGACACGATGACGATGAAGTAATGACATATTATTTACCATTCCACCATTAACCAGTATGAAACGCCATCGCAGGCGTTGATCGAGCGAGGGCCAATAGCCGGTTATGGGGTTGTGGGCTGCAGATATTGGATTAACCACCGTAGCATCGTCGACAGCAACTTGCGAACCCACCGGAAATAGCCTCTCTTAGCAGATTATGCGGACATTAACGTCGGACCACATTAAGAATCGCCTCTCTCCGCCTTCACCGTACGAGAGCGGGACATTTGCCAGTCATAGTGGAGAACGGGTCTTCTTCATATAAAACATTGGAACAAAATATTGCAGCACATATTTACGGCTTCATAAGCTATGTTACGACCAGGTCTGGTCGCTCATGTGCACTTGCAACATATATTACCTGCTGAAGTGCTCCTTAAACCCTGCAAACATCAGCATCGCGCACATGATTTTCTGTCGTGTATACGTAACAATTCTCTCGTCCCAGTTTTGACCTCACTCTTCAGGATTTCCAGACGACGCATCTGGCACCAGTGTTCTGTGTGATACTAATGATATTTAGCACCCGCTATGTTAACGATGGGAAAAACGTGGCAAGTCAACCCAAAGCTGTACAGCAACATAACATCTACCTTACCTGAGACCAAATACGCATTAAAGTAAGCGAGTGCACTTCAAAGGGTTAGCAATGCTCCTCTGCATCGCGTTCCACCTGTCAGTGTCACACTTTTACTAGCTAAAATCGACCGCCTGGCAACACATACCCGAGTATGGAACTGGCGAGTGTTACCATTTCCGCGACCTGAATCCCTACTATCTACCTGCATTACTCATATAACAAGGGACGGGAGATGCCAGGCGGCGTTAAGTTCATATTTCCAAGTCCTGATCGTCAGACTAAAATAACCTACAGTTACTTTAAAACTGCAACTAGTGCCCTCAGACTTGTTTCGCCTAGCACACTCATGAAAGCCAGTCCATGCCAGCAACATAAAGCTCACCACAGTGAAGCAGTGTTCTCCTCCCTCATCCCGAGGAAAACGTAGGTCGCAATGCGACTAACGCATCACTACTCAAGAACACACATGACAGGCACGTTCGGAACCATTTCTACCGTTATACCTATTGACACCCGTGTAACCCCATCACTTGCACACCTGCCGGTAACCTTCATACCCAGGGGCCACTGGGATACATACCTGCATCGATTCCACCCTTCCCACCGATGTCCACGTGCCACACTCACCGGCGCCGAGGTACACATATCCGTACTCGCGGCCCGTGGCCGTGGCCGTCTCGACGGTGAAGAGCACCTCCTTGCCGACCAGCTTCTTCCGGAGAAACTCGCGGCTGGCCCAGGCGCACGGCTCGTCGGGCGTGGCGTCGGCGTTTCCGACGCCGCGCCGCGCCGGCCGCGGTGCAGTCACATTGCTGAGGTTCAGCTGGCGCTCCTTGGGCCGGCCGCCTCGCGGCTGGCTGCGGATGGTGATGGCATCACCGGAGAGAACCTGGCGACAGGCGAGATGGTGATGGCATCACCAGAGAACCTGGTGGCTGCCGAGATTGTGATGTAGTGGGAAGTCGTTCATTGCACGCATTTTAAAATAGGGTGAATGCATTAATTAATGGGCGCTAAATGATCTCTTGGTCGGTGCGTCCTTAAGCCCAAATAATCAATAAATGCATTAATTTAGTTCAATAATTGTATTCTTGAATTCCAAATTGTGCAGTAGGGGAATGGGAATTTGGGCAGGTGAAGTGGGATTGATGGTAGTATGTTCCTTGGTTGGTTACTGGTTTTACGACACATCGACCGTTGAGTCATCGCCAACCTCTCACGCCGATTGGTCGCGGGCGAAGAGTAGCGACAGGTGAGACTCGAACCCACAACCTTTTGATTGTGAGACGAGCAACTCACCCCTAGACCACTCGTCCCCATAGTATGTTCCTTAGATCATGTTTATAAATGTGTAACGATATTGGTAACAGGTGTGTATGACAGTGGATTCAGTACCTTCCTCTTGGTACGTGATGCTATGAGACTGGCCATAGGAACACACATAGGTTGATGTCTTCCATATAACTATAGAAGGCAGGTGATGCTGAAGAGGATCGGCATGGCAACACAATGCCGTGGATATTTTGTTTAGAACTCAGGATATAACATTGATAAGAGGGTTTGCATCTCTAATTCTTATTATTATTTCTCTTCATTTGATTCACACTGACTGGTTCCTGTGGCTTTTTATACCTGAACACTCTATGATTTTAAGGTGCTGGAGTCCATATGCAGAATGGGATAGGCTAGCTTACTGCAAATTACATACATATGGTAATGTGCCAAAATTGCCTGATCTGGGTGGAGTGACACCAAGCAAGAATTCATTTTTCACTTCCACCTCCCATTTTCATCACTAATTTTCACATTCATCTTCACTCCAAAAATGGAAAATGTGGAGTGATTTCACACCACACTTTCAATACTAATCTTGAAACTCTCATCTCAGATTTCCTTCCATGTCTGAGTAAGCTATAAAGATGTGTGCATCTTTCTGAGAAGCCAAAACTAGGAAGACTGGCTTTTCTGCAAGATTAATATTACACTGGAATTTGAAGATATTTGATCATTCAGGATGTTCATACTCACTATGCTCAGGGATCTTTGGAAATATAATATATTCCAATGTTTATCTGTAGGTGTGTTCATTAATTATTTCTTTCATGCAAAACTGAAGAGCAGTTCATGTGGTATGGTCAAGGAATATACGAACAGTTAACAAGCCACTTAGTCATATGCTGCATGCAACCATATATTTAGGCATAGGCAGGAATCAGATGCACATAACAGATGCACCATGATTTCTTGAGCAACAGTTGCAGAAGCAACAATGCCACCATGGCACACAAGGCCCCTCTACTAGGTACCATAATGGGTACCAAAGGTCCTGGGTATGACATAGCACCACTCAGGACATTTCCCAATCCCGCGACCCACCGGCGAAACAGTGTGGGCGGTACCATTAGCCGAATGTTCATAAAGTGAATGTGCATAAAGTGCGTCGTGAACCACCCAATAAACAAACATACTAGGTATCATAGGATTAAACAACTATGCAGAAGAAACAACACAAAATATTTTCCACAATGATATAATTTGGTGATACCACCCATGGACTCAATTTCCTCCATCTGGCTTCCTGCATGTGATTGCCCATTTTCGTCTGCTACCCATAGTGAATGAATAGGTGCATGGCCATCCATAGTATTTTATGCTCACATCCTTTGACAGGTCAAGAACTTAGTATACTATATATTTAACTCCCATGGAAGGAGTACAAAGTTCAGGGCTTCAGAAAGCAGAAATATGCTGTCAAATTCATGCCAGTTATTTATGCAAAACTTTAGCATTTCTGAAAGATCACATATTCTTCTCATTTCAATTCAAAGGCTTCAGCTTCGAACTCAATTCAAGAATAATAACATTCAAGAATTTGTATGCTTGAGTTTTAAAGCCAAACATGCATGCTCAGATTAAACAAACAAAAAACTGTTTGAGGTGTTTATGGCTTAGTCAGAATGGAAGAAAAGTTTTGGGAGAAGAATTCTCTGAAGAAGTGCACCCTGAAACCCACCCTGCCATCTCCAAAAGCTGAAAGGCCATGACTAAAAAGCCATTGGTAAAAACATTATCAAATTCCTGAAATATATTTGGACAAGATGTTCTGAAAGATGTATAAATTTAGCACAAGCTTGATTATCTAATCACATATAACCAATCAAGCAACATCATAACTTGGTCAATCTATTTCTTAAGGTATGCTTAAGATTTAGGCCAGAGCATTCTTCTGTCTAAATTTTTACAGTCATTCCATCAGCTTCTATTGGCTATATTTTCCCCATCCCTCACTGAATTAAAAATCTTTTAAAAAAAAAGTCCCAATGGGATTTCTTACTAAAGTACTCTGGAAAAAGCTCAAACTCAAGAATTAAGCAGCTGCCATTCCAACAGCCTCCCTGATTGAGTGTGGGTACTGGAATAGGAGATTGACCATAATTTGGTAGCAAGGGATTTTTTGCATGGAAAACTAAATTTGAAGCTATCAACTGAGGCAAATATTACACACTATATTTTTTGCAGTTTGTATTTTCTTCATATGAGTTGTTTGGTAGTGTGTGAAGCATCAGTTAATTATCAGTCTTCCCACACCAATTGCAGCACCGCTGAACATCAGCCCTTCCTGATGAGATGCAGTGGAAAGTGAAAAACTTTGTAGTTTGGGGAATATCTAGGACATACCCTAGGCACCAGTACATTGCAGACATAAGGATCAACAGTGTAGTCTCGTGTATAGGTTGTACTGGATATTGACATTGAGCAAGCGATGCATTGACATCCTATTATAGTACTGGATAGGATCTGGAGACAGTAGGTATGTGTGTAACATTGGCTGCACATGCATTCAGTACTCTTAAAGTCATGAAGTGCTTAGACTTAATAAGATTGATTATTTGGGCTTTTGGACGCATCAACAGCGACTGGTTAAGTAGTGCACAGACTTAATAAGAGCCACAAGGACCCACCCAGTTGAGTCTGTAAATGGAAGATACCATAAGCCAGGTAAAAAGGCCACCCCAACCATCACCACATTCTAAAAAACCATCCACCAGCATCCCATACATCAATCAATGCCTATCTACCCTAGCTATCCAGCCCTATTCCCTTGACAACCCTAAACATATGTGGATTGAATGCTTTACAATTAATTTTCCAACTGAATCCATGCATGTTTAAAGGGATGTGTGCCATGCACACATACTTAGCATAAATCTCATTCCATCCATTACTAATTAGAACTAAAAAACAATATTTCCCTGTCTAAAAAATGTGTGCACCCTAATTTTAAATGCATTCAATGAGGAACTTCTCACAACACCAGCAGGCAGCCTATTCCACTGAGCAACAACCCTTTGACTGAAGGACTGTTGTAACTTAACTGTCCTACACCCCAACTCCTACTAACCTCAATTGATGACCCATATTTAATACTCTAAACTGAACAGCATCATTCAAATTGACCTGATCTAGTGCATTAAAAATTTGGTACATTTCAATCATGTCCCTCTTAGTCTACTATATGTGATTGGGTACATACCTACAGCCATACACCTTTTCTCCACATTGTAAGCTACCTAGACAAAACAAGCAAATGCACAAAAGATAAATGCAACTATGAGCAACAAGGACCCTTAATTGGTTGCACTCTGAACTGAACCAGTTGCCCACCAAATCCAGTGACCAGCCCTCCCTGGAATAGTGAAAAGCAAGTCCTCTATTCTTATAATGATTGTCCATGCTGTTAAAGATGTTCAGTTTGCTGCTACAGACCATTGTATCTGGCAGCTTGTTCCAGTGTTCTACTACCATGTTAGTTAAGACATAAAGACATAAAGACATGAATGATTAGTGCAACTATGAGCCATGAGGGCCCTTCTTGGTTGCAGTCTGTACACTGAACCAGTTGCCCACCAAATCTATCAATCAGCCCTCCCTGTAATACTGAAAAGCAAGCCCTCCATTCATATAATGATTGTCTATGCTGTTTTTAAAGATGTTCAATGTGCTGCTACTGACAATGGTTTCTGGCAGCTGGTTCCAGTGTTCTACCACTCTGTTGGTGAAGAAAGTCTGTCTTAACTTTGTTCTGCTGTGGTTAACTTTAATTTTGAATTGATGACCTCTAATTGCATCATTTCTGTTAAATTCAAACATTTCCCCAAGATATCTCCTCTCCAGACCATGGACAAATTTAAAGACCTTGATGAGATCTCCTCTCAGCCTTTTATATCTAAGTAAAAACATATTCAATTTCTTCAATCTTTCCTCATATGCCAGGTTGCTTATACCATTAACCACTTTTGTAGCCCTCTTTCTGTATCTTTCCTCATATGCCAGGTTGCTTATACCATTAACCATTTTTGTAGCACTCTTTTGTACTCTCTCTAAAAACCAACAATCTTTTTCATAGCTAGGAGACCAAGCTTGGATGCAGTATTCCAAATGTGGCCTGACATATGCACAGTAGAGCTTCCTGATGACTTCCTCACTTCTGTACGATACATTCCTATTTATTGCCACAAGCATTCTCAGTGGCTTCTTCCTGGCTTCCTTGGTCTGTTCTGATGCCCCCAATTTTGTGTTTAGAATAGCACCTAAATCCTTCTCCTGTTGATTCACTGATAGCACTTGGCCACCCATCAAGTATGGAGCCTTCACATGCTGCTTACCCACATGCATGATTTTGCACTTATCAAAGTTAAATTTCATTTGCCATTCTTCAGACCACTTCACAAGTTCATCTAAGTCTTTTTGCAGAGAGATACGCTCATTTTGACCTGTCATTGCCCTAAAGACCTTCAAATCATCCACAAATTTCAAAACTTTACTGCTTAGGCCACTCTCAATGTTATTTACAAATATAATGAACAGTAGTGGCCCCAGGAACGACCCCTGGGGGACTCCACTAAGAACATTTTGTCATGATGACTTTGTACCATTTAGCATCACTCTTTGCTGTCTACCTGAAAGCCACAACTATATTCATTTTAAGATGCGACCTGCAATACCATGGGCCTGAAGCTGCATCATTATCAGTTTATGGGGTACCTTGTCAAAGGCCTTACTAAAGTCAAGATATGCTATATCAACCTGATTTCCCGGATCAAATTGTTCTGTGGTGTGAAGCTCAAGAAGTCCAAGAGATTTGTGAGACATGACCATCCTTTTCTAAACCCATGTTGAGTATCTTGAATAAATATTTTTTCCTTCCAGATAACTTACTATTCTATCCTTGATAATTGATTCCAGTACCTTGCAGACTAGGGATGCGAGACTTACTGGCCTATAGTTTTCAACTTTCCCTCTTTCTCCTTTCTTGAAAATAGGAACTACATTTGCCCTTTTCCAATCTGTTGGAATTTCATCTCGTGAAAATGATCTACAAAATATTATACTAAGTGGAAATGCCACTTCCTTTTCAGCTTCCCACAATACCCTAACATAAATTTTATGCTAGGGTGCTGCTGCCTTGCTTGCCTGCTGCCTTGTTTGGCTTTATTTTCCTGATATAATTTAAAACAACATCACTATCAATGAAATCAACACCATTTATCAGATCACATGTCACTGAACTATGGTGAAGAAAGACTGTCCTAACCTTGTCCTGCTGGGATTACCTTTAATTTTGAATTGATGGCCTCTAATTGCATCATTTGTTAAATTCAATGTTTCTTCTGAGATATCCCTGTTCCTGACCATGAACAAATTTGAAGACCTTGATAAGATCTCCTATTCCTATTCCACCAATGAGTAGGGTGGGAAACTTGCTTTCCGGGTTTGGAGCCAGAGTGCAAACAGATTTCTTTCAGAGTACATTTTCATGGACATATTATTTTTCATGCATGGAATCTATTTGCCAGTAACAAGAAAATCATATGTACTTAGTCAGTGTCTATGTAATATGCATAAGTAATACACATCATTTTTGGTCACATCAAAGCATAGAAACAAAGAAGTGGGCAATGGATGGTACTGCAAGACGGGGAGTTGTGATCAGCTCAGCTTTGTCTCTCATAACTCACAGGAGCAATGCCTGTTTCACTGTTGGTCTCAGTACAGTGCTAGGCAAAATGAAAAAAAAAACACAAATAATTCACACTTCACCCTCAGCTCGGAGCGCAGACCTACCTACATACTCAGCCAATTCCCTGAGCGATACAGACCCAACACCACCTCACATGCAGTCAGAAGTGACGACAGTGTGCAAAGGATCAGTCAAGGTCTTGTGTTTGGAGCATGGCACTGTTAAGAGTTCAAAACATGTGTTCAAAGTTGCTAATGGTTATGACATAATTTAAAAAATACCTTGCATTGATTGGTTGAAAGACAGTTTTCATAACAGAAAATGCTAACACAGCAAATTCTGATTGGCGGCATCCTGCACTCCAGAAGTGACTCTTAAAACGGTCAGTTTTTTCCCACTATAGGGTGGCTCGAAAGCAGGTTTCTGGAGACGCACCAGCCAAATTTGTAGCGACCTGAGGCCATTATATTCGGTGTGCAGGCCCAAAGTTTGGCACGTTGTCATCAGTGTTTCTGCTGGTTGTGGTTTTGCATGGTGTGTTCAGATGTTGTCTGTGTGCTTGATGGTGCAAAGTGTATAGTTATTTGGTAAAAGTAAGTAGAATAACATGTTTCGTGGATATTTTCTTCAATTCTGTATTAGTTTTTTTGTGGTATTTTTGTTCCTTCTGCATGTCTGTGTCAGAGTACATGTGGAGCCCATTCTATCCAGTATGAATCTGGAGTGCAAAAATGTTTTAAGAGATGAAATCTCTTAAGAAGTGCCTTAATTCCCACCCTGCCAAGGAGTTCAGTGGTTTTGCACTGCACTCTTTTTAATATATCTATATATTTTTATAGGTAAGGGCTCCATGCTTGTAGAGAATATAACAAGTTGGTTCACACATATGCCAGGTAGATTTTTTTACTTCCTTACTCATATATCTCACACTCCTATTAATGAGTCGGCATTCTGAGTGCCCTGTTGCTAGCTGATATAGAATATGTAGGCTTCTGGTCTACATTGTTTGTTCTGCTTTATGCAGAACAAACAATACAATGCAGTTTCAGCTCTTTTGAAACTAACACAATTGTACATCTGAAAGTCTCTTGTAGTTCGCAAATTCCAGACTAAGGTAGGCACCTAGGTAGGAAGTTTGATAACCTACCTAGGTTATCAATGAAGGATTTCAAGGCGTGCTCAGAAAGAATACAATTTGAACTGGAATAGGGAGGGAGGGAACAAGACTCACTATAAATTGCCCAAGACCATAAAACAAACATATTTGGCGAACAGCAATATTTTTTAACAGCAATATTTTGTATAGTAATTGTCAACTAATGTTGGCTTCTTTTAGTAGCAACATGGATATTGGAATGGATATGCTTTAAACAGTGTTGGTATCGACAATTCAGAAAGCCACTGGTTTTCCAATGAACTAAACATTCTGTACACAACACAACACACGACAATGTGGTAATTTGCAATAACTAAAAGGAGTAAATACCAGATATAAGTTAATGAATGTACTACATAAACGTAGGGATATTGCAAAATCGATCAGCTGTTCCGATGGGCAGCATCAGCCAGTTCGCCCAGCCTCTTTGGACAATACGAACGCGTATGCCTCAAGTACGCAACCGAGACATCGAGTGTGTATTGAAATACATCTTTTCATGGTAAATCATTTCAACAGATTAGCATACCTGTTTGCAGATTCCCTTATAAACAACCTGAGATTGGTTTGGAGCACTCATCTTTCCTGGCCCGGTTCGCCGTAAAGACCGAACGGCGAAAGCGACCGAATGGTCACGTGACCCATGTGGACCAAGTAATCTTGAAATATGTCTCAAGTCATTTAAAAGATAATCATTATGTAATAAGACAAACAAAATACAAATAAACTGAGATTTAAACTACCATCAACAAAATTTTATATGCAAATGCACCAGACTGAATCATGATGATGTGGCACCAGTCACAGCAAGTGTGCTTCAACGACATCTCTGAAGTGATGTGTGCACTAGAGTTGTGGAAGCAGCTAGCAGGTGTTTCTTTACTTCCCATAATTGTTGAATGAATATGATTTATAAGATAGTGCCGCTCTGCAAGTTCATGCTTAACAGGATTTTTTCATTCCTTTGTTCCTTTAATGTTCCCGTTCGTTACACCATTGATCAACTCTTTACAGTATTATACCTAATTTCAAGATTTTCCATCGTCCGTATTTAATTAGTAACCTTGCTTTAATCAATTAGAGCTCAAAGTTGCGCTATACATTCAAACACCACCGCGCTAGCATATACCATCGCAGTGAAAAGAATACGCTGAATAACAGGTCCTTTAGCGTAATGCGTGAATGTTGTTATCCTTTATTAACCCTGATGGAGATGCTTGAAGCTGTGGGAACTGCGAAGCATTAACCTATGCAATTTGTAGATGTGAGTAATGCGTCTTAAATATGTGAAGTAACTGTGATGATGTATTCGGAGTAGAACCATTAAGCATACAATTGGATAAATTTGTCTTGAAAGGTGTTATTGATTTTTGAATTTTTTTCTTTGGAATTCCATGCTGATGAAAGTGACAGAGATAACTGAGCCACTTATTTTCTATGCAAGTGCTTCCCTTTCAGGTTGAGGGTGAAAAGTAAAAAAGTGAGGTAGGTAGCTGCATAAAAGTTGGTTGGTTATTGGTTTTACAACACATCGACAGTTGAGTCATGTAGCGTCAATCTCTCACGCTGATTGGTTGCAGGCGAAGAGTAGCAACAGGCATGACTCAAACACACAACCTTTTGATTGTGAAACAAGCAACTTACCCCTAGGCTACTTGTCCCCTAGCTGCATAAAAGGAAATGTTAAATACATTTTAATCAAAATGCAACACAGTTTAACCTAACCTAGCCTATCCTACCTTTAGAAAGAACAAAAATAAAAAGAATAAATTATAAAAAATGTCTAAACAATATAGTTTTTGAAAATTCTCAATTAGAAAGGACACATAACCTAGACTCACCTGGTTCTCTCACCTGTTGGCTCCCCAAATCCTTGCTGCCTTGCTGAACCTCATTATCACCCAAGAAATCTGCATCATCATCCATGTCCATGTCAGCTGGAGTCTCACCTGGTTGGCTGCCCAAGTTCTTGAATTTTATCTTGCCCAAAGATGAGTTCTGTGGCTGATCAATGGGAGCCTGTATCTGCAGGTATGCTGGTCCCCTGTATTGGGTAGAAATAGAGCTATGGATAGGCAGGGCAATTAAGTAAAACTGTAAAGTGTAGCATTTGCTGAATTTAAATACTCAAAGCCACTACAGGAAGCATTTTCAAATAGCAAATATTTTCCTTTTTGTGGTTTCCCAAACAAATTGTGCAGGAAGAAGTAACTAGTGAAGCTTCAAGAAGTCTGTATGTTCCTTTCTGCTTTGCATTTAGGTGTTTCTATATAAATACAGGTTTGGCAAACAGCTCAATTAGCCTCATTGTGTGGATTGGTGGCATCAAAAAGGCATACCAACCCCTGGAGGAAAAGGCATACCATGTGCACAGATCCTTCATAGAACAATTATGCTAAGCATTGTATAAAAACCATGAAGAAGACAAGGTGGATATCTGTAGCACAACTAAGACAATATTCAGGTTTTCTAACCCAAGATGCTAACAAGTATGGTATTATTAAAATTTGAGCCCATGGTGTAGAAACTTATTACTGGAACTTTGTCCTTTATTTCAAGATCCATAATTTAAGAAGAGTTATATGCTGAATATGGATAATAATAACTGCTATGTACTTGTATCATATGCCATATCACATTATAGGTGATCCCTTTACCTGAAATTGCTTTGTATAATATTCATGTATCACCATTCCTTATTGAGAGCAAGCACATGCTATTTATCAATGAGATATTGTAGACAGGAAGCATGAAGACTTCATAAAAATTAATGAAGGAGCTGGATGCCAACACTTCTTGAAGAATTATGTGGATTGAGTATTCAGAAAGTGGTATTTCCCACCCTATTTCACAAATAATTTATAACTGCTGCCATGATCACACTCATAATAATTGTATTGGAAAACAAAATTCCAAGAATTCATGAAGCATATCAGAGCACATTTACATGAAATTATACTTTCATATACATTTTAAATATCCTTTTAAAATGTTTTCCTTTTTAAAATATCCTTTTATGTGTTTTCATGGTCTCCAAAATGTGCCCAAGAGATACTTTGCCATCATAGCCATTTGAGGGCCCTTCACTAACCTCCAAGCAAAGAGTGGCTATACCATTCACGAGGGCATGGAAGATTTCGAAAAGCTGGAGAAGGGGCAAGTGTCATTTTGACAATGATTAGTTCAAAATTGGAGCATGCTTAACTTACTGCCCCCTCCCTCCCCATTTCGACCACTTCCCCATTGTTCAATCACTTCAGGAGCTGATGCATGAAATGCAAGGGGTAGATAGGTAAGCTTCAGGGCAAGGTGGTGTGCCCCTGATGAGGAAAGGCTCCCCTCTGGGATACTCAGGTGCACACCTTTCTAGACGTTTTCAGCCAAAGGCATGCATCCGTTTAGAACCTTGGGCTCCACCCCTCAATTGCCAGCACTAAGATGATGTACAGAGGGAGTGGCCAAAGGAGGCATGTTTTTGTGGTAATTAAAAATGTTTCACTCAAATATGGTCCAGTGTGCTGCCTGCACAATGCTCTATGAGATATGTTATGGTTGTTTGCATTTATTTATATATATATATATATATATATATATATATATATATATATATATATATATATATATATATATATATATATATATATATATATATATGCACCTTTGTCATTGCGTTCATCTCTTCCACTCTACCAGAAAAAAAGGATCTGAACATTTTCCGGTCTCATCGGGGATGTCCAGCCATGTCTGTTTGCATACTTGGGCCCTACTAAGATGTACTCGTTTTGCTTTCGGCTGTCGGCACTGCAAAATAGTATTCTGATGCGCCACTGTATGGTGTCATGACATGACTGCAGATTTCCTCGCTATCAGTTTCGTGGCACGAAATAGTGGTGTTTACCTGGTAGCTGTCGCGCCACTCGAGATATTTCCAAATCCCGCGGCCCACTGGCGAAAAAGTGGGCGGCGCTATTAGCCGTGAATGTGCATAAGATGCGTCGTGGATTACCTAATAAACAATACCTGTTAGCTGGCTGCTCGGTTGTGTATTTATGCACGGGCGCCTGGACTCCCATGCAGCTGTTTGACTCATCCGAACATTAAAATGACACTTAACTAAACCTTCAATGACTTCTATGACACTAGAAAGGTATGTGTCGATGGTTGGTTATTTTCACTTGATTTAAGTTTTTCTCTCAAAGCTGAATCAGCTAGAAGGGAAGCAAAATAATGTTGATTCATTAAAGTCGGTTGCATGGCATGTGTCAGTGCGTTATGTGCGTTACGCATATGGTCAGTGCGTCATGAAGTCTAAATACCGTTTCGTGGATGGGCTACTCCTAGATAGGAAATCCTGCCGAGCTTGTGATGAAGCCCCATTTATCCTGCTCACTCAGCTGAGAAGAAACAGTATCTCGGCGAGATGCTGGAATTAACGAAGTATATTTGAGTAAGGCGAAAATGTGTTCCTTTGTGTTCGAATACACATTATTTTGTGATTTAACCTCCTCCGGGGGGCGTCTGATGAGATAAGCAAAGCTATAGTACGGAAAGTTGTGAAAGTTAGGCAGGCGGTCGTAGACGCTCGTTGAAGAGTCCTTACGAGATTGAGCCCGCGTGGGGACGGGTGTACGCCGTGCCATTGTGTGTGAAAACGAAGTCGTAAGTATATGAAGAGCGTATTGCGAGAAGGCAATGGCACGATCAGGATTATCTGAAAAAGTTTGTTGCAATTGAGGTGGAAATTCGTGGCGGCAGGTCACGTGGGACGAAAGCACGCCCTGGGGAAATGTATTTCCAGTTGCCGTCGATGCCACCACCAAAACTGCGCTACCTTGCAGATGAATTATCACAGTCCTCCCGTCGGATGAAGTGTGGGAGGGACTCTGCTGTGTTGGTTGCGTTATTTCCATGGAACGACAAAGCGCATGAAGTATCCACCGCATCGGCAGTTGCCTTGCGGTTCAATAGCGTTCAGTGGTGCATCGGCGAGAAACATTGGGCGCAAGTGCCACCTCCATTCCAAGTGTTCTTTTTCTCATTTAAAGCTGGTCGACACTACCCATTCCCACATTACTACGTATATATTGGCGTTTGTCCGTGAGATGAAAATTATTGCGCTCTTGTGTGCGTTATTTCCACTCATATTGGCAGTGGCGTGCCCAGGTGGGTGATGGATGGGGGGTGGCAAGTAAGCCCTCGGTTCCAAAATAGTTAATCGGAAGTGAAGGCACCAGGATTTACTAAGGTAGCTCTCAAAATCTGATGTCGTTGTTTTCTTCGTCGCCCCCGGTGTATGTCCTTCGTCACTGGCCATCTAGTCGCCTTGTTGAAGGATGCGTTAGACAATATGTCATCATAATTGGTTATTTCAGATACAACAACCGTGGGTTGCTGCCAATATTCTCGCCGGCCCCCATTGGTTTCCATGTATGTTCGCGCTCGGACGCTTTTGGTCGTATCGTCTCCTTCCGTAGTTCCACTCGGCGCTACTAGATGGCAAACTAGTCGAACTGCAGTCGCGGAAATGAAAGGCGTCAACGCAGAGTTGCCTATCCGTAACTAACGTTTGTGTGCCCCTGCAGTTATGTTGCTATGCCATATATTTCGCTGGTATTGGGTGTCCACAAACATTGACATTTTTCAGATGTGGCGGATGTGGCCTTCGCTGTCGACATCCGCTGCGCTCATTCTGTTTCATCTGATCCACCTTACCGGAGGTGTTTATGAAACAGACTGCGCTTCCACGCTGCAAATGGGCCAATACTTGTGCCTGGATCTCAACATTGATCCAAAAACACAACAACCAGCTGGATGCACGCCAGATGGCAAGGCTATAGGTATGCGAGTATGGTGTGTCTAGCTGTGTCCTTTTCAGCACAAGTCGAATGCAGTTGAATTTTGGCCTGTGCAGTGGCGCTGGCAGGATTTTTAAGAGGGCCTGATTGCCAATTTTTATCACAATAGGTAGAAAACCCCTTTGGCACGCTTTGCTCGCCGAAAATGTTTCGATTCACGTGATGTGCATCTATGAATTGCTTGTTTCACCGTTTCATCATGTGATATGACAATATAATTGTGTTTAAAATAGACAGCCTACTTTGTAGTGTACACCTCTGTTCTGAACTTTGGTGCGATTATTTTGTAATTGATGCCCAATTGAAACAAGAAAAAATACAGCTGTGTAACATAGCCATTGCCACAACGTTCAGTAACCAGCTCGCCAATGTTTTTTTTTCCAGTAAACTGTACCGCAGTCAATGGAATTATCTGCAAGGAGTCCGGGAACAATACATTCGAGAAGCATATACCGTGCAAGTACACGTAAGTATCGTACCCTGCCCGTATGTCTGTCGTAGCCAGTACCACTAAGTAGGGCTCATTGTTGTTGCCGTCATTGTTTGGGCCCCATGTTAACACGATAACGAACGGTAAAAAGTGTGTGACAGCCTGCAGATATGTTGACAACCTTGGTACTTTGTGTACTGAGCGGTCGCATACAAGTTCGGAGCCAATGCACAGTCTTCTCCTGAGTTTGCCGAAATCGAGGTTAGCATCACGAGATCTCTGTTCGCAGCACAGACAACAGACATGGCGCCAAAGCCGGCTTCAGTCTCGGGAAACCCTCCTCTGCATGTTTGCTTCGGATTTGGCATCGCGCATTTTTAGACTGATAGTGTTTCGGTTTCGGTTTCGCTCAATTTTAAACAGCGACATCGGCTTCGCTGCTGAGTATGTCCTACGACTTTGTACTGTAAGCCGTACCGTGGTGTTGCGGAGCTCTGTGCCGGACAACGACGCCCTGCTGCAGGAACGGGTACTCGTTCGAGACGTCCCTGCTGCTGTCCGTGTTTCTGGGAATGCTCGGCGCCGACCGCTTCTACCTGGGCTACCCGGGCCTGGGCCTGTTCAAGTTCTGCACGCTCGGCTTCATGTTCATCGGCCAGCTGGTGGACATCATACTGATCGCCACGCACGTGGTGCGGCCGGCCGACGGCTCCGACTACATCGTCAGCTACTTCGGCGCCACGCTCGAGATCCGCCACATGGACAACATGACGTACCGGGTGCCGCAGCCCGACTGGTAGCCGTCGGCGGGCCGGCTGGCGGCCCGGCGACCACCTCGAGCTCGTGTGCGTCATGCTGGGGTCGTCACGGTACCGTGCTGTGACGCGCCGGGCCGTGCGCGGCCGGCGTCAACATGGCATGCTGGAAGGCCCCGAGTGGCCAGTCTCAGTTCTGTGATATTTGTTTGTAAGAGCGTGCCACGTTGATGTCAATGACTCGTGGGAGATATGGCGTACGTGTTGGCGTGCGTAATTTATGTTTGAGTAATACATGGTCACTTTACAAAAGTATGCGGTTTCGACTGAAGTCATGAACTGAACACGGTGGCCGGATTAATGTGTATATTGCTAGTGCATGCGGTATGATATGACAATTTTCGGCCGTTGGTGAACACGTTGAAATATTGTCTTTTTCTTGTTCAATATATATGCGCGCACGCACACGTTCGCTGTGCATATGCAAGCAGACATGCGTGCATGAACATGTATGCATACACTTAATGAGGGTTGAAGTACACAAACACACCTACACACACACATACACACTATATAGATATATATATATATATATATATATATATATATATATATATATATATATATATATATATATATATATATATGTATATGCGGGTGTGTGTCTGCATTGAAAGCAGGTTGCCCTTTGCATAGTGCTGGTAAAAACTCACACACACACTGTGTGAGTCCAGTGTCCTGAAATTGATTTTCGTTTTGTAGGTTGGAGGGAAGGAGAGGGATGGTAATATGAGAGCCAACTGATGTTTTTAGAAAATGTGCATATGTATGTACGTAATCATATTCAAGAGTCTTGCAAGCCAGAGAACGGGGTTCGATTCCCTGCCATGTCCGCCCTTCCTGCCAGGGTGAGAGGCATGTGCGCTGTATGACCGATGTAGTTGATGCGCCTCTAAACTCCAATAACCAACCAACCAGGGTGAGAGGCAGGCGACGCCATATGGCCTCAGCTGCTGAATGTGTCGTAAAGCCACAATCCAATCCAATCATATTCATGAATAATCTATGAGCTTTGTTGATTGTATGTTTATTGTGATGTCTGTCTCTGCTGCCTTTACCAATGAGGATACTGTTGCTGCCGGAAATCACAAGTGCTTTTATATATCCGAATATCTCATAATGCGGAATAAAAGTGCAAAAGTGGGACCTCGTGATGCCAAAAAGAAAGTGTTGTGAGCACAGTTCATATGAAGTGTGGGTCTCCACTGAACTTGAACTCCACTGAATAATGATTGGCATGCACATTATATTAATATTGACAATATTGGTGCAGGGTGTCCTTGGCAAAACAAGTATAGATACAGAGTTGTCTTTGGCATTCACTTGTCTGTTAATGGTTCGGTCCATTTTTTTCTGATCAGCGTGGCCTCTTGTGCCTGAAAGCGTTCCTGTCCGGTAGTTCTCGTCAGTGGGCATGTGTCCACCACCATTGCTCGGTGAGTTAGTTATCTACGAGCTGTGGAGGTTATGATACATCTCTGTTCTGTTCTTCGGTTCTGTCAGTCTTCTTTGTGCACATAAATTGGTAGACTGCATATGACCTGACTGGTATCACGAGCCATGTTTATCAGAGCTAGCAGCGGGGTGGTAGGGTGGTGTATGGCTAGCTGTAACTTGCTTGAAATGTGCTTTTGGTGTCAGTTACGCTCCACTGGGTCCCTGATGCAGGTACGCTTCACTATGTCCCGAGTGACATTCTCATTCATTTTGTAAGTAATTCTTAAAGTGAGTTTATTAATGGCGCGCCGGTGAGTGGGGTCGTCTTTGGCCTTTGATGGGCCGAAAACGTCTTCCTGTTTTCACGACGGTTAGCAGATGCTGAATACTTGCCTTCTACAAGGAGATGCTTGACTCATTTCAGCTTCCTGATGAACCAACCGCGATGTAAAGTAGCATCTAGGAGCACGTTGAGCATACGCTAGGCTAGCACTGTCTTTAAATGTTCAGCTCAGTCGTTAGCACAATTCGTCTAGTTGCTGAAAGGAAGGAAGAAGGTATTTTTGGGCATCACTAGTCTGCCAATTTCAACTACAAGGACTAATTCGCATCATGCTGGATTATGCATACTGCCATGATAGCCTTGCGTACTTGACCATCTCAGAGCACATTTCGGCGGCTATGTTTTGACTGTGCGCGATCAAGTTGCCTTTCAGATATCCCAGGGTGATCTGCATTACTAAAAGGGCCACGGAGTTTCACGGAATTCCTTACTTCAGTCTTCATGGCGTCGGTGGAGGCAGAATTGCTCTTGTGTGTGACAAACAGAACCAGCTAAATAACGAAAGAAGAAACAGAAACATCCGGAAGAAGAAATAGCGAAAGGAACATCCAACGTTCAGTAGACAGCTGCGTGTAGCAAGCCGTACAATATCTGCTTGTGGGGTGACATCGATCCACGTGTGGCACACTACGTCACCAATGTGTACGAAATTCGACCGATGGCGACCACTGCCTAAGCGGTAACAGCCGCTTCCTGAGCGCTATGCCGATAACGTTATCATGGCTTCTGTATCGTCGTGCCCCCAACCAGGGACGTAACCAAACGGGGTGGGAGGTGGCGCCCCCACCCGCCATCTTTGAGCTTCCACGAGCTCGAAGTGCCGCGCCAGGAGCCCGTACGTAATTATCGTTTATGCAGTTGCTATCGCGAAGATGAAAAAGCCGACAGCACTTGGTATGGTTAGCGAGGCCGTTGTCGGCCTGAAAACGCCTTCGAGCTCTTGCGAACGTCTACGACCCCTCATACATATATACGGACCTCAACTGAAGTTCATGTGCGTGATTGGAAACTCTCGGTCCCTGCGAACGTCTACGAGTCCCTAATAACATTTGCAGACCTTTACGAAAGGCATCGGTCCTTACGAGTGTGTTCTGCCCCTTGCGAACGCTTACGGACCCCTACGAACATCTACGGGCTCTTACGCGTATCTTCGACCTCTCCGAGCGTGTTCGTAGCCTCACGAACACCTACGGGCCTTTACGAACATCTGCAGGCCACTACGAGCGCACACAGACATTCTGGGCGTCTACGAGCCCCTGCAAAAGCTTACGGGCCCTTATAAGCGTGTTCGGACCCCTGCGAACACCTGCGGACCCCGATGAACGAAAGGAGCCATCTGTTCTCAGATGGCTCCCCACCTCATACGATGAGGTCATAATTTAGTGGATTTTTATGGAGAAGTAAAGGAGGGGAGCCACTTAACCATTACCGAATACTGCATCGACGTCCTTTCCAATGAAGCTTTGGCATCCTGCATATGCATTCATGCTTAGGCGGTCTGCATTTTCTTCATAACAGTGCCGTGTTCACCTACAATTTGAGGAGGTAGGGGTCCGACGATCGCGGCCTTCAGTGAGAACCTGAGAAGTAAAACTTTACTTCTGCAAGGAAAAGAACAGACCCATTTCAAAACAAAGTGAATGAAATCCGGTGACAAGTCCCCACACCCCATCCTCACCCGCTTTGGCAATTCCTGGCTACGTCCCTGAGTTGTATATCCATGTAGTGTATCTTAGCCCGTCCCGTCTCGGGGTCTTCAACCGCCCCCTCAGGTTTTTCGCGGATAGCGGACGACCGGTGCGCGGCAGCGTGCCCAAATTTGGCACACATTTTCCCACATCAATTTTACATGCTGATTCAAAATGTTTAGGTCAGGTCATCTTGGGTCAACGAGTTAGTCAAGGTCAAGTGAAGTCACCTCCAAAAAAGTTCAACCAGTCGTAACGCTTTAACGGATACAGATATTGTAATGAAACTTTCAGCGTTTGCTTATCTTTACGGATGCAATAAAACGTACGAGTTTAATTTTGTGGCCCCCACAAATGCAAATATGTGCTTGCCCTTACAAATGCTTAAGGGTCATTGCGGACTTCTACGAGCTCACGGGCTCTCACTAACGTCTACTAGTCCCTACTGACGCCTGCGGACTATCACGAACGTCTACTAGTCCCTACTGACGCCTGCGGACTATCACGAACGTATACTAGTCCCTACTGACGCCTGCGGACTATCACGAACGTCTACTAGTCCCTACTGACGCCTGCGGAATATCACGAACGTCTTCGGGCCTTTACGAATGGTTACGGGCTCTTTCCAACGTCTGCAGGTGCTTACAGACGTGTACGGGCTCCTACGGATGCGCGCGGACCTTCAAGTACACCCCCCCCCCCCTACACACACACCAACATGTCTCCGATCTTAGCCATTAACCCGATAGCGTCGACTGGAAAGAGTTTCCTCGAGAATATATTTGCCTTCCCTCACAGAATATATATTGTTCGCTCCAAAAAAAGTACGCGAAAAGTAAGTAAAAAGTTTTTGTTTTTTTAGTTTTTAAAAATCCATGCGTGATGTGATAAAATGAACATACCTAGTAAACCAGTGTGTTTAATTTACTAATCAATTGAATTATATGGTTCCCAGAAACAAAACAACATAACATCGAGGGCATCGGGTCCGTCTGGCACTTGAGCGGTTTCGGCGGAAACAGTTTCGCCTGAGATCTCCCCAATTAAGCAAGCTGTACTATCTGAGAAACAAATGGGATTCGCAGAGCGCCCTTCGTCGCTCCTCTTGTATTATGCAGTGTTTGCTGGGCGGTCTGTGCGGCCAGTACCAGCCGGGTGTGGTGCGGTAAATGTTCTTGTGGGCAGTTATGCCACTGTTCAACACGTGGGTTCAATTGCCTCACTCTGACCTTTACCAGGAGGTTAACTGCTGTGTACTGAAGAAGGCCTATGCTGCAGCGTTTACGTCGATAAATCTAACCTTCATGCAAAGTGTCTTGTGTGCCACTATTCGAATTCATAATTGTCACAATGAATAACCGACTATATATATATATATATATATATATATATATATATATATATATATATATATATATATATATATATATATATACATATATATATTTGTGTATATGTATGTATATATATATATATATATATATATATATATATATATATATATATATATATATATATATATGTATATATATTCACATATATATGTATATGCAAATATGTATATGTGTATATATATATATATGTGTGTGTGTGTGTATGTGTATGTGTGTGTTTGTGTGTGCGTCTGTGCATGTTTGTATGTTCTACATGTTAACGTGTACCATATAGCACATAATGCGAACTTTTGGTGATACTTTGGTGTCAGGCGATGAGAAAACGTGGAAAATGAATCGGACCCCCTCCTTAAATGAAAACTGACATTGAGCCAGCGCCAGCGAAAACAAGAGTTTTTTTCCCTGAAAACAGTAGTGCCATTTCGCTGTATCCTATGCAACGACAGGAAGGGTTGTTAGAAAATATAAAATAATGTATTTTTTTAGAATTTACGCAACAAGAGAAATCGATTGGCACATGTGTCATCAACATATCTCCAACTGTGAAGGAGACAGTACAAGAAAAGGCTCCAAGGCTCCATTTGTATACGATTTGAACTACGCGGACACCCTGTGGCACAGGAATGGCGCATTATTTGTATTTAATAACCACCTTAGCGAATAATTGCGCCATCAACACACGCGAGGACAATCGAATGAGCCCTTCACTTATCATTCCTTCACTGCATGAAGGCAATGAGCTTCCCCCCTCACTGTCCCTCTTATCCAGTCCTTCCTGCACTCTGCTCACGCTCATTATGCGAGTAGTTATCCACGTAGTCCATGCCTCCATCCATCCATCACCCATCCATGCTCCATCCTAATGCTCATCTAGAGCTGTGGCACTGGCTTCGAGGTGTCGCTTCATTTCGCCGCTTGCCACGGTGTTTCTGTGTTTGAGTCAGGCGCAGATGAAAGCTCAGGCGCATCTGTGACCACTGTGTTGGGTCTCGCTCGAGGGCTTGTATGCCGTGCCGAATGTCAGATATCTGCCTACGACCAGTGTGGCGTTTGACGGACCTGCAGATTTCCCCGGCAGCTCATGTTTCTATCGGGGTTAGCGTGGTGATCACCTCCGAGCCTCGGGTGATCAGCTGCTGACAGCTTTGAGCTGCGAAGTTCACTGTCGGGCTGGGGATATGGTTGACGGTCGTGTCTCCTCTGTCGACTCGCGTCGGCACGATGTGGTCGGCCGCTTCCCTTCGCACGGCGACTTCATCGCCGGCTAACAACGTGGCAATGATTGCCTATGGGTGGCACCAGTATGCACTGCGCTGCACCACTGGCCTGATCTATTGCGCGCGCTTTGGAAGTGACATGGAGATGTGAATGCTCAGCACACCTCTGAAACACGTCTCATGTCGCTCGACGTGAAACCACCTCGATGCGCGGTGGCCGACGATTACGTCGCTATGTATAGTATATGACGTCCGTCGGTTCCTCGGTAGAGATGTAGACTTTTCAGAGGGGCGATGTCATTGTATGTATGTACATGCTGTCTGCCCTCTCCAGCGTCATTTTCCTGGGCCCCTGCTGTTCCAACAGGAAGGAAGGCGAACTCCTCTGGCGGTACATTGCTACTTCTCGGACACCGCCAACTTCTCATGCTTCTGCAATTACACAGACCGTTATTGAAGGGCTTTGTGAAGCATTGTTTGTGCTTCGTACGCACTTCAGTTATTTTTGCGCCGGTGTGGGTCTTGTTTGCAATTTGGCTCCGCATGTGCGAGGTCGTTACTTTTTATTCCAATAGCCAGAAGTTTCCTTGTGGGTATTCCATCTTTCATTAACACCTTCGGCACTTCCTTGACGACAGTCAAAATTGCACCAATTCACCTTCCATCAGTCAGCTTCTGACCTGAAATAGCCATGGTAGGCTGCTGGCTGATTAACAGCTGAATAAAAGCCGTATTCGGCCAATGCCGTGCTGTGGCTGGGGTGTCGCGCTTGTCACTGGACGCCGCGCTGGGGATGTGGTGTCGCGCTTGTTACTCGACGCCGCGCTGGGGCTGGGGTGTCGCGCTTGTTACTCGACGCCGCGCTGTGGCTGGGGTGTCGCGCTTGTCACTGGACGCCGCGCTGGGGATGTGGTGTCGCGCTTGTTACTCGACGCCGCGCTGGGGCTGGGGTGTCGCGCTTGTTACTCGACGCCGCGCTGGGGATGTGGTGTCGCGCTTGTTACTCGACGCCGCGCTGGGGATGGGGTGTCGCGCTTGTCACTCGCCTCGGACACGCAAAGCGGTTCAGGGTGTTTTAGTTGATGTGTTCATCGGTGAACATATATTAAATACATACCAACTGAATCTTCTCGACGAGAAGATTCCAAATAGCGTAGTACTTTTGATATGTGAACATTTGCTAACGATTTGCAATATTGTCCAGCGAGGTCACAGCACATGTTTCTTTACGGAAGTCGTTTTTCGGCTGGTAAGGCCCGAATTCAAAACTTTTTTTTAATAAACAATACCCTTCACCATGGTGGTCATTGATGTCAGTGCTAGTATAGTTTCACGGGACGTTCATTCTTTGGCACAACTGTTTAAGGTTCACACCCTAATATGCATATTACCCATCATTATACTCATGAAATAAAGTGCTACATTTCTTTACAGTCAGGTGCCATTAAGAATGACGGCATCAAAGCAATTAGCCTTCTTTTCCGTACATTTGGTATCTTCCAGATCGATTGTAGCGCTGCCGGGCGCGTCGATGGCGTGGCTGGGTCGGCCGACCTTCGCTGACCCGCCCGGGGGCAGCTTCGCACGGATGTCACGTGTCCGATGTGCGCATCCGCTCGTTGCGATGCAACTGGCTGAGCTTTGCCTGGTCCCGACCGGCCGCGCCGACGGCTCCCACTGTTTCCGGTTGGCTCCAGTCGACCGGCGGACACTCGTGTCGTGCCCAGATGTCACGCCGTTCCGGCATTCTCGCTCCCAGTCACCGACCAGCGGGTGTCACAGACGTCCGCCATCGCGCCGTCCACCCGCTTCACGTCTCCTGATGGTGTGCGCATGTTGAGAATTACTGCCCCTGGTCATCACATGGGTCGGGAGCACCGTGTCTCCGATGGAATATGTCAGAAGTCGGGGAACAGTGCAACAGTTCGTGACAGGGATGTACATGATGGTCCTTGTACTTCGTGTTTCCACCGTTGAGTGTGCCGAATATTTTCTCCAGGAACGGCCCACCCAATATTTATCTTTCCCTCTCCCTCTCTCTCTCTTTCTCTCTCTCTCTCTCTCTCTCTCTCTCTCTCTCTCTCTCTCTCTCTCTCTCTCTCTCTCTCTCTCTCTCTCTCTCTCTCTCTCTCTCTCTCTCTCTCTCTCTCTCTCTCTCTCTCTCTCTCTCTCTCTCTCTCTCTCTCTCTCTCTCTCTCTCTCTCTCTCTCTCTCTCTCTCTCTCTCTCTCTCTCTCTCTCTCTCTCTCTCTCTCTCTCTCTCTCTCTCTCTCTCTCTCTCTCTCTCTCTCTTCTCCATCTATTTTGCTTCAAGCCATCGGCCCCCAATATTTGTATTGGTAGTTCCATTTGACGACGTGGGGCTTTCTGCTTTACAATGGCTATTCTTGCCACGAGTCAGAAAGCAAACAAGTAAAGCAAATACAAACGTACACAGGGTCATATAAGTAGAGAAGTTCCAACGGCGGACAGCAATGACGAGCCAACAACACTCAAGTAGGCGATGCTTCAAGCAGGAGGCACTTCAGTGATATTGTGAAATTGCGAAGCAGCCGCGAGTCATACCGGTGAACTCATTTGGGAGTGCACTGAATAGAAACGAGTCGCTTTGGCAGAAGCGCAATTTACCGGGCTCGGTTCTGGAGCGCGGAACATTGTGCAATCAAAGGACCTTAGTACAATCTGTCCTGTCGAGCACACGGATCTCTGCTCTGAAGCTGCGTTCTTGCAGAAAGACTGCCACGAGTGGCTCTGCTTCGCGGTGAATGAGCACCTCGTGGGCGAGACATAATGTGGAAAAGTATGTGAGTTTCGGCGCAGGTAACCGCTGCAGCAGTTCACGCAGGTCAAGGACGTGGCCGAATTTGCGGCGGACGATAATCACTTGCTCCAAAGTTAAAAGTGTTTTGTATTGTAGGCAAGTTCAATTCGCCTGGCAGTGATAGTCGAGGGTTTCCTCGCTTGCGCGATAACTGGTTCCCAATTTAAATCGGCTCTCCAAACTACCAAGTTCTGAAATCCAACAGCTTCTCCAAAAGCATCAGCCGTTACTGTCCCTGTTTAGACCGGGCTGATTAGTAGCTATAGGACGAACTTTGTGCAACAATTTTATAGTTCAACAGTAGCACCAAATTGCCAGGCAACCACAAATGACAACCGTCCAGCTTTGGTACGTCTGCTCACTTTCACCCGCTCGGTTTCATTTTACCGCCTCAACCGCCCGGTAGAGTCTGGTAGAACCTCTCGCGCGAGAGGATTATCAGTCCCCCATTCGTCAGTGGATCTCCGGATTTGAAAATGGGACGAATAAGTGTGTTTCCAGAGGTCAAGAATGTCTGGGCGGATGAGGCGGGTATTAATGATGTGAAGGACGACGCCACCAATAGCAGGGAAACAGATCTTCGACACGCAAATGCAAAGGCCGTCCGAGCCACTGGGAGCAGAGCTTCGCATACTGAAGACAGTTCGCTGCAGAGGATCGCGATCAATGTATGCTCCCACCCTGCTACCCTTCCACATCCCCCCACTGGTGCCAATCTCCTTGAGCTCCCACTCCACCTAGGCGGCCCATTCGTATTCGTATCCAAATGCGTTGTTGTCTCGTAGCTCGCAGTGTGCATCGCGTCGTGCCAATCCTGGACGACGCTGTATGAACCACACACAAATACCTAGTCATCCTTTAACATATGTGAGATGAAGGGTACCATTACGATGGTGATGTTCACTACACCACCCAGCTGGATCCACGGGCCGACATGCCTATCTCAGAATCACGGCCTCGCGTCAAGACAAGTGTCGTGCACATGTCAATGCAATCCCTTCCGGGTATGACGACCCGCCGAGTTGTGCAACAGGTATGTGCTCCAGCCCGCCTTGTACCGCCGGGTTCTGCAACTCATCCACGCCCTAATCTACCTTGCACCTCAGATCTTACGACAAGCCAAAACGCTTCCACCCCTTGGAAGCTCTCGGGAATATCGTCGAGACAACTGCAAGGCCCCATGACCTCTTCGGCGTGCTGCTGCTCATCCTATCTGCCTAGCCAGGACTACTAACTCAACAAGTCAAGCGCGTTATTAGCCCTATCAATGGCTTGGACTTCTCAACCACTGACGCTGGATCACAGCGCGAAGGCGGAATCCTGTATTTACTGGCCAGTCTTCTCCACGAGCCAAGTGCTGTACCAGCAGCGTTGCCCAGTACTCGGTGCCACCTCCGACCTCTGGATCACAGGGGCGGACGGCGATTAGCAACTTGTGAAACCACCTAGGAATGCCGTCTCTGCCGCCCATTGAGTGGTCACTTGGAACCTCGGACAGTCGGCCAGAGTTGTGCCGCACTGTGTGTGTGCACTGGTGCCAATACTAACTCGCTGCCGTGTCCGCAAAAAAATCACATCGGGGTGAAGTATACAAGTCGTCTTCCTCTGTGTGGTCAGTCAAGCTTTTCCCAGTGGGGGATTAGATCCTTTTCTGTCATACAACACTTCGGAACTGGTGAATGCGTGACAAACGTTCCGACGTACACGTAAAAATGTATCGAGAGAGATCGACAGCGATAGAGAGAGAGAGAGAGAGAGAGAGAGAGAGAGAGAGAGAGAGAGAGAGAGAGAGAGAAAGCGAGAGAGAGATAGAGCGAGAGAGCACGAGAGCGAGAGAGCGCGAGAGCGAGAGAGCGCGAGAGCGAGAGAGCGCGAGAGCGAGAGAGCGCCAGAGCGAGAGAGCACGAGAGCGAGAGAGCGCGAGAGAGAAAGAGCAAGAGTGAGAAAGAGCGAGAGAGTGATTGTGTGAGAAAGAGAGAGAGGCAGAAAGAGAGATAGAAGGAAAAAGCGAGAGAAAAGAGAGAGGGAGAGAGAGAGAGAGAGATCGCGAGAGAGAGAGCGGGGGAGATAGGCTGAGTGGCAGAGGGAGAGATATAAAAATAGAGGCTAACGGGATGGAACAATATCGGATATGTTCGGAAATAACACAATTTTGATGCCGGCTCTGACAAGAAAATACGGTATGACGGGGTGAACTGACTCATTCTGTGGCAAGAGGTTCATATAATGGGCCTTGAAACTAAGTCAGAACTCATATCATAAATGTAGTGCCCTCGCCACTTCCATTCACCCTCCGAGTGCCAATCTGCTTTCAACATATAAACCAATCACTACCCACCCCACCGTCCCCACCGACTGCCGGAACTTAGGGTGGTAGACAGCACGGGGTATGAGCTTTTCAGCAGTCATCCTTCACTGGATTACTACACGCTCTCATGTTTTACCAATTAGACGACATATGCGTAGCGCAATCTTGATTAAATTTGGCATGTGCCACGAATGAATACCGGATCTTTTGACGTCCTAATTGCTTTCACGTGAATGAAGCTCACCAGAATAGACAGGACTAGTCAGGCTACCGGATACGTAGCATTAGTATGAGTATCGTTTTTGCAATGCTTTTGTGAAGTCTGCGAAAGATGAGTTATTGCAGATCTTAAAAATGTTTTATGTGGATGTGTGGGTTCAGTAATCTAAAATTCCTACAGCTTGGTGCAAATTGACACCTAGCATAAGAACCATAGCATCGCCATAATACGTTCCATTCACGTGCCCAACCAGCCTGAGAGCTGTTCCGGTAAAGACGACTGTTATAGATCACAAGACCCTCTACGCCATAACCGTGCTATAACCGTGTAATGCCCAGCGACTCGTATTAACCAGCTGAGTTTAAAAGCGAACACATTTCAAAATATTTTAATTGTTATCATCTACTGAGAACACGAGCATAGCCAGGGCTTGGTGCAATGGGACGAATATCTGAAGAGGACCCATACTCACAAAGCCCCCACCGCACATACTTTTCCCACTCCTCGGATTTCGGTCACTTTATTATCGAAGGGCCCCTCTCGCTCTCTATCTCTATCTCTATGTCTATCTCCATCTCTATCATAGTCATAGTCGTAGTCGTAAATTAAGTTATCCATATTCATGGCTTGTCAGCACTCGTGTCAGTGCATGGTTCAATCATAAAACAGGCACTCGAATTATGAAAAGTATATAAAAATAATTATGCATTTCCGCCCGCGATGTTTTCCTGTATAGGACGCATAAACCCCCGCCGCGTGACGCGCGGCCGCGCCTCTCCACGATATACCCGGGGAAAGGTAGGAACCTGCTATCCACGTCCTTACTCAGAAACGTCTCACTGATGCACATAATGTCTAAATTGTGTGAGCTGAGTAGAATGTTCACATCATCGATTGATTGCATCAGGTGGTTGATATTAAAGTGAGCCATCGTGATATTCCGATCTTGTCGCGGTCGTTCTTCGCTCGTTCCTCTGCCTCTCTGTTTCTCTGTCTCTCTGCCTCTCTGTCCCTGTTTCTGTCCCTGTGATACCTCGAATGAAGTTTCAACAATTCGAAAAAGGCCAGAAACGCTAATAACTTAGCTGTAGACAACAACCAAGAAAAGAAAATCTACCACGAAAGATATAGGGGCATTAACACATCTCCAATGAATCCATGGAACTTTCAGGGGAACCACAAGGGGCCCCGACCCCTCGCATGCCCATTCCAAAGTTCAGGAACATCCAAGTCAATTTTGTTATGGCTCTCAGGGGAATTTTTCAGTCGTGAATAAGCCTTCTCCATTTTGCATGGGCCATTCCCAGTCCTCGACAAATTTGCCTAGCTTTCAGGAGATCCTGCAGCTCCTATATATATCCTACTATTTCTAGGAAACACCGCTAGCTTTCGGAACTTTCATTAGTTCCTATGTGGCTCATTTCATCCCCCAGTGTTCGTCCTAAGCCTCAGGAGTCCGGTCTGTGCTAGCTCCCAGGGGCCCTCCCCAGTCATCTACAGCCTTTCGGGCTATCAAGGACAGTCTAGCTCTGAAGCTGGCTCTCAGCATTCCTCACAGCCATCGCTAGCCCCTAAGGACTCCTCTTTTATATGTGCAGGGCCTTGTTTTTTCCATAGGGACCTCTTCCCATCCTCTTGGTGTCCCCCAGTCCTTTCTAACGCTCAGTGACCATTTTCAATCGACAGGTTACCTCTTCAGCTGCCAGGGTCCCTTCCCATGTCTCGACAGTCCTTCTAGCTTCAAAGGCTCTCCAGCTCTGATGCGGGGCCTCGGTATTCCTCACAACCATCGTTAGTCGTATGGACTCCCATTAGCTCTGAAGGAAGTTCTGGGAGCCATCAAGGGTCCTCCCAAGCTTGGAGCAACCCTTCCTAGTTATCGTCAGTTATTGTTGTTTCAAGAACGGTCTAGCTTTGAAGGTGAACCTCAATATTCCTTGCAATAATTTCCATTCAACGGGGATTTTTAATCTCTCAGGAATCTTGTTCGTCCATTAGAGGCTGCTTTCAACCTCAGGAGAATCTCAATCCAGTTCTATCTAACTCTGAGAGATCCCCTTCATCCCTCAGTGTCCTGTCATGCTCTTAGGCGTCCACGGCATTCCTCAATAACCATATCTAGCCTTTATCTCGGAGGTATTTCAGCTCCGAGATGGGCCCTCACTGTTTCTCTTCGGCTCTTAGGTGCCCGTTTATACCTCAGGGGACCTTTCAACCCCAAAGAACATGTTAGCCCTCTCTAGGCGGCTGACCCTTAGTCGCCCTGTATATTTGTAACAGTGTTGCTAGACACGTACTGTTTTAATCGTATAACGTCTAACTGTGGGTGTTGTGACCCCATGAATCAGCCGACCTACCATGCCCCGCACATGTCACGCCCGTACTTTTCCGTCCGGCGCCGGCAACGTGGTCACCGGCCCTCGTCGGAACCGAGTTAGCGTTCTACGGGACAACGCCCGGCAACTGCGACGTGTACCCGGGCTTCCGGTCGTGGTCGAGCCAGGGCGGTGGCCAGACCCCCGCTGTGAGACGTGTCTGGACTGTCGAGCCGCGCGGACCTGTCGTTGTCGGTCGCGTGCGTAAATTAATAACTGTATTTCGGCCACCAAATTTACGATTGAAATCAATCGTTGTCACCATATATTCGCTATACTTATTGCACAATATACCGCGCAGAGTACTTATCATTTTTGCCTTCGGAGTTATTGCGGCACGCGGGTCAAGACCCTAGACTGTTCACGAGCCTAGAAGAAGGACCTTGACTACAACTGGTGCCGCGACCAGATTCTCTACACTGGGGTCCGACCCGGATTTTCTACAAGTGGACTTCATCAAAGACAACACAGACCTTCAACACGCCATTCAGCACGGACGGGGAAGGGAATACGTCTTCCGCACCATTAAGTAAGTCCGAGCAATATCCCAAAATCCTTCCAAAAATACCGCCTCCGATTTTCGACCACGAATAGAACTGTTAAAAAAAATCGCATAATCGTATCGTATACCTGCTGTGTACCGAATATTGTACGCGTGACTTCTCGTGTGAACTTTGAACCAAACTTGAAAGATTTGATTCTCCACAAGGTGAGCAAAAATCCCAAATTTTGTGAGTAAAAATTTTGTGAAAAATAAAAATAAAACGTAACGCAATTAAACGTGACTGAAATCACTTTTGACAGACTGGCGGACAGCTTCAACAAAATTCGGTTGGAAATGAGGGCACAATGCATGACGCAAAATGGTAAACCTTTTTCTGGGGAGAGTCATAATAAACTGTGCGATTGGATTCGCCAATTGGACCGCATCAGTTTTAGTATGGATGAAGAATATATGCAAATTATTTGCATGAAAACGCTTTCTGGACCTGCAGCCGAATTCATGCAACGTGTACTCAGTCAACAACCAACTATGACGTGGGTACAAATTAAACAGTTGATGCGAGAGAGATACTCTGACCTTTCGGACCAAAAATGTTCCCAGGAGGGTCTGAGAAAGATGAAACAACATCATGGCGAACTGGTGCAAAATTTTGGAGAGAGACTGCTCGCCCTGGCACGTGAAGCGTACACGGACTTGGCAAATTCAACCACTCAGGAAATTTTGATAGACGTTTTCAATAGAGGCGTGCATAGTAGCTCGTTAGCAAATAAATTATACAGGCAGCAGCTCCGAACTCTGGAGGATGCCATGCAATCTGCAGTGAGGGAGCAGAAGGTAAACAGGGTTATTGAGTTGTGTAAAGGTGTGCAAAAAGATGAATCAATGGAAGTTGATGAGAGTCATGTGGAAAAAGGAGACGACAGGATAGACAAATTGGAGAAACTTGTGTTGGCGATAGGCCAATCAGTGGAAAAATTACCGAAAGAACCAGAGACAGTGATACATTCCAGTAACAGCCATCCTCAGCCTGGACCCCGAGTATTTAGCCCATCACGTTTCTCCCGACCGCCGCGTAACTATCCATCTGTACCCCACTATGGACCCCCTCAGCCACGACCTCCCATGGGACCTAGAATGTGGAGAGCACCACCAAACCCAGCCTAACGTTGGACTTCAGACGGCAGACCCATTTGTGTCAGGTGCGAACAAATTGGTCACATTGGTCGGCAGTGCCGCTCCGGCCCAAATCCCCCTAGACAGGCGGGAAACTAAAAAGCTCCGTTGTGAATGACCACCACAATGGAGCTGAAAATAAGCAGAAACAAAAACAGGAACCACAGAGGAAGGAAAGGAAAAATATCAGAGGGAAACGAGATCCAGAAAAACGTAAACAAAAACTGGCCCGTGTCCAACAAGTTCGCATCAAGGTGAATACACCTATGGCGTGGCTACGCATAGGCAACCAAAAAGCTTATACGCTAGTGGACACTGGTGCCGATATATCATTGATTTCGAGAAAGTTCTTTGACAAAATCGCCGAGAAAAACATTGTGAATTTTTCAGACGACCGACGAGACTGTATTCCACTGACATCCGCCAGTGGACATCGCCTCAAAAACATTGGAGTCGGAACCTTCTTGGTTGAGATGAGCAAATTCCGGAAACCGTTCGAATTTAAAATTGTGGAGGACCTGAAACAGGAATGCATGTTGGGAAATGATTTTTTGACGAAGTTTGGAGCAGAATTGGACTTTGAGAACAAGGCTTTGTGCATTGAAGGCAACATGGTGCCACTGAGACCACAGCGACAGACCAGTGAGCAGGCGAGCTCCCTAGTCAGAATCAAAGGACGCATACATATCCCGGCCAACACGGTCGTGGAGTGTCCGGCAGCTGTGAACAGAGTACAATTAGTGGAACAAACTTGTTCCACTAATTGTACCCGGTCACTGGACAACATGCCACTCATTTCTGAGGAGCCCGGCTTGTTCATAGCCGAAGTGGTAGCCAAACCGGACCGACATAAACGTCTACCGATACGAATTGTGAATACCACCACGAGAGACTTTACCTTGTACCCAGAGCAGATAATAGCATTCGCTGAGACTATAGCCGACTCGGATTTGGAAAACCTTGTTGACTTGTCCCAAGACATTAACTTGACACCGCCAACCGTACCCTCTGACCCACTCGAGCAAGCCAAACTGACTCACTTGATTGGCACTGACAAAGACAGACTGGAACAGCTGCTACGTGCTAACACTGACTTATTTGCCGCGACTGACGCAGATCTGGGAACGACCGGTGTCATCAAAATGGACATTGACACTGGAGATAACCCATCGATCCGACAAGCTACGTACAAAACGCCATTCTCTCAGCGAAAATATGTTGAAGAACAAATCAAAGTAATGCTAGAAGCCGGAATCGTTGAAGAATCAGACAGCCCCTGGGCGGCTCCAATAGTAATTGTTCGCAAAAGAAGATGGAAGCAACCGTTTCGCAATAGACTTCAGAAAATTAAACAAGGTGACCAAGAAAAACAGCTACCCACTCCCCCTCCTTGAGGACATCCTTGGCTCTTTGGGAGTTGCGAAGTTCTTTTCGTCTTTGGATTTGAAGGCTGGCTATTGACAAATTCCGATGTCAGAGGAGAGCATCCCCAAAACAGCATTCGCGTGTTTTCTAGGCCCGTGGAACTTTCGCAAAATGCCGTTTGGCATCTGTAACGCCCCATCCAAGTTCATGGAATTAATGAATAAGGTGTTGTCTGGAATTCAAAATCAGTTTGCAACTGCCTGCATCGATGACATCATAGTATACTCAAAAACGTTTGACGAACATTTGGCTCATCTCGAAGAAGTTTTTCGCGTCTACGCAAAGCGAAGCTGAAGTTGAAGCTTTCTAAATGCGATTTCTTGAAAGAAAAAGTGCAGTACTTGGGACACATAGTGTCCGCTTCTGGCATCGAGCCAAACCCTGAGAAAGTTGAAGCTATTCAGCATATGGCAGCCCCGATTAACGTCAAGGGAGTCCGCTCATTCATCGGTATGTGTTCATACTACCGACGCTTCATTCCAAGCTTCAGCCAAATTTCTACGCCACTTATAAACCTCACGAAGAAACATGCGAAATTTGATTGGACCGACGAGTGTGAACATGCTTTCGAAACACTGAAACACAAATTAGCTTCAGCACTAGTACTGGCGTACCCTGACATCACGAGAGACTACAAATTATATACGGACGCCTCACAGATAGCTGTTGGAGCAGTTTTGGTACAAGAACATGGTGGAGAGGAACGAGTAACAGTTATCGAGTACTTATCGAAACAGTTCAACGAAACACAACGTAAATGGGCTATAGTATTAAAAGAAGCGTACGCAACAGTTTGGAGCGTATCGAAATTACGCCAATATTTGTTAGGATCGAAATTCACCATTTTGACTGACCACCGTCCGTTGACGTTCCTGAACCTGTCAGAAATGAAGAACCCAATGGTTCAGAGGTGGGCGATCATGCTTTCAGAGCCCAACTGTGAAGTAGTATATATCAAAGGAACCAAAAATGTCGTTGCAGACCATCTCAGTAGAATGCAGGAATCCGATCAAACCGTGAAAGTCATCGACTCAGACCACGTTCCCATGGGCGATCTGCGCCAAACCCAGTTCACCAAGCCAGAGGAACAGCTTAGCGGAAAAATAAAATTTAAGAACGTACTTGTAAAATTGGAAAACATAGAGGAGCTTCAAAAGGCCGATGAGAACCTGGCAAACATTCGAAAAATCATGAATGACAAAAATCACGCAGATTATCGAGACATAGTTTTGCAGTATATGGAGTTGGACAAACTCATCTACAAAGTCAGCGACGGACCTCGCTGTGGACCATTTCCAGGCCCACAACTATGCGTGCCTAAATGTTTGAGACAGGAAGTATTGAAGGAGATGCACGAAGGTTTCTTTGCAGGGCACATGGGACTCGCGAAAACTTACGAAAACCTTAAATTTAGATATTATTGGAATGGAATGTGGAGAGACACAGTGGCTTACATCAAAGCTTGCGTACTCTGCACAGGACGACGAGCGAAGGCAGCTCCGGCCCCAATGCAGGAAATGTCTGTGCCACATTACCCGTTCGAGATGATAGGGATTGACACTTGCGGTCCATTTCCAGAAACAGAAAACGGCAATAGATATGGAAACTACCAAGGATTCCGACGAGCCAGTGAACCAGAAGTATCTGGAGAAAGCGTCAAAGTTAGACCGTACAGCCCCTGAACGAGTGCAGCCTTCTAGGTCAGCCAAACGGGCCGAGGCCGGCCCCGATTACAGTCCCTGTGAGGATTGTCCCATGGACGTATGCAGTCCGCCGAGAACAAAGGATGATGAAACCGCTGAGTTTACAGAGCCCATGCCGAATTCAGTGCAACCACCTCCGGTTGAGTCTGACCTGCCGGAAAGAGCACCTCTCACCTGGCCAGCGGATGCAGCTGAGCAATCACCGGTATCAAGTGACACCGAGACAGACATTCCTTTGTCTGAACCAGTTCAGAGGAACAAAAGGCCGTTGCCGTCGACCAGTGAGTCTGACGATGATGCCCCACTTTCGGAATTAGTTCAACGAAACAAAAGACCACTCCCCTCTTCGAGCGATTCCGAAGAAAATCTACCCCTATCAGAGTTAGCAGAACGCCTAAAACGACCACTGCCCACGTCCAGTGATTCAGACCCTGAAAATTCGCAGTCGCAATTAGCAAAACGTTTGAAGCCACCGATTAGCGAGTCGGAAGATGAAATTCCGCTTTCAGAATAAGCAAAACGCTTGCAGGATTCGACTGGAAGCCCAGTGAGGCCAGTCCCGGAAAAGCGACCTTTGGTGGAATCATCTGATGATGATCGTCCTCCGTGCAAACTTCAAATTCACGATGACTCTATTTCCACCGATTACGAAGCTGATATCGACCGTGTCGACGTCACGCCTAATAAAGCTAGCGCATTTGCGAGCTTTGTGGAGATGCAAAATGAATCAATGATGAAGCACATGAAATTACAAATGATGATATTCCAGTCATTGCTTAAGTAGAAAGCTGAAATGTTGAATTGTTGAAGTATACCTGTGAGTCGCCTCAAGTGATTGTGTAATTGTATTGTTGGCGCAGTGACGCCACGTCAGGTGACGTGAGTAACGTCATCCTCAGGCATGATAGCCGGTGCCATTAATGTGATGCGTGTAGCACTACCATGAAGGAACCCCTTATGGGCATAATGATGTTGAGGTGACATTGTGACGTCACTTATCCTGATGTCTAGTGTGACACAGGTCGTTGATTTTATAAAATGTCTGTGGTCGAAATCATTCCTATCCTACTCTTCCTTGTACTTAGAACCACTTACGGAACTCTGTTTTTGTCACGTCGTGTCTTATATTCAATCCCAGCTGACCGATCACTTGAAAACACTTAGGATAAATTTCGATGCTACCTAGCCTCGACAGCGGCCACGAGACGGCAGCCCTGTTGATGTTACCAGACCTTGATCCTTCCCGTGGTATTGATACTGGTAGCCGCAACAGGTGTTATCGTGTATTGTCTTCTGAAACGAAAACAGAGTTCTGTTCCCGCCTGTCCCGCAACACAACCTTCAACCCTCCAACCCCTCCCGCTCGGTGAAGACATCATCGCCATCCGCGCTGGCCATGAGCCAGCGGCAACACGACCTGACAATCGGGCGTGACGAGACGGTCACGCCAGTTGCCACAGAACACCGACTGGAGCACGCCACCTCACGTCGACACCGCCGCTGACGACATGGACTTCGGTATCTATCGCGTGCTCGCTGTCAGACGAGGCAGTACTTACATGGAGTACCTGGTGGAGTGGACGGATTTCCACCATCAGAGGCGACCTTGGAGGAGGCTGCTTACCTCCCAGAGGATCGTCTGTTTCGACTGGCGGCCCCAGGTGCGACTCTACCAATGGAAAGGTACGGACCGAAGGGACGGCCGTGTGACGCTTGCGGCCGCGTCACCAACCACGAGGCAGACGGCCCCTGTGACTCGACGACCGGAACGGCGTTGCCGAGCGCCGCTGAAGACCCGATGACTGGAGGGGCGCAGACGAGCGCCGCTGACAACGCAGGCACCTCTGCAGGTGCGACTGGCGGCCTAAGCGATGACTCAGCCGGTGGCGAGCCGGAAACCACTGCGGGTGAGCTGAGGTCTCACCTGCGACGTCACAGCTGGCCGGGATGTCACCCCGACCAGTGACCCAACCGCGAGTGAGACACCACCGAGCGTTGGACGCGTGGGACGGTCACCCACGTTCCAACGCCCCGAACCGGACTGAACATTTGCAGGACGCCGACAACGTGAACATTGTGATTGCGCACGCGAATAGTAATTCCGGACTTATAAGTGAAATCATTGCAATTAGTATAAGGTGTACTAACATGGACAAGGGCCATGGGTACCCCTTAAAGACCCCTAGACTAACCCGCGTAGGACCTTCAGTCAATCAAAGGAACCCGTTTGTAATTTGTTGCCGTATCATGAGTGTTTGCTTATTCGTGTGTGATGTAAACGGCCGTGATTTGTCTAAGTGGAGTTCAGAATTCATCTGTAAATTGACTTCGACCTTTTCGACCTCAGTGTTGTGTTGTAACTGTGTTGCTAGACACGTACTGTTTTAATCGTATAATGTCTAACTGTGGGTGTTGTGACCCCGTAAATCAGCCGACCTACCATGCCCCGCACATGTCACGCCCGTACATTTCCGTCCGGCGCCGGCAACGTCACCGGCCCTCGTCGGAACCGAGTTAGCGTTCTACGGGACAACGCCCGGCAACTGCGACGTGTACCCGGGCTTCCGGTCGTGGTCGAGCCAGGGCGGTGGCCAGACCCCCGCTGTGAGACGTGTTTGGACTGTCGAGCCGCGCGGACCTGTCGCTGTCGGTCGCGTGCGTAAATTAATAACTGTGTTTCGGCCTCCAAATTTACAATTGAAATCAATCGTTGTCACCATATATTCGCTATACCTATTGCACTATATACCGTGCAGAGTATTTATCATTTTTGCCTTCGGAGTTATTGCGGCGTGCGGGTCAAGACCTTAGACTGTTCACGAGCCTAGAAGAAGGACCTTCACTACATATTCCTTAGCTGTCAGGGGCCCATTCCAGCTGAGGATGCTCTTTCCAGCTGGCATGGACATTCAAGCTATGACGACCCGAGACCCTCTCCAACAACTTGGGTCACTTCGTCGTTTCAGTGGCCCCCTTTGACAATCCAAGGTCTTTTCGGGCAGGTTGGAGGCCTTTTTTCAAGAGTGTGAGCTCTCCCCATCAGGTCAGGGGCCCATTATTCGACCTGGCCCCTCCGTTAACTCATGCACTCCTCATATTGGCTCAGTACCCTCTTCGTCAGCTCAGGGGACCTTCCAACGATCCGGGACCCCTCAGTCGACCTGCAAGCCCTTCATGTTGGTCTATCTCAGGGCCCTCAACATTTTCCAAAATGCACTCTCCATTATATTGGGACCTCTTCGTCGGCCCAGGACCCTTTCCGTTAACCCAGTGCCTTTTTCGTCTGTCTAGAGGCACTTCATATCGGCCCAGGGGCCATTGTGGGCCCCTGCATCGACAACTTGCGGGGTCCTTGCGGCCCCCGAAGGCGGTCGCCTGTAGAGACCCTCTGACTCTTCAGGGGGTTGGGTGGTTATCTCCTTCACCCCCTGGCTACGCCACTGTATAAGGTCATATCACACGCATTACGTGTCCCATGGCCGGGTGACCACTCGGCAAGGTCAGTCTCGTGACAGTGTATTCCTTTGCTGGCACGCGATGTGCAAGTTGTTGTGGTGTTGCGTTATTTTTATGCTATCGGGATGATCTGTAATTGGCTTTGCCACCATCCTTCTTGAACTTCAGATCCACGGCCATTTGGACACTAAGTGCCATGTGGCCTACATCCATTAAGAACATTAATGCATTGGGGTCTGACGAGAAGAGCGACCATTTTAGGCAAACACTAAACGGGAGCGCTAAGAAACCAAAGGGGCCGTGACAAGTGTGGCCGTGACAAGTGCATTTCATTTTGATGTGAATATACTGTATTTGGCAGATGAGCGCGACTTGGATTATATTGCAGTCAATTTTGACAATTCTAAAATGTTCTCGATGTACGTGGTTTTAATTATATTTAACGTTTATGACACGTTTTTTGTCCTTAGCTGGATAACATTTTGGATTATATATAAATATATATAAATATATGTGTGTGTGTGTGTGTGTGTGTGTGTGTGTGTGTGTGTGTGTGTGTGCGTGTGTGTGTGTGTGCACATGAAAAGGTTTCATTTTTACTTTTGTCAAATTGGGAAGTTAATTTTTTGTCAGATATGCAACTGACATACCGGTTGTGAATGCACTGCACCGAATTTTGCTTGTTTCTTCATTTGGTGCACTTCCACGAATACCGGGATGCAATCAAATATGTGCATTCGCGCGTCCAGCGTCCGTATTGGTGCCTAGTACTGGTATGTGAAATGTAGATACCATGCAATAGTGACATGCAATGCATACTACTTATCTTTATCGTTGCGAAGTGCCAAGCAGAAACCCGTTTTCCCTGCAAATAAGCTACGCTACAGGTTCAAACAAAGGGTAATGTATGTTCAGTGGTATACTTGTCTCCAGGACACATACGGTAAACTGGTTCATGCATGTACGGCGCAATGCACACAGACGGAGTTGTTGATGCTCAGAAGCGGCAACCTCACCGAGTGAGTAAGATGGGCCCCAGTCAGCCAGTGAGTGGGCTGGAGAGGGGGGTTCGGTCGAGCCGCAGCGCTACATCCAACCGTCGGGATCCCACTAGTCTCAGAACCGGTGAGTGGCCCGTCGCTTTGATGCCACGAATAGATACCACTTTTTTCTCATAAAGCGTATATTCATGCATGTCACAATGCTAGGCACCGAAGAATTCAGAAGTGAGGAACTCGAGTGGGATGGGGGAACCCCGCACGCAGTTCCCAGACATCCTGAATGTGCTGAATAGTTAAGCGGATTTAGACAGCTCATATTAGACAGCTGATATACCACGAAAGATGTACAGACCTACAAAAAAGCATGCTACTAATATCGCCTAGGCATATGTCGAGGTCATATCGCAGACGGCGAGGGTGTCGCAGTAGCTTGGTTGTTGGAGCGTCGGACATTTTTGCAGATGCTGAGGAGCGGAGCCGGGAATATTGATCGCTGTGGTGGCGCTCGTTCTGGATGTGCGTTACTTAACCGGACGGAGGTACATTTTCTACTCTGAGGTTCTGAGAGGCACCATCGGCTGAAAAAAAAACTCGTTGAATAGGAGTGCACTGGAACTTTTTGGCCGCATATTTATACAGTACAACTGGGTGCCACATCTCCATCGCGGGGCACGTGTTCCCAGTTACTTAATCCGCCCCTGCAGTTGCAAATCCAACACCAACTTTGGCTTACACAGCAACGCCCGTACACAGCAGCTTTGGCTTGCTTTGGCCACCTCACATATCTTGCGGTATGCGAGGGCCTCATTCCGCTCATGCACATTTTAGGCGTGGTGCTTCTCTCCATCGTTCGACATTCCGTTTCTGCTCTCATCGAGTCAAACTTCGGCTCAGCTGACCAAGCTTCGACCAAACTTCAGACTTCGACAGTATCACAGCCCGCCATGCAAAGTATCATTATTAGGGTGTATTTCCAAATGATGGTGGTTTTGTCAGCAATTTGATTCATGCTTTTAGAGCCGTGATTGCATCCTTTGTTCATCTACGGTGTTAGTTGCATGCTTTTCCACTGTGGCGCCACCTGTAGGAAAAGTCAAGACAAGATGTGTATGTTTGAAGGCTTAGTTGGGCTTTTTCGCCCAAGTTAAAGTTATTTCGCTTCTCAATGACTGCCTTTTTATTTCCGGTATGTATGCATTGCAACATGTGTAATTACCAATCCCCGGAAGGTAGTTTCAATGGGTGGGAATTGTTTTGGAGGGTCGATCCGGACCCTACTCGTCGAGCGCTTTCCGATGATACCGCTTTCGTTTTCGTGCGATGCTTAGTTTGGATTTTATAGGGGGTCTTCAACCGCCCCCCCGAGACGGGGCGAGAGGATTTGACAGGAAAGATGGCGCGGGTTAACGGTGCTCCTCTATTAATGTCACATGTTTGCCCAATCTCTTCTTGCCAAACATTGGCTTTTCTATGGTTTCCCCACTATTCACTTGTTCAACAAACTCCGCTGCTCGCTGGTCGATTGTCTGTAAATATACGCTTGGACTAAAAATGGGCTATTATCACCCCTAATATCGAAACTATGCATTTATGCTATCACCTATGCTATCAAGACAATCATGGCCTCGGACAAAGAAGAAAAATGGCCCACTCTTCGACGAAAAGTATTCTTAAAATCGCTCCGTTTTCTTATTGGGGCACCGACGGCCATGCATAGTCCCCGAGGCCTTCCAATAAGAAGACGTTCGGTAGTTTCACATAATTTCCCAGCCCAGGGTGAACAATTATATTCTCGTAAGAAGATAAAATGATTGCAAGTTGGCTATTCTGAGTCCATATTTCACCTTTCCCCAAAGTTCATGTTTTTAAAACTCACAAGCAAAAGCTTGCAGCTTGTGGACAAAAACACATATACGTGTTTTTAGTAATGCATCACCGCCGTGAAAGGAACACACAGGAAGACGCCAAACAGTCGGACCGCGTACAAGGTCCGAATCAACTCGTCAATGCATACACACTACACAGTCTACACATGCAGTCGGCATACAAGCCTATCGTGTTATAACATAACCTAAGCCTGCAGATTGAACTGTTGTATGCTGTTTTGCTGCGAACGATTCCGCTTCTCTTTATCTGTGACAGGGAAAGGTGGATTTTAAATGCAGGTGCGATTTTTTGGGGCCTTTGATATGTTGTCTTCCTTGGAGCGCGCGCGAGAAAGATGACGCAAGTGAGTAATTTTCCTCTGTTTTTCCTGTTTTGTCTTGGTGTCTTTTGTACTAAGGTACCCCTGCTGCGCGATACACATCAATCGTAATTTGCTATCATGGTTATCAACTGGGATGTTTGTTTTAGAAGGAGCTTGTTTTAATTATATTTATATAGTGTATGATCTAGCAGATGCCTCCTATGCAATGCATTTCACCTAACAATACGATCCACCGTACGATGCGACAGGGATATGATCCTCAGGGTCTTACACCAGCCTCACAATGAACTGTTTCGTCGCCAAGTATTTTCCCTGAAATAGACATCTACAAATAAACCGGAGGCCGCCCCTGCTGTCGCCCATGTACCTACCAAGGGATGAAGACGATCCTGGACGATCATTTTCGTGTGCTCTTCCGAACCCTATTGGCCCCGTTCCGCGCATCTTGTGTGCTGCTGTGGAAGAGAGCATGGTAGCAAGGTGTACCCGGGGTCGCTACCCGAAGGCAACCCTGCATCAGCACAGCCCCGCCTCTCATTGGGACAACTGAATACACGAATGACAACTCAATTGGTGTCGCAAATTTGCGCCGACTGATTGCATTTTGAAATGCTGCGAGCATGCATTTGCCTGCGCCGCCTCATTCACAAGCATTGTATCGTAGAATCAACACTCGAGAACATGAAATGGCTTCAAGCTGCAGTGCATTAACGTCGGGGCTGTGTGGCCCAGGATATTTTGCCCACACGGACGCTCCACTGCTTTTCTAGTCGCCACACGCAATTCGTACGACCAAAAGCTTCCCTACCTCGTCAAGCAAACAATCTGCTATGACGTACCAGCATGGTCGCATGTCAATCGGTGTCCTCGCAGCACTAACGCTGATGACGCAACCGAAGCTGTCCTCCCCAGAGTGGAGCTGCTGCCCATCTCTTCACATCCCGTGTAAACTGTCACCTACACTGTAAAAACATTGGCACCTTCGCTGCTAATTGCATGCCAAGTCGCTGCTTAAAAACATTACTTCCGATAGCACCCTAAGATTGTTTTTCTCCGGCACCATATAAACTATATGCCTGTAAGAGGCTAGGTCCTGTCCGAAGGCGCTAGACTGTAAGAATGAGGATGCTTGACCCTGGCAGCCATGCCATGAGTGCAGTCATGCCATGTCATGCCAGTCATGCAGTCATGCTGGCAGCCATGCCAAGCAGTCCAGAATGCTTAGCGGAGAGCGGAAGTCGTTATCTATCCTAACCGGAATCGATCGGTCATGATGACGATACGTGCGTGCGATGAGACTATTTGGACGGAGCTGTATGATTATTATGGACTGCTGTGTTGGTTCGTATGAGTGCGACCTCAGGAGAAAATTGGGAATGTATGCTCCATCTTGCAGAACAGTACCCATTGCGACGCGTATGCTAAGACAGCCCACGCACATCTATCATGCTACCTTGACTCCGCCCGCACCTCTGGATTCTTTATCCTAGAACGTACCTGGAGGGGAGAGGGGATGCCATAACCCTTTCTATCAATATTCCGTTCCTGATTGTGGTTGAGCTGCGGAATATGGAGCAATGGATTGCGCGGCTTCGTTTCTATCACATGATGCTCGGCGTGACTATCTCGTTCCAAATTCTGACGTTTCAGGTCAGATTAACGAAAATATTTTGAGTATTTGGATGAAATCGTTTCTATCAGGCATCAAACGAATCTAACGCGGGCAAAGCAATGAAACAAAAAGCATTTTATGACGCAATGTGGCTTCCCAGCTTTGTAATGGCATCTGTGTGAGGCGTCGCAATGTTTGCAAGCGAATCACTTGACATCAAGTTTAGACAATATGTGTTGTTTGTGACAGGGTTGATTTTTACTCCAGTGAGAATCAACGTGCACAAACTCTCCTCTATCCAGGAAAAGGAGTGGGAATTATGCCAGAGTTCAATGAATTCAGGAATCAAGTTTGGAGTTACTTAATTGCGCGTGAGGTCCGAGGAGTGATGCGGACTTCACTCTCGCAATACGAGCGAGAGTGAAGCCCGCGCGAGTGGACTTGTGTGCGGGTGCATACCAGATCTTTAATGATGGAAAACCTGTCCCTTGCGTTTCAAAGCTTGCGCAGTGTTTTACATTAAGCACGCTGGCGCGGCATCCTAACCCGAAAAGAAACCTTTCTGATACTGTGGTTTCTGTGTCTCTGTAAAACTGCTCTTCGCTATATGTTCAACTAAAGATGCGCTATCCGGCATCTCCTGATGTAGTTCGTTATCTACGGTCGCATAGGGGGTTGCAATCCCCCCACCATTAGGGACAATCATGATCAGGAAAAGTCACATGGCAATCGGCAACCCTCATTTTGGGATCTCTGAACATTCAGCTAACATTTTTGACATGAACTGTTTCATGTAAAAGTACGCTGCCAATCGCGAACAAAACGCTGTCAATTTGACGCAATTTTTGGACCACTCATATCTAGTGTAACAATGCTGTGCATATCTCAAATATGCAAAAAAAAATGCTCTCCGGGTTCCGTGGAAAGAATAAACCTAAAATATTGATGCATTTGCCCCACCATTATTCACTAGCGGGCGCTTCCATCGTTCAGAATATAAATGCCCAACTGCAAGTTTATCCAAAATAATAGGCAGAATTTCTCTTTCGCTTGGCATTCCGAGAAGTACGTTGCAATGGAGCATCGTTTTGAACAGCTCTCAGGACTCTTTGGGACATATTATGGATCTATTATGAGAGAGCAAAGAAAGCGTGACGAGTAAACACAAATTCATGACCAGCCATATATTTCAATAACAAAGAGTAGACTGAGTTACTTGGTATCGTAATTGATCCCTTATTTATATCTAGCAAGTATTCGGTGCGTTGTAAACGGTCCAATCTGAACCCCACGCCTATCCTGGTGTCGGCGTGGAGGTCATGATCTGATTCCCACGCCTATGTTAGTGTCAGTCGCGGATGACCTGATCTAATTCCCATGCCTATGTTGGTGTCGGTCGTGGATGACCTGATCTGATTCCCATATCTATGTTGGTGTCGGTCACGGATGACCTGATCCGAATTCCACGCCCATGCTGGTGTCAATCGTGAATGACCTGACCTGACTCTCACGCCCACGTTGGTGTCGGCCGTTGATGATCTGACCCGACTCCCATATGCACGTTCGAGTCGGTCGTGGTTAACCCGAGCCGACTCCCACGCTGACGTCGGCCAGGGATGACCCGACCCGACCTGACACCGCGCCGCGCCGCGGATCTGCCACGCCGCACCGGCGGAGGTGCCGACGCGTCGGCGGAGCGCGACTGGGGGCGGGACGTGCCGACGTCGGCGGCGTCGAGCCGCTGCCGGCCGGTGGTCTGGACAGGGTCGCCACAGCGTCCGGCGCCAGTACAGCACCAGCGACACGCCCGGCGGCTCTGTGGAGGTGAGGAACACTGTCACATCCGACAGCTCTGTAGATGTGAGGAACACTCACACCCGGCGGCTCTGTAGAGGTGAGGAACCCCGGCACACCCGGCGGCTCTGTAGAGGTCAGGAACACTGTCACATCCGACAGCTCTGTAGATGTGAGGAACACTCACACCCGGCGGCTCTGTAGAGGTGAGGAACCCCGGCACACCCGGCGGCTCTGTAGAGGTGGATCACGCCCGGCGACTCTACAGAGGTCAGGAACACTGTCACACCCGGCGGCTCTGTGGATGTGAGGAACACTGTCACACCCGGCGGCTCTGTAGAGGTGAGGAACACCGTCACGCCCTGCGACTCTGTAGAGGTGAGGAACACTGTCACACCCGGCGGCTCTGTAGAGGTGAGGAACACTGCCACACCCGGCGGCTCTGTAGAGGTGAGGAACACTGTCACACCCTGCGGCTCGGTAGAGGCGGGTCACGCCCGGCCGCTCTATAGAGGTCAGGAACACTCTCACACCCGTCGGCTCTGTAGATGTGAGGAGTACTGTCACACCCTGTGGCTCTGTAAAGGTGAGGAACACTGTCACACCCGGCGGCTCTTTAGAGGTGGGTCACGCCTTGCGGCTCTATAGAGGTCAGGAACACTGTCACACCCGGCGGCTCTGTAGAGGTGGATCACGAGGTCTATGCTTTAAACTAGGGTGTGTGTTAACCTGCTATGACCTTGACCTGACTTGACCTCGGTGACTTGACATGACTCTGGAACAATGTAGCATGACAACGTACATCAAACAAGTCGCTAGTTTTACCAAGAACACTTCCTTTTTGCTAATATACGGGAAGCGCATCAGCGCCGATATTTGCGATCTGGCGCTGATAATTTGCTTTTACTTTAGCGACCCCTAACTCGAAAAGTGTTCGGTTTATTTTCATGTTTCTTACTTCAAACAACGCGCCGGTCATTTATTGGCAGGTACACAAAAAATGGCGTATATCAGCTAGTAAAATCTGGAGTTATCTACGAAAAACCAGAGAGGTGGGCGGATTTCGCCCCCCCCCCCCTCCAGTGCGCGTGATAATATTTTGTAGATGTGTTTCACAAAATGAAATTCCAACAGATTGGAAAAGGGCAAATGTAGTTCCTGTTTTCAAGAGAGGAGAAAGAGGAGAAGTTGAAAACTATAGTAAGTCTCACATCTCTAGTCTGCAAGGTACTCGAATCAATTATCAAGGATATAATAGTTAGTTATCTGGAAGAAAACAGATTGATTCAAGATATTCAACATGGGTTAAAGAAAGAGCGGTCATGCCTCACAAATTTCTTGGACTTTTGAACTTCGCCACAGAACAATTTGATCAGGGAAATCAGGTTGCTGTAGCATATCTTGACTTTAGTAAGGCCTTTGACAAGGTACCCCAAAAACGGTTAATGATACAGCTTCAGGCCCATTGTATTGCAGGTAGCATCTTAAAATGGATAGAGTTGTGGCTTTGAGATAGACAACAAAGAGTGAAGCTAGATGGTACAAAGTCATCATGACAAAATATTCTGAGTGGAGTCCCCCAGGGCTCAGTACTGGGGCCACTACTTTTCATTATATTTGTATATAACATTGAAAGTGGCCTAAGCAGTAAGGTTTTGAAATTTGCGGATGATTTGAAAGTCCTTAGGGCAATAACAGGCCAAAATGAGTATATCTCGCTACAAAAAGACTTAGACGAACTTGTGAAGTGGTCCGAAGAATGGCAAATTTTATTTAATTTGATAAGTGCAAAATCATGAATGTGGGTAAGCAGCATATGAAGGCTCCATACTTGATGGGTGATCAAGTGCTATCAGTGACTCAACAGGAGAAGGATTTAGGTGTTATTCTAAATGCAAAATTGGGGGCATCAGAACAGACCAAGGAAGCCAGAAAGAAGGCACTGAGAATGCTTGGGGCAATAAATAGGAATGTATCATACAGAAGTGAGGAAGTCATCAGGAAGCTTCACTGTGCATATGTCAGGCCACACTTGGAATACTGCATCCAAGCTTGGTCTCCTAGCTATGAAAAAGATTGTTGGCTTTTAGAGAGAGTACAAAAGAGGGCTACAAAAATGGTGAATGGTATAAGCAACCTGGCATATGAGGAAAGATTGCAGAAATTTAATATGTTTTCACTTAGATGTAGAAGGCTGAGAGGAGATCTCATCGAGGTCTTTAAATTTGTCCATGGTCCGGAGAGGGGATATCTTGGGAAATGTTTGAATTTAACAGAAAAGATGCAAATAGAGGTCATCAATTCAAAGTTAAAGTTAACCACAGCAGAACAAGGTTAAGACAGTCTTGTTTCACCAACATGGTAGTAGAACAATGGAACTAGCTGCCAGAACGTTCTCTTCGTTTTTGCTCATCCAATGCAACATGACAGAACACAAACAAATTCGCCATCCCTCGATTAGCATTTCAACTATTAGCCAAAATGAAGTGGCATGACCAGTACGAAAGTCAAACGACCCAAGTCAAAACGACGGGCCCGTTGCAGTCAACTGGCTAAGGATGGGCAGCATATATATATATATATATATATTGATAAATAGGGGCAGCTAAATATGAATGAATTGAAATCGTACCCAGGCAATTTCGATAAGTACGCAAAAAAACCGTGTCCTATAGCAAAGCGGTCTTCAGGATTCACCCTGCGAAACTACCGTCTTTTGAGCAATCCTTGCTTAATGATGTTCATGCATTCTTATGACGGTTACATGGAATGTGAGTTCGCATCGATTTCAATATGTGGCGTATTTTCAGTTCGTTGTTGTGCACTATAATCATTAATGGTTACTTGATACATTTGTTGTTCGAATGAACGATAGTATCAACACTATCGTTGAAAACGAAATCGCTGAAAACGGTTCCCCATGGTTTGAGATGCTCAACCTGCATGACATCCGGTCGGGCCACCGATCTCGCTGCATGCGTAATATGTTGGCCAATGCCAGGGACCCATGGCTATGCAAAGCGGCGTAGTATATCACATATAATGTACATACTTGGATAGCTTATATCAGTGAGAGAGCCGGGCCGAAGCTGGTTGGCTTCAAGAATACGACGTATGGACTTGCGTGTAAATTGGCTATACGGGCGGAATATCTGTCTATTACCACCTTTTTGTCTAATAATCAGAGAGCGCATTCACTTTTGTCTTATCCTAGCTGAGCCTACAAATCTGTCATGCCAGCATGGAATCATGTCATAGAGCCGTACGGAAAGAGCACATGTCACCTTACTACTGTGTTGAAGAAAGTGAAGTGCAAGCCCGCCAAGACAAATGATCATAGCGTTTCTTACTGGGTTCGAGGACAGCGAAGTTCTACTGTATGGTTTACGTCTCAGTGTTAATCTGGCAAGCAGGCGTTCTCAATGTTTCGTAGGAGTAGCTGAATTGGCACCCCCTCAGGATCAGATTCGCTTTTTGAAGAATGAAAAAGCATTGGAACTCACGAGACGGCAGATATGTCAATGACTGCCACTGACAGCCATCGCTGGGGGATGCCCCATCAGCGGACGACTTCGGAACTATTCAGGCAGTGACCGAGAAAGCCGGCGGCAGGGAGTTTGCCACAAGAACGGCTCTGCAGCGACGAAGTTTGAGGCGCTGTCTCGATAAAAGCGGAATGCAACGGTGGTAGGATGAAGACGGTCTGAAGCAAGTGGTCGATATATGCAGTGGTCGGGACCTGATCCATGTTCAGACGATTGCACTGGAAAAAAACGAGTCGGTTTTGGTCCGACACCGGAATCCGTTCCGGTTAATGGAACCGAATGCTCCCTTATTCGCGGTATCTATAAAAGTAAAAGGGTAAATGAAACGAACGCTATCCGAATGAAGGTGAGCAGCATTCTATCCAAGGCTAAGGAGGTCGCACCAAACGGCAACTTATCAATCTGAAAATGGACGTCCCTGAAGTCATTCCAAGGTGAATTAATATATATAGGTGCATAGAGGCACTACGGTAGTAGTGCTTTCAGATCAGCAAAATAAAGACAAGTTACAGCAACTCCTCATCGATTATACCTATCACAAGCTGTATAAAGATCCCACAGTTTCCAAGAAACACAAATGAGGGAAGTTATTGATGGGCTACGAAAACCAGTCAGGAATCAGAAAAGCTAGCCAGCAAACTGAAATCCAATCACTCGTCGCCTTCTTGCCTGTACGTTCTTCCCAAGGACCACAAGGAAGGAAAGCCACTTCGGCTCATCACATGTATGATTGACTCACCTGCATGTGAAACTGCATCCTATCTAGCTCGAACCATCTGTCCTGATCTCGCCAAGTCTGGTTTACACCGTCATGAATAGTACACATTTCGTCTGGAGCTCGGCCATGCCCAGCCTACTAGCTAGTGTTGAGGTAGTGTCACTATTCACCAAGGTGCCTGCAGAACAAGGAGTTGATGTGGTGAGTCGTAATTTCAGAAACGACCTGACGCTGTCGAAAAGACCAGAGTTTGATATAAACTATTTGCGGAAGTTAATGCTCGCGTGCCTGAATGAATGCAGATTTGTTTCAACTGCATGGGCCAGTATCACGAACAGACCGACGGTGTACCAATAGGACTCAGTTTTGCTGCAGTTCATGCCGAAGAGTGTGTAAAAGAGCTGGAAGATAGTTTGCTGCAAAGCTCATCTCTGTACCCGCTGCTCTGCAGACGATATGTGGATGATACTTTCACTCTGTAGCCACATGGGCAAGGAAGTTTCCAAGTTTCACCAGCATCCGGACGCAGGCAATCCTGACATACAATTGCCATGGAACTAGAAATGCCTGGATAACTGCCGTTCCTTGATGTAATGGTAGAAGGAATCATCGTCGTCTGATAACATCAGTATGCGGGATTCGTGTTCGTCTCAGCGGCCTAACGGTTCCCTTCAGCTCCTCGGTACTTCGTGCGAAACCTAGCCGAAAGAATCAGGATATGGCTGGACTGTTATGGCTGCATATCCACGGTGGTTTATGCTTTCTATTCATGCTTAGTTGACCACATTTACCTCCGGTCTTGTATTGCATATGTGACTTGCCTCCCCTTTGATGCGTCATTAATTTTCTTAAGTGTGCATCCCCTTCCTAAGAGACCTCCCTACATCAGTTGTAGGACCAGACGAAATTCTGGTCATCATCCTGAATCAGCTTGACGGATGAAGTGGTTCTGGCGGTCTTTCGGTCTCCGCGTGCGCTGTTTCCAAACACTGACCACTAACCTACGTATGTTCGTTCCACACGACTTTCCCCCACACATGTCACCACATACGCCCGGTCGGTGGACCGAAGACAGCGCTCACCACTGGAAGTTAGCTATTTGGGGTTACAGAGTGCACTGAGTGTCATGGTCGCATGGCATATAACGCTCATCATCGCCGCTGACGGCCAATTCTACAACTGAAATATTTCCGGCTACCCTGCAGAGTCCTGCTCCACGCACTTCTCAATTTACTTTCCAGCTCCTGGCCATCCCACGGGATGATGATGGGTCCCCTGGCCACTTGTTGGGTCGGGACCGCACTGGAGTGCGGACCCTGGACGGGTTACATCGTTTCATGGTCGGAATACGGGAAAACACCCACATGGTCGTAGTAGAGGCGTAGCTCTGTCGCAGTGTCCGTCACACCAGTCCAGGTCAGCCGTCCACCACGAACCCCCGCAAGCGAGGACCCTAATCCGCTCCGTCGTCCGCTCCGTCTGCGTCTCCTGTCCTCGTCTCTTCCACCCCGGAGCATCTGCGGTGTCCGCCGACGTTCTGCCGTTCGGCCCGTCCTGTTTCTCGTTCAAGTGCTTCCACTTGCCCGCGATATACCCCCTCGACCTCCACTGGCTTTTGGCGATGTCCCGGAGCACAGTTCCGATGCACCTGCCTCGGTATACGTCAACACGGTGGCAGCTGTCTACCCCAGTTTTTGTCGCAGGCCGTTGCCTTATACCCCATCACCCACGGAGATGGGGAGCGGCGCCACCAGGTGCCGTTTCACACGACTCTGGGCGGAAAGCTTACGTTCAAGATTTGGAGTCGGCACACGTACCGACTTCGGCCGGGGTGCATTTCCGTGGGCGGGTTTTTGTCATTCCTCAAATTATGTCCATCGGTAGCCGACGGGAGAAGCTTATGTAGTCAGTAAATAATGTGTATGACAATGACGAGTTTCCTGGGGGCGGGGGAGCTTCTCCTTCTCTTCAGTACTTGACTATAATCGTTAAACATGCTACACCTTTTCAGGAACATGACCGTCAGGGTCGAAGCACTGACATTCCAACTAGTCGAACATACGACATCTCTACCGTTTAAGCGCCATGCTCAGGTTTAGGATGCTGCAGCCCTCGGTGTGGATCCAGGGATCAAGATCCCTTCATGGTAGTTCGGTCGTTCAGTGGTGAAGCCCCAAAGAACATTTCGTGTTTAGCCCATGGCAGGCTTAAATGATGCTGAGCCTACAAGGCTAACGTACATTTTGCTTGCTCATAGTTCATGGTTGTGCAATAACTTTTACGTGTGGAGAAACTATCTCTCCCAACTTGCTACCACCTGCTAGGGCCAGATAAGGTACCTGGGTGGTTGTCGAATAGCGTGTCGGACCACTAGTTATATACCTATGCGATGGGTCGATTCTTGCGGAGGAATTTTGGTCAGACAATGGTTGCCCGAAATAATCTACCAAATGCGAGTCCATCCACTTTTGCCGAAGCCTCACCATGTACCAGAATAAATTAGTTATCTTTTTTTGCCATCGGATTCAGATAAGATTCCACCATATTCATGCCAGGTGGCTTGCATTCCTGTACGGCTGATTTGGTAGATTTGCTCGCAGTGGTACCTTGTCCCTTATGAACAGATTGCACGCTTTCTGTTGATGCCTGTATGTCAGCATTGTAATGAGTTTTGTCGACATTATCATCGAATAATCAGAAAGCCGCTTTCCTTGTTTGTGAAGCGAATTAAGCTCATTCGCATTGTGATGACGAAAAAATGTTTCATTTAAATATTGCTAATTTTTGGTGTTTTTATTTTAAGAACCTCATTTCGAATTTTTGCTCGGTTGGCTTGATGAACCCGGGTCCTATTGTTAATCAGAGCTTGTTGCGTGAATCCAGGCCCCACCATCCAATCCGTTAATTCGAGTTGAGCATAATAATTTTGACCGGGATCTTAGCGCACCGTCAGCGCATCGTCACGGCCGCTCCGGTAACACATTCCAGGCCTTATCGGAACAGTTGCCGATTGACTTTCCCAGGCTGGAGTTAAACACGAGCGCGTGAAGCGACAGGTTCACGTCCTGTCCTGCTCTGCCAGGACAGAGTAGACCAGTGTTGGCCAGCGCTCGAACCAACTGAGCTACCGAGGTGGCGGCATGCCATTTGAACCGATTCATTTGCTCTGCATCTCACCCTTCAGCACTCAGATACAGAAGGATTTATATCTGTGTGATATTGTCCGGTTCCAGGCGATTCAATAGTTGATTCAAAGCACGAACACCATGCCCCCACTACTTAAGGGAACGTGATCCGTCTTCATGTCAACACTCCATGTTGAACTTCCTTTTAGCGTTTAACAAATGAAACGACTTACTTATAAACAAGCAGACAAGCACCGTTCTTGCATCGGGCGAGGACGAAGCCACAGCGACACACAGAGCCACAGTTTCTGGCGATCCATACGGAATATGTTTTCTTTTACTTCTGTACGAAACCGAGTTGTTGTCATTAGAGCTTCAGTGAAGCTTCAGTTGCTTTTATAAAATAACCTGCGAGCACACCCACAATCAACGTGCCTTCTCATGAGAGCAAGACAACATATTTTTTAGGATGAAACGCGGCATCTTCGCGTAGGCATCAGAGAGACGCTGTTTGACTCAGAGAGCACTCGCTGTGGCACTTCCGTGCCACGCTCTGCAAACGAAATATTCAGAGAGCTGTGAGTTTCGATCCAACCGTTGAAAGAGTCCGTAAGCAGCTCTGTTGAAGGCTTTCTGTGAACAATTGAATCTTAATAGGCATAGGCGAGTTCTGACTCATGTCATAGCTCGACATCATTCTGATATACTGCATGCAAATTGACTTGAAGAAGATTCGCCGCAGAGAAGGTCCATCGACCCGCCACGCTGACCATAAAACGAACATTCCCGGAGCTTTATCGTTTTGACGAGGCGCAGAGAGGCGAGCGTTACTGCTCTGCCATATAATGTTGTGCACGCGCGCATATGTTCGAGATGGGTCAATCAAGTGGTGGTCCAGGCACGCATGCAATTGTGCGTACATGTCTTTCAGGTGAACATGTGTTTTTAGCAAACTATATTAGATTAACACTTCGCCCAGTTCGCGCGCTCTCGTTCCAATTCCAACAAGTCAGTGTTTGAACAGCGGTGCTTCAATGTCATGCATAATTCATTCATGTATGCTGATAAGCTCCGTGTGGAGGCATATCTATGTCGCTTTGGATACACCTCCAATGTTCAGTGTGATATGTGGGTGGAGAATGCGGTATGGCAGGCATGGTCAGGGCCACACCACCTTCAGAGTTGGTGTGGTATTGTCACACCAACTTTCTGTGATATCCTGAATTTGTAGAAGGCAATTAAAATGGAATTAAAATGCAATCACCAGTCAAACGGTTGAATTCACAACACTCAATAAATCAGAAATAGTGTACAAACTATGCTTGTGGAAACGTGCGCTCCCAAGGGAATGCAAATTCACGAGACTGTTTCTGTTAACGTTGCTGCAACAAAACGTAGCTGTGTGAGTGATTTCGCCAGCCTGCCACCGTGTTGGTGATGTCGGAAAACATAGCTGTCTCTTGCTGGCTTTCTGTTTGGCTCAATGTCAGCGTACTGCGGTGGAAGCCTTGTGAGGAGGGGGCGGATGGTGGGGAAAACGTTCGGGCAGTACAGGACGGGCACCGTTACCATTAACGGACACCATTCATTTTCCTCACTCGGTTTCGGGATCACTGACTCGAGCATCCATCAACTTGCGGGAGCTTTTGAAGGTCCTGCCTCCTTTCTTTTTTTGCATTTAAAACCCAGAAGTCATTTCCGTTTTCGATTATCAGTGCCACTTGTAAAATATATGTACCCGACGTGTGGACTACCTCTCAGAACTTCATTTCTTGATGTTGGAGGTTTGTGGAGGCTGGTGTATCTTTGTTGAACACTACGTGATGTTTGTTTTTACAATGTGGTGCTGTTATTAAATGCAAATGTGATGAATGTTACTGGTGGGGCAACATGGTCACACGGCAAGTCGGTAGGCTTGTCACGAGAAAAATGAACGGTTGTGTATATCACGAAAAAAGTATATCACGTATATAAAAAGTATATAAAAAAATATATATAAGTATATAAAAAAGTATATAGAAAAAAGTACATCACGAGAAAAACGAACGGTTGTGGCAGGTGGTGATACATTTTAGACGGGTGAACAGATGAATGTTTTATAAATAATGAAACTGTCTATAGGTTCAGACGATGTCTTCAACAACTTCTTGGTACTCTTTTACTATGCTTTCTTTCATAGGCCATTTTGCTGGGCTGAACACATGCTATGATTCATGGAAGGGTCAGCAGAAGACACGAGTCAAATAAGTCAAGTGTTTTGGCACAGACGCGATATTGAGAAAATGTCATGCAAAATAAGCATCATGTCAAGTAAATGACATCTCAAGAAAGCGTCTTACCACGGGCTATTGATCGAACATTGTAATATTGCCCATATTGCCTGTCAACGTGGGCTGGATTGTGTGGCCGGCGACCAGGCAGCGCGTCCAATTTGCTTTGTTCACGCACTAGGGGTGTCCCGCCTCGTTCGTGTGATGGCTGCAGACGAATCACACGAAGTGCTTCGTCTGCACTTCGGCAGCCAGTGTCTGCAGACGAATCACTTCGGGAGCCAGCGTCTGCGGACGAGTCACTTCGGCAGCCAGTGTGTGCTGCCGAAGTGATTCGTCTGCGGCCGACGTGTTATCGGCAGCCGCACCAACGACGTCAACTACCGGCCGCGTCATTTCGCCGACGCAGTGCGTGGGCGGGGCTGCCGGGAACGAGTCCGCCCGCACGCGACTGTTAATGGCCCATTGCGATGATGGGCTCCCGAACTGCCCCGATAGTGCCGGCGGCCTTTACGGTGTCACGGTGTCACGGAATTCACGGCAAAATGGCACAATTTACGGTGTGTTTATTGTGGGACCAATATGATCGGCGTGACGTCCGGGCCTTCGCCGCCCTCGCCCAGCGTCCTGCGCGGAGAGGACGGGAAGAGCGCGGACGTCCGTCTCTCGGAGACGGGGGATTCTGGCACTCTGACCGTCTGTCGTGGACATGCCAATGGGAAGTGCGTCATGGTGTCCGTCAGGACTACCGCTGCGAAGGAACCTTCGCCGAGCTAGCCGGCCGCCACCGCTCACAGAATGGGTAGCAAGCACGTCGCGTATGGTGTTGGTGACCACCCAGTGTCGTATGTGGACGATAGCACGAACCGGCTCCTGGTGGAATTTTGGCAGTCAGAAGCAAATGTACTTTTTGGAGTGTCGGCATCACGGGTACTTTGACAAAGTCGCTATCCTAAGGAATTAGCCGTTGATGCTACATATCCGTGACCAGGCAATAAGGCACACCTACTCTCATCAACTGTGCAATTATTTGTCTTCAGCCCGCCGTTAAGTGGACCGCGGAAAGTGTTCGTTGCCGGTACCCGTTGCCCGTGCAGTCCCTCAATTCCTCCCAGAGAGCGGTGCGGTATGCTCAGATAAGATATTCAGCGCTTGTGGGCATTGTTCTCCTCAATTTATACTCCGTGTAATACATAGCGTTTTTAGTTATCCCTGTGCTACTTCCTGTGGCGTAATCGATGTTGTTTCTTTTTCTGTTTCGATTGGGATATTCCAGGTTTTGTTGGCAGCTCAAATCTGCGTGACATTTGGCGCTCCAAAGTTTTGGCCAGAGTGAGATATGTGTCCGTATGCTTGTTTATGTACAGGCCTTTCTGAATGTCATAGCAGGTGAAATATTAGTTGTGGGGTTTGCTGATTTCGATTCAAATCCAGTTAGGCATCTGTACTGAGCCAGAGTGCATTCAGGGAGCTGTCATCCGGGCGATTGCTGTTGGCCGACTTATCGTGATGGATATGGTGTGATGTCACTAGTTGACGGCGTGAACTTGCAGCTAGTCAACGCAAATCGTGCGCCGGGTGAGCAGTCTTAATCAATTAGATAATGCTTCTTCTACAGCCCTGGGTCGCGTCCATCCGACGTACGGCGATGGTTGGTGTTAGTAAATGTGCGCATGTCGCTTTCCTAGATCCCTATATGCACACACACATGCACACACACACACACACACACACACACATACACACACACACACACACACACACACACACACGTGTGTGTGTACTTACATATAAATATAAGTATATATATCCACATATATACATATATATATGTATATATACATGTATATAAATATACATATACATATACATATGCATATACATATACACACACATATATACATATATACATACAGTTAGTTAGTTATTAGGGCTTAAGGGCGCATCGACGCGTATATACATACACATACATATACATATACATATACATATACATACGCCTATACATATATATACGTGTATATATCCCAACTATATTTCTCTTAGTAGGTCCTCATATTTCTCATCCGGTTTTTCACTCTTGTTTTATCTTATGAGCTTCCATTCTTCCTTGTTCTCTACTGTCACACAGACGCAGTAGGCATTTGTCTTCAGGGTAGTTTTTTTACCGAAGGTTCATTCTCATCAACAGGAATGCAATGCACCATCATTTATCGTGTGCTGACGTGCGCCATTCCACAGCATCAATTGCGACACAGATTCTATCTGGGGGTTCGAACAGCGAGCAATCCGGTGAAGTCATGAATCACAGGCTGGCAGGGGAACGGCGGTCATGATTGGCCTCCAGAATCGGCAATTTACCACTCTCACCAGCCAGCCAATGCGGTGCAAAAACTGATCACTGGCCGTAAATGTATGGATATATCTCGGTGAGGAGGAAATGATCAACTGGTATGGGCTGGCCTCGGACATTGATGACAGAGTGCGTCGGTCAATGGTGAGTCATCAGTCGGAGGAAACGGATTGGGAGCAGTGGGGTTAGCTGGAACATTAACACATTATCTGAAAAACATCTTCCCTCACAGTATAAAAATATATGTTTTCTTTCTTTGCGATGCCACAAAGCGTAGTCCGATAATAATTGAGTAGATTTATTCAGTTATAAGCCGCACACAGATCATGCCATAATGCCCAACACAAGTAGAATATAAGACTAATAGAACATGAGCGGAAGTTGCTTATAATTCCTTGGAGTATAACCACGAGTGAAATTTAACCACGCACAAAATCAAAGCCGGAAACTAAAAACTTTTTATTGTCCTGAACCTTAATAGTGTCATGAGGTCATTCTCAAGCACTATTAATACATGACCTTGTATTTGTCAAATATGTCAATTTAGGTTTGTGTATGCTCAAGAATTCATAACTTCTTCGTTGATCTGATGAGGAATGCTTCCAAAAGACTTCCAAAAGGCTTCCAAAAGCATTGCATACTCAAACGATTTCAACATACTATCCTAGGTCGAATATCTCGCACATGCTATTTGGCTTGATGATTCCAATAACCGGCTTTAAGTCAGTTGGTACTGGGCATATGTCAACTTTTCTCAACCAGCAATTGTGCGCAAGTGCACACATGGGCGGAGAAAGACCGAAGCGTATCGCCCAATCCGATCACTATTGTGAAACAGCTGGAACACTCCAGCTTCTAGAAACGCCTACGCTGTGAGCATCCAGAAGCCGGAGGTTCGGGAAGTCACCCGGCGTTCCCAACCCACGCACAAAAAGCATGCGCAGGAGTATTATTGGCTTATTATTGGCATCGAGTCCGAGCTGGTTCGACAGATCATATTGTCATGTCCCAGAAAAGCACATCGATCTTGAATCGCTACGAAGCTAAAACAAATATGAGGCAATTAAGAACTCTCCACCGTATATAACCCGACGAGCAAGTTCATAAGCACGCCAGCTATACACTTACGGTTTCAGACTGATCAACCGGGTGGGCCGGCGACGCTGGGGCCCTGTGTCCGCGCTTGGTCCCTAATGCTATCACGAAACCCAGCATCGAAACGACACCTTTCGCCTGTCGACTCTTTTTTCTGCTCACCGGAGTTGCGAACTTGATCATTGGCTGGCCACAAATGGTGTGGTGTTCACAATCAGGCTGGGATGGAATGATAAATTGCTCTTCTTGTGATGCAGATGCAGATCCAAGATTTGGCCGAAGAGATGGGGCGGAAACAACCACAGATGAAAAGTTTTGCGCGTGCTAAATGATAATTACAAAGTATAAGGTGTCCACAGGGCACAACGATATGAATTGGAAATAGCGGGGGAAAAATACACCAACGAATGGCATCATCCGATGCATGTACTACCGTGTTACCCGCAACGTATGGTATACTTGAGATATACGGAAGGTTCACACTGCATGCATAAGGTTCAATGTTCTGTGATGTTATTCACCATTCTAGATAATGCGATTCGTCCAATGGCGGCACGCGATATACATGCGAATACTGATTACTTTTGCGCTTGCACTTTGCCCGAGGACTTCAAGGGATCACAATAACTCACACGCAATAGGTTACTCTTTACCACTCTCCTAGAAGTGTATAGTGGCACCACTCTCCCACTCTTGGAGGGTTCAACCGGTGCGTGTCCGTCCACTCGAGGAGCGTTGCACACGTCTAGGAAACCCATACGGCCCCACACACGACAGACACGGACACACTATGGCTTTGCTGATAATACATACTTGTGAAATCAACAACTTTCGCTTCATTGAAAGACCCCGATTTCACGTGGGTACATGCTGAGAGAAACACTGAATGCCACTAGAAAATCCTGCACTACTTGAATAATATCAGTCCAGTTGTGTCTGGTTTGGAGAGGTGATCATATATGTATATACATATATATATATATATATATATATGTATATATCTATATATATATACATATATATATATATATATATATATATATATATATATATATATATATATATATATATATATATATATATATATATATACATATATATATATATATATATATATATATATATGTGTGTGTGTGTGTGTGTGTGTGTGTGTGTGTGTGTGTGTGTGTGTGTGTATGTGTGTGTGTGTGTGTGTGTGTGTATAAAAGGGTGGTTCTCAATAGTACAACTGTACTGAAAAATGTAGTTTTCTCAATGTGCTTCTTAATAAAATCGTTCGTGTTGGTCAGAAAATGATTAGTGCCAGGTATCAATCCTCTACGGCGTTCTCCACGCCAACGAATAGTAATAGTGCGATGTTCGACACTGAACCGGAAGATATAGGAAAAGTCAGTCCTTTTCAGTAAAATAAAAACGAAGCAATAATTATAAGATTGATTCACAATCCACCGATAAAGGCAGCATGCTCTTTATTGTTGCCCAGTACCGTGAATAATACATTGTGGGAGGAGCCGTGTAGAGTCCTTATCTTCCTCGCGTTCGGCAACTGACCACAATGCCATCCAATAACTTGCAGCAGATATTGGCGTTGTTGCTCGTCCTTCATCATGACTTGATTGTGGTCCTTGACTGCAATCTGCTCCACGCTCGGTGGAGGCTTTGACGTCGGCAATTGTGCCCAGGACTCGCTGAGATGACTGGAAGGGTTGAAAGCTGAAAGCAGCATAGGAATGATACAATTAATATACCCTTCCAAGTGAACCGATAAAAAATAGATGCCGAGATTCAACACACCTCTGGCTGCATGTATAGCACACAAAAAATGCAGTGCAATGTGCAGCATAGCGCAAATGTGACGACTTACATATATCACATATACGGGAGTTGAAGGGAATCCTAAATGTTTTGAAGTTCCCGAAAACGTCTTGGTCAAAAAGACAAGTACAAAATCAAGGGTGAATTCTTCATCATTATCGTGTCGTAGAACTGCAACACAATACTCATATTAGCAAGGCTAGCTAGCTTTGCTTGGGAAGATTGAAAGTTTAGATCAAGTTGTCTAAGCCGGGGACGATATATCCTGTGCCATGCAGCAATGCCACCAACACTTGGGCGATATGGTCTCAGGACACACTGTTTCCGCGCCTTTGTGGTGGTGGCGTTGGTTGCGTTTTACAGGCGTTCACGCAGCGTCGGCGGTGGTCGCGCCGAGCGCCGAGGAGCGACCGAATGTTTATCGCACCTTAGCCGGGACATGAGCTAGATTAAACTATCTCGTTGTGGGCGCAGTTAGGGCCTGCGAGCGTCATTCTGTTGAGCTACTGCCGACGCCGACAAAGCAGCACGTGCGGCCGCCGTCGGCCGGCTGTCCGCAATAGCCTGCTGCCGGATGCCATCGTCCCAGACATGCTATCTGGCCGGAACAAAGCAATGGGGCGACTTCATGAAAGTCTCGGTCTGTGTCGTGACTCACATGTGGTCGAGTTGTAATTTCGCTGGTGACGCGAGGAGAAATTCAGGTCGTGCATGTACGAAGATGCATGCATGTGTTTCAGCATAGCGATGCTCACCACAGCTCGATTTTCAAGAAGCGGTGCAAATCTGATGAATCCAGCCGGCAACCAAGCATATTGTGGTGCTGTTTGTTGCAGTGTTGCTGTCAACAAATGAGTTTAGTCCAAACCGACAATGCATGACATCTGTCAATTCAGAAATCCAATTGCATGGTTTCCATAATCTAGAGGTGTATTCAGGTAGAGGTGCACCTCAATTCAGGTAGAGATGCAATCTACTAGCGAATACAGAGGAAAAGCGTCATGTCGCCATGTGCCCCCACCCACCCTGATCGGAAAATTGTACCCTCTCACCCACCCCTGGTCGGAAACCTGCGCCACATCGAGAAGGCTTGGAGATGTGCTTATATTTGCATTTAAGTCCTTCATTACTGGAATAGCAGATCGATCAACTGGCCAGTCGATTTCGTAAACAGCGCATGGTGAAGCACCAAGGGGTTTAATCGCGTCGTGTCGCTGGATGAAAAGAAGAGTGCCGCTTATGGTGTTTCCCCGAATGCCAACTACTGCGTTCGTCGATTCCGTAAATCATGTAAAAGAGGCTATCATGATATTGCAATGTTGCAAGCAACGACAATCGATCAGTTAAAGCATTTGCTTGGGACACTTAGACTCATGATAAACGTACATCAAAATGTATTCTATGAAACGTGCATTACATGGCAGGTCAGCGACGCGGATTAAGCTTACTTTATCCGTATTGTTCGAGGAAAACTTGCAACGTATCGGGTCACGTGTTGGCCGGGCGCTGAACCAAACCAGAATAAAATATTGCTTGTGTCCCTGTCTTTTTATGCATATCTAAGTGCATTTTGGCAATACAAATGACACATGTTAGGTCACTCACCCTTATGTAGCCCACGCGGCATTTAATGACATCATCTAAAACACTAGTGTTTTCTGAGCAGAATATTTTTAAATAGCATCCACATAAGTCACGTTTTATAGTGCCCACAAGCCTCCCATCATCAGAGAATGTCACTGACCCAGATGCAACTTCAGTGACCTGTCATCTGCCAATCATTTTCAACATCGCGTTCCATGAGTAAAATGTTTCTAGACGACACTTACATTAGCTACGTTTCCTGTCACGTACGATAAATCATTTATAAGTCAGTTCAGCCTCCGACATTTCACCTCTGCAAATAATTATGAAGTGTGCTTTACAAATATGTCTTCATACAATTTGCTAATTAATCTATAGGACATGTTTTCCTGGAAGCAAAAATTAAAGGGCCAAAAATGTTGCAAATTTCAAAGGTCACGACCTCAAAAAGGTCACAAAATCACAAGGGAAAACATAGAGTAAGCTGGACAAATATAAATGCCAGCTTCGCAGTCCTTCCTCTTTTAATTGATATATACGTTTGCTGAGGTTAATGTCGTCATCAAAGCTAGCTGAAGACATCCTTTATGCTTGTCTCTTTACGTGTCGACGACCTGATTTTCTTGACCCATTTAGCAAAAGAATCCAAAACTCTCAATCGTTTTTGGGGCCATATATAGCTATGCATTCCAAATCGGCGACGGTGCGGAAAACAATTTGGGACCTACCTAGGTGATTTGTCTTGAATTAGCCCAAACGAAAGTCAAGTAGCATGCTGATCATGTCGAAAATTAACACAAATAAAGGTGATTACATTCCAGACAGCGGAAATGGGTCCACGACACTAGAATGGTCCCTCAGCCGAACTAACTGGAATCACGATGGGCCGGAGCTGCCTCCCTTCGAGAGAGGGCACTAAGCAACCAATTGGACTTCGACAATGGCGAGGCATGTGTGTCGCAATGACCTGTCACACGTGTATACCTGTGGCTCGGTACCGTTCGTTCAGTTGAAAATTGCACATGCATTCTGATTTGCGATTGCTTTTTACATGTTCAGTGCAGACATAATTCGCCGGCTCACTGCCAGGCCACTTCGCGAAATATACCCCCAGACTGCTGGCCCCCAGACCGCGGGACCCCAGACTGCCGGCCCCAGACTGCCGACCCCTAGACTGCCTGCCCCAAGACTGCTGACCCATAGTCTGCCAGGCCCTGACTGCCAGTCCTCAGACTGGCAGCTCCCAGACAGCCTGTCCCCAGACTGCCGACCCATATACTGCCAGCCCCAAGACTGCTGACCCATAGTCTGTCAGCCCCTGACTGCCAGCCCTCAGACTGGCAGCTCCCAGACAGCCTGTCCCCAGACAGCTGGCCCCCAGACCACGGGCCCATAGACTGCCGGCCCTCAGACTGCCGACCCCTAGACTGCACGCCCCCAGACTGCCAGCCACCAGACTGCCGACTCACAGACTGTCGGCCCGAACCTGAGGCCGACAGTCACCACGGGGAGGAGCTTCCCAGCTGTCATTATTGATCGGCTTACTCCTCCCCCGATCTGGTGTAGTGGACATGACCATTGTAATCGTCGGCACAAGGGAGAGGAGAGACGGCCCAGGTAGAATGACGACGAAGAGATGATGACATTTGCATGCATACGAAGTGATCAACAGGAAAATACCTACTTGCTCAGTGGTATCAGACCAGCCGTACCGTCTTGCCATGAGTCTCCTTAGTGATGTTGAATTACCTACATAGCCTGTGTTGCCCATGTTGCCTTTTTCGCCAAAATGAATCTGAGCTTCAGCATGACAAAGTACTTACTTCATGTGGTATGGTGTTGCAGAGGCGATTGTCACAAATTGTAGTTTAGATCCTTACAAATTTATATTACTTGATACTTGCAGACCAACAGTTGGGTCGAAAACATACAACTTGATGGGCCTTGCATAAGCACAATACAAACAAATATGCCTGTGGTAATTCCTTTCCAAGTGACAGACGAGTAGTATTGCAAATAATGAAATAGTTTGTATCGGCTGCGAATGTCCAATACATTAATTAGCTTTGAAATCGACCACTGGATTGCAGGGATGCTACATGCACGACATAAGAACCACAGAGAACGGCCCATTATAATGAAATGGAAATCAATTAGCAGTTCTGAGTCTGTCTATCTGACGGACATTGTGAGCATCATTTGATGGAGAGAACTAGTAAAGGGGAGGTATATATTAGCCTACAATTTGCATTTATGTGCAGAAGGCTTAGACTTTGTCTTGTCACCGTCGGGTTAGAACGGTGATTTTGAAGTGATAATTATGTTCATCACAAGCTGATACCGTCAGTGACATGTTAACCTGCCAAGTACTGAGTGGGCTGGGGAGCGGGAGGGTCAAGGCCAGACTGGTCCCCACATAGACACCAAGCTGCAAACTATGGCAGGCTTCGATGAGATATTGGCCGGAAACGGTCTTTTTCCTTTCGAAGAGATTCTGGAGGGATTTGGGCAAGTCGTGGTAATTTGGGCACGTCTAGAAATCGTGAAGAAGGTTTGTGGAAGCCGGAGCACATAACAGCAATAACACTGCTGTAAAGTAAGCTTCTAAAATGGAGCATCATGCTGCCCTATTTGGGAGCAGGATTAGCTGCCCCAAACGTCTCATTCGCACCTGTGGCGCATTCCTGTCTTGCTGTCTGGCCCGTACGAAAATAAAATTCACTTTTATTAGTTTGCCTATATTTGCAGCAGAATGTACCTAGGAATCTTTTTGGATTCGTTGCTCTAAATGAACCAAATTCCCACCATGTTCTCCAGAACACTCAAATGTTCCCTACACAAATCATCCTGTTTACCCTGACACTGCGCCCCGTCAGCTCTTTGAGTTTGCTGTCTTCCCCAACCTGAGATTTTCTTGAAGTCTCTCCAAAACATATTCCTAAATCTGCCAAATTTAATTAACTTTTATGCATAATTAGGTAATATCAATGCACATTTTAAGGATGCAGGCAACCAGGCACTACTTGACTTCCTCCTCCATCCCCACATCTTCCACCGACAGCATGAAACCAAAGGAAATATGGATTGTAAAAACGCGCAAAATTGGTGCTCGGTTCGCTTTGTTTCAGCAGCCAGCAAAATTGGTCGACAGCTCACGATCAAACCAATCAAGGCCCCTTCATTGGTAGGTTAAAAGCACGCACACATTGTTGACAATAGTCAGGTCGCCGTATTCAAGATGCATGACACTCTTTGCCCATACTTGTGCGTTGGATCTCTTGTTGGCAGTCAGGCCACCAAATGTAGTACACATCTTTCGAGTTTGGAAACTGTTTTTGAAGGGTTTTATGTTCTTCAGGTATGTCCATTGTTTTCGAAAAGAAGAATTTCCTTATTGGAAGCGTGCAGCTGGCTACAAGGTGTTGTGAATAGGTTAGGGACAGGCGCTCCGTTGCCCCCACCCCGTTTCTACGCTTTTGCATTCAGACATGACTGTCATGGCGCGCATATTTTATATATCAAATATGATGTGTCCGTCTTAACATGATTGCATTCATATGCCATTGACTCCTATTGCTCGGCATTAGGAAGCAAACCCAATTAATACAGGTGAATCCATTAGGGGAGAAGGTAGAATAAATAACGTAATAATCGTGACATTATCTGACATCCCATCACTCTCGATCCGCCACTCAATATCGGGGTTCGGCGGAACGTGTACAAAAATAATATTATATTCCTTCGTTCTGGCGCAGAAATATTTATTGCCATATCTATGCTGGATTTTTAAGCTATTCTTGGACAATGCGTTCAATCAGTCATTATTTGCATTGGCAAATATCGACTGAAGTTTCACCCAGAAAATAAGGCATAGTATTTTTTAGGTAAAGTATCTTCAACGCGGCTGCATAGAAGATCCATTAGCTACACAAAGTGCATCAAGTGCATTGGAATATGCGAGACATCTTCAATTACCAGATAATGCATATGTAGTCCGTAAACGTGCTGTGCACGTCGAATTATTTTTCTCGTTGTGCCTATAGACCCAAGTTTCAACACGCATGCTGCAGCTAAAAACGTCTCCGGCAGGGGGTGTGGGTCGGCATGTCCGTGCTGGCACCCTATCAGGGAGTTTCACTTTGATATACTCACGAACTTCTGCTGAATCGAATGACTCACGATTCAAACCACAGTGCGCCGCATTAAAAGTATTGAGTCGACTCCGGCAAGAATCGACCTCCCAAGTCACAACTAGCCGACCGTCTCGACTGGGATTTGCGCAGTGCATTGCCAATTTTCAATTCTTCGAAAGAAATGAGACCGAAGGAATTGTCGTTAGTTCACACTGCATACGCAGTCGAACATACCGATTTTGTTGCACATCCTTGTCAGGCAACCACGAGAGCATCGCTTCCGTTTGACGTTGAAGATCAGCTTTGATCTGTTGCAACACAATACATTACATAGCCAGGTCACTATGCTGTGGTCTTGTTGAATTGTCATGTTTTATTGAATATGGTTGCCGCCATTACCGCTGGCAGTTTTCATACCACAGAATGTCTGCCGCTGCCAACACTCTCCAACTGTGCGTAGTTTCGTCCGGGTGATGGGTCTGACCTTTGGCTCGCCGCAGGATGCACTTCTCGGCGATGTGTGCGCTGACCTGCGCGGTGACCTGTCTACTGTTCGCCGAACGTGCCCGGTCGTCTGCCATCACGGCGGCCGACTGCAGGGTGCAGAACCTGGAGCGGGCGCCACTGCGCTTCCAGAAAATCTGCATCAAGGTCTTGGCGCTGCGGCAGGTCCAGCGTGCAATGGAAGGCTACATCGAGGACGAAAGTAAGCTGGATGAAGCCATAGCGATGATTGGTCATATTCATATGCTGTTGGCGCCCGTACGCTCACCACATCTATGTATATATATATATATATATATATATATATATATATATATATATATATATATATATATATATATATATATATATATGTCCATGAATGTTTGTCTGTGTGTGTGTATGTGTGTGTGTTTAATGTGCATGCAACCATGCACTACATTCTTAGAAGTTGTCATCAATTGCACTTACACTTCAGCGCTACTGTTCCTCGCTGTCAGTGACATTCCAGCTGATCACAGCTCGATACGAACACAATATCTTAGTTGCCTGCATGTCGCATCTATCAGCATGAAGCACAGGCCGTTCCGCCTTGGCTGTAGTCCGTCTCAGACATCTATGAATACTTTTCATTAACTGAGTGTAGTCGTGAGAATTTGTCGTTCAGCAGCATGCGGTAAATGCGCCGGACGTCGCACCCCGCGATCTTTTGACAGCCCGACAGGTTGAAACTGCGCTCGTGACAAGTGGTCGTGTTTCTGGAACTCCGTTACGGTCGTAATAGCAAAAATAAGTTGGGAAAATCCCTCCTTTTAGAATGTATGGAGCTTCTCTGACCTTCTATTACACTGAGCATATTAACTGGCACTCTCCTGAAACTTAGGAGCGTTCTGCTGCAATGATTTCCTCCTTGCGATTTTGACAAGTTACCTCTAGTAATTTCCTTGCTCCGTCCAGTTGGTGACTCTTGCACAGGAGCGCGCAAGGGAACGCACGAGTCGGCGCTCCCTCTCCACGTGTCGAAGGCCGCGCGAAACGAAAAGATAGGATTTTCGATTGTTTTTCTCACAGCGTTGAGCAGCCGCAAATGTGTCGATAGCAATAAATGGTTATTTCTTTGTCCTTATACACCTCACAAGTCATCATCCCTGACAGCGAATCCTGTCATCGTACACCTCAGCATACCTGCCTGCATCGATACTTGACCACCGTGCCTCTATGAACTTGGTCGATCACTGTTGCGCTCACTACGGCACGACCGAATACCACCAGTGAGCCAGTGCAGCCAGTGCAGATGGTCAAGTAATTTCGTACAGCCGAGGGCATCACGACAAGAGTGATGAACAGCCGAAGTGACACAGGTCTGCAACACCAATGCATCAACACACCAGATAGACGCTTAGGAAGGAACACCGCTCTGGATGGAAGTGATAGTGTGCAAAATGTACATTTTCCAATTTTCGTGGGAGAGGGGGAGGGGGTAGACTCGATAACGCGGCTGTGGAGTTCGAACTCACGATATTACTTACAAAATTCTAACCCCTACTGACTGGGTTAACGTGACCCTTAGATCCTTGCATACCTGAACTACATTGAATCCGATAGACTAGACTGAGATCTCCGAATAATAAGACGTGCTTAGACGAGGGTGTCGATACGTGTTAATATATATATATATATATATATATATATATATATATATATATATATATATATTTATATCGAGTGGGTTGGCTGGGTGATAAATGGTGCGCGTGATTTCTCTGAAAATTACCATGTGCCCACAGAATCGGATAACAAAATAATTCAAGTATGCGTGAGCTCGGGACTGTTGGGGCGAACATGGAATCTACGGAACGTCAGATAAAATCATGATTCTCGCGTTCGGATCGTCGGCCGTATACTATCCATATGTTAGTTAGATGCTGGCGCGTTATATTCGAGTCCAAAGATATACATGGATTCTGTAATTATTAAACGCTGGGAAAAAAACAATTTTCAGCATTGGCTTTCGCCACAGCATCCCTGGAACATCCACACTCATTGAACAACATGCGACGCTTTCGTGAAGCACACGAATCATGAAAACAAAAGCGCAATGTTCGTAACCACCGGCCAGGCATCCTTAAAATATTCTGCCCATCCGGAATAAATGCACGGGGTATCCGATGGATTCTTAGTTGTGTGGATGACTCCGAACGGCTAACTGGATGGAATATTCCCCACAGGGAATAAATAGATCCTTGAAGATTCTTCCGTGCCGTGAGGCTTGGAGCGCACGCTAATGCTCGCACCCATCAGCATTGACGGATCCAGAATGTTTTGTAATTGGGACCGCACCATAAGAAAAAGTTATGAAATAGTGAAAGCTGCCGGCATGCGAAGTGAGCCGAATATGTAATGTTTTGCATTGTGAAAATCTCAAAATATCACTTTTAATCCATTGTATTTTGTGGTTCTAAGGGGGGGGGGGCGTGGAGCAGGCCCTCGACCTCTCCTCCCACATTTCCTACACCTCTACCCATCAGCGTTATCGTTTCAGCTGTGATTGGCCAAAGCCATTGTGACCATTATTGTGGTACGATTTTCAGAAAATTTCACTGCTTATGTTTCCACTTCTTCCGCCGATTAGTAGTGGTGCAACAACACATGTCCGAATTTAACTTGCCGAAGGACATCTGTGATTTACATTGAACCCACGAACAATTCTACATGTCTTTCTCGGATACATATTTGCACACATCGGATCGGATACTACATAGAACGATGATGGAATATATTCCATGCACCATCCAGGACCTGCAGCTATGTTCAAAACAGAAGAGTGAATTACCACTAAAACCTTGAGGCTATCTTTCTAATAGATATTTCCCTGTAAAAGCATCATCGAGAAAATAAAGACATGGTTCATTTTGATCCCTGATATGAGATTAAATATGCCATACTTCGCGATATTTCCACACCAGTTTGTCAAGGCGTATGTTTCAGTTACTGTGCGAAGATCGTGTCGATATTTGAGAACACGCGCAAAGCTAACGCGCCCCACTTCCTTGGCATAACGCTGCGTTGCATTCCCAGTGCGAGCTCAACTCGGCCTGAGTGACAACGGAGAAAAGCGAAGAGAAGTGGACCACGTGTTTCTGCGGTTCGGGCGACGCGCTCCGTAGCCGGCCGAAGAGGACGGGTCGCCAGGGCCGAACGGAGGCGCCGCGGCACCGGCACAATCTCCCTGTTCCGACTGCGAACCAGTTGGTCGACTCGTGTTGCGTTCGCGTCGTTGTCGCCCGCCACGTCTCTCAACCGTCGCGAGCCGAGCAGTGGTTTTCTCCAGCTATCTGGTGCGCGTTGCCATGCGAACTGGCGCTGCTGTTGGGTTATGTACTCTGCTGCACATCTGACGGAATTGCACTGATAGAACGTGATCCGTTGCTCGCGCACGGGAGGTGCTGTGGCACCAGTTCTGCAGCATGGCGGGAACTGTTCCGTGTTTATGCTATTCTGTTTGTTGGACCGGGGGCTGCCTTTGTGAATCATTTGAACTGCAGTTGACTAAAATCCGGTTGTGTGTCTGTTTATGTCCCACGATGTTCAACTGAATCTAGAGGAGCATCCAACAGGCCTTGCGTTATATTTATGGCGTTTTGTTCCCATGTAGTTGTCGCGAATTCCAATACCTTCCTTTTAGTCTTTAAGAAAAACACCTAACTCGCTCCCCTTAACAAGGAAACTGATTTATTGTTATCTCCGATTTCGACTAAAACTTTGGGCTGGCATGAGGCTTTTCGAAAACGAAACTATTCGTCTCCGGGCGGGAATCTTCTGAATACGTTTCTGTCACGATTCTCAGTGTTGAAAATAGATGCTTTTACCACCGGATACTTTTTGCCTTTGAACCAGTGGGACTCATCGAAATCCGTGGTAAAACTACGCCAATAATACTTCAGCACATGTTTCTTTGTGGGCGCGTTGGGAACGCCGGGTGACTCCCCGTACCTCCGGCTATGGAATGCTTCTGGATGATCATATCGTAAGCGCTTCTAGAAGCTGGAGTGTTCCAGGTGTTTCACCACGGTTCTCGGATTGAGCGATATGCTTCGCCCTTTCTCCGCCTACGTGAGCACCTGCGCACACTTGCTGGTTGAGAAAAGTTGTCATCTTCCCAGTAGCGTCTGATTTAAAGTCGGTTATTAGAATCATCAAGTGGAGAAACATGTGCAGGTATTTCATTTACGTTGGCATGTTTAATTCGTTTGCGCTCACAATACTTTTGGAACCAAGCCGAAGCGCTCCTCATCAGATTAACGAATACATTATGAATTTCTGATTATAAGCAAACCTAAATTGATATGCTTGGGAAGTACAAGGAATTGTATTATTAATAGCACACTGCGAATGACCTCATGCTACTTTCAAGGTCAAGTACACAATCAAGTCCTACTTTCTGATCTATGATGCTGCGCCGCGAGGTTGTATGCGTGATTTTATTTTAGTCGTGTTTATTCCCAAGGCTACTGTAGCTAATAAGCAACTTCTATTGTTGTTCTATTTATATTATGTTCCATTTGTGTTTGGCACTCCCGGAGAAGTTATGTGCATCTTGTAGTTAGATATATGGAGTGCATTATTTTCGCAGTATGTTTGTGGTATGGCAAACATAGTAAATTATCTATTTTTTCTGTGAGTGTAGCTGCTTCCCAGTTGATGTGTGCCATTCTTCCATCAGGCATTCAGAATCCAAGACATTTTGAAGGCCACTGTCGTTCACCTATATTTCGCCTACGCCCCACGAAGTGTTTTCACCAGTTCCAAAACTGCACGGAATATTATTGCATAAATAATAATCATGGTGTGTTGACGTGTATGGTGTGTTTATCGGCAGACAAGCACGTTTCATGTCGAGGCGAAGTCCTGTCTCCAGGAACGCGCCTCATCACGCGATTTTGAAGTACGTCGACGTCGCATGAAAGCTCGGTAGCAGGGATGTTGCGTGCGCTCTTCCAGCCACGGTCGTGCCGTTAGATCGTCAGACCGTCAAACCGTCAGACCGTCAGACTGTCAGACCGCTAGACCGTCAGACTATCAGACCGTCAGACCAGTCAGACCGTCAGACCGTCAGACCGTCAGACCGTCAGACCGTCAGACCGTCAGACCGTCAGACCGTCAGACCGTCAGACCGTCAGACCGTCAGACCGTCAGACCGTCAGACCGTCAGACCGTCAGACCGTCAGACCGTCAGACCGTCAGACCGTCAGACCGTCAGACCGTCAGACCGTCAGACCGTCAGACCGTCAGACCGTCAGACCGTCAGACCGTCAGACCGTCAGACCGTCAGACCGTCAGACCGTCAGACCGTCAGACCGTCAGACCGTCAGACCGTCAGACCGTCAGACCGTCAGACCGTCAGACCGTCAGACCGTCAGACCGTCAGACCGTCAGACCGTCAGACCGTCAGACCGTCGACCGTCAGACCGTCAGACCGTCAGACCGTCGACCGTCAGACCGTCAGACCGTCAGACCGTCAGACCGTCAGACCGTCAGACCGTCAGACCGTCAGACCGTCGACCGTCAGACCGTCAGACCGTCAGACCGTCAGACCGTCAGACCGTCAGACCGTCGACCGTCAGACCGTCAGACCGTCAGACCGCAGACCGTCAGACCGTCAGACCGTCAGACCGTCAGACCGTCGACCGTCAGACCGTCGGACCGTCAGACCGTCGACCGTCAGACCGTCAGACCGTCAGACCGTCAGACCGTCAGACCGTCAGACCGTCGACCGTCAGACCGTCAGACCGTCAGACCGTCAGACCGTCAGACCGTCAGACCGTCAGACCGTCGACCGTCAGACCGTCAGACCGTCAGACCGTCAGACCGTCAGACCGTCAGACCGTCAGACCGTCAGACCGTCAGACCGTCAGACCGTCAGACCGTCAGACCGTCAGACCGTCAGACCGTCAGACCGTCAGACCGTCAGACCGTCAGACCGTCAGACCGTCAGACCGTCAGACCGTCAGACCGTCAGACCGTCAGACCGTCAGACCGTCAGACCGTCAGACCGTCAGACCGTCAGACCGTCAGACCGTCAGACCGTCAGACCGTCAGACCGTCAGACCGTCAGACCGTCAGACCGTCAGACCGTCAGACCGTCAGACCGTCAGACCGTCAGACCGTCAGACCGTCAGACCGTCAGACCGTCAGACCGTCAGACCGTCAGACCGTCAGACCGTCAGACCGTCAGACCGTCAGACCGTCAGACCGTCAGACCGTCAGACCGTCAGACCGTCAGACCGTCAGACCGTCAGACCGTCAGACCGTCAGACCGTCAGACCGTCAGACCGTCAGACCGTCAGACCGTCAGACCGTCAGACCGTCAGACCGTCAGACCGTCAGACCGTCAGACCGTTAGACCCGTCACACCGTCAGACCGTCAGACCGTCAGACCGTCAGACCAAGACCGTAAGACCGCCAGACTGTCAAACCACCAGACCGTCAGACCGTCAGATCAGGACCATCAGACCGTTAGACCACCAGACCGTCAGACCTCCAAACCGTCAGACCGCCAGACCGCCGCGAGACTACGGTCGCTGTGTCGTCAGCACGCAGACGTCACGCGATCCCTCTGCTCAGGTCCGAACACCAGCATTGCACACGGCACAACAGAGACCATGCACCAGAACAGCACAGCACACGACACAACAGAGACCGTGCGTGCACCAAAACAACACATGGCACAACAGAGACTGTGCACCAGAACAACACATGGCACAATAGAGACCGTGGACCAGAACAGCACATGGCACAACAGAGACTGTGCACCAGAACAACACATGGCACAATAGAGACCGTGGACCAGAACAACACATGGCACAACAGAGACCGTGCACCAGAACAACACACGGCACGACAGAGACCGTGCACCAGAACAACACACGGGACAGGAGAGTCGGTGCATTACAGAACAACACACGGGACGGGAGAGTCGGTGCATTACAGAACAACACACGGCACAACAGAGACCGTACACCAGAACAGCACACGGCACAACAGAGGGTCCTTAGATCAGAACAGCACATGGCACACGGAGTCTGCACGTCAAACCGGCAATGGTCACGACAGATGGTCCATGCATCAGAGCTAGAGGTGGCAAATACCCAACTTTTTGGGGCCGAAGCCCGAGCCCGCTCGGTGGATGCGACGAAGCCTGGTTGGAGCCCAGTCAGCATAACATACTGAAGCTGAAGCTGAAACTGAAGTCAACATACTGAAGGTCGGTAAAAAATCTGAGTATAAAAATCAAAAAGTAAAAAATCAGGTGTTCCGTGAAGCAAAGACCCAACTTGAGACCACCCCAATCAGAATCGCTTCCAGGCGCTGCGTCACCAACGCATTCGACGCGCCCCATAGAGCAAATATACGATCAACATGAATCGTTTCCAATCATTAGACTCTATACCGATCGTGCATTTTCCGAGTGAGTGCTAAGCTCTCTGTCGACATTCTCCCGCTGAACAAGAAATCCAGGATGTGGTAGTGCGACCGGAGTTCACGCAACAAACTACTTCGTATAGGACCCTGGTTCGCGAAGTCACCCCAGCAAGCATTGTGACTAAGTTTCTATTGAAGGGCAAATATGGCCAGCGACGCTCTTACAGAACGCAAATGTTCGTGCTAAATTCGCGTTATATATGATACCACACTCTGCAGTATCCGCGCTTGCATGACTTAATGCATGAAACTACTAACCACTCCCAGGAAATTTGCTATAGTGACCTTTGGGCCGTTGACCGCAGCGCGCAGGTCGCTTGGCTTGGATTTTCTTGCTGTGAGATACTTGTCGGGCTGATAGTTCAATATTGATGGCTGATAATTGACATGGTTTTGGCTGATAGTTTGAATGTTAACATAAAAACAGCCTGATGTGTTTGTATTCCCTAACTGTGGCTTTGGGTAGGTAAAAAGAAGCCTATCGAAGATTGCTACCTGTTTTACTGGCACCAAAACCGATAAGTCGACCTTCATTGATGACAGTATAGCATGTAAGAATGTAATGCCGTGTTTGCTCACGTGCAGACTGTCTTGCTGTCAATATTGTATGTTCCTCCATTGCGTAAGCAGTAACGCCAGCGCCACAAGCTGGCCGGGCAAGGCCCTCAGACCCAGTCCCGACCTCCGCCCCAGTCGGTCCTGGCGCCAGAGCGGCACAGTCGCCCGAGGCGCAATGTCATCACAAGGGCGCATTCATGGTGCCCCCCCCCTCCCCCCGCCACAGCGCCAACGCAGGGGTAACCGTGCATTATAGTCATTCAGGGTGTGGGGGAAGTGAGCTCGGTCAGGTCTTCTACGGTTAACGAGTCATTGAAGGCCAAGCGAGGTCACCTCCAAAAATTAAATCAGTCGTCCTGTGTTGACGGATAGAGATATTTGAGTGAAACATAACTTGTCCGTGTGTAAAGATAATTAAATAATTGATTGAATGCAACAATATATTATCTCCGCATCCACCGTCCGCACCTGCCCACGTATCGAATTAATAGCATATGGAAATATACTGTATTGCTCGAGATCAAAGAGGCACTGCACCCCTTTGGCCGGCGATATGTAAAAAGAAACAGACCTCCTCTGACCAGCCATTTACACTGGAACCGCAATGCGGCCGAAAAAACACGAAGAAAAAACACTGGATATTATGCGATTTCTTTGATGTTTTCGTTCATTGGTATGCCACATAAGTTGGCACTATTTGAGAGTTCACCATCAGATTGTTGAATGCATATGATACAATTCCAGGATGGGATGTTGACATGAGTTTCACAAGTTACATGATCATCATCATCAGGTTAAAAAACATCCATGTCGATTTCTTTCTTTTTTAGGGGGGATTTTATAATGAACTGACAGACCGGTTGAAAGATCGGTACATAACGCAAGGACCGGTAAAAAGAATAGCAGTCTTGACTGGGCTTATTGGCCGTGCTTTCGGTTCTTACACTTCCCACCTCTGATCAGAGCAGCACACGGCACGAGAGTTCTCACATTAAAATAGCACAACAGAGAGTTCAGAAGAGCACAACATAGGGTTCTCACACGAGAACAGCACACTGCACAGCAGAGCCGGCACATCAGAAGAGAAACAGTACAGCATATAATACATACTCGCAAGCCAAAGCAGCTCACATCACAGGAGAGTTTTCATATCAAAACAGCGCACGGCGCAACAGACAGTTATCATGTCATAACAGCACACAGAACAACGGGCGGTCTTCGCACAAGAATAGCACCCGACACAACACAGTCTCCACACCTGAATAGCGCGACAAAGTGAGAGAGCCCGCCCACCAGAACAGCAAATGATACCACATCAGAACAGCAAACAGCACGACGGCACAAAAGAGCCCTCACACGAAAAGAGCTAATAGCACGGCAAGGACTCACGCATGAGGAAAACAGAGTCAAACAGAGTTAGCATACAGGACAACAACCAGCTCAGAAGTGGTGTCACACACACACAGAATCAAAGTGAACATGGAAAAATGAAGGAGGGCGATAAGGGCCTGGCCTGCTCTTTTTCAGTGTCGTCGATGTTCGGAATAATAAAACTGTCGCCTGTCCGAGCGTTCAGGGAAGGTGTAACAAAATAGCCAGTTTATTTTTTTAAAGATCAAGATTGCTATCGAAGTAGGCGACGGAAGCACTCACATATTTCTACTTTCGTTTTCAATCTTCTCGTTTAAATTCCATTTCCTCAGGATCCTCGTCGGCGTCGACATTTATTGATTTTGAAACAACCAAAACATGTCACAAAGAACCAGCAGCCGGGATACACTGCAAGAAGTTGAGGAAGCTGTCTTGTGCGACATGTGAATTGATGCGACTGACCCTCGTGCGACTGTCTCTTGTGCAACATGTGATTAACTTAAAATTTCCCCAAAACATAATATAATAGATATTTCAGACTAAGAATTCATAACGACAATTGCATGTTCGTTTCCCAGGAGACATACTTCATGCGATTCTCTTATTAATTATCGTTAGTTCATCTTGTATCGATGCCAAACAACACAATAGTTCAACACTATAATGAAGAATGATACTGCGGCATGTTTTTTGTTTGTTTTTTACTTAAAATAAACTTAATCCGAGTTGTTGCTGGGTGGCTTCAAGAACCTGGGTTCTATTGCTAAGCAGAGCTTGTTGCGTGAACCCTGGTCCCACCACCCAATGCAACAATTCCTGTTCAACGGCAGATTTTTTATCGAAAGTTTAGCGTACCGCCAATGCACCGATATGGCCGCCCGGTAGCTGGTCCCCGGCTTCATCGGACCAGCTGCCAACTGACACTCCCGGCCAGGGGCTAAACGCGAGCGCGCGAAGCGACTCGAACCCTGTGTTGCCAGGACAGGGAAGACCAGTGCAGGCCAGCGCTCTAACCAGCTGAGCTACAGCGCAGCAATGTTAACAGATTGCTGCTCGTGATATCACGGTTATGCGCGCAAGCAGAGAACTAATGGGACTACACCACCTCTCCGCCTCCGTCGCCTCGGCCGGGAACCATGCTCAGTGTACTAAACTCATCGAAAGCCCACGACCAATCGGCGTGAGAGGTTGGCGACACTATATGATCTAGCAGTCGAATGTGTCGTAAAAGAACCCAAGTACCACGCAAGTAGCACATCGAAAACGGTCTTGATTGGGTTCAATGATGAGTTTGATACCCAACTGAGAAAATGAGGAGATGGAGCTTAGAACTGGAGGGGCCTCTTGACACTGGAAGTGCCCCTTAGGTGAAGTTCTAGTTACGCCATTGTACAGCATACCTTCTACCTGACAGAATACTTAACTTTGAAGTCATTTCATGGGACATGTTGGGTCATGTCTCTCCGTGGCGGGGCCGTGACGGGGAGACATGTATGTACATACCACAATAACAGGTTTTTCTAACATCATACTCCGGACCACATGCGCTTTAACGTCCGGCCCTGAGGAAGACGATGACAAAGGCCTCCGAGATCATCCGAACATTTCCGTGTAATGCTGCTGGGCTTAAACCGCCTCTGCCTGGGACGAACATTTCTGAATGGTGATACAGGCAATAAATGCTGGATATTGAATAGGTGCGACGGGTCCATTAGCGGATCCATGTGGGGGAGGGGGCGCAATACACCATTGCCCATCACTTTCCGCGAAAATGGTCAAGAAATCATTGGGCCGAGCAGTCATTTGCCCTTCCCCTGGGGCGTGATAAGTATTCTCACTGAATACAGACAACATTTGTTTTCTCTCGAAACCGAAACGAAATACGTTGAAGGTACATATGCAACAGTCAAGCATTCTTCCTCCTCCCTTGCTCAACAACTCTTCCAAAATCCTACACCCGACAGGACTTGCAGCTTATCAAAGTTTGTAAAAAATCGACTGACTGCCCTTGCCTCTGCCCACGCCCGACCTCCCCCCCCCACACACACTTGGATTCTTGAATGTCGGCCGGGACAGCCGGTAAATGGGCCGGCATTGCTATGGCGTTGGCGTCATACACAGGGACTCAATGGATGAGGATGTAATTGAAGTACCATTTGCCCGCTGACATCTGGGGCGTCCGCCTTCAGGGGTTCCCATTCATTGTCGGTCAAGCAGAGCACTTCAGGGGTTCCCATTCATTGTCGGTGTGCTTCATCGACCACATGAAGCAGCTGCAGCTTCTGCACTAGACGACCTGCACCATTAGCTGACGTGCGTGATCGCCGGGCATCGGCGACAGGGAGGGGCGGGGGTACAGGAGGAAGTTTCCGGAACCTCAAAACATGGTGGCCGAAATATAGCGACTTAGCCTTTTTTCGAGCATAAATTTGGATAAATCAGGGCAACAAGCGGCCGACGGAAGAAGTCCCGGGTCGATGAAGAGGGCAACGAGTCAGCGGAGAGTGTCCTCGGGACAATGTTGACGGTTCTGGGCTGAGTCAATGTGAAGGACTTCCATGTCGACGTAAGAGCACCGGATCATTGAAAGAGCCTCAAGGCTGACTGGGGAAGTCCCGAGCCAATATGAATGACCACTGAGCTGACGGCGGGCCTAAGCCGAAGAAAGGGCACCTGACTTGATGGAGAGGGCCGAAGCTTTTGAAAATGGTCTCCGTTCTGTCGGAAAACCCATGAGTTTTCTCAGAGGGCTCTGAGACGACGGAGGGGCACTGGTTCCGGTGAGGACCTTGGGCCGTCAGAAAAGGCTTTTGGATAGACATATGGGGTTCAGGGTGCCCTGGCCTGATAGAAGGGCCTGAGCTCTTGATTGAGGGCCTCCGGCCCTACAGAGGAGGCCATAGATCGTTAACGAGGGCCCCTGCACCGACGAGGAGGACCTCTAGCCGTTGGAGGAGCTTGTACCGTCGGAAGGCCCAGAGCCGGCATGAAAGGTCTCTGGCCCGACGGAGGGCGCCGAAGCCGCATAGGGGTCTCTTGCGTGGCCGAGAAAGCCGAAGCTGTCGAATGAGGGACCTCCGGACGTACGGACAGTATTCGTATATATATATATATATATATATATATATATATATATATATATATATATATATATATATATATATATATATATATATATATATATATATATATATATACATACATGTTGGTCATAAGTAGGCACAGAGCCCTCTTCATTTTAACCCCGCTTTTACCTGGAAAATCATGGCTGCGTCCCCGTGCATGGTCATGCAGCACGAGCGGTCACTTGAGAAGTTGATCGCCGGGCTGATATCTATGTATGCGACTAAGGCAACGTTGATCGCCCATGTCACTGCATCCAGATCCGACGATCTCACCAGCAATTCATGCGTTAATTCATGTGACATAAGTAACCAAGATAACAATAATGCATTGACCCGCACCATCTGGGACGGGGGACTTTTTCCATTACCTCCCTCCCCCTCCCCCTCCCCTCCCCCTCTCCTCCCCTCCCCTCCTCTCCCCTCCCCTCCCCTCCCCTACCCTTCCCTCCCCTCCCCCTCCCCCTATGGATTTCTGCGGATAGTGAAAAAGGCGCGCGAAGGCCCACAGTAATTTGTCACACCGTAAGTTCCCAAAATATATTTGACATGTTTGCAAATTTTTAGCTTAACTTGTCTACGGGCACCGAGTTGGTCAAGATCAAGTGAGGTCATTTCCACTAAAGTTGAACCAGTCATCACGCCTTAATGGGGAAGGGTATTTCACTGAAACTTTCAGCCTTTATTTACCGGGGCATTCCACGTCAAATCGCACAAGAATTGGCTATTTTGAACCCGACCTCCTCCGATTTTGATGAAAATTGATACACCTGTAGTGCCAAGTGAACGAACCTCACACGCCAAATTTCAGCCCTGGGTGACCTCTGGGGTCAGATTTAGAGGTCATCCTAGGTCGCCTATTTTTACCGACTTGACAACAATCAAATGCATATATCTTAGATGTTCATTAATTTAGCGGAACGACATTGGTGCTAAGGTGCGCAGAAACCCTTGGCCATTCAGAAATATGGCAAAAGTTGCACGTGACCTCTCCGTGACCCTTGACCTAACGAGGTCAAAATATACAAATGCATTTTTATATATGTTTTATATATGTTTATAATGTGCCTGGCCCTAATTCGACGAAACGTGGCTGAATTAATGGTCGTAATATTATCTAAGAACGTGCAAAAAAGAAAGGCGGAGACTCTAAAACTTTTTGAGATATCGGCCTATGAGTAGGTATTGTCATAGGACCAAATCGAAGCATGCCCGAGACTATTTACCATATCATCGATGATAACTCTGGTTTCCTTGGTCCGATTATCGTCAAATTTGGTGGGCAAATCATCGGTGGCAAGCTGAACTATTTTCCAGATATTCAAGTTGACCTGACCTCACATGACCTGGCAGTGACCTCTCCAATACAAGCCAACAGGGAAACAAAAATATTCTCCTGAACAAAAAACGCTGAATTTGGCTCGTACAGGCTATATTACCTAGTTTTAGGTTAGGCTACTCCAAACGAGCCAAGCTTGATTTTGAACAAGTGTCCTCTGCAAGGTCACGTGAGGTCACTATGAGGTCATGTCACACTTTCGTCAATAACTTTATATAGAATCAAGATAGAGAAATAATTTTAATGCCACCGAGATCCTCTGGTTAATCATGATGTATAATATGATCTAGCTAGGTCATCACTTGACCTCGGTTTAGGGTGACCTGGTCAACTGGGGTCAGGATCAAATGTTCAGCTAGCTAAGTCATGTGATACATCAATCAACGCGGCCTGACGAGGAAAATACGATTGTAACAAAATTATATTTCTATCTTTACTTTGGCAAAAGTTATTCGCAAAAAAGTATGTTTCCTCGGTTTTTATAGCCTGAATATATTGTTTCAGCTCGCGTGCGTTTCGTGCTAACATTTTATCGGGAGGGCCAGTAAATTTTTCTGAGATGCAAATAGCCGCGACCATAAAACAAGTTGAACAGCAGTACAGTATATTCACGAAGAACTACCAACCTTTTTCGCCACACGTACCTCACGGCCCGTCTCGCTGCCGGAAAACCATCTCACAACCACCATACCATTACGTGGAGACGAGTAACACGATGGACATTCCTTGTTCCCGGTATTGGGTGAGCAGCTGCGAATCTGTCATTGAACGCTTTGGTTTCTTTGACCCACTCGGTTTTGGGAAAATACTCTAGCACGTGCCGGTGGCATGGTTTTTTACAAACTGATAAAACTGGTCCGGGGTCTCAATCAGAGTTCCTTGCAGACTTGCCTTTTTAGCTAACCTTTTCAACGTCCCACGAATGCCATAACACAGTCCCTTTCCGTGAGCGGTTGCGAAGAAATGCCACTCGGCGTCTATTCCAAAGTCGACGGAATGCTCTGCCAAATTTAGGAAATTCCTACAATTTTTGTATTGCGAGGCAGCCCCATCTGAAAAATAAAATATCTTCGGGGGCCCTGGCCTAATTCTGCTTCCAGGCGCTCAATGAGTTTTCCTTGAAACAGGTGGACAGCCACAGTATCATGCGTCAGGCAGTCGGAAATGGCAGAGTAAGAAAAATGTTTGAGGTCCCCTGCGTTGTTTCGCCAATAAACCACAAACGGATGGATTGTCACCTCCAGTTTGTTCCAGTGATGGGACTGTACCTCATCATGTGTAACCATAGCGTAGTTTTCGGAAAAATCTCCAATAACAATTACCTCTGCAGGAGCTAGTGTTTCCTTTAGGCCTTTCAGATAATTGCCTTGGGCACGGGCGACAAAATCATGCTTTACAAGTATTTCCAGCTGCTCGCAAAATGATCGCACAAAATCTTCAGAAGTTTGCGTAGCCATCTCTAAGGTGGACCTATCAGTATTAGTGCACTTTCGGTACTCAATGTTATCGATTTCTCGGTTATCATACTCAGCCAAAATTTGTTCGCCGAATTCCGACACTTTTGGGCATTCTTCACATTTACGCTCCTTACAAAGCAACGATGGCGGGTTACACTGAACCTGAGCCAAACAATGACGATAGGATGCCAGCTGAACCCCATTCACAGTGATGTCGCTTACCTTGCCACCAGCCATCATTAACTTCACGTTCTCATGATGCACGCATACGCACACACAATGGGTACCGCTCGCACCTGCCAGTACACATTCCCCCGGACGTAGCTCCGCAAATTTGGAAAAACCTATTTTTTGTTGCGGGTACAGATCCTTAAAACACCGATAGGCCTCTTTTAGGTTGCAGAGGGTAAGGCGTTTCTGTACTCGCTCCCTTTAGCCTGTAATTTTGTTCCGGAAAGAAACGAAGTCTTTAGTTCCAGGCATTGCACGACTCACGTATTCGCTTCTGTAGAAGTCCCTCACTAGTTCTGCAGTCTCACTTTTAAGCACTTTTCCAGGCCTCGGATTCGGAACCGAGAGGCACCCTGACGCTTCTTGCAAGCGTTTGGCGCACCTTGCTTGATGGTGCGACGCAAATTTGACGATAATCGGACGAAGGCAACCAGAGTTATCATCGATGATATGGTAAATAGCCTCGGGGCATGCATCCATTAGGTCCTATGACAATACTCAAAGGCTGACATCTCAAAAGTTTTCAAGTCTCCGCCTTTCTTTTTTGCAGGTTCTTAGCTAATATCACTACCATTAACATAGCACAGTTTCGTCGAATTAGGGGCAGGCAAACATATATGCAAATATATTTGGATACTTTGACCTGGTTAGGTCAAAGGTCACGGGGAGGTCACGTGCAACTTTTGCCATATTTCTTAATGGCCCAGGGCTTCTGCGTACTTTGACACCAATTGCATTCCGCTAAGTTAAATAATACCTGAGATATTTGCAATTTATTGATGTCAAATCGGTAAAAAATCGTGACCTAGGATGACCTCTAGATCTGATCCCAGAGGTCACTCTGGGCTAAAAGTTGGCGTTTGGGGTTCTTTCACTTGGTACTGCAGGTGTACCAATTTTCATAAAAATCGGAGGGGGTCGGGGAATTTCTTGTGCGATTTGACGTGGAATGACCCTAGTACCCTTATGGACGAAACAACACGCACCATAATTAATTGTGACTTTTCGCATTTGCATGACTTATTTGTTTCGGATATTTGCCTGTGAGGGCTTAAATAGAAGATTATGCCCAAGGAAAACTCTTTTTTATGAGGCTACGTTTACTTAAAACAACGTGTACTTACAATGTAAATGTAAAGCAAGATTATGCATTTATTTCTGGGGATTATTGGAAGTGGGTGAATGCCTATTTCAGTTATTTTGAAAGATGCCGATTCACAGTATTCTAACCCAAATATGACACGTGAGGCACCTTTTTATAGGGGAATAAGCATCTGAGTAATGTTTAGTAAGTTATTCCTCAAATTAGAATACAGCAAGAAAGGTGGGGCAAAAGCAAGCTGTTGTATACAATTTTAGTTGGGCAGGTAGCAGAGTATCGCACGCCCAATGCATCAATGCAATTCCGATGGTTAATTTCTGATTCACATGATAGATATGATATTTAACTTACCCCGTCTTTCCGGTCAGATCCTCACAGTCCATCTTGGCTGTGGGCCATTATACATCCCCCATAATCTCCAAACTAAACTCCGCATGAATACAAAAGGTGTCATCGGAAAATGCTCGAAGAGAAGGGCCAGAAATAACTACATAATGTGTGTCCCTTTAAAAAGTGACGTCACTAGGGGCTATATGTGTTCACGGCGGACATATTTTTTGTTTAGTTCAGGGGAGTTCATTTTAGGGAAGATTTTAAACACAAACCTTATTTTGAATCAGAAGAGGAAGGCAGGAGGAAGGAAATAAAGCCCATGGGCCCAAAATGTTTCCCATGTTTCTATCGATTCGCTGTTTTTAGCTCTGCAACATCCTTGCGGATTTGTAGAGTGGATTTGCTGAGTGTGCTAGAGTTGATGTACTGCTCGCGCGAGTGATTTTAAAGTGTTTGCCAAATGAGGTGTTAGTGGTTTTTTTTCATACTAAACATAAAATATAACCGAATTAGCTCAAGGGATATTTCGGTCACGGGCCCTCAGTAAACACTGCTTAAGAACACGCCAGCTGTAATTCATTGTGGTCTCGCTCAAGCTCTAGTTCTTACTCTTCTCTCTCACATGCACTTAACACGCGCGCCCTTGCACATACGCCCACTGCAATACCATAGCACACCACACACTCACACACGGACGCATCAAGTGGCCACTCTGTGGCGGATTAGTCCCCTGTGCCTCGAAGGGATGAACATGTCTTCATGGTATGCTCGATCATGAACTGATGTGAACGTGAAAGAACTGTGGACATCTTGATGTGGGTTGAGGTTCCGTTTGGTCATGCATTTTACAGGTAAATAATCTGATAAATTAATGACTTTAACCTGAAATACAGAGCTTACAACAACTCGAAGTGGCAGAACTTTAACAAGGGAGAAGGTATAAGCGTACTTCCGTTTCTCCGACGGCGCCGCCACTGTTTGGTATGCATTAGTGTTGTACAGTTGGGATCACTGTCGGCCAACGTTATGGCAGCATCAGTAGCGAGGTATCAGGCTATCATTTCGCTACTGGGATCAAGCACGTGCTTCTTCAGCTTGCTGATGTCAATGCATGTTAGGCCGTTCCACCACACATAAACCAATTCTTACCGAGTGGTTTATTAACATGCTAACTAGCATAGGCGGTCGTATATGTGCATTGTCGGTCAATATGTCAGCGGAGGGTTATTTTACCTTCAGACACATTTTATGGCTCAGCTAAATGACTGGCAGTTCTGATGAGAACCATTTAGTCTTGTTACGAAGTTTGGGCTGTAGGTCGTAGCAAAACGTCGTGAATCTGAAACAAACAAAAAGGAATATGGGTCATTATTATTTCAAATAATCAACCATTGAGGTCATGTCCAATTCCGATTGATCGGTTCAATTCCGACTGATTACGCGGAATCTTCCATTCACAAATTGAACATTTGCCTTCTGGACAGTCCAAACTGTAGGGTTCAATTCGCATCGGACTCGACCATTAATTTGATGCATCATGCCACGCATTCTTCGAAGCGTGTACAGGCGTTGAATGTGTGCCTCGGACAAATTTTCCATGTTGTAAATCGTTCTGCAGCTGGGTCACCGGAATGGACTGCCTGCATAGTAATTCATTGCGCCTGCGGCCTGGAAGGGTCTGGGCCAGCAGCTGCTGAACTTAGGTGCGACGCCGAACACGATTGAACGTTTATCTGGCGGTGGAATTTCCGGCTGGGTCGCCACCGTAGCCGCCCTGGTCCAATCCACGCCGGCGGTTCCACACGTCAGCTTAATTGGCCACACAAGCGCGCGGCTGCATTCGCTGTGAATCGAGCTTAATGCGGCGGAACGTTTCGTTTCTGTGGAGGTGTTAACCTGATATAAACCACATAGTTGCATACACAAATGGACTGAACACCGTGAATGATGACTGTGAATGTCTGGCAGTCAAATGGGCCGAACATCGTGAATGCCATAGAGTCCATTGCATTATTGCCTTTTTGATCGATGCACCAAAAGTGGCTTGCTAGCTGATATATGGACTATCGCTTCCATGCGCGTTGCCGCGCAAGAACATAACTTGTAAATAAACACACGTAAAGCAGGACTTAAGGTACTACAACTTGATCGTGTCAGCCGCCACCACATGCAACTGAGAGCCCGGAATATGTATGAGACGACCGACTCAACCGTTTGCTATTAGTGAAGCTTATATTAATGTTATTTGCAGTTGGTGGCCGCGGGAAGTCCACCGGAATCCACCCGAGGAAGAGGGGAGGAGGCAGTATCTCAACAGTTTCCGCAGAGGAGGGACAGCCCACTGTCAGGATATGGTGACAGTTTCCGCAGAGGAGGAGCAGTTTAAGCTGTCAGAACATGGCGACAGTTTCCACGGAGGAGGGGAAGCCAACTGTCAGAACATGATGACAGTTTCTGCAGGGGAGGGGGATGACATCTGTCTGAGGGAATGTGGCAGGACACCTATGATTCATGACCTTCCACTGCTTTGATGGGCAGAGCCATTTTCCAAATGGGGATCCCCGAGTCCATTTTCGCCAGCATTCCTACGCCCCTGGTGGAGAGTGTGTTTCTGGCTGTAGCATACAGGCGGTTGCCTACTAACGTGCGTGGGTACATTTTTCGGACACCTAATTGCAGCCCTGCTATTTTGGACTCTTCTCAATGGCGTATCAGAGTCACGAATGATCCATTTTATGACATTGGAGCTCTTGAATCAAGCGGATTTGGTGCGGGTTCCAATTTATTGCGAAGCTGTAGCATGAGAACGCTTTGCGATGATTTTGGTGTGCGACCTCAGGCTAGCGTTGGTTCCCACCATGAAAGGTGTTTGCCTGCTACGGCTGAGTCTTGTGTAGGAACTATAAACAGCGCCTCCCTGGCATAATATGCTCTTTAATCACCCAAGTCTGCAGCACGCATTGGTTAGTCCATTTTTCTCGGATACCCACTTAGTCATTTGTCTCAGTTAGCCAATGAATGCAATGGCCGGCACCCACATTTCTCGGAGATGCTTCTACTCTCGGAGACGTATCCATTGGTTCCGAAGTGACAGGTTCAGCCATCAATGCGCATAAAAGGAGGAAGCACGACTGGCGAACGGGTGACACAGGGGGGCGGATCGAATGCTTAGGCCTGGCGAGCAGATCTGGCAACAACATCTTAGCGTCACAACTAAGCTGGATTATCCATGGTGAGGCTGCTTTATCATCGTATTTCATGTGGGGAGACGGTATATTGATTTCGCGGCCCGAAAGGCGCGATTTGTCTTTGCAGTCAATAATGTCACTCGAGTGAGAGACTTTGTCCTATACAAAATAGGTTTTTGTGTGTGTTGGCACATGTTGGGGTTTCTTTTTTTTTGGTGGGACGGGTAATGCCACACCTCCATTGCGCTTGTCGCCGTCTCTGACCGCGTTCCGGTGTATTTTCACTGAGGGAGTAGTGACGTGGACTTGTGCGGAGGCGGTCGGCGGCCAGACGGTCAGCCCGGCGATTGAACGTGCAGGGTGAACACGGGTGGTGGCGCGGGTAAATGTCTGATGTCCTGATATGAGCTGTCCCTTGGGGCAATAGCTGCGACACACGCAAACCGTCCGGCCAAGACTGATCTTGGATACCAGGCTTGAGCAATGAACATTCCCGGCTCACGGCGCAATATGCAATCAAGCAGATGATCCTTCTTCAGGTAGCAATCTGCAGTTATTTTCATCGGAATATGCAATATAAATTGACAAGGTATCGTACCAAAACCAATAAATACCAAACAGATGACGCCATAAAATGCACTCGTACCTTGCAATGGTGTCGGTGAAAAGAACAAAACGTGCAAAAATTGCGGGATTCATCGATATGGCATTTCCAGGATGTGGACAACAATTGACGTTGCTGCTACTACCACTGCGTTATTGCTACGACTGGCATCGAGGCCTGGCTTCCCGGAGGTCGGGCTGTTGTAATCCCGGCTGTCAGGAGGCTGACGTGCCAGATACCAGACTACCGGCAGGACACGCTTCTTGGGGGTCGGGATGCTGCAAGCCCGGCTGCAAGGAGGCTGATGTGCCAGATACCAGACTACCGGCAGGACACGCTTCTGGGGGGTCGGGATGCTGCAAGCCCGGCTGCAAGGAGGCTGATGTGCCAGAGACTGGACTAAGGCAAGGCTTCCCGGGGGTCGGGCTGCTGCACGCTCGGCTGCCGGAAGGCTAGTGTGCCGGAGACCGCACCTCCGGCGGGCCGAGCTGGCCGGCGGTCGGCCCGGCCGGGACGCCGCTGCTCGGGCGCAGTCGACTGACCTGAACGTGCAGCGGCGTCTGCAGCAGGTGCGTCACCGTGCGCACCACGTCGTCCACCTGCAGCGCCTTCATGCGACCGAACACGCGCAGCCGGTCCCCGGCGCGGCCGGCCATCTTGGCCAGGAACTGCGTCTCCACCAGGCCGGGACTCACCGACTGTGGGGAGCGGGTGGTGCCACACGACGGTGGCTGGTGGACGGTGGCTTTACGACACGTCGACCGCTGAGCCATGCAGCGTCGCCAGCCTCTCACGCCGATTGGTCGCGGGCGAAGAGTAGCGACAGGTGAGACTCGAACCCACAATTTTTCAATTGTGAGACGGGTAACTACCCCTGGACTACTCGTCCCCTCGTACCACACGGTGCACGGGTTGTACAACCGAGTGCAGGGTACACTCCACAGAGCATACAGTGCATATGATCATAACATACTCTACCCTATGCTCTTCAATAGAGAGTATATGGGCACCGTGTAGAGCACAGCAGAAGGTGCGCTGTGCACGGCGCAAACAAGAGCAAGAAGTACTGGATGCGGGGAATGGAACACATTTGAGGAAACCGAACAGAGAGCGCGCGATGCTGGCTGAGACCGTGTCAGTTGCCGACCCGGCGTTCGACTCACGCTGATCCTGACGTTCGGCAGTGTCTGCTTCAGCTCCAGTCGCATCGTCTCCGTCAGCGCCCTGACGGCGTGCTTGGTGGCCGAGTAGAAGTGGAACTTGGATGGCACCGGGTGCATGTGGCCGGATTCGCTGCCGACCAGGTGACGTTCATCACGCTAGTTCCACGTTATTGATAATTACGCAATATCAACTGGAATTTAGCCAGTTGGATGTCGAGTTTTGAGAGTAAAGTAGCTCTTTTACAGATGCTTGATTTAACTTCAGCGCATGCATATGTGATTTTAAATGGCCCGTCTATGAAAGTATTTGTGCGCAATGTACTGATGCGATTCGCGTTATTCCCAATCGACTTCCGCCTAGACAAAGAGCCTGGTTCGACACTTGATATATCTTAGCACACTTATTGTTACCATACACATATAGACATACGAATTGTTCAATGGGATATAGGTTTCACTCAATAATAGACATCTTGCTATTAAAGATGAGTTGGTTGAAACTATCGCCGCATTGTTTTCATTGGTTGCCATAATATGGAGTTAATGGAACGAATCGGTGGAGGAGAATGCCAATGGTTTAATGTAAAAGTTCAGTTCCAGTGTAGCGTGTGACTATCAGTTGTAATGTCATGGAGCGAACTGCCAGTTGTAATGCCATGCCATTCCCGTGCCCTTGGAAGATTTCTCCTGCTTGGGTTTTACGTTCACCTATATATTCCTGCCGCAAAATTAGCTGGGAGCTTTGACTTGCACTAGAAGGCGTACTGCTATTTGACACTAGTTGTCCAGGTTTATGCTGTTGGTCATAATGTCGTAGGCATCTGAACACTTGAGAAAACTGGGATGTTGAACACCTTTATCGCAGTTTTTTGCTCGCCGTCATTCTGATCCGTCATGTCAGGACGTTTGTGGTATTCTCTGTTCAGCGTATTAAATTGTACTTCATTACGGCTTAGTTACTGTTGTAAAGGAAATCAATGCAAAAGCTGCTTTCACCTTTACTTAGCCAACAAAAGCACTCTTGAGGTCCAAACTACATATTGAAATCGTACTCGAGGTTTTGAAATAACACCACGCAATAGCATCGAGCTCACATTTACGCAATCCAGATTAATTGTAGTCTCATTTTCGACAAGCATCACGCATCGAACGATAAGAGTCATTTATTCGTACGTAATCAATTTGTACGCGCCTAGCACGCGTTCCGGAGGGCCTCTGAAAATTGCACGCACTGGAAGGGGAGGGGCGCATTCCACCCCCATGAGATCTCGGCTCCTATTAACGCTGGAATAACGAAATTCACAGGGTGGATGGGTACGGTAATGAACTATATTGTGCACAAATTTTGTCACCTTAAGTCAATATCTTCAAGGTCAAATGAGGTCAAAATACCAAAATGTTTTGGTCTTGCGTTGCCTGGCTTGTCATTGTTATAGATCACTGTGATTGTGTTCAAATGCTCCAAATGGGCATTAATGATGTTTTGGACATTACTTATGATGCAATACAGATGCTAGACCCGGTATTTGACCTCAGGTGACCTATATAGCTGCACTGTATCAGGTCATTGCCTGCTCCAGTTATCGGAACCGAGCCGCCCCCCCCTCCCCCGACATGTCGCCGTTGGGCGGCTCGGCGCAATCGACTTCACAAAGACAGTAGTTAACTACATAAATAAAGTATGGAAACGCTTAGATACACAAAGACAAACAGTAGTTTTCAGGATGTGTACATGCAAAGTGACATCAATCGCATGACAGTCATTTGCATTTATGACAACATTCCAGTTGACCAAATTTGGTTCTATTAACCTGTCATACTCTTGACCTGATTTAACCTCGGTGACCTAACATGGCTTTGAAAATATGTAGCATAACAATATACATCAAACTAGTCGCTAGTGTTGCCAAGAACACTTTTGCCCTTTTTCCAATATACGGAAGCGCATCGGCGCCGATTTTTGCTTTCTGGCGCTGATAATTTTTTTTAGCTTTCAAGCGACCCCAAACTCGAAAAAAATCCGCATTATTTTAATTTGTCTTCCTACAACGCGCTGGTCATTTCGAAGAAGGTACGCAAACGATGGGGTAAATCGGCCGGTAAAATCGCCTAGGTATCTACGGCCACTTTGTAAATCGTATTTCGGGTAAGTCTCAGCCGTAGCTATCCTTCTTATCTCTGTATGAGAAGAAACGCAAGATTAAAAGACGCCAAATAGCTTCATGAGGCAACGACAATGTCTTTACCTCACATTAAAGCCGATGTCAGGAACAATTACCGAGAGCCAGTGGGAAAAAAAACTAAGGACTTGCTTTGCTGATACCTAAGGTTGGCTCTTCACATTTTGCGGACCGTCAGGGTTACAACATGTTTTGGCAACGCACAGCGCAATTTCGATGCCGCACCGCTCTTTGTGCCCCTGACTCAGTCGTACCGACCACTTCAATATCCCAGAACATATGACAGTATAACCATGAACATTTGCATGCAGGTAGACTGGCGTGTATGATATTTTGAGCCCGGTTTTCATGGTTCTTGCTCAGAAGTGAATTAGTATTGTGCGGATTTGTTTTCCTGCGGGCGATTTCTTTAATTAAAATCCGTGATAACAGATATTTAGCTTCGTAATACCTGTGCTGCAAAATGAGGCCCTAAGTTTCATGTTTCACTACCAATCCATTTCGCATATTTGTAAGAAATAAGGGAAGCTTTCTATTAAGCCTTGTAGAAGAAGCAATGCACTGTGTGGTGATCACTTGTGCACATATCACTCACCTTTTAAAGAAACAAGTAAATGGGGTCTAAAGAGCGCACTAGCCTAGTTAGATTGTATCACGCCCATTCATCCACCTTATAACCACTTTGCAAAATGTGCCCTTCAGGTTACTATTAATCTGCGTCAGTGCCTCCCATAGCATGTTAGCTTGAGGGCCGCCGTCTTCCAATCATAGCCATGCCCTCTCAGCTCCCTCAGTCCCTTGCTTTAACATGACTGGGGTACCTTAAGTCCGGCTTCCTCCGATGGTGGTCCCACAGTCGACAATGGCACTCCTCCCCTCTCTCAAGGACGAACTGAATACTCCTTGTAAGAGACCCTGCCCTGCGTTACTTGAAACTGTGCATGCTCTTTCTTCTTCTTTTTGCTCCGAAACCTCAAAACAAAGTGACCAAGATCCGGAAGGTTTCTAAGTGGAGGAGAGAATTGGTTGCTGCCGCGTCGTTGCCTCTTGGTGTTTTTGCTTAACATAGGCTCTGCGTAGCGAGGTCCACTTACCTGTTGATGTGGATAATGTATCCGTCCTCAATGCCCAGCTCTTGCATGGCTTTCACGGCCAGCTGGGTGCACAGACAGAGTGCCACGATGTTCGTGTCCAGCATCGCTCGCCACTCGTCCACAGATCCATCTGTGTACACAAATGTGCTGTCGTTCCTCAGAAAGTGTCAGCAACTGGAGAGTGATCCCCACGCTGGAGGATTACGGTGAACTGACCGACGTCTGCGGCGCCAGATGCATTAGCGCGTGACTTCTTTTCAGACGCCTTTTGATGTTGAGCACACCGTCGGCACTGTCTCACTTTTGCGCCACTTCAAGGCTCCCGCTGAGCGGATCTTCAGAAATCGAGGCAAGCGCCGCCAAGTACCAAGCACGAAGTACCGTGGCTTGTTTGAACAGTGGACGTTACGCTGCTGGCCGAAAGGCGGCGTTCGTCACGGCTGTTGCAAGCTAGAGACGCTGTCATGCTTTCACTATTGATCGTCCAATTTATTACAATCAAAGAAAGGTAGTCAATGGTGCGAAGAAAAAGGTGCCAAGAAAGGTATTTCAGGCTACAGGGTTCATTAGCAGACATTGCCGGTAGTGCCCAGAGTCATGCAATGCTAGCATTATCGGTTCCGGTATTAAGTGTGTACCTCTGAATGCATGAAGGCTTCATCAAGGATTTATGAAGAGAGGTAGATAGTGTAGATAGTGGAAACTCATCTAGTATCGGGAGGCACTTTCAAAAACCCTGCGATATCACAAATATCTTGCTTCAAGGATGTGGAGGCAATTTATACAATTTCTGCATAAGTCCCCAGCAAAGTTTTTGACGTAAGTGGGTGGGCTATGTGACAGATCCCGCTGGTTTTCATCGACCATGTGACGACTCGGTAACTTTTGCACCTCTGGGTATAGGTGGTCAATAGTTCGACATTCAAGTTAAACTTCCAGCCTGCCTATCAGTTTCATAACGAGATCTGGCAGAAATGCCAACTTCAAATTCCAATCGCAATAGAGAATCAAAAAGGCTTTGCAACCTGAGGTAGGTGCTGAATATTCAAGCTGGTACTTGGTTAATAATGCTCGTATTTTCCTGTCATGGCCATTTGGAGCGACAATGCATCGTTATTGAAAATGCCAGTGACACAAAGCTTTAGCTACTCGTTATGAAAGCGACATCGGCACCAACATGCACCTTCGTCACTCGGTCAATCACTTAAGTGAATCCATCCCATTGGCGAGCTCCAGCGACCGACCGGTCCCTGCATCACATACCGAGCAGTGACGAATTGTAGGCGATACCAGCGTTGTTGATCAGAATGTCGATCGACCCCCACTCGCTGACGACTTGGCTGAAGAAGGCGCGCACCTGATCCTCCTGTGCCAGGTCACAGGTCACGGCCAGGAACCGGACGCCGTCGTCACCCAGCGACGTCTTCAGAGCCTGTCGGTGTCGAGTCACCACAAGTGGAGGGCCAAACACCACAGCCAGCACTGAGTCACCGCGCAAATCTGTTTCCACTGCAGCCGTCTCAGCATTATGCTTCTTTGAGTACCGGTGGAGGCGAAAACTCAGCCATAGCGCACCTGTTGGTGTGCATCATGAGCGTAGTTAGCGGTAGGACTAATCCCTTCCCCACGCTGCAGGGAGGTGCCTCTCTGACCGGAAAAAGGTATGCACAAGATGTTCCGGTGACCCCCTGAAGTTTTTAGCCAAAGTCGACCCTCTGAGTGCCCAGTGCGAACGACTCCCGCCCATAGCCACTCGAGTGCTCCGCTCCACTTAGAATGTTCTTATCAGCCATCAATCATATCAGCCATCAATCATATCAGCCATCAATCATATCAGCCATCAATCATATCAGCCATCAATCATATCAGCCATCAATTATATGAGTCATCAGTCATGTCAGTCATCAGTTATATCAATCATCAGTCATAGCGGGCAAAGCTATATCAATCATCAGCCATATCAATTACATCAGTCATATCAGCCATACCAGAATATCAGTCATATCATGAATGAATATGAGTCACATAATGAATTAATATCAGTCATGTCATGAATGAATATCAGTCATATTATGAATGAATATGAGTAATATCCAGGATATCAGTCATATCAGTCGTATCAGTCATATTAGTCATATCAGTCATCAGTCACATCGTCCATCAGTCATCGAGCATCAATAACCAGCCAAAGCCGCCATGCCAGTCATCAGTCATCGGTCTCATCAATGCTGCCATTCATCAGTCATACCAGCCATATCGTTCATCATTCATCAGTCATATTGGACATGTCACTCATCGGGCATATCGGCCATCAGGCATACCAGTCATCAGGCATATTAGTCATCAGTCACACCAGTAATCAGTCATACCAGTTGTTAGTTATATCTGTCATCAATCACATCAATCATCAGTCTTATCAGTTGGTAACCGTATCAGTCGTCAGTCATCTGTCATAGCAGTCATGTCACCCGTCAGTCATATAAGCGGGGCAGCGACTGGTGCCGGCCGATCCGGCCGGGAGGGCAGCTGACCTGGAGTTTGTCGCCGCTCCTGGCGCAGCCGGCCACCCGACAGCCGGCGGCCACCAGCGCCCTGGCCAGGCCCTCTCCGATGCCGGAGCTGACGCCCGTGACGACCGCCACACGGCCGGCGTAACGCTCCATCGCCGCAGGGCTCGTCCGGCCGGAGCGCGTGGCACGGCCGCACCTGCCGACCGGTCACCGCACACGTGTCGGCCGGCGACCAGACTCCGCACACGTGTCGGCCGGCGACCAGACTCGGCACGGCATGCGACACGTGCTGCCTCGAGCAGCCCCACACACGTGTCGGCCGGCGACCAGACTCCGCACACACGTGTCGGCCGGCGACGAGACTCGGCACGGCATGGGACACGTGCTGCCTCGAGCAGCCATCGCCCGCCTTCAGGGAGGCATTCGAGTGCAGACACGATGATCACTCCACAGGCCAAACCGGGGCTGACAGTACACACAACCCTTCTCACCCGGTTTGTCCTGCCCTTCGAGCATCTCTCGGCAGCTGGGTGCAAAAGCCGGTTCCGAATAGAATCGGTGAGTGGAACAGCTTCTTGTGCAGTAATACTGCTGATTGCTCACCGATCTTCTCATACTGGACCTTACGGTTGGCTATTGTACATACCGCGCTGAATTCAACATCGTTTAACCGCATCCAAACGCGCTATCACGTGCATTTTCATAGAACCGCGTGCAAATAGACACGATCGAGTCCATGCACGATCTGGTTCATACTGATACGTAGCCTGACCTCTATATTGACATGGGCATCGTCACGGCTGGGGTCCTCGGGGTCGAGACCCCACCTGTGATTCTTTTTCTCGTGGGTCCGAATTCATCTGGAAATCTGGTAAGCTTCTGGAAATACGCTACCTTCCCAAAGTTCCCCAGTTTCCGCATCAGGAGATACATTAATTGAGTGGATGGACTCGCCCGCCGATGGATGGACTCACCCGGCACGGGTACGCCGGGCGGTTTTCTGCTGCGGTCAATGGTCAATATTACCATATGGCCGACAGCGTGCCCGACCAGTGGGCACACCTGTCTGTCTGGCCTGTCCCTGAGGACGTGCTACCCTCGAATTGGTCGTGCAGCAATTGCAATTTGCATAGCATTTCAAAACATCAAACACGATTTTCCACTCCTCCATGTTGGTGTTCGGACGACCATTTTCATCGCGGCTTTGGCCGTCAATTGCTGAACAAAAATGCTTACTCTGCAGCAAAAGCCACCAGTACGGCGGGAACGCCAACCCGAAAAGGTCTAAGCGTGTGGGACCACTTCGTAAAAACCTGCAATTTTATGAGATCGAAAAAATGTGGTATTGTCTCTACGACGAGTAGTGAGGGTGTTGGCTGCTTGTGCATGCGCTAAGCATAAGCATAGGCGCATGGGAAGAGCGGAAGCTGAGCTTCCGAGCGGCTGAACTGGAAACGTTGACTAAAAATCAAACAGAAGGAATGTTCGGGCTCGAGAACCATAGTTTTCAAATCCGAGTTATTTTCCTTCAATGGGGAGCAGGCGAGGTGACACGGACTGGAGTCGGAACAGAACACAGTCGTGATCTTATCCCTCCAGCGGGAAAATCATTCTCCTGAGCCCCCGGAGTTAGGCTCCGCCTGACAACTGAAGATGTCGGCGCCAATGCCCACTAACCACAGACCAGTCACGGGCTGACAGCATCCCGTCAGCACCTACCTCACCCGTCAGTCGGTGAGCGGTGGGACGTCTGATGGGCCCTTCTGAGCCTGTGACACCAACGGATGGTTATGCCAGTGTTCGCACTGTGCACTGATGCCGGAGCGGCTGCGTTCAATATATGCTGGAGCTGCTCGATGTGACTCGGGGTCCGTCGACAAGTGCTGCGTTCCGATGGGCCAGATAGACTGGCGGCTAATTTCGCTTAATTCCCCATCAGGGAGCAGTTAATAACTGATTGGTGTGAGCACATGAATAACAGGAAGGCTGAGGTCGACACGTGTGGCAAAAGCGCACGCAGGGAAAAATAGTCCACTAGCGGTGTGCGCGGTTGCAAGTCGTATGATGTGCGTTGGTAAGGAAGTCACGCATAAAAAAACTATCTTGCACAGGTTTTCTCGTGAGTCTGTCCCGGCTCCGTTGGTCCGTATGGCAGAACTCACACATGTGTGCAGCCATATAACGCCAACATCACCTGACACCGCCTCTACCACATAACACCCATTTGAAAGCGCAATGACCGATTGCTGTTTAACTGTTCTTGCCATCTGTTTAATTGACTTGTCCTTGGGCGTCACATTTTTGCATTAACCTCCTCTGCACTAGGGAGTCACGCTGAGCCCAGCGCTCACAATTCTCAAGTCTCAAGCTGCTGTCTCAATTGGTTTGGCTCTTATGGCAGATGAAACAAAGGGGAAGTCACGCCTCCTCCCCCCCCCCCCACACACAGTGACTCGCAGGCAGCCGAGAAAGGGGGCGGCGAGTTTGTCCCTACGCTATCAGGAGCTTGGCACTGCTCATGCAACTGGATTTAATCTGGCTAATATGCTCGTTATGTCCAATTGCTGGTGAGCAATTGGATAGAAGAACTTGGCCGGAGATGCCTATGTTATCTGAGGAAACGCTGACGTACAAATACTCGGTGTGAACTTGTCATGCACAACCGACTTTGTATCACTTCTCAGTGTCTGCTTTTCATAATGTATTGTCCCTCGCAGTGCACCAAAATGTCCTGCCCCTCACTGTGTTGATGGGGTAAACGTCATAGTGTTGTCTTTAGTGTTTTGTTGTCATAGTGTCATAGTTCTTGATCTTTAGCTGCCACTTCATAAAGTTTGTCCGCAGCTTTTGCTGAGCCTTCCAGCTCTGGTCGAATAGGTCAATGACGTAGTGCAATGAATCACCTGGTCCTCGCCGCAGTTGTAGGACTATGGTAGTGCAAAAAATACGATTTTCCTATTTTAATATTGATGGCATTCAAATTGAAAACTTTCCGAACACCATGACATGCTGACACGGAGTTCAGGCAGCATGAAGTTGATGAGCAGTAAGCTATGGATGGTAGGATTAGGTAGCCTCCGTGCTTCCAAGCTCAGGTAAGACTAGGAAAGAACTACAAAAAGATTTTGTTTTTCTTCTTCCTTTACTTGTTCATTTGAGCATAAGGCTGCACAAGCCTATCAACCAGTCATGGCATGTGATTGAAATGGAATCATGGGACTCTAGATAGGCTAGGAACTAGATCTAGCATGCATACCCATGTATGGGTACCGCACAATTTACCTGTCATAGCCGCTTTTTCTTGGCGATAGTCTGTAGCCATAACCGTAGCCGAAGCCGTAGCCGTATCATTCGGAGGTCCCGAGATACGCATATTGTCGGAATCTTTTCGTCGTATTTCAGTGATCTGACCTAATATCGACTTGAAATTTTGATCGCCATTAGACGACATACTTTGCCATTACTGTAGACTAGCGTTAAAAAATATAAATGAGACAAAATTGCGCACTTTAAATATATTTTGTCATATCTCCACTTGACCTGGTCATCCAACCTGAAGCCACATTTTATTCATGTCCTCATTTCGTTTCATCATTTGTTTACGCAATTCAACATTTAATATATACATACATGTATATATATATTGAACATTGAACTACACCGCGTGCGGTTTGTTCGCAAATAAATGCTTAAATGTAGGTACATCCAAAATCCAATTCTGACGAGGTCGTGACCTGAATTTGACCTGCTCCAACTCCGTGATCCTGATAGACTAAACCTCCATTGCTTTCATCACGTGTGCTCGTCAGTGGTCAGAGGGCACGCCATGCATATAAGCGATATCTTTGGCAATTTAGGAGTTATCCCCAAAAATATCGTCGTCAAAACGTCTTACCTCCCTACGCCCTACCGTGAGGGTTAAGCAACAGTTTTCTGTACTTCGTTGCAGCTGTACCCATTTGTCTCTTGCAACCCTACTTCGCTTTCGCACCTTAGGTGAAGGCTCAACATTGCTCCAGAAAACCTTCATATGACATGGGATCTCTTACTCGCTGATACTGACGCAGGGGAGTCCGCATCTCTGAATGGGGTTCCAATACAGCCATGAAGACATCGATTGAATGCGCTAGATTGATACTTCAACAGGTGACTAAGATGCAACTTTGAATCATTCATGAACAGCGAATGGCAATCAGGTAAATACTTCACCAGGTAGCATTGAATTTTAATCGTACGTGAGATAGCAGCATAGCCGGAGTAGCATAGCCTGGGCAGCACAGCCGGAGCGGCATAGCCGGAGCGGCATAGCCGGAGCGGCATAGCCGGAGCGGCATAGCCGGAGCGGCATAGCCGGAGCGGCATAGCCGGAGCGGCATAGCCGGAGCGGCATAGCCGGAGCGGCATAGCCGGAGCGGCATAGCCGGAGCGGCATAGCCGGAGCGGCATAGCCGGAGCGGCATAGCCGGAGCGGCATAGCCGGAGCGGCATAGCCGGAGCGGCATAGCCGGAGCATGATAGCCGGATCAGCATAACTGGAGCAGCATAGTTGGAGCAGTGTAGCCGGAAGAGCATCATAGCCGGAGCGACATAGCCGAAACGACATAGCCGGAGCGGCATGGCCGAAGCATGATAGCCGGATCAGCATAACTGGAGCAGCATAGCTGGAACAGTGTAGCCGGAAGAGCAGCATAGCCGGAGCGATATAGCCAGAGTAGGATAGCCGGAGCGGTATTACAGGAGCAGTATAGCCGGAGCAGCATAGCTGAGCAGCGTAGTCGGATAGCAGCGTATTACAGGGAGTAGCATAGCCGGAGCGATATAGCCAGAGTAGGATAGCCGGAGCGGTATTACAGGAGCAGTATAGCCGGAGCAGCATAGCTGAGCAGCGTAGTCGGAGCAGCATAGCGGGAGTAGCATAGCCGGAGAATAGAGAGCTGTATGGCCGGAAAGTGGATCAGTGAATCAGGCTGATCAGTGAATCAGGCTGTCCATGCAGCAAGAAAATCCTGCTTCACTGATGTTAACATCGGGCTGTTGGCAATATCATAGTCAAGTGTGTGCTTTTAATCTCCTTCTCAATTGTTGCGTTTCGACACATGTGTAAAAATCCTGGCTTTGGTACTGGATGATTCAACTTCGAAAAGACTGCTGCATGCATGTCTGAATTGGATTGGTTGAAGTTTTTATTTTCGTTTGTTTTGCAGCCGCATCACCTGTTGATAGGTGGCTGACACTACATGGAACACGCAATGGCTCGCTTCTAACACCGCCTCTTAAGTAAGTCATGAGATTAATGGGAATAACACACATCATGCAGCGAATTTTCAACTTGCAATAGCCTTAAAAAATTTTGTTAACATAATAATTATCTAATGCTGTTATCCATTCATACTTGTGAGACATTTCGAAGGAACAACACATTTCAACTAATACATATTTAATTGTACTGAGCCACGCATAATTCAATACATAGACATCAAGAAACAACCGCAATATGTGTTATGACCTTTTCGTAGTTCCATACTTAGTTACTCATTCAAGTTTAGCAGTGAATACCAGCTGCAAGATTTACTAAGATATCGGTTGGGGATGGCTTTCTGTTTATGTTGAATCATGCGCTATGATTTGCGGCTTCCATTGAATGCATTAGCATATCAGAAATCACCTCAGGTTTCTCCTTCCAAAGTTTTAATCTTTCAGAAATAATTGCTCGGGTGCACCACTCAATTTATCAATTCCGGAAAGCTGGTCAAAATTCAAACTAATACGCAACCCGTGATAGTTGCGATTCAGCATCAAGAAAGTTATCTCTTTCAGGTGTCTGGTGCCTCCCTTGGCGTCCGAAAGTCATTAACCTTTGCAGCTGAGCACTGATCCTCGACAAAGTACTCTTACTTGTTGTGCAGCGTATCACAGCAATCACCCTCCGAAGTGCTTGCTGTAGTTTTATGTATTCATGCAAACACACTAAAGAAGCACATTAATGTACACACCCAAACGTACACCCACCCACACACACACGCATACACACCCATACACACACACACACACACACACACACACACACACATACATACATACATACATACACACACACACACACACACACACACACACACACACACACACACACACACACACACACACACACACAAACATACACAAACACACACATATACAATATATATATATATATAAGTACACACACACAAGGAACATCATATGTGTTGTTGATTTATTTTGCATTTATTGTTAATCATGCTTGGCGAAGTATTTACTATCGTCAAAAGACCGGAGTTCCAGAAGTTCATTGAAGTTCATTGGCTTGCACATGTTGTGATGAACATGAATTTACTGATAGCGCGAGCACTGTTCCACTTCAACATAAAATACCATCTCGCTTTTATTTGCGCTTCTGATTGCAATTTGTCGACCTGGAGTCTTGAATTGAGACCGGTCTGTTATGCTAGATTGCACACATTAAAGCTGCAACGTTTGCTTGCTATGCTCATTTTACAGCTAGCTAGTCAGGTTTGGAAAAATAAATCGCTGGACTCGCAGCCCGAGGCGAGTTGAAGTCGAATATGTAATTACAATTCCGCACGCTCGTCCATGTACTATGTCACACCTAAGCATACTGTGTTATTGCTGTGTTGCCTTTGACTGGTGCAGGTTTTGTAGTACACAGTATCCATCGCATACTGCGTTTACCAGCATTTGCAACATTGTGTATCTTTGAGCAACTTA